>JANHMN010000016.1:27454297-27468625 GCA_030674055.1 Rhabdomys pumilio | reverse complement strand
AAAATTGAAAAATACCATGGGATTCAGAGGCTGGGGTATTCAGCAAATCTCAGGTCATGCTAATAAGAGTAGTTTCATAGCTATACATCATGACAAGCTTAAGTTTTCCTTTTCCTAATTTCTTTGTGTTCAGTACTGAAAAGGTTTGTTTTATCACTGCAGAGACACTGTTGCTCTTGTGTGAGAAGAATTTTTTATTTATTCTCCATGTTTGTGCTGTTTGGTCAGCTTGTTTCCAGTGTGGGTCACCTAGACCTAGATACCCTGAAACCAATTCCTGATCAATTGAGCTATAGAGGTTAGTGTAATAGATGCAAGATTATCCCTAGGCTTTCTGGGTACTCACAGGATATATTTTAAAGATTTCCCAGGAAAAATGTAATATTTACCCATTGTTTTATAACTAGATACCTTAAGAGTTAATGACTTAAAATAGCATGTATTTTCGAGTTTGTCTCTGGCTCAGATTTTCTGATAAGTGTGATTGATAGACTGTCTGGAACTAATGTTTGCACCAATGTTTGTCTTCCAAATTCATCCATCTTTGGTTATTAGCCACGTTGTGCTATTTAACAACTTGCATTGTACCTGGCTTCCTTCAGAACAAGCAAGAGGACAAAAATGTAATCGGAATTGAATTTACAGTTTGCATAGTTAAATTTTGCAAGTAATTTCTTTCCCCTTTTCACTTCTTTTCTTCTTGCTCTACAGACAAGTAAAAAAAAAATCTAACCCATACTCAGGAAGAAGTGATGACACAAAATACTAATACTTGTAATGAAATCCTTGAA
Source organism: Rhabdomys pumilio (assembly GCA_030674055.1). Lineage (NCBI taxonomy): Eukaryota > Metazoa > Chordata > Mammalia > Rodentia > Muridae > Rhabdomys > Rhabdomys pumilio. The sequence continues at coordinate 27,467,834 of JANHMN010000016.1, read as the reverse complement.
GACCCTAGCATGGTGTGTAAGATGTAGTCAGTACATTTAAAAAATGAATGAACAGGTCTGGGAATATATTTTAAAGTGTTTCAGATAAGTAAGGACTTGTTATATTTTTCATTTAATTCATTAATTAATAAAAGAAGAAGTAAGACATCATGAAACTCTCGTATGAAAACTCATGAGACCAAACATTTACTACCAGATAAGGAATGTTAATGAATGAGTGTGAAGCCAGAGAAGCTGACCAGTACCCATAGAGCAGTGATCAATGGAATTATGCTGAACACAGTTTGTGTGTCTATGCACAGAAACTATACTATCCATTACAGACCATTGAAATTCATTTTACACTGCTTATACCATTATTAAATTGCATATATATATATATATATATATATAGAGAGAGAGAGAGAGAGAGAGAGAGAGCTAACCCAGATTGTGAGCTAAAGAGGATGCCAATTACCTTTCAAAATCTTAACAATTTGACAATTTTTTCTTAAAAATGAATTCTATACGTTACAAGGAACTGCTTTCCAGGAAAGGCTAGGCATGAAATAATCATTGTTCTATTTTTTCCAAATTCAAACAAGCAATTTGGAATCTTCAATGGTGACTTATCTTTGATTATTCAAGTATACTACTTTCTATATATGTTAGAATGCCTAGATATATTCATTCCCATGTCTCTGTAACATACTGGTGTTCTAATACTTATCATTCATTTTTAAACAGAATTTCTACTTGTAAAAGATTACTTTTAATGTGGGGTAGAACATATGGTGTAGGTGAGAGTGAGTGTGGATGCACAGGTTCATTGGTGCGTGTATGCAGGCCAAAGGAATACTTTAGGGAGTTGGTTTTCTTTATAGCTCATAGGTCCAGAGCATAAACATTAGGTTCTCATCTTTGTGCCTTTTCTCTTCGAGGTGCCTCTCCAGCCCTTGCCTATCCTCTGGCTCTGTTAAGTATAGAATGTCTCTAGCAATTAACTTCAAGACACCCTAAGCTGATTATAGACTCATTAAGTAGATCCCTATGTCCCAAGACCTTCTATAGCAGATACTAACATTGGGTAGAATCTGCTCCATCAATGCCAGGAACTGAATTGAGGGGTAAAATTTTTGTTAAATGTCTTATTCTTTGACTTGGTCCTAGATATACTGAATAATATTCTGACATAAAGTCCCTATAATCTTATTTTTTAACATATTCATTAGATACTTCTATATTGACAATTCTATTGCCCATTACCTTGTCTTACTTCTCACTTTAAGCATTCACTGTGCTAAGACTTTGACCAAAATGCATACAAAGAGTATATAGAGATCTCTGAACCAATTATCTAGTTTCCCTAGATAAATATGAAGACATTGGCTTCTCTCTTGCCTAGTCATTAATGCAAAAATCTAAACTTTGAACAAAAACATACACCATGCTACATATTTATCTATAAAAGCATTGCAGAAAAATAGAAAACATTCAGTAGAAATATTAATGACTTTCTATGTCTTCAAATCACATGCTGTGATAGGTGTTACAGTATTATCTGATTTGTGTACCCTCAATAAGAAGCCCTTTGTTTTTAGAATCCATCAGTGAACATGTTAACAGGTATTTATAATGTCCTGCTGAGTCTTATTGGACTAGGAGAAAAGTAATTATGTATATTTTCTGCTATGCAAATTTTACTGAACTGTTTCACTACCTCTGAAAAGCTGCAAGTATTTGAAATTCAAATAAGTATTACCATCTGTGGTTTTCATTAACATTATAATGGCATCGTGATTTTAGGCATTTTTGTTGATAAATATTAGTTTCCTTCAGCTTTGTACTGCTACTTTTAATTTTTCAGTTCATGAAGTGTAACGGGTAATCTATAATCTATTGTAAATCACAAAGCGAAGAGAGACTTTAGTAATGATGGATTCCAACGCTTCATTTTATAAAAGAAGAAACAATAAAGGAAAGTCTTATTTACTTTTCTGATTACTGTGACCAAATACTTGATAAGAAGTAACTTAAGGGAGAAAGGATTTCTCTTCATTCAGTTTGAGCAGTTAGGGGTCCTTTATGACAAAGAGGCATGCAGAGGAAATAGCCCCAGATGTGCTCCCAGAAACTTGCTCACATTTCAGCAGATTTGGGAACAGAGGGACTATAACACCAGTATCCTGCTGGTTGCCTTTATTTCCCCTATTTATTCAATCTAAGATACTAGTATGAGGGATTTTTAAAGGTGTGTTTTTCAGGTGGCCAAGCTGGTTCAGTGGATAAAGGTGTTTGTTGCCAAGGTTGATACCTCCTGGGAGTGCTCCCTAGATCTCAGGTGGTGAGAAAGTGAGAAGTGGGTTCTGCAAATTTCCATGCCTTCCTTCCCAGTAAAAAAGAAATGCATTTAAGAGACAGAGGGAGAGAGGGGGGTATGGAGGGAGGGAGGGAAGGGGGGAGGGAGGGAAGGAGAAAGAGAGAGAGAGAGAGAGAGAGAGAGAGAGAGAGAGAGAGGAGTTTGGGTATCAAATTGAGAAGGACTGGACTTTGATAGTTAAGCTTCAATATGAGGCTGATTAGATTAATACTTGTAGAATAAGTGAAGCATCCATTTCGGGGAGTCTATGGAGGCATTTACAGACAGGACCAACACAGGACATCTGTTCTGAATGCAGGCAGCAGCATCCCTTGTGCTTCATAGACTTGGACAATGCTACTTCTTCAGCTCTGTTATCTGGGACATGTGTGTCCTCTTTCTTGGATCAGTTCTACTCAGTACCTATAGATTTCCTAGGTAAATATGTCACATTTCTACTGTTCCAAACACTCTGTGTTCTTCATTATAAATAAATTAGACCTCACCTTCATGGTTTCACATAATGGCCACAAAGTCTTTCCTGCAGGAAATAGAAACCTACCAGCTTTCTAGAAAGCTGACCACCGCATCTTTCTGGAAATTTGATGCAGCTCTCTGAGATCTCACATTTCTTGCATCTCAGATTCCTAGAAAACCATAAGGATGAGAACAGTTTTTGATACCAGCTTGAGATACAGCTTGGTACCTTCATACCACAGCTACAGCAGCCTCTGTGGGACTTTGCAGCTAAACCTGGAAAAACACTTCCCTAGATGGCTGTTCCCAGATGAATGTCCTAAAGATTCTATGGTTTTAGGCATTTTACTTTCAATAGACATAAATTATCATATCCTAGACTTTTCAGTGATTAGCATCTTGGCCCCAGAACACATTCTCTGCTGTTCCCCATGTAAAGCCTATGGTTTCTCTTTAACTACAGATCTTTTATCTATATTAACCTTGTCTTCAACTTTACATTCTCTTATACTCCTTTCTTTTTCATGGTTCTGTTCTATTTACTTCTCTCCTTTACTGTACAAAAGGATGGAAGCAGTGACAAGTAGCCGTGAATGCTATCCTGTATTATAGTTTCTTACACAAAATAAGTACGTTCAATACTTTTGAATTCAGGCTCACCCAAGCTTTCAGGACAGAGCAGAATGCTGCAAGGTTCTATGTTAGCATATAATATGAATGGCCATCAGTCCCATTCACTCTGAGCCCTTGTTCTCCTCTGAAATGACATTAGCTGACTTCATTTCCCAGGTTTCTATCTGGTTTTCTCCCATCATAATGGCCCATAAAGTTTGGCTTACAGAATTCTGGGGCTTCTCCAGGCCACAGCATTAAACCCTTCCAAACTGATTCCTCATACCTTCCAAATATCTAAAAGTAACATGTCAGGTTTATAAGAGTAATGACTCCCGTCTTAAATAGCAATCTCTTGTATTAGTTACTTTTCTTATTGTTACCAAATACTTGAAAAGAAGAAACTTAGGGAGGGTTGATCTTTTTTTTTTTGGCTGGGGTGGGGGGTGGTTCAGTCCATTGGAGCTAGGAATATACTCTTGTGGGAATGGCTTGCACCTGTGGTGATAGGAGCTTGCTCACAGCTGGGTAGATCAAGAAACAGAGAAAAGTCATCTAAAAGTGGAACTGGCCTACAATCCTCAGGGCACAACCTTATGGTTGTACATCTGCCACTTAGACAACACATCCAAAAGGTGTCTCAATCTTGAAAAATGGCACTGCCCATTGAGTCCCACAGATTCAATCGTAAGTCAGTGGAGGACATGTCACATGATGGGAGCTTTTATTTACTGAATTATGTCATCAATCCCCTCCCCCAATTCTCTTCTTGAAGTTAAAACACACAGTAACTCAGAAGGTGAACCTATTTGGACATACAATCTTGAAAACAGCAATGATATCAAAATGAGATAGGGTAGGTGTGAATCTGTTGCATCCTGACTTTGATTTCCTTGGGTACATTGTCAGGCATGCTATATCTTCATCACATGCTAGTTACCTTTTTTTTTTTGCAAGCATCCCTGTGTGTCTGAAACAAAGTGAAATGAGGGCTTGGGAGGAGGGGGTCTCTCTCTCTTTTTTTTTATTGGATATTATATTTACATTTCAGATTTTATCCCTTTACTCCATTCCCCCCACCACCCAGGAACCTCCTATCCCATCCTCCCTCCTCCTGCTTCTATGAGGATGTGCCCCCACCTACACCCACTCCCCCCTCCCCACCCTTGAATTCCCTCCCCACTCGGTGTTCAGCCTTCATGGGACCAAGAATCTCCTCTCCCACTTATGCCCGACAAGGCCATCCTCCCCTACATATACAGATAGAGTCATGCATGGGTCCCTCCCTATGTGCTCCCAGGCTGGTGGTTTAGACCTTGGGGAGCTCTGATTGGTTGGTATTGTTGCTGTTCTCATGAGGCCACAAACCCTTTCAGCTCCTTCAGTCTTCTCTTTAACTCCTCCATTGGGAACCCTTGATCAGATCAATGGTTAGCTGTGAGCATCTGCCACTGAATATGTCAGACTCTGACAGACCTCTAAGGAGACACATTTTCACTTCCCTACTTGCTAGAACTAATTTATATTCCTAGCAAGCACTCATTGTTCCCACAGCCTTGCAAGCACACATAGCATACTGCTTGATGATAGCCATTCTGAGTATAGTGAGCTGGAATCTCAATATAGTTTTGGTTTGCATTTTCTTGATAAAGACGAATATTTTGTCTTGCATTTATTGATCATTTGTAATTCTACTTTTGAGATTTGTTCAACTTATTTGTCTATTTATGGCTTCAATCATTTGAGCAGGTGTTGAACTGATTTTTGTTATTGTTTGTTTTGATTTGAAACAAGAGCACTTACTTTATGACTGACTGAAATCCTCAAGATGAACTGGATGCTGCGAGAGCTGCCCTCATGGATTGATTCCTTCACAGCATCCATGTCTGAATCTGCAAGAGACAATTTTTAATGCCTCGTCTGTCTGGCCTTGACACTACTGTTATATTTTTTCTTGCACTTGGCAAGATAGCAATATTTGCCACAGATCAACTTCTAAAGTTGGTAGGCCTTAGATTTACAAGTGCAGGACAACACATGTGTCTTATTGTGATACTTTCCAAAGGAATAATATTCTTTTCTTCATCTTTGCTTCTGACATGAAGGCCAAAGAGATTTGGAGAGTTTGAATTCTTTGTATAGTCTGTGTAATAATCACATGTCAGATGAATAACTGGAATAAGTTTTTTACCATTTTTCATGTTGTTTCTTTACTGTTTATTATTTCTTTTGTTGTACAGAAGCTTTTTAATTTCATAAACTTTCACTTGTCAATCATTGTTATTTTTTCTAAGGTATATAGGAAGTCATTGCTTATACCAGTATCTTGAAGTATAAATGTTTTTTTTTTCTCTCTCTTCTTTTCTTAGTAGATTCTAGTGGTTTGAAATTTTCCCGTTTTATATTAAGGTTGTTGATACATTTTTTTTTAAAGTTGAATTTCTTACAGGGTAAGAGGTAAGAATCTAATTCTATTCTCTTACATTTGGATATCCAGTTTTTCCTGAGCAAGTTATTAAAGAGGCTGACTTTCCCACAGAATTTCTGGCATATTTATTAACAGTCATTTGGAGTTTTTGTTTTGTTTAGCTTTTTGTTTGTTTATTTAAATCAAGTGGTTGCTTTATGTAGGTTATCTTCTGGGTCCTCTGTGTATTTAGTGCTATTGCTGTCTGTTTTGTGATTGTCCTATACTGTTCCTGGTACTATGGCTCTGAAGCATGAGTTTAAACCAGATCATCTACTACCTCCATCATTGCTCCTTTGGATCAAGAGTTCCTTAACTGTTGTCCATGTTAGATTTGACTGCCAACTTGACACAGCCTAGAGTTACTAGTGAAGGGAGTCTGCGCTACCCAGATCAGATTAGCCTATGGGCATATCTGGGAGTGGGGAGGGAATATCTTGATTGTTATCTAATATAGGAGGACACAAAACTGTGGGACCACAATGGCCCAGGATTATGGAGGAAAGGTCAAGGGAGCTTCAACCCTGGATACCTCAGATGAGGCAGGAGTTAGCTACATCTCCTTCACAACTTCACAACCTTTGACTGTATAAAGTTACACACACACACACACACACACACACACACACACACACACACATCTTACAGCAGCAGAGTATGTAGATAAGGCATCTTCCAACACCCCTGTCCTGGTCAATGATAAACATTTAGCCACACAAACCTTGCTGCAGATACCCAGGCCACCACCTCTGGGACACAAGTATCCTTTTTCCCTAAACCTCATAAACTGAAACCATTCTTTGAAGTTGTTTCAGGGTGTTTTTATTGCCCAAGAAATCACACCTATTAAGACCCTGCATAACACTCACCAGGCCTGCTTAAGCAAGCTTCCCTCTCTTTAGCTCAGGTCAGTGCACAATGGGCCTAGCTACCCCAAGGGAGAAACTGACAGTGTTGGAAAACCTTGATATTAAAATCTGCCACAACTGGGCAGTTCCCTGAGCCCGATACAAAATGGAGTACTCCCTTTTCTAGTGGAGCTTCTTGTTACCTGATCTTATCTGGGGAGCCTGACTCCCATGTCCTCCACCTGAGGAATGTCACATGGTTCTTAGTGAAATTACAGGTTCAACTTCCTTACTCCCAATAAGAACCTGCCTGACAAGCACCTAAGGCTTCTCTGTGTAAATGAGGCATTCCTAGTACCTTAAGCCTCAGCTAATGTATATTCTTAAAAAAAAAAAAAAATCCTTCCTATTCTCCAAAGTTTGTACAGCCCTTTTTCATCAAATAAAATATATATCTACAAACTGTTTTACTGACTAGTTAAGAGAGCTGATTCACTGAACACCACCTAAAAGACCTATAACATTGAAGTCTACAGAGCACCCCACTCCCAAGATCCTGCTGACTCATTCATTTCAAGTTCCCCTTCATCCTTTTTCACCCAGTGTTCAGTAAGACCTGAACACCTTAAAAAAGGAACTGGAACCCAGAACAACAGAACACAGGCTGGTACAACATTTGGTCTGCTGTACTATTCTCTAACCAGGTTGGTCTTGTCTGTATGATGAGAAAGCTAGTTTTATCACAGAAATGGGCTGAAACTAGAACAGTTATTTAGGGTCGTTTTGACTTATACATAAATCTATTCCTTCCCTTGTTTGACACCTAAGTTGACACTATAACTTAGCTATTGAAAATAGTGCTGTAGTTAACATTAATGTGCAAGTATCTCTGTGGCAAACAGAAAAACTTTCATTTCAAAAGGTTTCCTGTGAAAATATAAACAGATATAGCTGACAGGAATAAAGCATATAGGGAAATCCATTTAGTGGAACCCACAGCCTCAGCAATGTTTTTAAACAACTGAAAGAGATGTAAGGTGGCATACCTTACAACGGAATTGTATTATTGATGAGTCGGAGTTGTGTTAGTGGTGCATGCCTTAGAATTTCTATCTACCAAAATTTAAATCTGTGTATATAATGTGTATATAGTATATCATCTTATTAGGCTTTGTTATTAGTAAATGATGATAAATTTAGAAATAAGGCAATGGAAAGTTGCAGGAACTGCTGAAGGAAACATGAAATGTGAAATAGAATGGTCAGAGTCACTCTCACAGAAAACGTAAAGTGTAAAAACGAGACCTAAAGGAAGCAGAATGGAACGTATAGATGAGTATTGTTACCATTGGTTTTAGACTGTCTCTCAAAATCCCATATATGGGGATGTTCTTGATAGTACCAGAGGCTTCATAGGTGACTAGATCACGAGAGCTCCAACCTCATCAGTTGTTAATCTGTTGAGAAATTACCATTAAATAAACTATCAGCACATAGCGGAAATGATATAGTGAGAGCCTTTTTATATAAGAAGGTCACTAAAGCGATGTCATTAAAAGGTATAACTGTGTTCATCCTTTTGCTCACACTCTGTCTCTCTACTTCCTATCTTCCATGAGGTGAGTGATTTTGATTGACTGCACAGTCCTCAATATTAGTCTAGCTCACCAAAGGTCTAGAAGCAAAATAGCCGGTTAACTGTGGCCTGGGACTATGTGCCAGAACAATTCTTTCCTTCTTTAATTTGTTTTTCTCATGCATTTTGTCACAGCAACAGAAATCCAGTGTAAGCACCCAGAGAAATAGCTCTCTAGGCCGTGGGAAGCACGTGCAAAGAACTCGCTTTGATGTTGTCTGGCAGCAGTTTAAGCAGTGTGGCCAGATAGAGTGAGTACAAGGAAGAGTGATATGTAATGAAATCAGAAAGGCCGCCCTGGGATGAATCTGTAGGACCTTGTGATTCACATTAACTGTTTTGGTCTTTACATGGAGACAAATGTAAAGCTACTGGAGGGTATGGTTGGAGGGAAAATCTAATTTATCCTACTTTGGGACAGTTTCTTCTTGGCTGTAGTGATATAGAAGCTGAATAAAGGCTACAGAACATTACTTGAACATTACAATAACTGTTAAATAGGTGACCTGGAATAGAGAGACATAGTATTAGAGATATAGGATAAGGTCTGTAGGGTAAGGTGACAATATTTGCCTATGGGGTCTAAATGTGAAATAACGAGAGAGGCCACAATGATTACAGCTTGTGTTGCTAGAAGAACTCTTGTAGCTCATTTTTAAAACGATGAATATTTCTGGGGCAAGATAGGCCAAAGTATATGTGAACTTGAAACGTAATCTTCCTTTTAAAAGTAGCTTTTTTACTGCATGGTTTTATATCACACACACACATACACACACACACACACACACACACACACACACACAAATAGAAAATGTGCAGGTGGAAAGTTTTTAGTTAATGAACAACATTTAACTGACATAAAGATCAAAAAACAGAAGGAACCCATGGAGGAGCCCATGACCACTAATATTTTATCTTTTTCTTATCTTTTTTATTAATCATTTTATTTTTTACATTTTAAATGTTATTCCCCTTCCCAGTCTCCCACTCATGAACCTCCCACCTGTTCCCCTCCCTTTTGCCTCTAAGAGGGTGCTCCCCCATCCACCCTCTCATGCCTTACCCTTCTAGCATCCACAACCAAATGTCATCTCTCCCACTGATGCTAGTTGAGGCAGTCTTCTGCTACATATGTAGCTCGAGCCATGGACCCACCCATGTATACTCTTTGGTTGTTGTTTTCATTCCTGGGAGCCCTGAGGGGACCAGTTAATTGATACTGTTCTTCCTATGGGGTTACAATCTCTTTCAGCTCCTTTAGCTCTTCCCCTAACTCTTCCATTGGGGTCCCTGGATCAGTCCAATGGTTGGCTGTGAGCATATGCATCTGTCTTAGGTGCTGACACAGCCTCTCAGAGGACAGCCATACCAGGCTCCCGTCTACAAGCACATCTTGGCATCACCAATACTATTGGGGTTTGGTGTCTGCAAATGGAATAGATCACATGGTGGGGCAGCCTCTAGATGGCCTTTCCTTTAGTTTCTGCTCCATTTTTGTCCCAGCATTCCCTTAGGTAGGGATATTTCTGGGTTAAAATTTTTAGGTGGGTGGGTGGCCCCTTCCTTCCAATTATTATTTTTAAATCACTCTGCATTCCTGATGCACATTTGCTACCTAGCAAATGAGGTAGAGCTAGAGCAGAGGATAGCTTCAGAAACCTGGCAGAGTTCTGAGAAACTCACCTTGCATCCATGTGATCAGAGTTAGTCATCCTCTCAATCTCATGAAATTCATGCTGAAAAGTTCTTTCTTAATAAAACAATGTGAGACAGACAGATGGTAAAAATAGAGTTATTTTCTGCATAGGTTTCAAAGTTAGAAAGTTCACAGGAGTTGCCTTTTAAAAAAAAAGTATATCCTGAGTTGACAAAAGAAACTTTGAAAAAGTAAAGTTGAATATACTAAGGTCAAATCATCTTTACTTTTAAGGGAGCCTATTTGTTATCTTGAAATCTCTATCCTGTTGATCATCAGAATAAGAAATGCTAAGACACTGAAGATCTAGTTGTAGGTTTCCTCCAGTCATGATATATGAAAAACATATATTATGTGCTAAAATGAATATGTGAGAGACTGAGAAGAAAAATGTCAGGAAGCAAGGAACAAAATTAAACTTGGAGATGACTATTGGAGTCCTAATCCTACCAAAAGAAAGTGAAAGCACCCTGGCAATAAATATCTTACACTTGAAAACTGTAGCTATGTGTTCCGGTGGGCATCAGAAAGCAAGCTGATTGTGGGTTAAAAGGCACCATTTCTGTTTCCTATGTAAATGTAGTGGAACAGCAGTCAAAATGGAGCCAGAGCAAAATGGAAGCTGCGCTGGATCCTTCATCAGTTGTTTCTCGACAGATATCAGTTTAAACAGTTACTCACACTGAACTGCACTATCTTAAACAGAACTAAGAACAGCAGTTGAGTCTTACTTCAGCTAAGTTTAACCTACCTAACAGTTCATGGAAGTGTCCATTAACGGAAGAACGGTTAAGATATATGACACATGTATACAGTAGACTAATATTTAGACATTCAAAGGAAACTCTGTCATCTGCAAAGCTGTGAATGGAACAAGGGACCATTATGTTGAACACAAAATTTGGTTTGTAAAGACAAATAATCATGATGCCACTGATCCATGGAATCTCAAAATTGAAAATAGTAGTTACTAATACAAGTATAAGATAGAAATAGGGAAACATCAACTAACTTTTACATGGTTAGAAAACAACAACAAAAATCTAGTATACTGTAATACAAGAGACTAGCCATAGATTATGATTATGTACTATAATTTCTTGAATGAAAAAAGTGTTTGAAAACACTTACTATAAAAGAATCAGACTATTTGAGGACATGTGACCACTCTAAATTAAATATTATATAGTGTATCAAACAACACATGGACCCTACTAATATTTATATTTGTATGACTCAGGTAATTTTTAAAAGAGCATGTTTTGCTTTATTCATTTAGAAGCCCCTATTAACATTACATGCTGAGACCAACATGTTGTGATGTTCATTTTAATGGTTTTCTTTGGTCATTTAGCATTTATTCTCCCCTTATTAAGGTACACATTTCTTTTATCCTGAGGATATTGCTTATTCTTCATTGTACACAATTTTGTAAGAGGAAAATCAAGGTACTTTTATTTCCTTTGGGAACAGACAGGAAAGTTGCTTATTCTAGAATATGGACAAAGTGAAAGATGGTACATGATCAGACCTGGTTCATGGTAGAGATGTTCTCTAGAAGAAAGGGTCCCTTTCCTTTGAGCCTCCCTGAATCATGCTTTTTGTTTTATGGATTGCTCAACAACTTTTTCACCTCTAAGGGCTACAACATTTCTTATCATCTTTCTTTGTCTCTTCCCTTCCTTCATATCTTAATTCCTTTCTTGTTCCTCTTCTTTCTTTCTTTCTTTCTTTCTTTCTTTCTTTCTTTCTTTCTTTCTCTTTTTTCTGTAGAGTTGTCTTGTATCTTGCAACACAGAATGTCAAAATGCTTTGTTTTAGTACTATTCATTACAGTTACCTGTTTCTGATACTTTAACTAGTGATGGGAATTAGATTGAACCCTGAATGAACATTTAGAAGAAAACCAGTAAATATCGGAGGCTCTCAGATATTAAAGCAAAACATTAAATAACACGAATTTCTGTTCAAACCCAAACCTTTGTGATGAAGTATGTGTTTTGAAATAAAAATTCTGATAAAGCATAGACATAGACTTTGGTTCTTAGCTAGTACCAATCAGACATTGTCTATTTTAGACCCATGTTATTCTAAGACAAAAATGAGAATAATTATATCAGAGGTAAGATTTCATGATGGTTATTATTACTAATGTACTTGTTTTAAAATCAGTATTCTCAAATGCTAGTTGCACTCAAAATCACTTTATAAAAGTTGCATGTTTCTGGTGGAACCTTAGAAACACATGGGTTTCCATGTTTAAATTCAATCCATGGCTATCTAGAAATTGAGAATACTTTTAGGAAAAAGAGCCCTTGATTTTGTAAATTGTATAGAAAAACACTTACATCTAAAAATGGAGAAAAAGACATCTGTAAAGATTTTACGCTGACAACACAGGAATGCAAATATAGGAATATAGAATTTTTCTTACCCTCAGGCAGTATGAAAAAAAAAAAAAGAAGCATTTTAGAATACTAGATATAGTTAGGAGTATGAGGTAGTCAACTGAGATCTGCCCATTAACTGACAGAATGAGATGTCCAGCCTGTGATTTTTTTCAAACAAATAAATACTCCTTATGTTAATTAAAATATTGATTCTATTCCTACCAGAAACACACTAAGCTGGTTCTAATAGTGACATAGTCCTAGAATTTTCTTTGCTTTACTTGTGGCAGTTCATCCTTCTGAGGTGAGAGGGAAACAACATGCTGTGGCACATGCAGGAAGTAACCCGCAGGAAGTAACCCACCCTGACCACGCGAGTGGAACAGGACTTCAGAAAAAGGTTCATGCTGACTGACACTATACACTCCTTCCTTTTCTTTGTAATTATAAAGCAGTGTCAATTCAGCATAAATAATCAGAAAACATGACAATTGTAAACAATAGTCTTCTATTGAATTTTCAGGAAAGGATAAAATTGTGTTTGAGTGAACAGTCTCGGTATTTTTTTCTACATTATAAAATCTTTTCATATAGAAAGAACAAAGTTTTTCATATTTAAGAATATTTTTCCCTTACTAGGGCATCCAGAATGTATAGTTTTGCTTCATTAAGTATTCTTTCCAAATATTTATTGAGTTATATGCCCCTGGATGGGTAATAATTTACTTAAGACCTACAATACTGTGGATAAAATATTCTTATATATTATTTTACTCTTTAAATTAATGAAGTTTTCAACATCATAAGCAAAATTTTCTACATGTACCACATATTAAGTCTTAAAAAGAGACCTCAAAAATTAATGATAAAATAATTTAAAGACTATTTGACTAAATATTACTAAAATGACCTCCAGGAAATTATATCTAACTTATGTTTTCTCTGGCAGAAATTTTGTGTCCAATGTCACACTGCACTTATTTTAAATGTTTAAAAATAAATTGGTTGATTGGCTGGTAGGTAGATTTCTCTCTCTCTCTCTCTCTCTCTCTCTCTCTCTCTCTCTCTCT
>JANHMN010000016.1:27418557-27453340 GCA_030674055.1 Rhabdomys pumilio | reverse complement strand
AGATAGATAGATAGATAGATAGATAGATAGATAGATAGATAGATAGATAGATAGATAAGCTTTAAAAACAAACATAAAAAATTAATTCTCCTTGAGCTGAGCAGGTTTCAATCTAGGTAGGAGATAAGATTTGGCATGCATATAGTTGGAAGTTGTCTTAGTTTTATGAAAACTTGGAGTTTTCACATTAGTGTTATGTATTATGGGATTAGAAGAACTAGAAAACACTCTGAAAATGAACAGGACTCTTCCCTGACACACATCTGAAGCCAGAGAAGAAGCAGATGGCTTGCCTCTTTCATCCTTCACCATCAATCCCTCAGCCACATTTTCCAACTGACTTTCCATCTATCCTATAACATATTAATCTGGAATCCTAACTTTTTTTTTTAAATGGGATCCTGAGAGATCCTGAGAGATCCTGAAAGATCCTGAGAGATCCTGAGAGATCCTGAGATCTGGTTCTCTTGGGTGGGGTTTCTCCACAGGTAGCCAATATCTGCCTGGCAGTCAACGCTCCTCTCAGCTTGTGCCCAGAATTTCTCAGCCTGAGCCAGCTCACCATACATACCCTACTTGGTTCTTATCTCGTGCAGAGTTCCTGGCCAAACTTCTCAACCCTGGCTCTGTGCTCCAGAACTCTGTTGAGAGTCTTCTCCAGTTAATAGCCTTGCAACTGAGTAAACAAAACCCCAGTCATTGGGTCTACCTCATCTTCTGGCTCAAGAATCCTTAACTTCTAGATAATATTCAGATTCAAGATCTTTTGGTCTCTGATGATTTCGTTAAGGTCATGCAGAATAGTTCCTTAATTTAAGCAGTATTTATTCATTAGTCTCGGCTCTAAGTGTTTTGAAGTTTTATGAGACCATTCTCTTAATGCATGTTGTAACTAATTAACAGAAAATTTTACTTCCCGCTAATATCTTATGTACTTCCTTATTTCTTTCTTGACCAACCACTATGAATGATAGTTATAGCAGATATAGAACATATCTTGCAGCCCTAAGCCAGTTTGCAGCGACCAGGAAAGTAAGTCACTTTCAGGTCCACAAACACTCTGCAGCAAAGGTGCAACATTGAAGAACAGGTGACTCAAGCTACCCAGGTTTTATTACATGTTGATATGTGGAAACTCAGATTCATGATTTTTTTATACCTAGATTTAGTTCCATCAGCAGAAGTACTATATTTCTAAAACTGAAGATGTTGAATAAATAATTGGACTTAACCAGCAGTACAGAGCAAACTTGTTTAACCTTTGTTCTCCTTCCTGTTATGTTCAGGTCTCTGAGAGAGTTATATAGAAAAAAACTTACCTTGGAAAGATAGCCTGGATTCTGGGTTCAGTATTTTACTATATTTTAAATAAAGTTCCAGGACAGTATTAAACTCTGAAAGGTCGGTTAACTACAATTAACAGGAAAGCCAAAATGACAGTGATTTAAACAAGATATAACTTTTATCTAAAGCAAGTATATGGCTAGCACAGTAACTTCATGGCTTCTACTGAGTCTGAATACTTGGCTAGCATCTTTGGCTCAAGGTTTCCAGCCTTTTCTTCAGTTTCCAGCCTTGAGGGCTGTAGTTCAAGTAATAAAGAGAATGATTTGGCCATGTTGACACATACCTTTAATCCCAGCACTTAGGAGGCAGAAATAGGATGTATGTCTGTGATTTTTTAAGCCAGCCTGTTCTACAGAAGGAGTTCCAGGAAAGACAGGGCTGTTACACAGAAAATCCCTATTTCAAAGAAGAAGAGAGAAGAGGAGGAAGGAAGAAGGAGGAAGGGAGAGAGGGAAGAAGGGATAGAGGGAGGAAAGAAGAAGGAGGAGGAGGAGGAGGAGGAGAAGAAGAAGGGGGAGAGGAAGGGGAGAGGAAGGGGGAGAGGAAGGGGGAGAAGGGGGAGAAGGGGGAGAAGGGGGGAAGGGGAAAGAGAAGAAAGGGAAGGGAAGGGGAAGGGAAAGAGGAAGAAAAGGAAGGGGAAGACAGCACAGTATACATTTTTCCACTGCAAACTTTTTTCAAATGTGTGAAACTAGATACATTTGTTAAATTCTATTTACAGTAATTTAATAACAAAATCCTATGTAGCTCAAAGGGAAACTAGAAAGTATAATCTTTATTCTTGATGGCTGCAAGCCTTGGTGAATTTGGGGATTCTATTACTCCAGGAAGAAAGAGACAAAATTAGCCATTATACTTGACAAGAGTTCTAACACAACTTTGCACTTTAAATTTCTGCAGAGTTCTATTTTCTTATATAACCACTTACTTGCAAAACACTTGTTTTGCATTTTCCTTTATATTTGTGAAGTATAAATATAACCAACAATTATTTTTATAGTTTATCTATTATTTATTTATTTATTTATTTATTTATATACTTACTTACTTGTACATGTTTGTTGTATTTTCTGAGAAAGGGTTTCTCTCTTTTAACAGCTGTGGCTGTCTTGGAACTTATTTTGTAGACCAGGCTGGCTTCAAACTCACAGGGATCTACCTGTCTTTGCCTCCTGGGTGCTGGTATTAAAGGCATGGGCCACCTTGTCTGGTCTAGAATTAACCTCTAATCTGACTGACATTTTGCCTTGGTTATAAATGAGATTCTGTATTTTGTTTGATTTATTTATAATGTAATGTATTGTATTAAATATGAAGATATATTCCTTATAAATTTAAACCATATTATGCCACCACACTAGACTAGTCCTTCATAGTTATTCCATAGAATTGGATTCTTAATTATTCATCTTAACTGTGTGTGAAGGCATATGTTTGTAAACACAACACTTGAGAGGTAGAGGCAGGAGGATCAGCATTTTAGGGTTATCTTGAGCTACATAGCAAATTCAAGTCCAGCTAGAGATATATGATCTTCTGTTTTCTCCCCCTAAATCACTTATTCATGGTAAATACTTTAATGATTTTCTTATTCACCACAGAAAAAGATCACATTTTTCAGTCTAAAATTTCTTGCCTCTACTAATTTAATCCAAACTGTCATATTTCAGCAGTTTTTTCTTTATTAATAGTAGTAGTAGTAGTAGTAGTAGTAGTAGTAGTAGTAGTACTTTAGTTATTTTAAAGAATGTATGATACAATGTAATAATTTGATAAAGATACAGAGTTGACAGTAACCAGAACAAAGTAGTTCACATTTTCACATCCTTAAACACCTATGATTTTATTTAAACTGGGACCAGATGATGTTATCTATTGAGTAACAGCACCAAAATGCAGGTAGATAGAATAAGCTTTTATACAAAACAGTAATATGACAATATTTCTTGAATATGTTATGGATTAAAAAAAAACAGAGAAACCTAAAGCTCTGAAGACAAGTTAACAGTAAGTAGATGAAAAATTAATTACTAAAGTTAGTTACACATAGTGATACAATCTTAAAACCCCTGTACTCAAGAGGTAGAAAATCTCTAGTTCAGAGCCAGTTTAAGCTAGACAAAAAGAAACCCATACCACGAAACTCCACACCATAGTACTCTAGATAAAATGGATAAATTAAATACTTACGGAATGAATGAATAACATTATATTTTGGGTTTCCTTGGAAGCATCAGAATGAATTATGCTTGTTCTCTCAAGTCTTGCTTTCACATTAAATTGAGATAAGGAGAGGCACCACTACTTAACATTAAGCAAGTAAGTCGCACAGTGTTTCAGAATCAATCTTGTTTCTTTTGCAAAACCAATAACAAAAAGTACATTACTAATCTCACATAGTTCATTATCATAAATAGCGGAACTGCATTGGTCATGTAACTCTTTTCATGCAATATGCCATGTAGAGAGATGGATACTTTCTTATCAATCAGAAAAGAAAATATGGATAATGTAAATCAAGACCAATTAGCATGGCTTTAAGCAATACTCTGAACAAATAATTGAGCTTATAATTTGAGGATACTTCAAGAAAAACATGGCAGCTATCAGCAGCTATAAAGTGCAAAGTCAGCTTGTGTTCTCTTTAGATAGTATCATCATAACAGACAATCCTAATTGTTTTCTCTTTTGGTTACTTAGGAGATTTGGAAGTAATATAAACAATAAGAGAGAGAGATTACTCCACACTATTATTTTATTGTATATTTTATTTACATTTCAGATGTGATCCCCTTTCCCCTTTTCTCCCCCACCTAGGAGCCTCCTATCCCATCCCCTCCCTCCTGCTTCTGTGAGGATGTGCCCCCACACCTGCCCACTCCCACCTCTCCACCTTCGAATTCCCCCACACTGGGGCATCCAGCCTTCACTGGACCAAGGACCTCCTTTCCCACCTATGCTTTACAAGGCCTACTGCCCCTATGTATACAGCTGGAGCCATGGGTCCCTCCCTTTGTTCTTTCAGGCTGGTAGTTTAGACCTTAGGAGCTCTGGTTGGTATTGTTGCTCTCCCCATGGGGCCACAAACCCTTTCACCTTCTTCAGTCATCTCTCTCACTCCTCCATTGGGAACCCCATAATCAGTTCAATGGTTAGCTGTGAGCATCCACCTTTCTATATGTCAGGCTCTGGCAGACCTCTAAGGAGACAACTACATCAGGCTCCTGTCAGCATTCACTTCCTGGCATCTACATCAGCATCTACCTTTGGTTACTGCACATGGAATGAATACCCAGGTGGAACAGTCTCTAGATGACCCCTCCTTCAGTTTCTGTCCCACACTTTGTCTCCATATTTGCTCCCATGAGTATTTTGTTACTTCTTCTAAAAAAGGACCAAAGCACCCACCCTTTGGTCTTCCTTCTTCATGAGATTGATGTGGTCTGTGAGTTGTATCTTGGGCATGGCAAGCTTTTGGACTAATATCCAATTATCAATGAGTGCATAGCATGTGTGTTCTTTTATGATTGGGTTACCTCACTCAGGATGATATTTTCTAGTTGAATCCATTTGCCTAAGAATTTCTCAAATTCATTGTTTTTAATAGCTGAGTAATACTCCATTGTGTAAATGTACCACATTTTTTGTATCCATTCCTCTGTTGAGGGACATCTTGGTTCTTTCCAGCTTCTGGCTATTATAAATAAGGCTGCTATGAACATAGTGGAGCATATGTCCTTGTTATATGTTGGAGCATCTTCTATGCCCAGGAGTGGTATAGCTGAGTCCTCAGGTAATGCTATGTCCAGTTTTCTGAGGAACCTCCAGACTGATTTCCAGAGTGGTTGTACCAGCTTGCAATCCCACCCACAATGGAGGAATGTTTCTCTTTCTCCACATCCTCAACAGTATCTGCTATCACCTGAGTTTTTATCTTAGCCATTCTGACCTGTATGAGGTGGAATCTCAGGGTTGTTTTGATTTGCATTTTCCTGATGACTACGGATGTTGAACATTTCTTTAGGTGCTTTTTGGCCATTCGAGTTTCCTCAGTTGAGAATTCTTTGTTTAGTTCTGTACCCCATTTTTAATAGGGTTATTTGGTTGTCTGGAGTCTAATTTCTTGAGTTCTTTGTATATATTGGATATTAGCCCTCTATCAGATGCAGGATTGGTAAAGATCTTTTTCCAATCTGTTGGTTACCATTTCGTCCTGTTGACAGTGTCCTTTGCCTTACAAAAGCTTTGCAATATTGAGGTCCCATTTGTCAATTCTTGGTCTTAGAGCATAAGCCATTGGTGTTCTGTTCAGGAACTTTTCCCCTGTGCCTAGGTATGAGAGTCTTCCCCACCTTCTCTTCTATTAGTTTCTGTGTATCTGGTTTTATGTGAAGGTCCTTTATCCACTTGGTCTTGAGCTTTGTACAAGGATATAGGAATGGATCGGTTTGCATTCTTCTACATGCTGACCTCCAGTTGAACCAGCACCATTTATTGAAAAGGCTGTCATTTTTTTCACTGGACAGTTTTAGCTCCTTTGTCAAAGATCAAGAGACCATAGGTATGTGGGTTCATTTCTGGGTCTTCAATTCTATTCCATTGATCTTGCTGCCTGTCTCTGTACCAATATCATAAAGTTTTTATCACTATTCCTCTGTAGTACAGCTTGAGGTCAGGGATGGTGATTCTCCTAGAAGTTCTTTTATTGTTGAGAAGAGTTTTCAGTATCCTGGGTTTTTTCTTATTCCAAATGAATTTGCAAATTGCTCTTTCTATCTCTATGAAGAATTGATATGGAATTTTGATGGGGATTGCATTGAATCTATAGATTGCTTTTGGCAAGATGGCCATTTTTACTATATTAATCCTGCCATTCCAAGAGCATGGGAGATCTTTCCATCTTCTGATATTTTCCTTGATTTCTTTCTTCACAGACTTGAAGTTCTTGTCATACAGACTTTCACTTGCTTGGTTAGATTCACACCAAGGTATTTTACATTATTTGTGACTATTGTGAAGGGTGTCATTTCCCTAATTTCTTTCTCAGCCTGTTTATCCTTTGAGTAGAGGAAGGCTACTGATTTGTTTGAGTTGATTTGTATTTTTGTTGATTCTTTGTATTTTTCTTTCTGTTTCTACTTGGTTGATTTCAGCCCTGAATTTAATTATTTCCTCCCGTCTACTCCTCTTGGGTGTATTTGCTTCTTTTTGTTCTAGAGCTTTCAGGAGTGCTGTCAAGTTGTTAATGTTTGCTCTCTCCAGTTTCTTTTTATAGGCACTTAGAGCTATGAGTTTTCCTCTTAGCACACTGCTTTCATGGAGTTTTGGTATGATGTGTCCTCGTTTTCATTAAATTCTAAAAAGTCTTTAATTTCTTTCTTTATTTCTTCCTTGACCAAGTCATCATTGAGTAGAGCGTTGTTCAGTTTCCATGTGTATGTGGGCTTTCCGTTGTTTTTGTCATTATTAAAGATCAGCCTTAGTCCATGGTGATCTGATAGGGTACAAAGGATTATTTCAATCTTTTTTGTATCTATTGAGGCCTGTTTTGTGACCAATTATATGGTCTATTTTGGAGAAGGTACCATGAGGTGTTGAGAAAAAGGTATATTCTTTTGTTCTAGGAAGAAATGTTCTATATTTTGTCAGCATCTAAGGCTTTAAAGATAGAACTTATATTGTATCAAGCCACTGTGCTTAATGCTTGCTAATTTTACTTACCTTCCCCACAAATCTTAGTTTAAACTAATCAGCTTACAGATGCGAAAACTAAAGTTCAAATCTGCTACATAGCAAGATCCCAGGCCAGCATGAGCAAAAGTAAGAGTTCTGGTCTAACCTATTCATCAAATAATGCTTTGTTTACCCATTTCTTTTCTAAATCTCTTATCTGAGTACAAATAGACAATTCTTTTTAATTTCTCACCCCTTACCTTGTTATGAAGCAGTTACTATGTATACATTACATTTATTCATCTAAATCTTTGTGATCATTCAAATTAAAAACAAAAGAATAGATAGATTTGGAGCTTCAGCAGCAGATCCTACTATGTACACCCCTGATTGGCTCCGGGACTTCTTTCTGTGTTACAATGGCTTTTTGGGGTTTTTTTTTGTTTTGTTTTGTTTTGTTTTTGTGTGTGTGTGTGTTCATTTGTTTGTTTCGTATAATGCTATTGTTACTTTTTTTTTTTTTTTGTCTGTCTTGGGTGACATTGAGGATCAGTCAGGATTTTTTAAGCTCTGTTTGACTGCTTTTTAATATACTGGTGAATTCAGTCTCTATGCTGGATAGTCACTTCTTTGACAATCATATCATATAATGTCATGGTCCCTAGGTCCTTGTCAGTTCCTCTTCATCAACTCTTTGTAGTCTTCATAACCAAGTTTACACTGGCAATTCTATTTGTGGCTTTTTCTAATATCTGGAAACAAGATTACCTGGAAGACAGGGCAAATTTGTCTCAGATGCCCTGATTTTAGGAGGATGCAGTTTTAGAAAATATCAAGACAGTTTAGATTTCTATGATTTGCATATTTATGACATGTGTATTTTTTTCTGAGATAGCTCTGTAATTTGTCTTTAGTGGAGCCTTCCATACCTTTCTTTCTTGTGTGTGTGTGTGTGTGTGTGTGTGTGTGTGTGTGTGTATGTATATGTGTATGTGTAGAGAGAGAGAGAGAAAGAGAGAGAGAAAATTTTATACTTGCATATAATTTGCTTTCATCCCTTCCCTCCAGCCCCTCTTTTATTTCCTCACCATTTCCCCTGTCCCAATTGTCCCAATTGCATATGCTCTCTTCTTTCTTTTAAATCCACCAAATTAACCGTCATCAAAGATTCTTTTGGTTATAAATGATGATTAATACAGAGACCTCCAACTAGTCAATGTGAGTAAGAGACTGTGCATTGCTCTGAATAGGACACCTATATCATATGTCTTTCCCCAATGTTCAGGGACCATACTTTTTTTACTGATCACCATCACCCACAGTTTTCTCAACACAGCCTCATCTTTTATTTTTGTCTTCATTAGATGACATCTGTATCCTTAGAGGACATTCAAAAGTTGTCCCATCACCAATTCTATTGTTTTTCTAATAGTTAAGTAGATAGAGATAAGGAAAAATGTCCAGAGGAGTAAATGGATATTTATTCATATTTTTTTCTTAAATCACAATAGTCACTGTAAATTGTATAATTATGATGGGGCAGAGCAGTAGAAACTGCATGGTACCTTCTTAAATAGGCTGCTGTCTGCCAATAGCAACTGTATGGGTAAATACTTAATTACCTTCTCAAATGACTTCTTCAGAGAATCCCAAAGAGAAAGTTATAAAATGTGATACAGAACCCAGGAGTAAACCACAAAAGCCTATTCTTTAACTAACCACAAAAGCCTCATCCTGTACCAGCCCCTGGAGAAAACTGTACTGGTTAGCTCTTACAATTATTCAGCTCCTTTTGTAGAGAAATTAAACAGCTTTATTCAGTCAACAAAGGGAGAAAAAAAGTTTCTAGAAAACCATATTTATTTTCAAAGATGATGTTGGTTCAATATCAGCTGAGTCCATAGATATATGTAGAAGAACTGGTTTCCAAAGCAACGGTAATGCACAGTCCCAAGAAATTCAACTATGTGAATTATTTAATCCCTTGGAGATTTTTTTTTTTTTTTTTTTTGAGAAGAATAATAAAAGTCAGAACACAGGAACCATCATTCCCTATTTACAAGAAGCTGATATTTGAAGGAAAAATAATGCTGTATTTAGAAGAAATAAGTATTTTAAAGCAGCGATATGTTCTTCTTATCCTTCCCATTTGCCTTGGCTTAATTTATATATGGGAAAACATTTAAGATGAAGGTTGGACTTTTATGCCATCCATGGTTAAGCAAGTATATTGTTTTCAGCAGAGATACGCAACTTGGGAAGAATTAAAGAATTATTCCATCGGAAACTCTTAACTATTTCTGGTAGAGAAAACTTTCATTCTCTGTGTACCACGGCCATTCTTTCTGCTCCCTGTGCTAGTGAGGAAGTATTGCTTTGGTAAGTAACAGGAGAGAGAGAGAGAGGTTGGTTATTCAACCAACTAAGGACAGAATGATCTGACAAACAAGTGCACTTAAACTGTCTGTGATGTCTGCCCACCATCACTTAGACTTCTCTCTCATTGAGCCTTCCACAAGACCCCTCGGAGCCTCTTTTATTCCTATGGGACTGCACTTTGGTTGTTTTAGTTGTATTTCCCTCAGATGCAAAGCTGTGAGCGTGGTGAGCATTTAACATTCCCTGTATTAGCAACCCAAAGATTATCCTTAAGACAACAGTCTAACACCTTATCCTGTCTTGGTTCTTAGACTCAGCCTCCTCCATTTTCAGAACAGGACAAGAATATGATTCCATGCTTTCCCCAAACCAGTACAGCTCTAAGTTGGCCCTGTTCCTGGTTCAGTGGCACAAGTAATGAAGCACATTAAAGGCTGATGTCTATGGTATACTCTTTGGAGCAGAAATAAGCAAACACTGAGAGAAAGGTCATAGGGATTTAGAGACATCTCGTGCACAAATGTTCAAAAAGATACAGTTGAATTGAACAAAATGTGCAGCTAGTCTCATGAGTGACTCTGAAAGTAGGAGTAGGAGCTGTCTTTGACTTAATCACGTGACCTTCGATCCCTTTTCCCAGACTGAACTGCCTTGCCTAGCCTCTATGGAAGAAGCTGTGCCTAGTCTTACTGCAACTTGATATGCCAACACTGGTTGATATCTATCGGAAGCTGCCCCTTTTCTGAGGAGAAAGGAAGAAATGGAAGGGTGAATGGGGGTGGTGAGGTGAGAGAGAGGGACTAGAAGGGGGGGGGGGGGTGGGAAGGTGCAATCAGGACTTAAAGCAAATAATTAACTTAATAAAAGTAAAAAAAGAAATTTGTATCTGTCTTACACGCATGTACCAAAAACAAGCAATTGAAGGAGATTTCAATATATGTACTTTTGTTGCTGTTTATACTGATTTTAAGATGTACACTTGCTTTAAGTGAACTAGATAACTGGCATTCACTTAAGGAGGTTCCAATTGTTGGCATTCCTTTTAGACTCTGCCCCACAGTTACCTGCCAACAGCCAGGTATGCCTGACTCACTATAAAAGGGACTGCTTGCCCCCTCCTCACTCTCTTGCTGTTTTTACTCTCTCCTTTTCTTCCCTTTCTGTCCCTTCTCTTTTCATTCCCCTCCCCCCCTCTCCACATGTTCATGGTTGACCTCTCTCCCTCTCTCTCCCGCTCCCGCCCCGCCCCCGCTCCTGCCCCCGCCCCCTCCCTCTCCCTCTTCCTCTCTTTCCCTCCACCACTCCTCCCCTTTCCTCTCTGTCTCTCTTCCTTTTCCTGTCTCTACTACCCCCTCAACTCCCTTCCCTATGCCCTAAATAAACTTTATTATATACTATACCTTCTTGTGGCTAGTACCTCAGAGGGAAGGGATATCTCAGCATTGGCCAGCAGAGGCACCACCTTACCTCACACCACACCTCTACCCAATATATCCCTTGCTTTTTTTTTCTTTTTTATAAAACACAACATCAACTACATCATTTTCGTACTCATAAGCTTAACTTGAAATTTAATTTTAAATTAAGACTAATTTGAAATACTTGTTGTTAGCAGTTGTAATTATTTGAGTGGTTAGTCTTTCCTGTATACTGATAATACTTGTTTGTAATAAGAATTATATGATCTAGGTAGTCCATATAAAAGACAGTCAATCCTGGCGTTTTATTTACAAGCTATAAGCCTAGATTGATCAAGTTCTGAGCTATTTCAACTTAACATCCCAGATGTATGTCCCTAATTACTTTGTTTCTCCTGGCCATGTGCTTCTGCTCCATTTGCTCTCATGGTAGCCTCCTCCTTTCTTTATATCCTTTCTCCTTCTTCCTGCTGGTCTCTCTTGAAAGCCCTACTCCATTCTCAAGTCCTGCCTTTCTGTCTCTACTGTCCCAATCACAGGCTTTTTTTAATTTTTTTCCTGACCAAGTAACTTAGGGAGCAAAGTTTACACAACAAAGGCTGGTGTACCTGAGAATTTGCTCCTCTGGGGAAAGCAGATTTTAGGGGCCAGGATTTAGGATTTGAATACATAGCAGCACCAAACCATCCCCAACGTATTCCTTTTGTTTGTTTGTTTGTTTGTTTGTTTAAATAAAAAGACTCTCTCTCTTACAGTACAACATTCCACATAGTAGGATGGTGAATGAGACTTGAGGGAAAGTCCAAGAACAGCTAGAGTGGAAACCCTGGTAAACTAGCATGGGGTGGGAGATGGGGCTCCTTTATAAACCTAAATGTTAATGGAATTGTGAGCTTGGGTGGGGGATGGTGGGGGGTGGAGAGACAGACGGGGTGGGGAAGAGAATTAGTGACAGGAAAAATAATCAATAGCTCAAATCCTAGAGAAAGAAGATCAGTCTCATTCAGCTTCCATTCTTGCCAGCCTCAACAGTGAGGCATCTTCCTTGATCATCTGCTAGAGCTGAGGTCATTGCACCCAGCGAAGACCTTCAAAGGACTAAACAACACATACCCTACTGCTCCTTGCCAACTGTTCCGTTGGGCTCACTGATTTTCTTTTTATTGTAAAATTTACTAACAGAACCAGAGTGTTGAATTATTCTGTTTTCCCCCCACTTTCTTATCAAGTGATACAATATTGCTAAGGTTAGCTAATTATTTAAATTATTTCTTTTTTGAGATTATCATATAAATACATCATTTTCTCCTACCTTTTCATCATTTCAAACCTATTTTTGTAGACACGCTAACAGACTGGAGAATATCCACTCGGCTTCAACTATACATAAAGAACTACAGGCAACAACAGAGTGTAGAGTGTGGGAGAAATAGTCTTCCCCAGGGAAAAGCAAAGTAATTAGTTATCTAAAAACCTAGTGGCCAGTCCGCAGAACATATACAAAAGTAATATTGTACAGATTGAGCAGCATGTTCATATATTTAATTTTCTTGTTATGAGTATATATATACTCATATATATGTATGTATGTATATATGTATATATGTGTGTATGTGTGTATGTGTGTATGTGTGTATGTGTGTATGTGTGTATGTATGTATGTATATATGTATATATGTATATATGTATATGTGTATATGTGTATATATGTATATATGTGTGTGGGTGTGTATGTGTGTGTATGTGTATATGTATATATGTATGTATGTATATATGTGTGTGGGTGTGTATGTGTGTGTATCTATATCTATCAATGATACATATATATATGATACATATAGATAGATAGATAGATAGATAGATAGATAGATAGATAGATAGATATGTGTGTATGTATTGTGTTTGTAATGAAAAAATTGCCATGATTTTGAAGGTATTCTTAGGAAAAATGCACAAGAGCTTGTAAAATCTTCTAAATGTAGAAAGTTAAGGGAGCAGAATTGAGTGATTGTAATTTATTTCTACATCTACCAACAGAAACTTGATCTGAATTGAACCACTAATCCTTGTAGATTAAAGCATTCAATTTGAAAGCCTGGGTTTTTTTAATTATTCATTCATAGACTCATAGATTTTCATTCTCTTTAAACCTCATATATATATAATTTTATATTTCTAGCATATAAAATATTTCATTATTTCACTTTTTATGTGTACCATAGTGCTTTGCTCATAGTCACCCCACAGTCCCCCTCCCATTTTCTAGATGCTCTATCTACATTCCCTTTGCAAATAGTTTCCCTTTACTTGACCTAGAAAATCTGCTTAAAATTCCAATCATGTCAGTTGGACATTGCAGGAAAATCATAATTTGGGAGGTTCTCTTCCCTCTAAATCCTGTGAGTGTTATTCAGAGCCTTCCTGTTCTGGGGGTGGTCTCCCCACTCTCCCTTGCTCTCACTGTAACTCCCTTTCTTTCTCTTGTACTTTCTCCTGCCTCCCTGCTGCTCCCATGGCTGTAGGGAGGTCCAGATGGTTGGTGGGAGAGGATGGGGGAGGCTGAGAAATGTCTGGATTCTCTTAAGCACAGTAAGAATTTATTTTCACTGTATCTGATTGGTGGTCTGCCTGTTAAGAGAGTGACGCAAGGGTCCCTTGGGTCTCATATAGGTAATCAAAACCACTTTTTCCAAGTGCAATAGGAATGAGATAATGTAAATTCACAAACCTATAATATAGACATTTTAGCTGCAAGTTTAAAATGATATAACCGTAACAACTCAGTTTGTAACACAGAAAGGTGACTTTGCTAAAAGATTCCTCCACATACATTCAATGTTTCCAAAAGCTAAACATTACAAAGTATTAAAAATTAACTTCAGTGTTATATCATTTAAATCATCCTGTATTGAGCCATATATATATGTATGTATGTATATATATATAATTTGTATTGAGAAACATGTATCTCTAATGTAACTTTTCATTCTGAGAAATAATGACTGCTTTAAAGATGTCAAGGTTTGCTTTTTAATTAAAAAGAAACAAATTTATTTTTTAACTTTAGATTAATATTACTACAAAACATTAAAAATTTTTGTGACAATACAAAAATAGAAGTTTTTGAAAAGTAATACAGTACTACCACTGAGTATAAGTATAAATATTGTTTATATGCAGCTGAACATCTCACAGAAATCCTGAGGAGATGAAGAAGTAAAAGCAGCTACTGTGCCTCATAGAGACCAGAATTTGACTCCCGGACCCACCTGTTCCTCTCTAGGCCAGAGCCTCTGTAGTCACTTTCTCTTGTCTTCACATACTTACACATAAAGAAATCCTAAGTAAAAAAAAAAAAAAAAAACTTCATGCAAATAATACAATTACCATGATTTTACTGAATTATTCTTTTTATCTTTTTAAGTTTTATAAAATGTGTATGTGTATACACACACATGTGAAATCTCAGATATCTGCAATATCTATAGGCTTTAAGTAGCCTCTGGGATTCTAATTCAGGCCTTTACACTTACATCATAAGTGCTTTACCCACTGAGCCACATAATCCTGAATGATTCTTAAATTTTTTTTTTAATGATATCATAAAACACTTGAGAATATAAATTCCTGGAGATGAGAGACCATGGGCTCTGTGTATCCTTGGTGTTCCAGTCTGTCTTGCAGCAGAACCATGCAGACACTTTTTCCATGAATGATTATATTAATTTGTCACATTAATAGCCATTTGTCTAGAGTTAAAGAAATTCACCGATTCTTTCTCTTCTGATCAGTTGTCTTCATAGAAGTCTCTTATCTGTCTGACATGGGCCAAGGACAAGGTTGCTTGGCAGGAATATGACATTGTCTAAGGACAAGAAAGTAGGGTTCAGGCAGGAGTCTGACATTAGGGTAGAACAAAGAAGTAATATCAGGTAGGAATCTAAATCTTAGGCTAGAACAAAGAAGTAATTTCAGGCAAGAATCTAAATATTAGCCTAGAACAAAAAAGTAATTTCAGACAGGAATCTAAATTTTAGGCTAGAACAAGGAAGTAGGCTTCAGACATGAAAATGACCTTGGGCTAGGACAGGGAAGTAGGCTCAGATACTTTGCTCATCCTGATAAGCCCTTAGAAACAGTGATCACAGGAGTGGTCACATAATTGTGTTTAATGCCTTGCTTGTTCTTTGACTATTTGTGTTTATTGTCTTGCTTGTTCCTTGACTATTTACATCTATTGTATTACTAGACCCTCAATCTAGAACTAACCTTAATACATGCCTGTAATCAAAATGGTGTAAGAGCATAAAGGATGGGGGGTGTGATAGGGGGCTCTAGGGAGGGGAAATGGGCAAAGGGGATGACATCTGTATTGTAAATAAATTAAATATCCAATAAAAATAAGAAAAAGAAAAAGGAGGGAAAAAAAGAAAGAAGTCTCTTATTTAACTTGCTATGTTTTCCCCTGTAAAGGATGGGAAGGAGAGAACTGAAAAAGGGTAGCTTTGTGTTGCTTTTCTTTTTCCATGCAAGGACACAAAAGTTATTTTAAAATAATTCTATCTTCTTGGGATGTGAAGTGTTACAACTAGAAGTCACTCAAAATGAAAACAGTACTCTTTGTATTTATATTTCTTTTCTATTGAAGGGATGGAAGGAAAGGAGACTATTACTATGGGACTAAGGATTTATTGTCT
This sequence comes from Rhabdomys pumilio, assembly GCA_030674055.1. Classification (NCBI taxonomy): domain Eukaryota; kingdom Metazoa; phylum Chordata; class Mammalia; order Rodentia; family Muridae; genus Rhabdomys; species Rhabdomys pumilio. The sequence continues at coordinate 27,437,826 of JANHMN010000016.1, read as the reverse complement.
GCCCGCCCCCCCCCCCAAAAAAATAACCACTGAAAAGAAGATATTGTGTGTGAGCATGTGCGCATGCACGGACACACACATACACACACACACACACACACACACACTTTGCTCCAGGATTTTTTGTATCTAGGTGTATGGTGCATGTGTGAGTACTGATGCCAGAGGTTTTGACACTGGGCGTCCTTGTCACTCGAATTTTACATTCTGAGACAGACACTCTCATTGAAATCAGCACTCACAGGTGGACTAACCAGAAACCTCTTTGGAGTCCACCTTTCTCTTTTTCCTCTGCACTAGGGTTTGAGATGCATACAAAGAGCCCAAATTTTTTTCATATAGATTCTGGGGGAGTCCAAACTCAGGCTCTCTTGCTTGCTCAGCATCTACTTAGTGAGCCATCGTCCCAAGTCTACACTGTTTTGTTTTGATGCCCAATTTTAGATTCCCATTCTTCATATGTCCTTGTTTCTGTTTAACCAAGGAATATCAGATTAAAGCCTTAAAGATGAACTTTGGAATAAAATATTGGAAGAAGAGTAAATGTGATGAAAGCCACAATAGTATCCCATGTCTCTCCAGTATGTACTTCACGTTTTTATTCAAATCATGTCTTCCCTGGCAGTGGTTTTTGTTCAATTTTGTAAGGATGACTGCTAGTAAAAGCATTGCAGACCCGGGTTGTAATTCTGTTGCTACTTTTCATCTCGAGTATCACATTTCAGCAATATTGACCCATGTAGACTCTTTAGTGATCTTGAAATGAGAATCTTGAAAGACTTTTGAATGGCTTATCACAATTCCCATCTAATAACACCATTAAAATGACTTTTTATGGGAATTTTAATCAAATCAAAACAAGACAAATCAAGTCCGTCTTTATAACCAGCTTAGACAGCTGATATTTGACAAACCCTGATGGGTCTTGCTTTTTATAGAAACTAAAATAATAATTTAACATCTTGGACCTTTCATAGAAAAAAAAATCATGCAATACACTTAAATTTATAGCTCAAGTCAAACTGCAGGAAGCCTGCAGAAAAGTCAAAGCCCAGAGAGCCATCATGCTGTCCCTGGGGTGACAGTATACTCTGAGTATTAGTTCCTAATTTAAGGGATGATTAAATCTACTTTACTCTGTATCACTGTCCTGCTTCTTTATGCAGATACAGATGTGCTCAGTTTTTCTGGTTGTTATCATGACAATTTCTGCATCAAAAAAGGAAAGTAAGTGAGATAACACTAGTAACTGTCTTCTGCTTGGAAAGGTTGACATTTCTCCAACATCTTTAAATATTGAACAAGGACTTTTTATAGAAACAATTTTTCTTTAAGTTCAGATTTACAGAAGACCTACAAGAATAGAATAACAATGTTTTTATCATTTGCTCATATATTCAAGTTAGCTTTTAGTATATTACTCCTATCAGCAAGACTTTTATATACAAACATTTTGAAGTATTTAACATAAGTTGCCAATAAGATATAATTTTACCTCAACTGACTTTAAGGCCTTTCCTCCTCTTCCTCCTCCTCTTCCTCCTCCCCTTCTTCCTCCTCCCCTTCCTCCTCCCCTTCCTCCTCCTCCCCCCTTCCTCCTCCTCTTCTTCCTCCTCTTCCTCCTCCCCTTCCTCCTCCTCTTTCTCCTCCTCTTCCTCTTCCTTCTTCTTCTCCCTTTCTTCAAAAATAGATTATTCTCTCATACAATACCTCCTGACCAGTTTCCCCTCCCTCCATTTGCCCCAGCTCCACTCCTTTTCCCCTCTCCCCCAGATCCATTTCCCCTCCATCTCCCATCACAGAAGATCAGGCCTCAAAAAGATAATAACTGAACATGATAAAACAAAATATAGTAAGACAAGGCAAAAAATCCCCACACCAAAACTACATAAAGCAACCCAACAAGAAGAAAGAGTCTCAAGAGCAGGCAAAATAGTCAGAGACACACCTGCTCCTACTGTTAAGAATCCCACATAAATACCAAGCTAACAGCCATAACATATACACAGAAGATCTGGTACAGATCCATGCAGGCCCCTGTACTTGCCACGTCAGTCTCTGTGAACCTGATTAATTGATTCAGTAGACCACACTCTCCTGATTCCTCCATGTCCTCTGACTCCTATACTGTCTCAACCCATTCTTGCTCCCCCAGTTTCTGAATGGAGGGACTTGATGGAGACCTTCTATTTAGACTCTGCATAATGTCTGGCTGTGGGTCTCTGCACCTACTCCCATCTACTGCTGGAAAGAGCCTCTCTAATAACTGGACAAGATCTCTGAAGCACAGCAGAATATCATTAGGAATCATTTCACATGTAACCTTTTACAGAACCAGCTGTGTTTGGTATCACTCTAGGTCCCTGGGCTATCCCATTTTGTATTTTCTGGCCATCCAAGCAGTGTCAGGCATGAGCTCCTTCTTGTGGCATGGGCTTCAAGTTAAATCAGGTATTGATTGACCATTTTCAGAAGATCGAGCCACCATCGGTTGCCCCAGAATATCTTGCAGGCAGGACAGATTGTTGGCTAAAGGTTTAGTGGCTGAGTTGGTATCCACATTTCTCTTTTTTGTAAACTACAGAGTACCTTTCTGCACAAAAGAGACTAGAAAACAGAGGTGAAGACTTTATATGAGGACCAGCTTAACATTTTCACATTCAATGACCTGTGTGGATGTTATCAGCAGCCATGGGGCCCTGCAGTCTATATAAGAACCAGCTTAACATCTTCACATTTAATGAACTGTGTAGATGTTATTACCAGCAATGAGGCTTGCTGTCAGTCGGTAGAGAGCAACCCTCTGTCCTAGCATCAGCCTGGAGTGTTTGGGGGCTCTCCATGGGATGCACATGGCCAGCACCTCAACAAAATGCAATCTGTCCTGCCACTGGAAGCCTTCCGTGCCTACAAGGAATGTTCAGACTCTGTATCCCCCATTACTAGGAATCCTCACTAGGATCACTCTCATGGATTCTAGGAAGTTTCCACTGTACTAGGTTTCCACTCTGTCCCCCAACCCCCATATTAGCCATCTCTCACAAAACTTTGTCTTTTTAACTCATCTCTCAGCTCCACATGATCCTTCCTACTCCCATCCCCTCGTGGCCCAGTCCATCTGCAAAGTCTATATACTATCCCCTCTTCCCATGGAGATGCAAACACTGCCCACCCCCGAGATGATTCCTCTTTATCTAATATCTGTGGAACTATGGATTGCAGCCTGGTTATCATTTACTTAATGGCTAATATCTACTTACAACTGATTATATACTAAACTTATCTTTCTGTGTCTGGGCTAACCAACTCAGGATAATTTTGTTCGAGATCCATCCACTTGCCTGCAGATTTCATATGTCATATTTTTAACAGCTGACTAATATTCCATTGTGTAAATGTACCACGCTTTCTTTATCCATTTATCTGTTGAGGGACATCTAGCTTGTTTCCAGTTTCTGACTATTATGAATAAAGCCACATCAAACATAGTTGACCAAGTATCCTTGTGATAGTATGAAGTATCCTTGGGTATATGCCCAAGACTGGTATAGCTGTCTTGAGTTAGATCAAATCCTAATTTTCTGAGAAACTGCTATATTGATTTCCATAGTGGCTGTATGTCCCAGACTGCTCTGCTGCTCCGGTCCACCGGTCAGGGTCTAGCAAGAGATAGAGTGTTGAAAGAAGAGGAAGAGACTCAAAGAATGGAGACAAAACAGGGTGTGTAGTCAAGTCTCATTTACTGTTTCTCTCTTATTGTCGTCTCTCTCTTATTGTCTCTTCTCATTGTCTCTCTTATTATCTCCTCCTCTTGCAAAGAAATCCTGGGTATTTATAAGCACAAGCAGGGGAACACAGCTGGACTCTTTACCACATGCACCATGCAGCTGGGGTCACTAAACAGCAAAACAAGATATGTGGGATAAACAAGATGTTTATCAGAGTGTGCTTCAGCTGTTGTAGGCTGCTGAAGAACAAGTCTCTTATCAGGGTATATGGCTTGAGATGGCTGCAAAGTTGATAGCCGCTTTCTGCTTAGAAGTCGGCTCTCAACAGCTGTACAAGTTTTCACTAACACCTGAAATTGAAGGGGTGTTCCCCTTATTCTACATCCTGCCAGTATGAGCTGTTACTTGTGTTATTGACCTGAGCCATTCTGAAAGGTCAAAGGCTAAGGTCAAAATAATTCTGATTTGCATTTTCATGATGGCTAAGGATGTTGAACATTTTAAAGTGTTTTCCCACCATTTGATATCTTCTGTTGAAAAGTCTCTGTTGGCATCTGAACCCCATATTTTAAATAGAATTTTAAATATTTAGTTGTTTGATCTCAGACATTTGAGATTTCTCTGTTGAGAATTCTCTGTTTTGATCTGTAACCTATTTTAAAACTTGAATTATTTAGTTGTTTGAGAGCTAGTTTCTTGAGCTCTTTTTATTTATTTATTTATTTTGGACATGTGTCTTCTATTTGATGAGGAGTTGGTAAAAATCTTATGTCATTCTGTAAATTCCAAATTTTTAGTTTCACAAGGTACCATTTATTAGTTGCTAATTTTAGTGCCAGTGCTATCAATATTCTATTCAGAAAATTGTCTCTGACTCAATGCTTTCAAGACTATTCCCTACTTTCTCTTCTATCAAGTTCAGTGTGTCTAGTTTCATGTTGAAGTCTCTGATCCACTTGGACTTGAATTTTGTGCAGGGTGATAAATTTGGATCTATCTATATTCTTATATCCAGTTTAATTAACACCGTTTGTTGGAAATGCTTTTTTATTTCCACCGTGTATTTCTGGCTTTTTTTATTAAAAAAATCATGTGTCCATAGGTATGTGAATTTATATCTGTGTCTTCAATTCAATTCAATGTATCTATTTTTATTCCAATACCACGCAGTTTTTATTAGTATAACTGTGTAGTACAACTTGAAACCTGGGATGGGGATGCATCCACCATTCCTTTTATTGTTCAGGATTGTTTTAGATATCCTGGGCTATATAATTTGATTTTCTACATGAAGTTGAAAATTGTCTTTACAAATTCTGTAAAAAATTGTGTTGAGATTTTGATGGGAATTGCACTGAATCTGTAGACTGCTTTAGTAGGATGGCCATTTTTTGTACGTTAATTCTACTAGCCCATGAGTATGGAAGATCTTTGCATCTTCTGATGTCTTCTTCAGTTTCTTTCTTCAAAGACTTAATATTTTATCATACAAGCCTTTCACTTGCTTGGGAGAATTACTTCAAGATATTTTACATTAGTTTAGGGTATTGTCAAACGTGGTTTTCCTGATTTTTTTTCTCAGCCCATTTATCATTTGTATATAGGAGGGCTACTGGTTTTTTTTTTTTTAAGTTAATCTGGTGTCTATCCACTTTGAAAAAATGTTTATCAGCTGTAGGAGGTCCCTGGTGAAATATTTTGTGTCCTTTATGAATTACTATCGTATCATCTACAAATAATGACACTTTAACTTCTTCCTTTCTAATTTATATCCACTTCGGTTATATTATTGCTCTAGCTAAAACGTCAAGTACTATATTAAATAGATAATGGACAACCTTAAAAGGTTATTATTCTTTGAATTTCCTCAGTGTCTTTTGTTATGTCCTCCTATTCATTTCTGATATTTTTAATTTGGATATTCTCTTTTTTGTATTTTCCTCCAATTGTGTGTGTGTGTGTGTGTGTGTGTGTGTGTGTGTGTGCGCGCATGAGTTTTCCTAGATGTCTTTACAAGAGTTTTTTTCATTACCTCTAATTGTTTCTTTATGTTTTCCTGAATTTCTTTAAGAAATTTAATTCATTTCCTTTTTAAGCAACTCTATCATCTTCATATAGTTTGTTTCAAAGTATTTTTTCTTATGTTTAGCTATGTTGGAATATTCTGAGCCTTCTGTCATAAATAGTTGGGCTCTAGTGGACAATATTGTCTAGGACATATTGTCCTGATTGTTACTGATCCTTTCCTTACACTGGCATCCTTACACTGATATTTTGCTTGGGGTAGTAATAAGTTTAGGTGCTTATTTCTGAGTTTGTCTTTATTAGGTAGGTGTGTGTTCCCTGGATTTTCAGAGAGTGTGATGTATGTGTGTTTTACTGGCTTGCTTAGGTGGTGCGTTCATTGGGGAATGCTTGATGGTACTGGAGGCTGGGATTTAGCATACAATGGGAAAGGGAGGTCAGGAAAGGATGGTCAGTGAGATCCACAGGAGACCTGGACAAGGGGAAGGGAAGCTGCAGCTGGTGTTCTGTTGCAGCATGAGGAATAAGCCTTAGAGATTGGATCTCAGAAACCAGAAAGTAGAGAAGGGTTGCGGACAGCCTAACTGGTTTTCTCTGATGCATATTTCTTTAAAATAACATTCTTTTACACAACATCTATATAATTAATAAAATTACAAAATTGATATATTCTCTTTATTATATTATTAAACTCCTACTTGTAAATCTAAAGAGTATATTCAGTTTTACAACTGCTCCAATAGTGTCTTTGTTGAAATAGGAAACTCTATACCTAGATGTATCTGACAAATCTCTTTAGTAACTTTAATCTGAAAGAATTCTCCTGTCTTGACTTCTCAATTGTGATCCTAGCAATTTATGCCAAATTATAGTATATACTGTATAAAGGTGTGTGTATTTCTCCCGTCAGACCCAATTCTCATTTGTATACTAATCCATTAAAGAATTTTATCATTGTTTAATAGAGAAACTCAAGATTGAATGACCACAATTGACAGAGAGTATGGCTTATCAACATCCTTTTCAACCCTTCTTTTCCATTCATATCTCTTTTCCTGTGTTCAAGTCCTATTTTCTTCTCATTTCCAATATGCTCCAGCTCCACATAGTCCCTAGTCTATCTCTGTTTGCCCCAAACCCTCATTCTTCTCCTTTCATCCCTTCACCTCCACAACTCCCCAAATAACTCTTGTTTTGTATCTTTGTTTGGTGTGTGTGTGCGCGCGCGCGTGCGCGCGCGCGTGCGCGCCTTACCCACTGAAGCCCCTAAAATTACTTCTTTAATTTAAAGTATACTTTTGTGTGTTTTACCACTATTTAGGGCACTTAAAAGATTCTACCTTGTGTGTGACAGTTTATAAATGCCTTCTCATTTCATCCTAACACTGCCTCGTTGGCTTTAATCCCTCTGTATCCTCCATGCTTCTCAGGTACCAGTCACAACAAACTACTTGGAAATTGCCAAGCAACTCACAGGTTTGGAAATCCTGGAATCCTGCAAGATACTGTTTTCTCTCAGCCATGAAACCTGTGCCTTCTTCTTTGACTCCACATGATGCTTTTCTTTTCTCCTCAGCTTAGTTAGCACCTTCTTTGTCACGACTTCCTTAACTTAATCATTTACGCAGAGTTCAGTAGCGTTTGTTCATCTATGTGCTGTCCACAGGAAACAAACACAACTTTACAGCAATTAGAAGCACCAAAGCACAATTTGTAGTAGACCAAACCGTATCTGTCCCTAATAATCCAGAAGATAACATGTTAAAGACTTGTTTTTTTTATTTTTGACGTTTTAGTTCTGTTGACTTCATCCTATGGAAGTTGAATTCATTTATGACTACCTACAGATGTCTAATTATGTAAAGTTTCTTGTGATTTTCTTACTATTTTTTTTTATGTATTGGCTTTCTAAATGATTTTTTCATGTAATATATTTTGATCATATTCTTTCCCCTCCCTCAAACTTCCTAGATTCATTCCACTTTCCTCTTTACCCACCTGCATTCTTTTTCTCTCTCTCTCCAACAAAAACAACAATAACAATAAACAACAAACAACAAACAACAAAATGTGAATAAAAGTGAAAACAAACAAAAAAGATAAAAAAGTCAAAACAAAATAAAAAGTACATAAAACACACGGAGTCCATTTTGTATTGATTTTACTACTATAAAAGCTGTCAATCAGTCTTTCCTCCTGGAAATAAACCTCTTGCTTTAAATTCATGTATACAACCAAACTATATTAATATAAACACCAGCATATTAAAACTACGAAAAGTATTTATATGTCACATGTACAAATATTTTGTTATTATGCCCCAAGCAAGGTAATATAACAATTGTTTATGTAGCATTTTATATTGTGTTACGCATTATAAATAATCATCTAAAGACAATTCAAACTCTGTGTGAGAGTGTACATAAGATACATGAAAATTCTTTACCATTTTATGTAGGTCACTTGAATATCTGCAGATTTCATTGTCCACCACAGGTTTCATAATCGATTTAATGGGACTATCAAGAGATGACTTTATGTGTGTCCCAGGATTTGACACTAAAAACAGTTCTTGGTAGCCAGGTTACCACCATAAAGCATACTTAATCTGTGGGAAATTTTCCTATATTATCACAAATGTGCTACAGGAAGTACATGTGGTTAGTATAAATGATTTATGGCCCCCTGGGTAGGCGTTTTCTACTTTAGCTTATTTTTTGCCCGACACACTGTCTGAAACACAATAAAGATCCTTGACTTAATATCTTTGTCAAGCCTTTTAAAAACCCATTCTATCCACAGACACCAAACCCCAACACTATTGCTGATGCCAAGATGTGCTGGCAGAGAGGAACCTGGCATGGCTGTCCTAGGAGAGGTTCTGCCAGCACCTGACTAAGACAGATGCAGATACTCATGGCTCAGGCACCCCAATAGAGGAGTTAGGGGAAGGACTAAAGGAGCTGAAGGGAATTACAACCCCATAGAAAGAACAACAGTATCAACTAACCAAACCCCTCAGAGTTCCCAGGAACTAAACCACCAACCAAAGACTATACATGGGTGAGTCCATGGCTCCTGCTACATATGTAGCAGAGGACTGCCTTGTTGGCATCAGTGGGAGGGGAGGCGCTTGGTCCTGTGGAGGCTTGATGCCCCAAAGAAGGGGGATGCTAGAGGGCTGAGGCAGAAGTGGGTGGGTGGATGGGGAGCACCCTCTTAGAGGTAAATGGGAGGAGGACAGAGAAGGGGATTCAAGGATGGGAGAACAGGAAGAAAGATAGCATTTGAAATGTAAACAAACAAAATGATTAATAAAAAAGAATACTCTGAAGAAAAGAAAGTAAAATTTTAAAAAGTGTGATGGAAATGTGCTTCTTTAATTCTAACACTCAGGAGACTGAGACAGGAGGATTATGAATTAGTGACTAGCTTCGGCTACATAGTAAGACCTTAACTCAAATACTAGACAGACAGACAGACAGACAGACAGACAGACAGACAGACAGACAGATGAAAATATTTTTATTCTGAACAAAATGACTCAAACTATATAACATAGGGAGTGGGGTAGTGAGAATGCTCAAAATAATTTAAAACTTCCCAAATTCAACTTTGTTTTCCAGTGATTTGAAAACTACATTTGGCAACAAAAGTGTCTTGATGACTGTCTTTCTAAAGTATTTGAACATTTCATACATGAGTTCTCTACTTACATCATTTATTCTTCCTGTCTCTCCAATTCTTCTTGTGTTCCTCCCACTCGGAACTGTGGCTTCCTGCTTTTGAATTATACGTGTTACATACACACACAGACACACACACACATATTAAACATACATAATTAAATATAATGTGCGTTTATAAATTCAGCCTGCTGAGATCAGTTAGTGTTACTCATATGTTCACTTGTTTTAAGGCTGACATTTTGGGGTTGGCTAATCTATCAAGGAGTGAACATTATTAGCATTTAAGTTTAAACAAGTGAGAAATTCATGTAAACTGTGTTACTTATGCTATAGTAATTAAAAGACAAGCCAAAATGCATGGGATAACAAAGGGATGGCCAGTCTCCAAGTGCCACACGTGCACTCGAAATGCTAGACTTGATATTGCCCTTTTAAATGGGCCCAGGCTTGTTAGGAGAATATTCTGGTAGAAGAAAAATTTCTCATAATGCATTGTCAGCAAAACTTGAAAATCCCATTTAATTTGATCAATGGTTATAATACATGTTTTTAGAATTAATGGGAGAGCTTTAAATGTTTCCTAGGCCACCAAAACAATGCATAGATCATACACACTGTTTATGTGTGATCTACTTTGCAATATTTATATGATGGGGGTTCCTTAGCGTGAAACCTAGTTATTTTTCCTCCTTGACTATACATGTTGGGTTAGAAGGTATTAGAGACATCTCACTTCTAGGATTTCAGTCTTTGCACCACAACACATCTAGTTTTTTGTTTGTTTGTTTGTTTCTGTGTCTTTGCTTTTGCACTGCTTTTTATGTCAGTTTTCAACTATTCCATATAGTTATATATATAATTATATGATATATATATATATACATATATATGTATATATATATATATGATGATTATAATAGAGGCAAGAGGAAGCTTATGCTTTCTTACTGAAAGTTCTAAGAATCTTATTGTGTATCAGGTAAATATAACTAGCTGCAAACTTCATTGGCTGTGAAGCAGTGGCATTTGCTATTTATGATGCATGAGATTATTATGTCTCCAAGGCACATGTGACTTCTTATGCATGTCTCTGTAATATTTATGTTGCCTAGCTGTGCAGATAATTGTCACTTTAGCTACTTACTGAGAGTTTCTGTTGGTGAGCACTCCTGTTTCCTTCATCCATAATAATCACAGTGATTCTGATAGTCTGTGTCCAGGAGTAAAACATTAGTTGGTTTTGAAAGCTCCTTAGGGTATGTCTGAGAAGTTCCTATGAAGTGTTCTATCTTCACTGGAATTGAATATTCAATATTCAATATTAAATATTGAAACCCTAATCCAGTAAATTGAAATGGAAATATGAAATCAAGAAATCTATCTTCTTTGTCCACTTATCCTGTATCAATTCTGAGAGAGTAGCAATGACTGCCAACAGTGTCTGAGGACCCCTAGTCTTTTAACTACTATAACATAAGTAAGACAGAACACATGTGTTCTCCACTTATTTACACTTAAATGTTGATAATATTCACTGCTTGATAGATCTGAAAAATCCCAAGCTGGGGAGAAATGTGTGGAATTTTGACAATGAAGTGAGTTTGTTGAATTTTTTACACAGTTGAGGGTTAAAAAAAATGCTTCCACCAATAAGATAGGAGACTACAGAGACCAGTTTCTGATCTAGAAAGAGGGGTGGATGTCAATGCTCAGAGAGATCAAAGAAACTCCATTCTCTACCACTACTTCCAGTTGGAAGAAAAAAAAAGGATGAATTGTATTTTGATCAAAATTTTAAAAAAATAGTTTCAGAGTAAGCTATTACTGGGGAGTGGCCTGAGCCATTTCCTGAGGTGCTCACACTTACTCTCCTGAACTGTAGCCTCAGCAGCACAAATGACAGAAGAGTTCACTTATCATTCAAGATATACTATCAATTTTTTTTAGTACTCTTTGGTGGTGACCCTGGAAGATTAGATGCTGTGTGGACTAGTACTTAGAGGATAACTACAGTGTGGGGAAACCTGCTTAGATCTCTGACATAAACACAGAAATGACTTAAGCTCTGATGTAAACAAGAATGCAGCCTTCACTTTGCCTGTTTTCAAAGGCAGCTTTTCACGATATCAAGCATCCCAACTCTACCCAGGGTGAAATTCCCCAAATTATGATTAATTTGACATAAACTGTGATAGCATCAGTGATTGGCCCTCACCAGACATTTTCTTTTTATTAGCCTAGAACATTTTTGCCCTATATTTTACTCAACTAATGCGCTGAAGTTCTTCTCGTGGTATGCCATGGGTCTTTTGAGTATTTTTTTTAAAACTTTATTACAAAAAAAAGTTTCTGAGTTTAAAAAAAAAAAATCACATCAAAAATCAACCAGACCCCGCAGCTATATAACTCAATGACCTTCTGGACAGTTAGTGTAGCCACTTAGAATGTAAGCTGTAGAAATTCACATTAGATTTTATATTTTCTCTATCAAATGTATTTTCTGTACTTACCTACCAACAATACCAAACCAACTCATGATGGAGTCAGAATGAGGAAAACGTTTAGTTTATATGCTCTTTCAGAACTCATCCTCATCACCTGCATTCAGTCCATCCTCATACCTAATATTAGCTTTTCTTTGTTCATTTTCTACATACTGTATTTTATTATAGATTGCATATATTGTATATTATATATCCTATTCAAATATTATATAGTATTTTCTAGATTCCACATATGAGGGAAATGTATTTTTTTATGTAATAGTGTGACCTTACTTAGTATAAGTACATTCATTTTCTATAAATTTTGTGATTTTGTTTTTCCTTAAACCTGAATACTCTCTCTCTCTCTCTCTCTCTCTCTCTCTCTCTCTCTCTCTCTCTGTGTGTGTGTGTGTGTGTGTTTATTATCTATTCTTTGTCAATGAACAATTAAGTTGATACTAATTCTTTGCTAGAGTAAATAAAATAGTAGTAAACAGTAGTGCAAATATCTCTGTGATATATTGTATGGGGTTTTTTCAGTATAAGTTCAGGGGTGAGACAGTGGGTCATAAGATAGTTTTGTTTTTACATTTTCAAGAAAGCTCCAAATTGATTTCCAGAGTGGCTGTATTAATTTTCACTCTTACCAACAGCAAGGGTTTCTTTCTCTCTGCATCCTCTCCAGTTGTCCAGCTTACTGAAGACAGTGATTCTGGCTAGGATGAGATAGTATCTCAAAGTAGTTTTAGTATACACTTTCCTGGTTGTTAGGGATCTTGAAAACTTTATAAAATAACCATTGGGCAGTTGCGTTTCTTTCTTTTTCTTCCTTTTATTGTTTGTTTGTTTTTCAAGTATCTATTTGATTCATTTGGTTATTGGCTATTTTATTCCCTTGGTATTTAGTTGTTGCAATTATTTGTAAATTTTGGATATTAGCCCATTTTCTATGAATTGCTAAGATTCATTTCAGAAAAAAACACTGAAACTTAGGATCTTGTATATTCTAATTCTTTAGTCAAATAAGTATAAAGAGAGTGAATGTAGAAAGTCTGAATCATTAAAATGGAGAAAGGGACACAGTACTGTTTCTAGGTAACAGAGCCCAACTTTCTCTGAATGACTTGTTTTCATAGTGGTGGGGTAGACAGTAAAGACTGGTAAGGAACTGCAAGAGCTTATGAGAACTTCTTTATTCTAATGAAATTAACTTTCTTTTGGAAGTTTTGTCTTTTTGATTCACTCATTACAGTTAACCTGTCATGTTGGGCATAAATGTTCAGTTTTGCATATCCCTTTCCCATCCCCTTCCTCCTTCCCTTCTGCCTAGTTGGCATGTGGTTACCAAGAACTTGTGTGAATCAGCTTCAAGCACAGACTGCCTTCCAGGCAACCATCTTTGTTGTCACCATAGCCCAGATGTTCCCATTACAAGCAATGTCAAGATGAGAGCAGAAACAGAAACTTGTCTTCACAAACAGTGAAAACATTTGAATCACTTCCAGTTTGATCTCATTTCCTTTGAAGTGTGAGCACTTACTTCTGCCCTTGACCTGTTCTAGAAGGATCAGTAATATAATATCTGTTCCCTGCTTGTTTCACAAAGAAAAAATTCTTTGTTCTAAAATTAAGTGTTTTTAAGGGCAATGGCAAGGTCCTATATATTGTATGTCTAAACAGTACCACATGTGCTCTAAATAAATCAGGATTTATACATAATTGTAGAATTGTGATCTTAATCCATAATTTTGTGTTGGATGATCATAAGGGAAGCATTTGACTTGACATATTGAAAGCAGTCTTTCTGTTACCTCTGAAAATTAACAAGTATTTATTGAGTAGGAAAATGAAGGTTAAAGTCAGTGTTAAGGCTACAAAAATTAGGGGAATTGGTATACCTACTTCACTATAATGGGAGCAGAATATAGGTTAAAGCAAGCATGGAAACATCCGTACAACCAAGAGTGATGAGGTGATGTGATACAAGTAGGTAAGTCCTGTACTTCCCATGTCTCATTTCCATGGAAGATGACTGATGTTTGAATAGTACAAAGAAGTAAATATGCTTTGTTACCACCTCCCTACAAAATGATTAAGAAAACCAGTGTGTATCGTATCATGAATACATCTCATTCTTCTTCCTGCCTATAGTATACTCTCTAACCTTCCTTATTACAGACCATAACAATGGCCATTTATGCCCCATATCATTGCCACAGCATTATGTGTCCTCTGTAATATAAATATTATAGCTTGGCTCTCTGGCTTCTGACACTCATATCTTCCTAATTCCTGTACTGAGGTGGAAATACCTTCTTTCATATTCTGTTGTATTTTGGTTTGGTTTCATTTCTTGTCAAAAAGCATCAAGGCACTTCTTCTCCGGCTCTTGTTTAAAATGGCTTTGTAACTTATTGCCTCTGGGCCCTGACCACAAGTTAAAGAAAATGAGGAAAAGCTATACCACCATTAGAATTTATATTCTTGAAACTCACTAAGATTGTTTATTGTGGCACAACAAATGAGCACCTCGAACATAGAAGCTCACAACCTAAGGATATGGTTGCTCTGAATCAGGAGTCAAGGCATAGCTTAGCTATGTCATCTGGCCTTTGAAGATTATAAAGTCCAATGCAAGAGATGGCCTGGCCATCTCAAGGCTCTTGTGGTAAAAGTGTGCTTTCAAGCTAGCTCACGTGACTTATCAGCAAATTTAGACCTGCTGAGTAGAGGTAATAATTATTTGCCATATTGGTTTATCACAGGACCATTCAGAGCATAGCATCTGTGCTGGGGTTCTTCAACAGTCAGGTACTGAAGTGGGACAGGATGAAGGCCGAAGGCTGATGACTTCTGTCCACTAACATTCTCTTACTGTTCTAGGGGCCAGAAACTCACAGCTTCTGGCAATTAACTAACTCTCTTTTGCTCTGGCTTCTGTCAATTGATTCCTGCTGATACCAGTCAAATTCAGACAAATCTGAATTTGTGTAGCTACTCACTCTGTAAGCCCTGCTTTATGATTTTTTATTTTATTTTATTTTATTTAGTAAAAGGAGTGTAATAGTGAGGTACTAGCAGAATTCAGAAGGCTTGTACTTTGAGAAGCAAAGTAAGAAATTATTGTAATAGTCTCAGCAGGATTTAATAAAAACCTGAACCAGGATGTCTTGAAAAGCATGTACCAAAAAGACTTGGTACTAAACAGAATGCAGCATGTAATTACAAAGGAACACTATGGCTAGAACTCCCAGGTGGCTCCAGAGTTTTGATGACATTTAGGGGAAAAATGGAAACTTTTAAAAAGGAATCTGATTTAAGGAAAAACTGCCAAATTTCTTTAAGTTTGGATTTTACTTAAACCATAAGAGAGCAAATACAACCTGCTTAGTCATTTGTGGAATGGTCAAACACAAGCAAAAACAAAGAAAAGTATTTCACGACCTTTAGGCTTATATGTCTAGACAGTTGGGAGACTGACCAAAGCTAGGCAGAGAGGTCAATGCAGGGGTCTAGATTCCTTTGTTATGAATATAAAAACTCAGTGAGAAGAGAACCATCAAGCTTAATCAAAGTTACCCTGTGGTTTAAATGTGTTCTAATTTTATTATACACATTTAAAACTCAGACAGAGCAGTTAAAATTACCTCCATTTTATATGAGGGAAGAAGAGTGGGTCAGAGGCTAAGTACTGACCTAAGCTTACACAGCTTCTATAAAACTAGGAACTAACTTCCATTTTCTTTACTTCTCTGGAAATATGTGAATTATTTAGAATGAGAAGGAGAGAAAATTTTAATAGTATCATGAGACACCCGAAAAGTATTTTTCAAGAGCTTCGCAGAGGGCTGTTATAAAAACCACCATTGATGAAAATGAAGACTCCATGGTTGTGGAGTGAGAAGTACCACATTTTGAACATGCAGTCCTGGGAGGGATGTGGTAGAAGGTGCTGGCCACCCTGACTCTTATGTATGGTAAAGCTTTAAAAACAGTCTCATTACCTCTAATGTGCCTTTCATATTGTGACTGTAGGATTGGGTGTTTTACACCAGAATAAACAGAAATGTAAGTTGTAAGCGACACCAGTGAAAGATGAGTGACACCAGCTGTCTAACCTCAGGGGTTGAAAGATCTTTCTCAGTGAACTATAGCATTCTTTCTCTTTCAGTGTTTTTAAGAGCTAGTATTATTTTGAACATGTGATTTTCATATGTCCCTAGGCTTACAGAATTCGAGATTCTCAGTAGTGTATTGACAAAGAAGGTACCCATTTATTCCTTCATGATATTGCTTGTAAAAAAGTATTAAAGTTGAATTTGACCATACAAACAAATTGGAATTTCTTAGAATTTTTAACAATTGCATAATTAAAGGTATTACTATGAAAATGACAGGCTGTTCTCTTATGAGGCACAAAGAAGTTCTCTAATAGAAGTGTATGTATTCTCTGAAGAACCAAACGCCCAGGACCGGAGCATGGGTCAAGTTTTATTTAGTCAGTGTATCCTAGTTTTTAGGCTGGGACTCAACACAGGGTAGCAAGTGTTTTTATCTTCTCTATCTGTTCTTCCCCAACATCATAGACTCTACACTCTTCTACCTAGTGCTGTGCCAGGAATGAAAGACATTCATTTATTAATTGCTTTGTGATATTTTATGCCATCTTTAAAATTAAACAAAAAATATTCTTAGTTTTGAGGTCACAAATTTTTTCATCATTTAAAGACTACTAAGTCTAAAACCATTAAGAATGTGCCTTGAAAAAACACTGACTTAATTGTTAACTGCGTGCAGCCAGAGGAAGCAGGTCCACTCTGCAAGCCTGTGCTTGGGGACTTCCCCTGAGCCTTCGGTATCTACACCATGGCCAAGTAAGGCTGACATACTGGTGCCCCTCTGATTGGTCAGGCACACACCCAATGAGAAGACTGTAACTGTAAGAGCCTGGGTGTTAGGACTCCACATGCCATCAGGGAAACCAAAGGGGAAAGAAAGAGAACAATTCTCTGTAGAAAATCTATTACTCATGAAAAGATGGTCGTTTGTACCAATATAAAATAAAATAAATCAATATAGCAAATAAAGATGAACTGAACACTCAAACCAAAATCCCTGAGGTTTATTTTATTGTATTAATTTCCTAAAAATTGTCAAATAGGAAGTAGGATTGATTGAAGAAGTTGAAGCACAGGCTTTGGGTCTGATAAAGCTAATTTCTAACATATCTACTTTTTTTTTTCTTCTCTTCTACTTCTTTATATTTCTTTATCTCCTCTCTCCACTGCCTTCCTATCTTTTCCTCCTTTCCTCTCCTGCAGGCCTCTAATCAATTCTAGTGTCAATCTCTATAAGTTACTGATTTGGGAGGTGAGGTGATCCTCTAAAAAGGGAGGAGTGAATGAGAAGTAGACAGTTGTGGCAACCAGTTTTCCATCTCTGTGACAGAATATCTTAGAGAATCAATATTAAAATAAAAAAGACTTGCTTGGCCTCTTGGTTTCAGATGGCTTACTCCATACTTGCTTGGTCCCATCACTTTGTGTCTATGCCAAGGAACCATCATGGCAAGAGCCATATAGATATGTAAGCTTTCCTCCTGGGGTTCAGGAATCAAGCAGATGCCAGGAATATAAAATGCCTGCATTTATATTATAACAGAAGCTTCAGGCAGAAGTGCATAGCAAGCTCAAGAGAGAGATCCTATAGGCTACAGCCAACAAAGCCATAGAGGCACCCAAACTCTCAGAGGTTGACAGCCCACCATCATGGATTTAATGTATTTCCTGTTGGGTGTTGCTCTTGCTTTGTTTGGTCCAATGACTTCGTGCTGTTTTCATAATCCTCTCTTTTAAAATGAGAATGCTCACATTACCCAATTGTATCTTGGAAGTATGTAACTTGTTTGGTGATTTTATTTAAAACACGGGCCTGCAGCTGAGAGTTTGCCTTGAGTCCCAGAGAAGACTTTGAACTTGGACTATTGAATGATATAGAAACAGTTGAGACTTCAGGAGATTCTTGAGATAGACTGAAAACATTCTGCATTGTGGGATGGAAATGAATGTTTGGGGCTGGGGACAGAATGTTATGGTTTATATTTTAAATGTTCTCTAAAGGCATATGATAAAAGATTGGTTTCTAGGTAATGACTTTGCTCAAATTGGTAATACATTTTAGGAGGTGGGATCAAGTGAAGAGAAATATGTCACTAGCTATGATGGTGGTTAATATTATCAATTTGATAATTTTGTCATCATGGCAGCAAGACTATGAGCATATCTGTGAAGGATTATGTGGTTAAATTAATTAAGGTGCGATCTCCCATTATAAATGTAGGTAGCATCATTCTATGAACTATGGTCTGGGACTATATAAACAGAAAGCTCTCTGTGGACCAGTACTTACCACTCTCTGCTTCCTTAACAGTGCTATATCTTACTTTCTGGTCTCTGTGATATGTAATAATACCCAAAAAGGAATAGATCCTTTTGTTATGCATGATAATATAGTATTCGTAGTTCTAGTGCTATGTTAAGATAACCATTGATCTGCAGATCAAAGTAAGGTGCAATCCCACAAAACCTAATACTTGCTTTTAATGATCAGATTTGATTACTTAACTGACTATAAAAATAACATCAATGGTTTTGTTTATCTTTCCAATTATGTCAGATTAATCCCAATGGGAAATTTCAGATATCCAAAAAAAAAAAAAAAAAGTGATGATATTTGTTTAAGAACAATACCTTCATTTAGAAATGTATCCATTGCCAATTGAGCATCATGTACAAGATAATCAAATAGACACTGATCGTGTCTTACACTTGCACTCCATGGAACATGCTGATGTAGGCACCTACTTAGCCCTAGAAAAGCAAGATTGTAAAGGAGACTGGGGAAAGAAGGGACTGGAGATCAATTGCAGCGTCCTGTAGGTCAGCCCACTAGTAGAGATGCACAGTCCAGGACTAATGTACGTGGAGTTTGTGCTGTCTTTAATATGCCATATTTTTATACCTTCTCCACAAAGAAGCTTTGTTAGGAAGCTTGAGCAGGCCTGGATAAATGCCTCTAGCATGAGAAAGACCTTTCAAAAGGCCAACATCTTTCACCAGCTTCCCAGTGTCCCCAGGATCGTCTCTGCAGGATCCTTACATTTTCAGCTTAAGCTCTGCTCTGTCTTTTCTTCTTTTTTCCCCTCCCAAGTTAAAAATAGCCTGGCCATTAGGAAAAAAAAACATTACAGGCTGCAAATATAAGATTGCACAAGATCCTACTTGTCAAAAAGCAATACTATAAAAAGCTGTGGCACATTGGCCTTGGTGAGATGCTCCCTTC
>JANHMN010000016.1:27365619-27416380 GCA_030674055.1 Rhabdomys pumilio | reverse complement strand
TGTGTGTGTGTGTGTGTGTGTGTGTGTGTGTGTGTGTGTGTGTGTGTTTAGTATTGTTAATGTCATGCTTTTGCGAGAGTATATAATCTTTTCTACAGTGTAGAACCCTGCCTATGAAAATTCTTAATTTAAAATATGTCAAGTATGAGGAGAAAGAACAAGTTTTTATGGTGTGCTCATTATCATAGGCAGCATTTCTATTTCATATAAGCATGTAGATATTAATGTGGCTCATTAAAAAGTGCACCCTAAAAGTGTCTCTGTGATCCTTGCTTTCAGACAGTCTCTAATTGATAACACATTTGGTTAGTCGCTCTACTGAGTTGTTAAATATTTAAAACTGGAGAAATTTTAGGAGTTATGGAAACATCTGATTAGGTGAAGAAACTACTGTTTTGGCTGAATGTCTAGGTACATGTTCTCTTCGCTTTGTTCAAGGATATTTCTTCCCATATAATCCCACTTTCATAGGATTTCTGCTGTATTTGTTAATCAAGAAGTTTAAGCTGTTTCAGTCTTTTTTTTTTCCTCACGGTGACCAAGTATTTGCCTGTCTACAGCCTATATCTGACCTTGAGCTTCTTAGTTTTTCTTGCAATAAAATGATAGCTCTGTTTATACTTTTAATCTGAGGTCATGGTTTAATTTTTTCTTTTAAAGAAAAGGTGTGTGTGTGTGTGTTTAAGTGTGTGTGTGCTCATGCATGCTCTTATTAGTAAGCATACATGCATGCAAATGCTTAAAGAGGCCAGAAGAGTGTGCTGGGTAGTCTGGAGCTAGGGTTTACAGGCAGGTTTTTGTGAGCCCCCTAATGAGGTCACCTGGTAGAGATAAACGATCACTAAATAATGATTCTTTGTCTTGAGAGATTTTCTATATAGACATAGTAAAATGAATAGTCCGTTATAATTGTACACTAAATGGAGTTTATTGATGCAAGTGATTTCTGAGTTTTCACTGTGGCGCAGACACTGTAAAGGAGAGATTAGGGATAGATTGACAAATGGAAATGATGTTTAATGAGGAAAGGGAGAATATTCTAGGAGAGGTGATTCCCCAGGAAAGTTGGGGAACACAGAAATGTTTATATTCAAAACAAAGAGAAGGCCATCTGAAACGTCTTAAGATTCAAGAAAGTCAACTGTGGGCATCGCAAGCCCTTTACTGTGCTAGCCTAAAAGAGGTAGAATCTGTCATGGGAGCAACTATCAAGTAGTAAATGAAGGAATTGCAAGTACTGAGGCTAGAGAAACAGCAAGAAGTGAGATTCCAAAAATCCCATGTGCCATTCTAAGGGGTTTGGACTTTTATCTTTTACTTGTGGGGCCATTGAAAACATTGGTAACATGAAAGGAATTAGGCACCTAGCAGGGAAGAGGCGTGATTATGCTCATACTGTAAAGTTCCTGACCTACTCTGTGATAGTACAATAAGAATGTTAACACAAATCTCAGCAATGAAGTGACCATTATAATCTACTTCTAATAACCCAAATGTGATCCTGTACTATAAGCATCTGAGTCACCCAAAAACTTGTTAGAAATGAAGTATACTAGCCCACACTCAGATCTCCAGAATCAGATTCTCTCTTTACTTAAGTTCAAAAACCATTTCAAAAGTATATTAAATTTTGAGATCCATTTATCCAGGGGTTACTTTGCTGTTAGTTGTAGGGGTTATCTGAGGCAAAACAGTAGAACAGTGAGTGGGAAATTGTGAATGAATAGACAGAGAGCCAGAGAGAGTGAGTGAGAGAGCAAGAGAGTGAGAGAGAGACAGTGAGAGAGACAGTGAGAGAGACAGTGAGAGAGACAGTGAGAGACAGTGAGAGAGACAGTGAGAGAGACAGTGAGAGAGACAGTGAGAGAGACAGTGAGAGAGACAGTGAGAGAGACAGTGAGAGAGAGAGACTGAAACACAGGCAGAGACAGACAGGCAATCACAGAGACAGAGATGGAGACACATACAGTGTATCTGTAAATTAAGAATGAAGTTCAGAAGAGCAAGTTGGTCCTGATCTCTTGACCTTTGCATTTTGAAGTGCTTTGCAATTCACTCACATAAGTGATGCACTTCTGTAGCCAATCCTACTATAAGACTACTACCAAGGTGGTGTTTAATATTGCAATATGAAGTATAATAGAACCCAAAGTTATCTACTCAATCAAGCAGCATGTTTTTACATGACATCTACCTCAAAACATATGTTTTCCTGACAACATACAAGTGATTGAATGAATACTTCATCTTAGTCCATCTAAGTATGAGACAAACAGGTAAAATTGGATGATAAGAAGAGTCAACACACACACACACACACACACACACACACACACACACACACACAGAGAGAGAGAGAGAGAGAGAGAGAGAGAGAGATTTCCCGAGTATTCTCAGCTATTACTACCATTTTATAATATGTTAAACAAAAGAAATTTTCCTGTGCATTCAATATTGTTTATTTTCCTATCAATATGCTAAGAATTCTCCTCCTTCTTTATAATTAGGGAACTTAAGTGTCAGATGCTAAAGTATTTACCCAAGATTCATCAGACAACTGGAAGCTTAACCTTGAAGCTCAACCTAGCTTTATTCTAGCATGTCAAACTACCTTTAATATTTTTTTATTTAGCCAGACATGTACATTCAAACACACACACACACACACACACACACACACACACACACACACACACATGCACACACTCAACCACAAGCAAACTGATACATGAATATTATGACTAAAAGAAATTAGAGGCAATCTCTTAAGCAGGAGAACTATAGATTTCCTCTGTTCTCAAGAGAGTAAAGATTAGACACACTAATTCTAGGTCTATAATGTATATTATTTGATTTCAGATGGTTACATTTTATTAATTATATATCAGTAGCATTCAATCTTTGTATACTTTGTTGATCTTGGAATTTATTATTGCTGTCTTTGTATCACATTGATGTCAAAATACAAGGAATTTATAGTTAAAGCAGATAAATATAAAACTATATTGAAAACTATAGCCAGACATTTGGAAATAAACAAAGACAGAATGGTGGAATAATTCTTCCCTTGATGAGAAATTAAAAACCCATATGTTGTTCACGTGTCTCCATCAGTCAAAGATAGTTTATATATTTAGGTTGGGTATTGGGTTACACTTCTGATTGAGCATTACCATACTTATAAAGCCTTTGATTAACTTTTAAAAAAAATTGTATAAAAACAAAAAGGAAAAGAGGGCATGGGATAGGGGTTTTCTAGGGAGGGGAAATGTGGAAAGGGGATGGCATCTGAAATGTAAATAAAATAAATACATAAATAAATAAATAAATAAATAAATAAAACCCCATCTGTATGTTTAGCACATTTGAGGACAGGGCATTATAGAACATACAAATAATCAGGCATGGGCTCTTCCATGAAGAGCAGAGCAATCTAGAGGGGGAGATTGACTATATTGACTAATAACACAAAGGACTTGCTAGGCACCATATGTAGGGCAGAGATAAGTAAGTCCCCAAACCAAGAATTTCAGTTTTTGCTGTGAAATAAGTTACCCTAAGACTTAGTGGTGTTCTGTGTCCCCTAATTATTCCGAGGTTCAGGAGTGAAGGCAGGATATAGCAGGGACAGATTGTCTCTGCCTTGTGATCTCCAGGGCCTCTACTGGATGACTCAGTCTACATCTGCTAGAGCCTTGCTCCTTTTCATGTCCGGCAGACACTGCTGGCTAAACTTAAAAGACTAGTAGGCTGGAAGACCCGGGGCTACTCAGCTATATCACTGTCTTTTTGTCTCCTCCACATCACCCATGTTTTAAAATAGCTTTGCCTAACCTAGTCTACTTAGCATTTGTTCTGCCACATTCTTTTCATTATAATTAAATTACTGAGATTAACCTACATTTAAAGGGAAGCTAGTTGGATTCCACCTTTTGTAGGAGTAGTACCAACAGCTTTTAGGCATGGATAGATTCTTCCCCCTTGGAGGTCAGGGAGAGCTTCAAGAACTGTTCCATTTGACCTGAGTCATGAAAGTCAAATGGAAGTTGATCCAACACAGACAAGATACATGGTACAATGTGCATGTATCTACGGCACCAGCAGACAAAGTATGTGGGCACAAAGGTCTAGGTAGGCCAGGGATTTAGGAGTATAGGAAATAACACTGGCAGGAAGCAATTCTGCTGAGAGCACGAAGCTCTTGAAACAGTGATTTCAACTTTGGATCCATTGGAATCATTGGAGGAGCCTTTAAAATACCGATATGTGGTTGGCACCCTGAAAGCTTCAAAATTAGTTTTTCTGGAATAAGACCTAAGTTGTAAGATTTCTGAAACTTTCCAGATGATTCTAATATTGGTTAAAGTTGAGGACTCAAGCAGTAGATGAGGTTTAAGACTGATGTTGTCAGAGACGATTTGACATACTCTCTTGGAATGCAGCTTACAGATGGTCTTTTTCACATATTTGTTTGCTTGCTTGCCTGTTTGTTTGAGACATGTCACTACTGTTGTATCCCAGGTTGATTTAAACTTGCAATCCTCCAGCACAACTTCCATGTACCAGGATTATGGGCATGTGACACTTGACTTGACTCTATGCTTGAAAGACTCCTCTAAGTCTTTTCAAATGTCTATAGCTCTTTGTCTAGGTATGAAGCTCCATGAGAATTCCCCCATTCATGTGGGGGGATTTTTGTTTTGCTATTTTTAGGTCTTAGTTTGATAACCATTTTGTTGAGATTTCCTAGGTGCAGCTTCCCTATCACATGCATAAGACATTGATGTGTTATATCTTTTAAATGTCCAAAAATACTTTATATTTATTTATTATAGTGTGAAATTGGAAAGAATCCATTTCTATTACATACCAGTACTCTGGGGGCTACAGAGGTGAGTAGTATAGTAAGATTCTTCTAGAATGGCCGTTTTTGCTGGAGGTAAATGTTGGGTATATATCAGTTTTGATACAGATTTGCTGCGGTATTATAGACCTGGTACAATTCTATTTTCTATATCCATCCTCATTCTTCTTGTTACATGGCCTTTAGCAAATAGTTTCCCATGTGTTTTTATATGACAGTCTTGCATGAAAATAGGTTGAGCATACCTTTTTGTAAATCACAATTTTAAAACTTTATCATTTTTATTTAATTGAATGAAAGCTTTACCTTTGGCCATGTTAAAGCTATTATATGCATTTACTCACTGATAGTTTCATGATGTCCAGCTGACAAAACGCCAAATAAATGCTACTCCTTTGCTGTTAAGACATGATTATCTGCTTCACTGATTTTATGCTGACATTGTTGCCACTTGTTGTCATTTATCCCTTTAAATTTTACATTTTAAATTGATATGTAATCATTTTATATAGTATTGAGTATGATGTGACATCGCAGCACATATATGTAATGTATACTGGTGACCTGATATAATACTTAAGATATACTGGCATACCCTAAGCGTTTACCCTTTTTGTGTTCGTCTAAACAAATGCAGTCAGTTTTCCTGTGGCAAGCAAAAAGTCAGTGAGTCTGACAAGAAATTAGAAGAATAGACAAAGATCTATTGCCTGAAGTATGAATAAGGAGAAGACCAGATTTACAGAAGCATGGGATTGTCAGGGGGGCTCATATATCCCCATATAGAAACTTCCTTTATGTGTCTGACTCCAAGGCAGACACATCTCTGGGTATACTCCTCTCAAGGTCATAGAGTACATGGATGACAGCATAAGATGGTAGACAAAGGTTTCATGGCATACTCAGTTTAAAATCAAAGTAATACCAACATGAACTATTTCTAAGTTTTTCAAAAATCAGTTTTAATAAAACGAAAAAAAATGACACATTTGAGATGTATATATGTGGAAGTTTGGCTTCCAAGGCACAAGCCTTGCTTAGCTATTAAGATTGGGTAGCTTCTACTAGTTATTGTGAAATATATAATTAGTTATTTTCAGCTATTAGAGGTCGGCTACTGACACTGGACTGTGTAATGAACGATTTGAATTCATTGCTCTTAACCAACTGTGCCCTTCTGCTGCTTAAACATCTTTTCTCTCACATTTCTGACCATCAGACCCAGCTCCTGGTAACTACCATTCTTTCTTCTTCTATGAGATGAACTTTTTCAGGCCCCGCATATTAGTGAGCACACGTGGTATTTGTCTTTCTGTTCCTAACATTTCATTTGACATACTGTCTCCCAGTTCCATCTGTGTCACTAAGATTCTCTGTTTTCTCAGCTACATGTGAAGCTTGTGATGGAGGACAGTACCTTGGCTTTGCATCCATCCCCAGCACCTACTTCAGTGTCTCATGCACAGAAACTACCCAGCAAATGCTTGCCGGAGAGAGTGATTATAAAAAAAAATCACATAAGTATCATTGACTGATTAATATCTGACCTATGTGTCTCATGATTCTCACTTGGCAAGAGCACATTTCTTCCTCCATCAGGAAGCAACGTTGCTGTTCTACACTCTGGCTCATGAATACCAAAAATTGAATCTACTAAATATTTTGCACTGTTTCTCAAAAATGAATTTAATGACTGCTGAGATGATACAATGATTTGTATTATCCAGTAAATATCACAAAATTTCAGATGTGGTTTTTAAGTACTAAGGATATGAAAAGTCACCCATATCCCCAACTCTACATTGGTTCTGTGTTAGTAGAAAGGGGAATATAACTAGAATATTTTCCAAAAGTACTTCTGTAATATTTGTAAATTAATAGTGTGTTTGACATATTGTAGATGAGGAAACAGGGCACATAAAAAATTAAATATCGTAAGATTATTTAACCAACAGTGGGGAGAGCTAGGATTTGAATCTAGGCATCCTGACTCCAGTGTTTGTGTTCCCAACTGCATGTGCGGCTTTTAAGGGTTATAATAAATGTTATTATTCCTATACTAAAGAAAGCAATAAGGCAACCGTGAAATATATTGTTAGACTATATTCTAAAAAGACTTGCTTGATACAAGCCAGTAAGATGTATCTTGAAAACTTCTGAGTGTTAGGTGCCTTCTCAATCGGTAATGCAGACCACATGGGAACTAAAAGGACCCCTTTAAGGAAATACTTCATGCCACCTCAAGGTCAGCCACTAAGTCTTGTTCCTTTCCCATCTTAAAATTATTTTCCATCAGTGTGAAAGCAAAAGCAGGCGCCCTGACTGAGGTGCAGAGGGCCTTTCATCTTCCAGGCAAAGGGACCACTTGGGAAGGCTGGATGATGAGAGCTGCAGGGGTGCTGAGCCATTTTAAAAACACATGAAAGCCAGAGCTTAAGAGAGAATTTTTATGAGGGCGAAGTCGAGGGCGCAACTCAGGATGCACGAACTCAGGAAACGTGGGCTACAATTGATCAGCGATTAAAATTCCTCAGACCTTTAAAATGCAAATGGTTTGAAAACTGTCATAGATTGGAAAAATAAGCATTTTCCCTTATGAAAGCTAAAATGTGACGCTTTATTTTAGAGAACTTTAGAAGTTGCAGGAAAGGCACCAGAGTTTCCAGTGCCAATTATCAGATGAAAACATTGCCTCCTGGTATCAGATGAAAACATTGCACCCTGGGGCATTGGAGCTATTTGAATCGATTTCTCGCCTCTGCCTTTTTATCCTTCAAAAATTGATGGGGGCAGCTTAACTTCTCCTTTTTAACCTTTGTGTGGATAATGACACCAGCTTAGTATAAACTGGGAAGACAATGCCATAGCCTCCCGTTTTTTCAAAACAGCCCTTTCTAACTTCCTGCTCTGGTTTCTTCCAGACAGAAATCTGCATGTGTTTCCAACGACTCCATTTCCCCTTTTCCCTTTGGACTTGGCTTGTTGCAATTTTTATTCACTAAAGCACATCACCAGCTACATTCTTTCTCTCCCACTGAGACCCTCTAATTACTAGGCTAAGTTTGAGGATTTCAACTTATTTTGGCACACAGGGTGGTGACTCAAGATTCCATTCTTCCCTCAGGCTATCTAATTAATAAAACTCTAATTTTTGTCAGGATACCTTCAGTAGGGGTTTAAATAACTAGTTCTCAGAGAGCTCTATTTTGCTATTGTCAAAAACCATTCTTTAATTCTGCTAAAAATAACTCAGAATACAGTAAGTGGAATACACAGTTTCCTCCCCTTGTGAAAATGTGGTAAGTTCCTTGAGCATTCAGCTGTTTTAAGTATGTGTCAAGAGGAGAGAGGACAATTGGAAGGGGAAATTTTGGCACCAAAACCAAAAAGACTTAAGTGACTAAGGAGGCACCTTCCCCATCTAAAGGGTTGGGAGAGGAAAGCACTTAGACTTTCTAGGCTGTACTTTTCTCCCCCCCCACCCCCTGAATCCTTTAATGTCTGTACAGTCTCCATGAACAAACAACTTTCACCACAGAATGAATTCAGTATAAGCTACATTTTTCTCTGAAAGAAAACAAGGAAGAGAACTATCCTTTAATTTTATTTTCATTAAGTTCTATCATGAATAACAATCAGAAATAGGAAATCTAATTGATCCATGATAAAAATGAGATATTAAACATGAAGATCAAGGAATATGGCACTCTTGAAATAACCCTCGATAATTCCACTTACAAAATGAACATTCATGAAGAAAGAATTTTTCACCATTTCATGTCTCTGTCCATGGCAAGGAAATTGGCTCTTGAATTTTTTTTTTTTTTTTTTTAGTTTAGGAAGAAATAAATTCATCAATTTAATAAATATTAAATTTTTATATGCTGTCTGATAGTACAATTTTATTCATTCTGTTTTATTTAAGAAGAATTATTTGTGTTTGGTGCAGGCACTATGAATTAGAACTATTTCAGAATTCAGGGGAGAGACGATGCCCTAGACCAGGGTGGTATAAATGGCAGAATAAAAGACACAGTGAAGATGTATACTGCAGTAGACAGAGATGAGTGGAAGAGGAAGGAAAGCGTGAAGCTAACTAGACAGATGGGATGAATGATGAATTTTAGTGATACTAGCACTCTTCAGGGGCTGTTAGATTTTGGAAAGTTGCAGAAGATATTTGAGTGAGTCATTAAATCTGGATTTCAAGGAAGAACTTTAAACTGATTCTCTTTCTTTCTCTCTCTCTCTCTCTCTCTCTCTCTCTCTCTCTCTCTGTGTGTGTGTGTGTGTGTGTGTGTGTGTGTGTGTCTGTGAATTAATGTGTGTCTCTGTGTTTCTCTAGGTGAGCTTGATATATATATTAGTAATACAGATGGAGAAGTAGATATTTTGGAGAATGAATTATGTTTCTGAGAAAAGACACTCAGATGGAAAAGAAAAACCCAAATCCAAGTTCTGTGTTTAGGGTAACACTGAAACTTTGACTTCAGGGAAGTAGAGAGACTTCCAGTGAAACAAACTGGTGATAGAGTAAGAGGAAGGGGCAAGCAAGCACAACCAGGTCCACTGTGTAGAGACCAAGGCTGAATTCAAAGCACAAGACTCAGCCCAGTCCCAATTCAGCGAAGCAAGAGGGTAGACGCTATTTCTCAATGTTTAGTGGTAGATGTGACATGTATGTTCAAGGAGGGAAATAATTGATCACAGCACTCTTTGGAGATAAGCTACATCATCAAAAATATCTGATGGAAATAGCAATTAACCAGGGCAAATGTTAGGTTATACATGAGACAGAGATCACTTAGACATGCATCCATGCCAAGAAAGTATGCTCTGTAATAATATAGGTTAAAGTAACTGAGTGGGTTGAAGGGAATACGTGAAGGGGAGAAATTTGAGGTAGATGGTATAATGAATCCAAAGAATTTTGTTACAAAAAAAAAAAAAAAAAAACCAAATAAGGAAAATTATGTAGTAGCAGAATCAGAGAGAGACCAAGAGTCTTTTTATATTGCGAGAAATAACATTATATGTGTGTTAATGATCTAGTAGAAATGAAAACACTGTGAATAAAAGAAAATCTCCAGACAGTTTTCTTAGGACAGCAATGATGACTGAACAAATAGCGCAAGCAGAGACTTCGGCCTCAATTCAAGTACAGATCTTGAGTTGCCAGAGGTTGGGTAGATATTATGGGGATGGGGGGAAATGTGCCGAAGTGTTTGGGAAAGAAGAAAGGCATGAAAGTCATCCAAAGAGGTCAGAGAAGATGTCATTTAGAGGATGGATTGATGGCCACACAGATCTAGGCACTGACTGAGGTTCATAAATGGAAAGGGTAACTAAGCAGCACGGCCAGTGTTTTCCTCATGGCTGGCAGCATCACAGTCTGGCATGGTACAGAGAGAGATATTGATTTACCCAGACTATGATTTAGTGAAGGAACAAGGTCAAGTGAGAGTGAATCAGGTGAAACCCCAGAAACTGCAGAGCATCATTAACAGCTGACAACCAGGGTTAACTTGAAGTACTAACGCACTGCCCATCTCAAAAGCTGCCAGTGGCTTTTCAAGTTTTCATGTTTTCCCAATGTTTTGCTTTATTCTTTTGTTCACTGACTAAATTAAAATTTCCCAGTATCTGAAGGCAACAGTGAACTGCTAAGCTGTGAAGGGAGCCAGGCAGGGATTGAACAGATGCTTCGTGTGAGGCAGTTAAAAGAACTCAACCTTCAGAAACATACTGAACTGGGCAAGCTTAAGAGTTCTGCTCTGATAGTCTATATGAATCAGCTGAAAAACTAATCATGTGCCTGTTGGGTGTGGTTGTTTATCAGAGCTGCTGATAGTCAATCCCAGTCAGCTAAGAATTAATTGTGTACATGTTGGATGTGGTTATTTATTAAGGCACTAGAGAGATGTACATGATAAAATCTCTAACCTAGTGTGGCTATAATTCAGTTTATCTGTTTTGAAAGAGAGAGTCTTGGTTATAGATAGGCTATGTTGCAACTATCTATGAAGCCCAGGCTGGCCTTTAGCTTATAGTTACCCTCCTGCTTCTACTACCCAAGTGCTGGGATCATAGGTGTGGGCCACCATGCCCAGCTATCGTGAAATATTTTTAAGTTAATTCTGGAATATATATGTACATAAATGTATATATTAATAGTTGATGAAAATTAAAGGTTAATCTACTCAGGTGCATCTGCCTCAGTAGTAAATCCACATCTGGCCTGACCCTACCATATGGTACATCGATTATAATGTTGAACAGTTTTGCTTCCCAGAAACGTTGATTGAATAGTGGTGGAGGAAGAGATACATTTTATTTTATTAATATGTATAAAAACTGGCAAGTGCAGAACACTTTTTTTTTCATAAATGTCACTAACACATATTATCAAGGACCTCGATTCTCTGAAAAAAGTAAATGACTTCTTTTTGATACAGCACAACCTGAAACATGGCTTTTGTGCAGAAGAAACTGCTAATAATACTTAGGTCATTTCTGTACTCAGCCCCTGCACTGAACCAGAGCACAGCTGATGTATTATTTTCAGGTAGAATCAGCTGCTGCGGATGGATTTTATTTAATCCATTAGCAAATTTATTAATAAGAAATAAATGATTAATTTAATTGGGCCAACATTATGGCTCTTAGCTATAGATTTCTGGTGCAACTCTGAGTATTTTTCACTTTCAGACAGAAAATATCAACATTGGAAAAATGGTTCTTACCACTTGTGCCATCCAGGAGATGCTGGTTCATGGTTAAAGGCAGTGCCTGCTGACAGAGTTGGAGGCAACAGAGAGGTCTTTCCTACAGATTCTACAGTGACAAGTATATGTCCATCTGGGTTGTAATTATACTCTTTCTGTACATAAAAGAATGATCAGGGACAAAGATATTTTGAGTTTACTATACTATTGAACACTAATAAAATGCAGTGTAAATTTATGAAAATACATACATTGGAAAGAAATGATATATAACATGAAAGAATTTGCTGTAATATATAAATTTTGTACCAGAAATTCTATAACTGGTTAATTATAGCTGCCTATTTAGTTTGCAAATTTATTTAAAAATAGACACAATTTATTGCATAACAGGAGTTTTAGGAGACATTAAATATATTATTTGGGATTGAAGCCCTTACAAAACTTAGAGGAAGTGTGGGTCAGCTTGTGTGCTGCACAGTTCATTCTGTTAAAAAGCTGCCACGTGTCAGGAAAGCAGATCAAGCTAGACTCATAGCTCAGGCAAGCAGGTGGGCAGGCAGCCAGGTGGATAAGTGGGTGGACAAGCTGGAAGATTGTTCCATCCGTGTAATAAGGAGGGTTTTCAGACACATTCCAGAGAATGAAAAGACAGACTGGTACCTAGGGAACATTGGAAAACATGGCTAGTAGACTTCAGTGTTGGACAGGCGCTGTTTGCTTTGTGATTTCTCTAGGGAAGCAAATTACCTGTTAATCAGCAGCAGTCTTGGCTCATAGGCTGTTAGAGTCAGAAAAGCATCAGAAGCTAAGGAGATTTATCTCATTGATTAAATCTACTAAAATCATCTCCATAATAATCTGGTAACCATGCAGGAGTAAGTGTCAATGAAAGCGGCTATGAATTAGAATTCTGCCTTCCCTCTTAGGGTCTTCAGTTCTGAGCATGTTTCAGTCCTGTAATTATATGACAGACATCACTGACCTCTCCAGCAAGTATAAGGCTTAAAAAAGAGTCGGGATGGCTTCCTTAGTGTTCCTTAGTGTTACAGAATATTCAAAGGGCATTGAAAGTCAATTTTCCTTGAGATCACTGCTGAAAGACAGATAAGGCAGAGCAGGGTATATATACTGGTAATCCCAACTCTTCCAGGGTCAAGACAGGATGGTAAGTTTGTGCTACCTAGTAAGTCTTTGCTTCTTATTAGCTCTAGCAATAATAGTAATACAAATGAACTTTGTACCTCCTATTTTTCAGGTTATAAGAAAAGAATTGACTGAAGTAGAAACAATAAAAAAGTGTAGCAGGTGCCAAAAATCGTGTTGACTTTTCATTAAAGGGGTAAGGAGGGTATCTGTGTGGTTTCTTTCCTTTCTGGCACTAGGTACGCTTAACAGTCTTCTGTGAAGATTTATCTATTACAGCCATATATTTTATTTTTGAGTGAGTGAGTTAACTCAGTGTATATGAAGCCGAACCAAAAGGATAAATAATGAAAGCAAGAACATGCACCGAATATGGTGCCCAACACATTCAGCGCAAATGAATGGGAAAGCCTAATTGAAGCAGTCAGCTTGAGTTCCTAATAGAGGAACTGGACCACAGTAGATTGTGCCCCTGGGTGAGGCTTCCATCTAAAAGAACAAATGACAGAAAGGTAATGTTATCAAAGTGGGGGCTCACAACATCCAACAGAAACCAACTGAATTTCAGTCAGTCAGCTAGATCCCAGTGGAATGTTCTATGGATCTTCTTCCCATGGCTAAATGTCTGGGTTCTCATTTCCATGGTAAACACTGTTAACATCATGGAATAAGAAACAGGACATCTGTTAGAGATGGTCTACCTTGTGCATGTTTTCAAGAGTGTGGGAAAATATGGCTGGGGAACCCAGGGTTCCTCCCGCCATGCTGCGGGTAGTCGACTTGGAACGCTCTGGGTTCCTCCAGCTGGAAGTTAGGCCCAGTTGTTCATTAACTAAAAGCCTCTCCACGGTTCCTCACTGTTCCTCACAGTGCAGCCCCAACACACGAGGAAGTCCTTGGGTTTCCAAAACCGGTTTATTGGCATGGCGGATGGTGGATGGATCTGGATTCATACCCCACAAAAACCCAGGCCATGCCTGAGTGAAAAAAGAGAGAGGGAAAAAAGGGGGGGAGAGGCTGGTACCTCATTAGTATGTAAATCTCAAGGGCCTGGGGGCTGTTTATCAAGCCCACTTGTGTACTGTGACTGAATGGTAAAGGTGGAACCAGAGATTAGGCCTCATGTCAGGAGCCTGGGTTCTGGGGACATGGTTGAACCCACAGCCCAAGAACCAGGATACCCTTCCATGGCCCAACACAAGAGCAGCATAATTTTACTTTTGGATGATTTTGCTTCTCTCATCCTTCCCTGTCACAGAGGTAGGGGAGGCAACTTGATCTGCAGACAAGGGGCCTGAAGAACTCTGAGACAGACATGCAGGTGTCTGAAATGGCCCTTGGAAGGGAGGGAAGGAATGTAAAACCCTGCTTCCAGAGTTAGCTTCTTAGAGACTTCAAATAACACATAACAACTTACCAATATAATATATATTAGATACTATAATTTCAGATGCATACTAGATTCCAAAGAGAATTTACCCTCAAAAATAAGCATAAGACAGAGTCCTACGGAGCAGATGTAATTTCAAGTGACTCTTTGACATCCAGGATTATCTGCATGCTAAAATTCTCTTGTCTGAAGGGTAGATGTGTGTGTTCCATCTAAGAGATGTACCAATTCCCTCAACAAACTTAAATTTCTAAGCTCTTACATCATAATTTAGCCTCACAACTTTTACCTGAGGAGAGCATAAAGCAAATGGAGTTTTCCAGTCCCAGGAGACAGTATCTGTTTACCAAGTACATTTTATTCATTTTCTTAGCATGAGGTGCTGCAAAAACTCCAGAGATATACAAAAATCTGTAAGTAATCAGGTGGGGAGAATAGGGCCTTTCACCTTAAGTAGCCCATACTCTTCAGTCTTATTATCCCATTCTCTTTGTAGTATTCTATATATCCACAGATATACATACACTTCAACCTCACCTTTTCTGTCTGTCACATTCTATATCTCCACGGATACGGAAATTTTGAATTTCACTAAAACTTGATTCTGGGTTTTCATTGATATGCACTCTCCTCCCTCTATCATCTCATCCACTCACAAGGTTTCAGATTATCCACAGGACAGAACTCGTGACAGTGGCCTTCACATATAACCTTAACCTCAATGGTTTTCACATAGATCTTTAAACCAATAGCAATATCACATGGAAACAACTTAAAAATTCAAATTATCTCCCCTCTATCACCAGAATTTATGAGTTCACAATCCCTATCTTCTGTATCTTCTGTCTTAACAATTACATAAGAAATCATGAGGCTCATAGACCTGAGAAGTGCTTTGGTTCATGCTGTAATTCTAAACTCTG
This sequence comes from Rhabdomys pumilio, assembly GCA_030674055.1. Taxonomy (NCBI): domain Eukaryota; kingdom Metazoa; phylum Chordata; class Mammalia; order Rodentia; family Muridae; genus Rhabdomys; species Rhabdomys pumilio. The sequence goes on along the minus strand of JANHMN010000016.1, from coordinate 27,401,332 downwards.
CCCTGGTATCGAACCTATCTATGACTTCAAGAGTGTTTAACAGAAAAGTCTCCAATGGAAATCATGAATTTTATCCAACTGCTTATAACATACTTCGGTTCAGAATTCCATATTTCACTAGCTGGTACCATCACTTGGTTTCTTAAACCATAAGTCTAAGTTGTCCACAATACCTGCTTGTGGCTCACCTTGCACTTTCAGTTCATTCCAACATTGTACCTGATTTTAGCTCCAGAATGTATTTGCTGCTTGTATGTTTCATGGATATCATCACCCTATTTCAAACCAGCATCACTTCATATTTGGTAGTCATATTTACCTCATCATAATAATCTTCAGATGCTTTTGTGACTTTTAATTGTTAGTCTCTAGCTTGGAGCCTTTCAAATATCTGACTTTTTTAGTAAATTCTCCACAGATATACTTTTACAAATAACAGATAGAATCTTTGGGCATGACATATAATTTGCATATGTAATATAAAGTATTCCAATCATGGTCTAGCCATAGCATTTCATTTTATAAAATATTTAATATTATAACATGTAATTACTGAGGCCAACAAGTTGGCTTAGTATGTAAAAGCATCCCCCTGTAAGCCTGATAACCATAAAAACCCCAGAACCCACATGGTGAAAGGAGAATCAACTTTAGCCAATTATTCTCTGATCTCAATACTTGTGCTGTGGCAACTGTACACACACACACACACACACACACACACACACACACACGCACACGCACACACACACACAGAGAGAGAGAGAGAGAGAGAGACTAGAATTAAACATTGATCTCATTGACTAAAAATCTAGTGAGAATTTGTTCATATTATTTAAAGAATTTTTATCAGTAAAAAAGAGTTTTAAGTTTAATTCAGTCAAATTGAATGATCAAAAGTATACTGGTAAAAATTGTGATAACTTGATGTAAAAAAAAAAAATCAGCATCACAATGACCTGAGACCACACATCCTACAGGTGACAAGGAAGCTGCACCCATGAAGTCTCTACAGTATGTCAGCCTAAACAAGACATGAACAAAGAAGACAACAACAGACATGCTAATATGGAAGGGAAAAGTCTCTCGTAGGACCTGGACTCTAAGCAAAGAATTTCAGGAAACTAAGGGATGATAAGAGTGGAATAAAATAGTCTTCCCCAGGGAAGAGTCATTCAGTTGGTTATCCAATACAGAGTGATTAGCCCTGTAAACATATACATTCAAATATTACAGACTGAGAGCATTGTATTTATATATTTAAGAATATATATGACCATAACGAAAAAGAATCCAGAGGTTATAAGTTTGAGATGCACCAAGGAGGCACCTGGGAGAGGTCAGAGCGAGGAAAGGAAAAGAAAATATGTCATTATATTTTAATTTCAAAAAAATAAAATTAAACAAACCTTTAACCTGTGTATGTGTTTTGTTCCTGGTGATTATGTTATGGTTTTTATTTAGTCTTCCTATGTAGCCCAGGCTGGCCTAGGACTCACTGTGCGTTACTTACTCTCCTCAGACCCATGACCTTTCTGGTTTGGCCTCCAAAGTGCTGATATTCCAGGCATGCAGCATCACATCCAGTTCAAAAATATTTTAAATACACAAAGTCTATTATACAAGAATAAATACCTGAAATATGAGTTCACAAAGCAGGAAGGAAAGATGGAAATTTTCTAAGGACTAAAAAAGAGCTTAATATATTTGAAATTATATTTCAAATATATTATATTTGAAATTATCAGACATAGAAGTTATCCAATGATAGTATCTGATTTCTTATGAAATGCTAAGAATAATATAATTTCTTCATTGCAAATGCCGATTTGCACAAAATAGCAAAAGTTAAATGCTTTACAACTTTTATACTATGATGATTATACTTCCTGAAAACAAAAGCTTTTAAGGAGCTAACTTTTCATACTTTTTTTGGCAAGAACATAAATAAAGCCTATGATTCTAATCCATAAGAGTAACCGTTTTGCACTAGCACTCTTGACTAATGTAAAAAATGGCAAATTAATTCCATTTGTAAGTAGGCATGATGGATGGGATACGCCTATTGATTTTTCAGGTTGAAGTTGTATCAAGTTGCATGCGCTGTATAATAAGAGCCATTCTTACTCATCTGTTTGTCTAGAGCAAGCTTTGTGGCCTATCTGAAACAAGTACAACTGTGGTTACAATGTTTGATGTGGTCCTTAGTCAGTAAAAGTCAAGAGATATAAGTCAGACCAATACTTCTTACCTTGACTTGAAATAATTGTTGACCAGTAATATTTATGGATAGACAATGAGCAGGTAGTCTAAAGAGACATTAATGTGTCTTTAAGATATATTTTTGTTCTGTGGAAGTTGGTTCTGGAAGGAGAAGTGATCAAAGGAATACCTTTAAGAAAAAAAAAATTAAACTGAATGCTTCAAAGAATGCAAAAGGTAATAGCAGGAAGAGGAAAGTCTGTGGGGCTTTCCATTTCATGATATGGAAATCATGAGAAATAAAACCTAAATTATAGCAGGAGAAAATTTAAACAAGAGCAGTAAGTAAAGTATCTAGTGATGAAGACCAGTGAGAATAAAAGTATTAGAGAGAAAAACTTGAGGGGAGGAATCAAGAAAGAGAAGCAACTCTTCCTGTCAGGAAGAAGCAAGAGAGACCAAAGAAATGGCTAGTCAAAGCTATCGATAGGTGGGAGTATACCTGGCTAGTGGCAATGAACTCCGTGTAAGCAAGGGAAAAGAAATAGGAATGGAGACCAGTGGCTCAGTTCTGGATCAAATCACAGAAGGCATTGAGTGAAGGGATGACAAGACTTTACCCTGGGCATGATGCTAAGATTTTGGGTTTGTACCAGAAATGTGATTCAATATGACTGAATAATATCAGACTGGGAGGAGCAAAGGGAGACTCCAGAGGCTAGCCTAAGGTACAAAAGCAATAACTATCAATAATATTTAATGACAATTTAGTCAATGGAAGTAATACGTGAAGGTTCTCAAGAAGTACTTTGGGAAAGATAAGATTTCAAAGTATAATATAGTTTATTAGAAACAGTTCATCAACAATTTAGAAGCTCTTTATTTATTTATTTATTTTTAGAAGCTATTTAAAAATAAGAATATCAATAGTACTTGGAAATCCTTTATAATATATTCATCCCATACATTCCCCAATATGCATCAAAAGAGGCAGAGGATAATGAAGGAAGCGATATCACAGCAGAGACCAAGTGCCTAGAAATATGTTATTGACTTCGTATATGACATGCTGGACCTTTGCCAATATGTGAGGCCAGAAAACAGTCACAGGCTTCTATGAATTTGGTAGCACTAAGCACAAGGCCAGAGTGGAAGGCAGGTGGAAAGCACTTGACACTGCCGAATACAATTATCTCAGCAGGAAAGATGCAGTCATCTGGTAACGGTGAAATTTCAAGGTTGCATCCATAGGTGTCCCATTTAGGATCATATTTTCTCAGCAGGCAGATGTGTGAGGTTGAAGAGGTATGTGGGGGAGGGGGCAGCACAGAAAGTTGGGACACACAGAGGTGGGCCATGAAGAAGTCAGAGTCCCTTCCCACTGACAGTCTACCCAGAAGTCTCAACTTCACTCCAGAAGGTCCTTTGTTCTCTCTTTTGGACGTGCATCTGCTACATGACAGCTTGAGGATGTGAGCATTTGGCATTCTCCTGCCAGGAACCATCTCTTCCTGCTAGACTCAAGGCAAGTGATTGCCAAAGTTGCCAATTAGTTTTCTCTTCTTTCCAAAGAGGCACCAGCCACATTTCCACATGAAAGAGGCATCCCAATTATAAAATCCAGAGAAATATGATGGCGGTAGGGAACTTAGGCAGTTTCAAAGAGGTGATCACTTGAAACAAGGAGAATAGATCATAAAAATTAGAAGTCAGATAGAGTATGCCAAGAATCTAACGTAGGTCCCTGCGTGCACATTTTAGCGTGAATAATAAAGCTTGCTAATGGAAAACAATGGGAAGACCTACTAACTACTATGTAAGATGGTTGTAGATTAGACTGACCACAAATCTATGCTGTCACTTTCAGATTATTCACAGATTTTTTCATCTTTCCACTTCTCTCATACCTCTTTTACTTTAAGCTTCTAATCTCTACATACATAATCATAGAGAATTATAGTATTCTGTCAAGCTAAATTACCAAGCCACAAATTTAACTATCACTAGCCCAAAGCCAAGTGACATTAAAATATCTCAGAATATTATTGTAGTAGATAAAGACACAAATACTTAAGCACTCCTCAGACAAGCCATCTCTCCACCATGACTTGCTAGGGTGTGGTTTGTTCAATTGGCTAATGTCAGGAAGCTCCAACTTAATATTCATTTATGAAAAATACTTCTGCCACAGCGATCTAAATGTGCTAATAAGATGGTAATCTGGAGAGCTGTGGGCAGCCAGATGCAAAGGGACACTGGGGATCCATTAGACATTGGTAGAAATTGCTAAATCAATTATATCTAATTGATCACCATTTTAGAACAGTGGACAGCTGCTTCAATAGTTTCTTCTCTCTTCTTTCCCTGCCTCTACTGATCTCAAAGTTGAGACTGCTAAATGAGAAATATAAAGGCTCTTGATTAGGTGGTCTTCCTTTATAATTATAAACACCTAAATATCCTTAAAACTAAAAATCCTCACATGTCCTAAAATGTGATATCTAGCTGAATCTCCTGAAATAGTATAAAAAGGATATTTTAAAAACAGGTAAATGTAAGAAACAGTGAAATAATGTTGGAGAATGAAAAATTAGATGATTTTTTTGTGCAAAATTTGGCTAGTTTTTTTTAACTTGAGTTAAAATTATTCTTAAAGAACAACTTTAAAAATCTGAAGACTGCCAGGCATAGTAAAATATACCTATAACTCCAACAGTCAGTATGCTAGGGCAGGAGAATTACAATTTCAACTGACCTGGGATAAATAGTGAGTTCAAGCCCAGCATCCTAATACCAGCTACTGGAAAACTTGCTTTCAGAGTTACTCTGACCCTCCAGCTCTAGAGTATGTTGCATGCTACTTAAGCCTGTGCATCCCAAGATCCACGAAAACAATTTTCTTATTAGGCTGGGCTCTTGGCATTAAAAAATATTTTGTACATCATCTTTGTGGCTCTCACTCCAGTTAGGCAGCTGCTCCCCGCAAGACCCTGCTTCCCAAATGCAGCCCAAGAACCTGAGTGCTGGTCACAAGTTGTCCCTACATTTTCCACACATGCTACAAGTACTTCTTTTTGTCCTATTTCTGAGGTTTCTGACCAAACGATTTTCCCTTTAGACTTTCTAACAGTTTAAAATTGTCAATAGGAGCAGTTCTTAGCTTGGGAGATGTTGAGAACACTTGTGAGTAGGCTTTCAAGCCGTTGGTGCTACCATAGATGTGATAGCCTGCCACAACCATTGATCCACTTTCCCTGAACTTTATACCTTCCGTGCCTGGCAAGACTGCTTAGAAAGAAGGCACAGTGGCCTGTCAGCAGAGAGAGGGGAGCCATTGAGGTAAAATTCAAGGCCTTCAGAATTCTACTTTTTTCCCTCTGGTTAAAAGTAACTACTTACATTTATTGTTTTATATTTTAAAATTCCATCGTTGTAGATAACTATGCTATATTCCACTATTTCAAGATACGCTAAATATTCTCCTACTCTTATATTTTAATCCTAGGCATTATAGCCCCCATCTTTCCAAACTCCTAAATAGAAAACTCAGCTGTCAACCTCAGAGCTTCCCTTACCTTTAGCATAATCACCATGTCCAAAATAAACCTGGCCATCAAGTCCTGTGGGTCCAAATTCCTAAATAAAACTTACACCGATCTCTTCATTTCTTTGCCTAATGACTTGGCCAGAATCAATGCTTTTCAGTACTAGATTTCTAGAATCACTTATGAGTACATGAAAAGACCAATTATTCCATACGTGCTGATTGTGGGATCTGGGCGTTATAATCTCAGCATTTCCATGATGATTCTTACATAGGACAGCTAACTATGAGAACTACTGGCCTAGGCATGTGTTTTGTTTTTCTCATCTTAACCATTGAATTACCTAAGGTTCCCTAGTCCTATTTCATGTTCAGTTAATCCACTATGATGCTGCAAGAAATTCTCCCACAGTACAAATCTGATCATTGCACGTGTCAGCTTACCATTTGAAACAGACTCTCAATGCTTATAGAACAATAGTCTCCAAACGCCTACGTATGAGACATAGAAAAGAAATATATCCCTTGAGACTAATCAGAGCTGAAATCAAACTCTGCCTCTATCCAGGGCATGTAATTGAGGGAAGCCACATCAGGCTGAACTTCAGTTTCCTCAGCTGCAAACTTCCTCATGAAATAATAAATGTGACGTTCTTGGCACAGCTCCAGGCACAGAGTGTTGAGTAATTAGAACTGATTGTGTTAATAGCTCCTGTCTGCTACCAGTTTCTCCCACTCACTCCTGGTTCTCTTCCCTGCCGAATCAAATACAGCTTTGCAGGGCTGTATTCACACCCACCACCAAGCCATTTTGTGACTCCATTCCTGTGAAAGGGTGTATCCTTGAGCTTCTACCTCCCTTGGGGAGTTGTGCTTAACATTAGGGCCGGAACTAAGCATCGCTTCTGAGAAGGTGTTTCTATCCATTTCTACCCTTGGAAACACCTATTTTTCTTGTGCATCTTCATATGTAACATAAAGCAATTCTTCCCTTCTTCTCACTAGATTGTGAACTGTTTTAATATATAAGTTTCCTATGTCTTTATATGTACAGTAAAAAAAAAAAGTACTTAGTATTTGTTTTATATATTACAACATCTGCTGCCTGACTACATGGCTAGGAATCATCAGTAAATTAGATACTGGAAGGTAATTTGAGGAATGACAAGATCATACACCCTTGCTCCTTTTAGAAAAGTGTACGGAACAGATACTTTTCTACAGAGCTTTTGGTGTTCTCTGAGTGAGAGAATATTGCCTCATAAAGACTGCAGTTGTTCTCTCTTATGTTACAGATTATACTATTTTGGAGTCGGAACTCTTGAAAACAGTAAGAGATTTTGTTTTAGCTCTAGTGTGTGCAAGCCGTATGATAGTAGGTAAGTTACTTAACCTCTCAGAAGCTAAATGTCGTCCTGCATGAAATGGGAAAACAGTAGGACCCACTGTGTGGTACTGCTGTGGGGAATGAATGGTATCATATGCGTGAAGGAATTTTAAGTGATAAGTCTTTCTTTCACCTAAGTTGCTATAATTGTCACTATCATAAAGAAAAATACCAGTTTTTGTTCCTATGTTTTGGTTGTTTCGTGTGGCAAAATGTTGATTTCTCTTGACCAGGTGACTTAACGAGGAAAAAAAAAAGTTTATGTGAATGCAAAGCTATCATGTAAGTATTTAATGTGCAGTTTCTATGCCAAGTGCCTGAAATAATTTCGATGCATCAACTAAAATGACCTGAGTTTATACAAATACAGCTAAAATTAACACTTGTGGGTAGTTACAGCACTTCTCTGCCAGCTGATGCTTGGTTCTATTCTCTGCCTCTAAAAAGACATCTTGTCCCATCTCAGTAGTTACCATGGTAATCATGTATTTTTGTCAAGAGATAAAGTAGCTGTCTCTTCAATTGTTACTACTAATATTCCTGGATTTTCCAGATGAGGACAAACATGGTACTCTATCTCTCTGTGTTAAAGACAATATTTGACATATCATGTAATTAGATTTCAAAAATTTTCTCATTACTTCCAAAGTTCACCAACAATAAAAAAAAATATAGGGATTGTTTTTAGGAGACTGGTAACTTCAGTTTAGTCCCTGTTGAGGCAAAGTAAGCAACGTTCTGAGATACAGATCACAGGAGTCTAAGTAAAATGGGTAATTAGCACTCACATTTTTAGCACTTGATATGTTATATCCCCTAAACCCGAGCAGTATACAAAGCAGTTGCAGGACTTAAGTCATATGCGGAGCCTCTAAGCACAAGCAAGCCAGCATTTATAGGAGGAAAATTCAGAATCTATGTACTTTCTACTTTCTAAGCATTTGTTTTATTCTTAATTATGTGTATTCCTGGATCTCACACACACACAGTATGGGTGCCCACAGAGGCCAGACACATTGATTTCCTGGTACTGAAGTTGTAGAAAATTGTGAGCCACCAAGTGTGAGTTCTTAGAATCAAACCCAGGCCCATTGCAAGAACAGGAAATGCTCTTTTTTTTTTTAACTTTTTTTATTGGGTATTATATTTACATTTCAGATTTTATCCCCTTACCCCACTTCCTCCCACCACCCAGAAACCTCCTATCCCATCCCCCCTCCACATGCTTCTATGAGGCTGTGCCCCCACCTACCCCCACCCCCACTACTCCCTCCCCACCCTCATATCCCCCCCACTCTGTGTTCATTTTTCATGGGATCAAGAATCTCCTCTCCCACCTATGCCCAACAAGGCCGTCCTCCCCTACATATACAGCTGGAGTCATGGGTCCCTCCCTATGTGCTCCCAGGGTGGTGGTTTAGACCCTGGGGAGCTCTGGTTGGTATTGTTGCTTTCCTCATGGGGTCACAAACCCTTTCTGCTCCTTCAGTCTTCTCTCTAACTTCTCCATTGGGAAACCCTTGATCATATCAGTGGTTAGCTGTGAGCATCGTCCTCTGAATGTGTTAGTCTCTGGCAGACCTCTAAGGAGACAGCTATATCAGGTTCTTATCAGCATGCATTTCCAGCCATCCACATCAGTGTCTAGCTTAGGTGACTATACATGGGATGGATACCCAGGTGGAATGGTCTCCAGATGGCCCCTCCTTCAGTTTCTGTCCCATGTTTTGTTTCCATATTTGCTACAGGGAATGCTCTTAACTGCTGAACAACAAACATCTCTCTCCAGTCCTTGGAATCCATGTTTTTAAAACTTCTTCAGAGCTATGTATAGTGACTCACACCTATAATCCAGCTCTTTGGGAAGCTACTGGGTCAGTAGGATTTTTGTAAGTTCAAAGAGTGTGGGCTACAGAGCCTTAAAATTTAAAAAATATCATCTTCAACAATACTAATGATCAGAGGTTTTTGGTTTTGTTTTTTTTTTTAACTTCTGAAACACATTTATGCCGGGTGATGGTGGCACACGCCTTTAATCCCAGCACTTGGGAGGCAGAGGCAGGCGGATTTCTGAGTTCGAATTTCTGAGTTCGAGGCCAGTCTGGTCTACAGAGTGAGTTCCAGGACAGCCAGGACTACACAGAGAAACCCTGTCTCGAAAAAAAACAAAAAAACAAAAAGCCCCACACATTTATGATGTCATGTTATTAGTTATTTTTAAAACTTTCCTTATGATTTATAAATCTATATGCTTCTTTCTTAATTTAGAAAGCATATACTGGCTACTTTGTACAAAACATCATGCTAAGAATAGGGACAAGAAATAGGAAATATAAAGATGTGTCCTGTGTGTTAGATCCAAAGCAGAGCCCTAAGAGGCAGTGCTGGTGAAAATGTGCTAAACATTACTACTTTAACCAAATAAACAGGATTGTTGTTGGGTGAACAGAGACCTAAAGTCAAGTTTCTGCTAATTAGGAGCCTACATTAAACCACTAGGAATTTCCCTTAGTCCTGCCCCAAAGGTACACTACCCCAGACAAGAGCATTTACTTCCCTGTCAAAACCTAACAGTTTTTATCAGTTCAAAGACTCACCCTAATAATTATCATATAAAATCCACTTGATTATCTGCCATTTTGCTCCTCTCTTTGCCCCTGCCCAGAGATAGCCTTAGCAGTTTGCTCCCCCAATAAACCTTTCCTTCTACCCATGGGGTGGTCCAGTTCAGTGGTTTCACTATACTCTCATTTACAGTACAATATTTAAAAAATACCAAGAACAGTGATACAAATTTATAATCCCAGCTACTCAGAAGGTTGACGCACGAGGATAACATAAACCAACCTGGACAACAAAACCAAAATTTTTATCAAAAAGAGGGAAAAATAAAAAACCAGATTTACTATTACCTAATAAGAAAGAAATATATAAATTTAAATAACATAACATTGGACCTATCAAAATCCCCATTCAAAGTAGAGAAATGCACTGTAATACTCTAAGATTTCAGACTGGATGATTGGGGCTGTGGGTGAGGTGAAGACACTTTAATTCTTGTTCCAGACACATCTTGATTTAAAAAAAAAAAAAGTTAGCAGAAATGGATGCTTTTTCTAACTTAGTGAACGTTTCTTCTTCCTTGATTGAAGAGAGCATTTTGAGCCTACCGCTGTTTACCCTTCTTGCATTTTTATTGGCTTTCATGTTCTGTTTATCCTTACGTATAGAATGAGAAGTTTAGTTCTTTTGTTCTATGAACTTGAATGTTAAAAACAAATTAGTCCACTTGGACCAATGATGTCTCCAAATAGTATATTCCTCATGATGATAAAGAAAATATATAAGAAATTATACAGGGAGGGAATCTAGACAGTTCAGCCTCATTTTATAAATGTGTCTTGGGGCTAGAAAGAACAGAAAAGATTAACCAAATCATGCAGTTAACTTTTCAACAGAGTCAGGACTGGAAAACAAATCCACCTTTCTATATTCTTTCCAGTGTTTTCCAAGCCACAGCACATGTCTATGTACATTGGAGCATTTGCATACTTTGTACAGCTATCACACAAGGATGAGAAATGATGAAATGGTTTACATTATAATATCTGAAGTTATTTTTGATGTATTTAAGCAACATTTGGACTACAGGTCTTACATTCAAATATTGCTCCTGATAAAAATGTGGGTTTTATATGAAACCACCCAAAACTTTAATGCTTTTCTAAACATGAACTGGTTAACTGTATACTGGAAGTACCCAATTGGCTATTGGTTGAAGTGCTGTTGTCTACAAACTAGTAAGTATCACCACGGTAATATTAAAATTTCATAGTAAATCCATATATTTCACCAAGTTCCCACAGGTCTCTCCTGCTTTGATCACCAGATGTTATGTTAATAAGGTATCAACTTTGACTTTATGGATTAAACTTGCTGAAATGCATGGAGAAGGACTCTAGAGACAACTTTACTCAGTCTCTCGTTAAAGTGCTGCTATAAGCCATTGTCTGGCTTTGTTATATCTAATTCTGAGAATAATATAACACCTAACTACATAGAATTATTAAAGAATAACTACAAACCACCCAATAATCTTTACTTCCACATAAATGGTACAATAACTACAAAAACTAAAAATGTTTGACATGTGATAATGCATGAACTCAAGACTCAAAAAACCAATCATTGGGCCTTATTTTCACCCTATGACCACATAATGCTCAGCTTCTAAACTGGCCATAGAGAAGTAATCTCCCCATAAAGTAATCCAGACAGAAACTGTGTCCTACAATGAAAAACTGCATGAAGACGAGGAGAAGAACTAAGAGGAAGAAGGTCAGGCAGGGGAAAAGAGGGAGGTACCAAGCAATGCCTCTTGCATCTGATGGCTCAGAAGAAGGGTTCATAGTTATACTGGAGCCCTGGTCACTTGGCTGCCTAATTTCTGATTTCTTTCCTGTTCCTATTTTACCTGCATCCTTTTCCATCCTGTCTCACATTTACCCTCCAGTTCAAAAAGACTGTCCAAGGGATAAAGGGTTCCTATGAAAGTTCCTCTGGAACCCCGCCTCTACTCTGGAAAGCTTTGAACTAATATTTTCAGCAATAAAGGAAGCATATTTTCACAGTGGGGGTGAAACAAACAGTGTGTTATGGCCATGATGTCTCAATGCCTGGAGGAGCCAAGAAGTGAGGATATTTCTGGACTTTTGCCTTAGACTTGAATAAAATAACCAGCAGGGGCCTGAATGACCCACACCCATGCCCCAGCAAATGAAATTTCTTACTCTCAGCTTGATTTCACTGTGTGCTATTGTCAGGAATATGTGCAGCCACAAGACACAGCACCAATTCAGAAAGCTTACCCTAAGTGTGGCAGCTTTCCATGCTTCCTAAAGGCTTTGCCGACATGGGCAAAAGATGAAACAGGACGGCAAGCCAGATCTGACTGTGTGTTTCTGGCATGGGTGCAAGTAATTTGACAACCAAAGAAAATTGCCCAATTTTTTGTAATAAGTGGGAATAGTGTGGTGTTGGCCCAACTAATATCCATAGTTTTTAATGTATCTGAGAATGATTCCCTTGGATCTGACAGGATATAGTTTATCAGAATCACTCCACAGAGCTTCAAACAGACACAGTGTGGTCAGTGAGGTGTTGTGTGAAAAGGTCTTTGATGGTCCATGCCAAGTGCTTATGTGGCAAAAGTCCAGAAATAATGCTTTCTACGATGCACTCAGACTAAGTGGCACATTTAAAGGAAATTATCATTAAAACCTATCAATCAGCCAAAAAAAAATGTCCTCTAAGTTTTTAACAGGTAATTTTAATCATTTTAAACATATAGAATAGGGGCCTGTGAGGTGTCTCTCAGTGTGAAAGGTACCTGCCACCAAACCTGACTGCCTGGGTTAGATCCTGAGAGTCCAAATGATGGAAAGAACAAGCTTCCATTCATAAATTACCCTCTCACCTCCAAATTGAGCTGAGTCACTTGTGAGGTATCCCACACCACACACAATAATAAATAAATAAAATTAAACACATTCAATAAAATCAACATGACTTGATGCTGCAGTATCTCAAGCTATGTGATCAGGCAGAAAATATTATGCATAATGGGTATGTAAGAATGGCAAAATTCTAATGTCATTAAAAAAGATGGTTTCCTTTCCACTGATTTAATCATCCTCCCTATGGTCTGTCTGCCTTTAATTATTTTAGCATTTAACTTATTTCATAACTTCAAAAGGACTTAGGCCCACCTGGCATTGAATTCTCACAGAGTTTGAGTTCCTTTAAATTAATGAGTTTTTCATCCTCTCTTTTTATCAGCACACAAAGATATCTGCCATTGTCCCCTCTCTTGCATTTATTACTCCAGACACCCTGATTTTTTTTTCTCATCACTCAGTTACTATAATAATGACTAAAGCTTGAAGAGTCCCGTCGACACCAGCACAACACTGGGCTAAACCCTTCCCATCACGTATGTAATGTAAGGCTGATAACGTCTCTGTGAGGTAGCTACTACTACTATTCTATTTTAGTGAATCTACTACCTGATTTCCTGTAATCATGACATGGAGACCACAGCCTATGCTCTTAGTTTTAGCTGGGACCCTTACCTATTTGCTAAAAGAACCACAAATGGGAAATGGTTTTTGTTACTTAGTTATGACCTCTGTGTGTGGAGGGAGGGGTGTTTATGTGTGTGTGGTATTTGGTATATTTGTAGCATGAACATTGTGTTTGTGTGCATGCCCACAAGTGTGTTTTGAGAGGCAGAATACAGACACATGGACACACACACACACACACACACACACACACACACACACAAAGAGAGAGAGAGAGAGAGAGAGAGAGAGAGAGAGAGAGAGAGAGAGAAATGTTTGTGTGTATTATTGAATATGTTTGTCCCCAGCTGTATACCAATGTGTAGAAACCAGAAGACGATATCTGGTGTCTGCCTCTTCTGCACTCTGATTTGGTCCCTTAAAATGGGGATTTCTCACTGACATAAAGCTCACAGTTCAGGCTAGCCTGTCCTACTGTCCAGAGGCCTCTTAGAATGTGTCTGGTTCTATCCTGCAACACTGGGGTTATAGTTACACACAGCATTCTCATGCTTTACATAGTTGTAGGAATTTCTCAAGCTCTGCTTTAATAGTGAGCTATATCTCTAGCCCTGTGAAATCTTTTTAAAGTGATTTGCTCCAATATTCTTTCTTTCGAAACTGCATATTGTTTAAGACAGATCATAGGAAGTACTTCTGCAGCGCTAGAAAACACACACATGCACACATACACACACACCACCACCACCACCACCACCACTACCACCACCACCCAGGTGCATGAGAAAAGATGTTCTTAGCTTATATCATCTGCAGTAGCTATAGCCTAATATTGATTTTAAAATGAAACGTGGCACAGAGAAACTGAAGGTACAAACATAATAAAAACTATTTGACATATAACTGGCAAGTTGTATTTTATTTTCATGAGATCAAAAAATTTACCTGCATGAAGTCAAAATTAAGTAGTAGTTGATCAGTTCTTTAGACAGATACATACTTAGACAGGGAAAACATTTTCAAAGGGTGCTTTGCCTTTATGTGGTCAATTTCATTACCATTGCCAGCCCCACAGAATGGTTCCAGAAGGAAAGACCACCCCTCTTCCCATCCCCACACAGCTGCTCATTTAAATTTTGTAATCAGTGTTTGGTATCTCATAATTTTCTATAACGGAACAGATAAGCATGTTTAATTCTGTGCACAATTCAATTTAAATTAAAGTAGTCAGCAGGAGGGTCCACTTTGCAGAGTGATTTTCACATGCATTATCTCATTTAATTGTCAAAAATTAATTAAAAATAAATGATTGACAGAACACAGTTGAACCTGAATTTAAAGTAAAGATGCCCTGATATTTCACTAGACTCAAATTATTGCAAAAGAAAAATGACAACCATGTAGTGAACCAAGAACAGATTTTGTGACTTGATTATGGGTGACTTCTGGTGCTGTCAATTTTCATTTGCCTTTCCTATCAGCATGGAAGCGAGGCAGTTGATCTAAAATCAGCATCCTAACAAGTAAAATCATTTTAGTTTGTAACTTTAAGTAATTAGCCATCTATTCGTTTTATTTGTTTAGTGGTAAATAATAATGTATTTCAAAACAAGTTTGCCTTTCATCCCATTTCAAGTAATACACTAGGAATAACTAGCTATTTGCTATAATACTTACTTGGTTCCAAATTATTTCTATGCATTTTTGCTAGGCATCTCTCCCATCCCATACCATTTTTTCTTTCATTGTTAATTTGATTTGATTATGTTCAATGCACAACAGGCTTTGCCTTAGCTTCCGGAACAGTTCCTACTTCCATTATCTGTTTTTCTTACTTGGAAACTATGTGTTCAGATGCAAATACTGTAATAACAACCATTGCAGTGCTCAGAATTTTGGATATATCATGCATTCCGTGACCACAGCTATTTTTAAAAGAGAGGTAGTTTATTGCCATTAGCCGAAAACAAAAGATGCAGAGGGTAGGAGGTAACGTGGATTAATAAAATAGTGTTAAAACTGCAATCTAACCCAGCAGTCTAATCTACTAAGTTTCTTTCTTCCTAATGTGAAGAGAGATGAACTCAGGGTCTGGTGCATGCTGAGTAAATGCTCCCCAACTCCTTGACAGTCCTGGCTCCACATTGAACTCCATCGTCCCATTCTTCTATAAATAATAAACTAGTTTGAAATATAGTTATTCCTGTTCCCATACTTACAGGATGGTTCGCACCTCAGCGCTTGAGACTTAGCTTGGTGGGACTTAGCAACAAGCTTCCGCCTGAAGCTCAGGCTTGGTTCTTTCAATTCATCTTTTTGACCATGGGGTACTACCTGTGTTGTCTTAAATCATGACAGTACTGGACATGAAAGATGAGCAAATAGAAACGCTCCCTCCCTTGGAATATCTTTCTTATCTGTATTCTATGGGTGGGACTATATAATCAAACCCACTGTCACTGAACCGAAGAAACAGCCTCCAGCTCCAAATAGAAAAAAAAAAAGTAGTCATATGACAAAAAGAATGGACAGGGAAAACAAGGAGAAATGGAAGTAACTTATACCCTCCACCCTCGAGCCCTTTGTGTGAACGTTTACACAGAATAAGAAATAGAAAGGACCCTTGGACTCCACTGAGCAGAGAGCAAGATACAAAGTGCTGTCTCTAATTCCCATGTTTACAGATTAAAAGGTCTAAAATGTCTCCTGCACTGTTGTCTACAAATCTGCTTCCCAGGCAGTGACTTTCAGGCCAGAGAGGTCAAAAAAGGGTGAGTCACAGTATAGATGCTTTTGAGACAGAATTGGCCGTCAAGTAGGATTATGGTATTTGTGAAAATGAAAATTGTGAGAGTTTCAAATCTATGGGAAGTTCAAGGCTCGCAGAGCTGTATTCTGAGGAGTACTTAAAATGATTGCTCACTCCTTCAGACATCTGCACAACTGCATATTGTGAATCAAAAGGACCCATCAGATTCTTCCATCTAAATAGCTACACAGTCCTTGAACATGCTTGAAAAATACAGTCTAGATTTGAGCGCTGCCTGGAACCATACTTTCTAATTCCACTTTGCCAAGGTCTATTTTCCTCATTCTTGTAATTTTAAAACACCCATGTCCCTGCACTACTTGTGTGTGTGAGCTATTAAACAGGGATAGAAAATTCTAGGAACACTCTTCTCATTAGAGGGATCAACCACTGCTGTGCTCCTATGGTGGACTTCTTGCCATACTGAAATTTCAATAATGCAAACAGCAATACACACAAATAAAACAAACACAAACGACCTTTATTTCCCATTAACATTATACTCTACAAATTAGATAGCTGACCCTTTTCTTCAATATATAATTTTAATGTTATATGTTTGGGTATTTTTCTTCTGCTTGTATATTTAGACACCAGTTGAGTGCTTAGTGCCTGCAGAGGCTAGAAAAGGGCATTTGATTCCTTGCAATTGGAGATACAGATGGTTGTAGACTGCCATGTGGTGCTAGAAGTCAAGCTGGGATCCTCTGTAAGAGCAGTCAATGCTCTTAACCAATAAGCCACATCGCTGTGTCCTTACATAACTGATCTCAGACTTCATTTATCTCTAGGGCTATTTACCCCAGAAGCAGCTCCTCATCCCCAACACCTGCTGCGGACTGTACCATCGAGGCAGGAGCAGTCACTTTGATTTGCCCCTCACTTGTCTGTCTGCCCATTGGACCAGACCCTCACAGACACATTACTTTTTCTCCCAAGGGAAAGGTATTTGGCCATGACTCTCATCCAGCTGCCTTTAGCTAACCTTTGATCTGGGCCTGTTGACACCATTTTATCTTCTTGGAGTTATACAAATCATTTTGATCTGTCATGGACTTTAAAGCAAGCCATGGAAAGTGAAAACTCACTTGGTAGGGAAGCACAGTGCTTCGGAGGCGGGAGGTGATACTGGCCTCTGATGTAGTAGGTCTTGTGTGTTCTGCTTGAGTGGACATCACTCTCATCTTTTAGCCCTTCTCAGAATAAGCAAGCTGAACCAATCTGGTACCACCATGCTTAAAGTTTTCTGTGAATGATTCATCTTTGAAAATTCCCGTCCTTGCAAGTTATGAAAGCACACATCTTTAATTCCAGCACCCATGAGACAGAGGCAAACTGATTTCTTTACATTATAGTGGTGTACATACCATGTTCCTGGCCAGCCAGGGCTACATAGGAATACCTTATCTAAAAATTTTAAAAAAAAGCCACAATCAGATATTTTGAATTGAGGAGTATGTCTTTTCCCTATGTGTATGAAAAAGCTTCATGATAGAAGACAGATGGAAGATTGTGAACCTATTTAATTTGGGCTTATATACTCTACTGAATTTTGAGATAACATTTTGCAGTTGCCTTTCTTTTTGTTTGTGTTTGTAAAAGTTGCATTCTTTCTGAGAAGAAACTTAAAAAACATTTAAAACTACAAGAAATAAAATAAATGGTTCCTACTATGGTGAACTCAAAGCATGTTTCTTCTTAGTCCTTTACTGTGAGTACATACTCAACATTAGCCTATCGCTTTACTTGATCCTTTTTTTTTTTACTTTTATACCCAAAGCATTTTCCTAGCTGACAAGTTCATTAGAAAATAAAGAAGCCTTGGGGCCCTGGGTAGCACTACTCTACAGTCCTACCAGAGTAGCTGGTGCATACATAAGTTGGTTCAGGAGAAAGGAATTAAAATGGCCCATTTGTAGTTATGTGGACCGAATATCAGGGTGAGCCTCTATGGTGTCTACAAATAGAAAAAAATTAAAGCCACAACCAATCAGCATGTCAGTGATCATAGTCAAGGCTTAGAATAAGTTTCTATGTTATTTTTATAAAACTGGCTGGTCTGTATCCTGTTTACACCATCAGTAGACCAAGGTTGCTAAGGGGTTTACCCTTAAAATAGAGTATTGTGTGTGTCAGAGAGAAACTTTATCTTCTGTAATGAATTTCAAAAGCATGTGAATAACATCCTGAGCCTGTTGAAAGTAAACTTCGTGAGCCTATGAGGTTCCAAATAGTCAAGGATCATTTGGATGCCCTGTGATTTTATTAGTTCATCTGATATGACTGGCTTTATACATTGGTTAACTAAGCGACATTCTTTAAGCTTCTTATCTCCAAAGACCGCACAAGGTCTGAACAATTGTTCCAGCACTAGTTTCTCTGTCAGTAAAAATGTGTTTATTAAAAAAACATTTGAAAAGCATCTGAATCCACTAGGGACATAATAAGTGTTTCTTATCTGTATAACCACAGATGGGAATCTGTATTTGAGGGATAAGTTCTGTGATTATTAGGGTAGAAGCAGAAATATTGACCCTATAGATATTAACTCTCCCTTGATCTCCTTCTGCCTCTTCCCATTCTCCTTTATCACCTCCAGGCCCACCTACCCCTGGCTCAAGCACACACTGTCTATCGGTAATTATATATTGTGTTTATGTCACTTGATGAAAGGAAGAAACAACTTTTCATGCCTTATCCCTTCCTCATCCCCAAATCTGTTGATCTTTATTTGATTGCTATGGATAAATGCTTTGTTGTTATTTTTAGTTTTTTGTACCAACTTTATACTGGTCATCAAATTTGATTCTTTCTTTAAAAAAAAAAAAAAACAGAGTAGTCTCAACTCTTGAGATGAGTTCTCTAACCTTGATATTGAACATACTTTTTGAACAGAGTTTTTTTCTTCCCCAAAGTTTTATATTCACTATATTATCTTATGTAATGAACGAACACTAAACTGTTCTCCTCACAGTCTCTAGGATATTATGTCAAACTTTCACACCTATTTGACAAATGCACATTCCAACATATACTTGTCTTCTTAATCTCAGGTTAGCCATATATGCATTGATTGTCACACTATATTTCCCAAGGTACCATAGGCAATAATTTATCTAGATACAAAAAGTCTGAAACATTCCTCAAAATGCCCTATAACACAGTGTACCAATCAGAACGTTGCTAGACCTTATTCTGTAAAATACAATCTGGTGTCTCACAGCACAGGTTAGCCTGACACATATATTTTTAGACTCCAAGCATCTCTTATGTTACTTGGGAGTTTGGTAGCTTCTCTATTCCCATTGTGAAATGGACAAAAAGGCTCCATAATTAAGTTGATTACATGTTAAATGGCACACAAATTATGTGGGATAAATAAAATAATGTGCACAAATACTTGACACGAATTAGAAACTCAATACACTATTCCTGTGCTTTTCATGACATCATGCAGAGCAGCTCGTGAGCAAGAGGTGACCTCATTATCTCATAGCTATATTTTATTTGATTCTTACAGTGTACTTCTCCAGACTTAGCAGCCATCTTATTGACAAAAATCTTTAAATGACTTTCAGTTATGTCTGAAGAGCAAATTTAAACCCTTAATGATAACTGCTTTTTTTCCAGTAAAAATCATAATGTATGAAATTTTGAGAACTGACACAGCATTCTTTTTATTTCCACCTATCACTAAGATGGAAATGTTTGTGAGGTTGTGGAGAAGAAAGTGGATATCTTCTTCAGCTAATTCACTTCTGCAGGCATGCATGATAGCCATGTTTCTGACCCTCAGCAGTGCACAGAGATCCTGGAGTGCCCAGCTCTTCTGTACCTTTCATCTTTGATGATTAACGGTTATGAAGGGGACTTGGCTCAAAGGAAAGCAAAAGCTCCAGTAGTTACTTTGAGATTTAAATAAAGTAATGAATGGAAAGCAGAGCATTGAGAGGTTCATCCAATATGTTGATGAACATCAAAGGCTTTTGTGACAATAACTCGGATCTGAAGTGGGCTATCACTGGGAAAAGTTTGAGAGATATATCACAAATTAACTTAAGGAATCGAACTCACAGCATTGGACATAATTTGAAATGTATATCAATTTAAACCTTTTCTATCAATCCGTAGGGATTAACCGAGCACTTCCCTGTTACCCTGCACTCTGCAAACATTATAGAGATAAGCAGGAGAAGGTAAAAGTTCCACATCACCGCATTCTCTCCCCTATTTTGTCTTCTATTGAGTGACTGCACTTTCTTCCCCACTATAAATGGTCTTTTCATAGAATACTATAAGGTTAGATATAGGTCACACATCAGCAATCACAGGGAATTTTCTCTGAGAATTACTATTTTCCCATTTAGTTGTTCTTCCATTTCACATCTCTAAAGTGTCTTGGAGATCTCAGAACAACAATAATAACTTTCAGGAACTAACAGAGGTCATTTCTCCACATAAAAAGTGGAGGAAAACAAATAGTGTATCCTATGGCATGCATTTATTTGCACCTTCCTAATTCCTTGACAGTCCATGTGCCAGTTGTGCCTTATGATGTTGTTTGTATTCATTAACAGAATTTTTATAAACCTAAAATTAACAATATAACAACAATGGACATTAATCTCCAGTAGAATGCCAAGTCTGTGGAGAAATTTGAGTTAGATTTAGCAATGTCCCATTACAGAACATAGCGTCACTTGACTTGATTGACGTGGAGTACGAGGAAAGGAACTATTGCTTTGAGTCTCCAACATTCTTGATTACACAAGTTGAAAAAAAAAAAAACTTTCCATGAAGAAAAAGAAAATCAATATCATAGATAGAACTAGACTGATTATTAACAAATTAATTGAATACCAGATAGAAAAGCCAAACATCACACACACACACACACACACACACACACACACACACACACACCTGAAATACTATGTAATCTTGAGCAAAATCTATCTACTGTAGTCATATGGTACCTAGAGGAGATAATTCCATTCAAGTGTTAAGAAGCCTGTGAACAGGGTGCTTCAGATTAGCATGTGGGTTTGGGATGAGACATCAGTCTTCTTCCCCTGCCGTGTTTGTATTGTTCCTGGCCACACTGGTCAATCAATAATGGAAGAGCAAGGGGATAGTTTAGAGAAAGTGTCTAAAAGCAGCAGGAGCAGAAGGTGGCAAGTCAATAAATTTCTCTAGTTTCACCTGTGAGCTTTAGAGGAAAATAATATTTTCCATTGTGTGGGAATCACCATACTGTCCTTTTATACACTTGAAGCATGTGCAAACCCAATGTGCCCAAAACTTAGCCACAACTGTGGCCATTGATAAAGTCGTTTAAGTGCTAGAAAATATGCCTTAGCATAGGAAATCATTTCTGGGACTTTTGCTCATTTCTGTAGAGAATAACTGCCTTTTATTTTCTTGTGTATTGTTTTTCTTAAGAATAATTTATGTTTGATAAAGTCTACTGCCTGAGGTGCTCTATCCCTGCAGATATCTTATTTTAAAATACATTTAAAATTATCTCTGCTAATGTCAGCTATTCTTCAAGCGTTACTGAATCCATCCTCTGAGTCAGGCATAGAGATGGGTGAAGACACCTGTACCCTGGTGAGCTCCAGGGTAAGATTGAGACTGGTCCCCTTCAGTTAATATGACAAAGTAAGATAAGAATAATCCCATGGTTTGAGAATGTGTGTGGGGCCACAGCAAGAGAACATGCAAGAGAAGGTCCAGAAAAGCCTGGGGAAATAACTCACAGGCCCAATAGGACAGATTTAGAAGAAGAAAGAAACCTTCCTGAAGGCACCAGTAGATAAATCCCTGGCATATGTGTTCATTCTTTACCACTCAAGGGTTTAGAGCTGTGTTGAGTGCACTTGAGGATATCTTTTCAACAACCCTGAGCTCTTGTGCTCCTCTCCAATTATTTGTTTTCCCATATCTCTTCTAGCTAGTCCTCTTCTAACATCAACAGAATTACTTTCTGTGGTATTCTAAACTTGGGGTCTGGTACACAGCAGTAGTTCACAGAATGCTAAATAAAATCATAAGTGTTTTGGATATAGTAATGTGACCTACATGGAGAGACATTATCATTCAAGTTCAATGGCAGTGGGGTTTACCTGCTGCATAGGGGTCATGTGTGTAGGGAGTGGAATGATGCTGTGTTTCTGGTGGCAGAGTGGTTGGAATAATCAGTGGTGACATCTAGGGGATGTGTCTGTGACTTCCCTCTCGAGTGGAGAAAGTTGGAGTGAACAAATAGGCAACCAGGCTAAGGGTTAGAGAAATGGCAGAGCAGGTAGTAGCATCTATGAGATATCTAACTTTGTCCTAAGTTGGCATTTGAATCTAAGTCAGTGAACTCCAGAATATGGAGTGGATGCACCAGAAGGCCATAAATAGAAGGCCAGAGGTAAGAGCTGGTGGAAGGCCTTGCCTGCTCTGAGCAGATATACAGACTCTGTGATCAGCCATATGCCTGTGCTCCTTCCTGAGAGTGGTGAAAGAAGGGAAAAAGAGGAAAATGCAGAGAGCCATTGTTTCTGGTTTTCTTGTGGATGCTACAACATTGACAGGCTACAGAACAGAGGAAGAGAAATGCAGAATTCTTGGCTGACTGGGAAAGCATGGCAGGGAGGAGCAGGTGGCATACCCATGAATTTTACTCTCATGTTAGGACCCCAGAGGACAGCAATATTTTGTGCTGTGTGGAAATCACCCTATTGTTCTTCTAAGTGAATTCTAATGAGCAGGTTATACTTTCAAGTTGTGTCCCTGATTCTTTGTCTGTTCTGTCTGTTTTTGTCAGGATTGTTTCACAATTGAATATAGAAGTCTGATACAGTGGGATGAGAATGTCAGAGCTGACGAGGCAAATCAGTATCTTAGGGTACACAGCTAAATGTTTAAATGTATCTTTTCAAAATAGTTTAACTTTATTTATAAATATTTATAAAAATATTTTAACCATAACCTATATTTTCTTATATTTTCATATATATATATGGCACTGTGCACCTGTAAGGGTTAGAGGACAACTTGCAGGAGTCAGTTCTCTCCTTCTGCCAAGTATGTCCTCTGGATAGATCTTGGGCCATTATCCTTGAAATAAAATACCTTTTCCAGCTGAGCCATTTTATTAAAACATTTATGAAATTAATATTGTAAATTATCATAGAAGATAATAGGTTCCATTATGATATTCTCATATCTATACATATCATCGATGCTTCACATGTTGACTCCCACTGCTGTTCCTCTCCTCCCCATAAAAAGTCCTCTTTCAGTATATGCATGTGTGTTTAATATATATATATGTGTGTATGTGTGTATGTATATGTGTGTGTGTGTGTGTGTGGTGTATATAGTGTGTAGTGTGTGTATGTGTGTGTGTATATGTGTGTGTGCATGTGTGTGTATGTGTGTATATGTGTGTATATATATATATATGTGTGTGTGTATATATGTGTGTGTGTGAGTGTGTGTGTATATATGTGTGTGTGTATAGGTGTGTGTGTATATATATGTGTGTGTTGTATGTAGTGTGTGTGTATATATATACATATATATATGTGTGTGTATGTATATATGTGTGTGTGTATATATGTGTATGTGTGTGTGTAAAAGTCTAGAGTGCATGTAAGAAAGAGAATATGAGCATTTTGACTTTCTTCATTATTTCTTTGTCCTTTTCCTCGGTCTCTCTCCTTTAGATCTGCCTCTCATAACCCCATTTAAGCAAACCTATTTTAGATTCAAATATTTTCTACATGATTTCCTATAATGAATACTCATATTGTCAAGATTCTTATGTCACTAGAACTTGGAACCACCTACACAAAACATTCAATATAAGAAGGAAAATAGACTAAGCTCAAAACCTAATTTGGTGGTGGCAAAATGAAGAGAATGTGTTTAATATACACATTATGGTAACTGGTACATATTCTCATTGGCTCCTTTCTGTATCTAAACAAAAGCCAATTATTAAGTCATTGTTTTGCATTTTGAAGATTATTTCTCTTGGTAGCTGCATAAATATTCCAGGTTTGTCACTAAATATTATGGTCTGTGACTTTTGATGGAATTGTTATGCTGCTTTGTTCCTTAGTTTTACTAAAATATATTTGAGACTTAAACTTTCTTCTTACTGAGTGGACTGTTTTGTTACTCTGCTTTTCCCCCACGAGCCCAAAATAGAAGTGCTCATTGCAATTCCAGGGAGTATGAAAATCCCAAGAAGGATTTGGCATTTTCTTCCAAGTATACATTTCACTTGAGAATTCAAAAATGGACAGGGGAACAGCACATCTCAGTAACTTAACACTTTGCATATTAAAATATTATGTCAGAGTGAAATTTTGGATGAATTCACACATAGTTAAGAAGGACAGCAACACGAGGTTGCAAATCGCAGTTAGGCTAGCTGTCAGCATTTTCGACTCGTCGCCTCAAGTCTGGGTGAGACTTCAGGGTTTCTAAAGATGGCCTTACACACAAGACATGCATTCCCTCTCTCTGGTTGCCATCTTAAGCAGGCTTTAAAAAGTCATGGCAGACCAAAGTGATACTTTCTTCTATATCTGTCTTTACTCTTTACCCTCACTGCATGCTCATCTTGGTGTCTGGAAGCCTACAGAATCACAGCACTTCTGCCACCACAGAACGGCTTTTTTTGCTTCCCTTTAAAGTCCTAGCGCCCTGTGGGAGATTATATCCCCTCCACAATTATTTCTACATCCTCAGCCTGAGCACTTGTCTCAGGAGGGGTGTTTAATGTATGCCACAAGAATAATGAGCGAGTAAGTACCTGCATGAGTCTCAGGAGCTATCCAAGACAGACCACACTTCCCACCTTTACACCAGTAACACTGAAGATTTTAGCCCTAAGTTTACTCTGGAATCTTACTTATAGGGACATAAAAATATATGAGATAAATCTCATTACCTAGACCAAAGCAAAGAGAACATCTGGGAAGAGCTAATCTGGGCTATAATAATTTGTGCAAACCTATGCTTGTTAGAATATACGTGTAGCAAACTTCCTGGGAAGGGAAAAAAAACAAAGCAAAACAAAACAAAACAACTGTCAGAAGCCCTTCCCATCCTCCAGCTATTGAGACGAGAGACAGAGAGAGAGAGAGAGAGAGAGAGAGAGAGAGAGAGAGAGAGAGAGAGAACAAACAAGCATGGATAACTCTAAATTCATTAAAATAATAAGCTCTCGCTACCACTGTTCTGTACCTGCAGCGAGCTATATGTGGTCTGGATCTTGGTCTATTGTCCATCATTTGTCTCATATTTTGTAACTTGGTTTCTTTCTCATCTGCCTAAGGCAATCTAACATTGTATCTGATTGGCTGTAACAAAGATCTGACAGTCAATAGCTGGGCAGGAAGTGGAGGCTGAACTTCTAGGCAGAGAGAGGGACTCTGGGAGAAGAAATCAGAGGTCAGAGGTTTGCCAGAGGGCATAGAAATGGACAGTGGACCAGAGCTGAACAGCGAAGTACACCTGGTCATGTGACAGGTCTCAGTGGTAGGATTAGTCGGGACAGAGTAAATGGGAGCTAAGGCTAAGCTTTAAAATATTAATAAGTCTCTGTGTCATTTATATCACTGGTGAGTCCAAGAAAGTCCCATAGCCCATCTCATCAGATATCCTCATGTAGCCTGAGAATTTATGGATTTTTTAAATGGTTAAAAAAAAAAACTAATTGACTGAAAATCCAATGAGTATTGGATATGGAAAATAACCTGACTAATGGGGTAGGTAGCTATTCTGAAGGATGATAGACGAAGAAACTTCACTCAAACAAATATTTAAATGCTTCTTATCTTCCGACCAAAATAAAATTATAACATGCCACATGAGAATAAGAATATTTACCTGTCAATAGTTTGTCCATTTGTTTTTAAAGTTCTGAAGTTTAAAAAGGTTGCAACTTGTGTCAGAGTTAACTTTAGTTGTCAACGTGAAACCTGAGAAGAGTTCCCTCCAGGATGGATCACCTCCACCATATTCTGTGAGGAAGTCTGAAGGGCATTTTCTTACTTGTTAATTGATGAAGTACCGCGGTCGCTGTTCTGCATAGGATGCCCCCTAAGCATGTGTCTATAGTGGTCTTAAAAAAAGAAGTTGATCAGAAGCAGGGAAATAAGCCAGTCAGAAACATTTTTTCATGGTCTCTTCTTCAGTCAGATTGTGTCCTGACTCCCCTTAGTGTTGCTGTAACCTGGGAGATAAATGAAATAAACCCTTTCCTTCCCAAGCTGTTTTTGTTCATGGTGTTTATCTTTGCAACAGCCACCCAACTGGGACACCTTGTTACTTACATATTTTACTAGACATCCAATGACAAGTGTTCAATATATAGTGTGGTAGCCAGACATCTCCTTGAAGGGTGAATCTGGACATTTCTCTATTGTGCATTTTTCTGATGACACTACAGTTAGGTGAGCAAGAGTCTCAGGTGCACTAATGAGTGGCGACTTTTGCATGGCTTTCACTGTAGCTTTCTGTCCACAGGTGCCAAGTTGGTAACTAAAGCTAACTATGAAAACAAGCTGTGAGCGTTTTAAACTTCAAATTCCTTTTCCCCTTTTATTAAAAAATGAAATCTTTCCTTGTGCAATATATCCTGAGTATAGTTTCCCCCTCCCTATTCTTCCCCCTCACAGTTGTGCTCTGGTTCCCCTCCCATCCAGATCCAATCCCTCTCTGATTCTCATTAGGACAAAAATTAGGTTTCTAAGAAATAACAACAAAACATAACAAAATGAAATATAATAAAGGAAAACAACAACAACAACAAAAACGCTCACATCAAAGTTGGACAAAGCAAACCAACAAAAGAAAATGAGCCCAAGAGAAGGGTCAAGAATCAGAAATTCACTCATTTACACACTTAGGAGTCCCATAAAAATACTAAACTGGAAACCAAAATATATACACAGAGGACTTGGTGCAGGCCCATTTTGGCCCTGTGCATGCTGCTTCAGTCTCTGGGAGTTCATACGAGCTTTGCTCAGCTGATTTAGAGGGCTTCATTCTCTTCTTGTCCTCAGCCCCTCTGGCTCTTTCCACCTCTCCTTCCCTGGGGTTCCTGAGCTCTTAAAGGAGGGAGACATCCCATTTAATGATGGATAAATCTGTGTATCCCAAGGTTCCCCTCCCCAACACCCCACCCCATAGCATCTGGCTGTGGGTCTCTTATCTTAGTTCCCAATTGCTCCACAAGGAAGCTTCTCTAATGATGACTGAACACAACACTGATTTATCAGAATAACAGAAAATTATTAGGAATCATTTATTTTTAATTTCCACCCTCCTACATATCCACAATCATGTCTGTGTCTCTGGGCTGTCAAGTCTCTTGTTCTTGTTCACCCAAGCAGTGTTGGGTACTGGTTCTATTTCATGGAGTCGGCCTTAAGGCAAATCAGACATTGGTTGTTTACTTCTTTAAGTTTTGCATCACCATTGCTATAGCATGTTTTTCAGGCAGGACAAATTGGAGATCAGAGGTTTTGATGCTGGGTTGGTATTTATGTTCTCTTTTGGTAGCCTGCTGAGTAGCTTCCCATAACAAAGACAATAGAACATAAGGGTGAAGGTTTTATGTAGTCACCAGCTTGACATCTCCATATTCAATGAACTGTATGTGTGTTGTCTGCAGCACTGTGGCATCACTGTCAGGTTGTGGAAGCAACCTGTTGTCTTGGCAACAACCTTGGTTGTTCAAGGATTTTTATGAAAACCTTTTGGCCAACATCTCAATTGAGCCCCTTCCACTTCTCGCTTGGTCCTTTTGACTGGGGCAGACACCTGGCTGATCTGCTCCTGTGAAGACATCAGATCCTGAACCTTCCTAGAGCAACAGGAAGAACCCTCCCCCACAACCCTACTACCCAGAACTGCAACTGAGAGCCTGGGGCACTCTGGACTCATCAACCACCCAAACCCCACCCCTCTGGATTACCACTCCCCTTCCACTCCTTGCTTATTTTGGGGGGGGACTGGGGCAGACACCTAGCTGGTCTGCTTCTGTGAAGACACCATATCCTGAACCATCTTAGAGCAGTGGTAGAACCACTGCACTCAGAGCAGCAGGATTTCAGGATCCCAGAGGAAGCCTGTGTCCCAGGATCTCTTCCACCCAGGATCTCAGGATCACAGGATCACAAAGACATCTGGGCTCAGGAGTTGTGGCACAAGCAAGATAACTAGAAAGATAGGTTCCAGTCAGAGACAGTGAGTGCAGGTAGCACTAGAGTTAACCAGATGGCAAAAGGCAAGCATAAGTACATAAGCAACAGAAATCAGTCATCTGGCATAATCAGAACCCAGTTCTCCCACCATAGCAAGCCCTGAACACCCCTTAACACCAGAAAAGCAGGATTCAGAATTAAAATCACTTCTCACGATGATGATAGAGGACTTTAAGAAGGACATTAACAACTCCCTTAAGGAAGTACAGGAGAACACAGGTAAACAGGTAGAAGCCCTTAAAGAGAAAACACAAAAATCCCTTAAAGAATTGCAAGAAAACACAACCAAACAGGTGAAGGAATTAAACAAAACCATCCAAGATCTAAAAATGGAAGTAGAAACAATAAAGAAATCTCAAAGGGAGACTACTCTGAAGATAGAAAACCTAGGAAAGAGATCAGGAGTCATAGATGCAAGCACCACCAACAGAATACAAGAGATAAAAGAGAGAATCTCATGTGCAGAAAATACCATGGAAAACATTGACACAACTGTCAAAGAAAATGTAAAATGCAAAAAGCTAACCCAAAACATCCAGACAATCCAGGACACAATGAGAAAGCCAAACCTAAGGATTCTAGGTATAGATGAGAGTGAAGATTCCCAACTTAAAGGGCCAGTAAATATCTTCAACAAAAATTATAGAAGAAAGCTTCCCTAACCTAAAGAAAGAGGTGCCCATGAACATACAAGATGCATACAGAACTCCAAATAGACAAGACCAGAAAAGAAATTTCTCCTCTCACATAATAATCAAAACTTCAAATGCACAAAACAAAGAAAAAGTACTAAAAACAGTAAGGGAAAAAGAGTAAAATATAAAGGCAGACCTGTAAGAATTACACTAACCATTGAACTGATCAAGGGGTTCCCAATAGAGGAATTAGAGAGAAGACTGAAGGAGCTGAAAGGGTTTGCAGCCCCATGAGGAGAGCAACAATACCAACCAACCAGAGTTCCCAAGATCTAAACCACCAGCCTGGGAGCATGTAGGGAAGGACTCATGGCTCCAGCTGTGTATGTAAGGGAGGATGGCCTTGTTGGCCATAGGTGGGAGAGGAGATCCTTGATCCAATGAAGGCTAGATGCCGAGTGTGGGGGAATTTGAGGATGGGGAGATGAGAGTGGGGGCTAGGTGGGGGCACATCCTCATAGAAGCAGAAGGAGGGGGATGGGATAGGGGGCTCCTGGGGGAGATGGGGTAAGGGGATAACATCTGAAATGTATATAAATTTTCCAATCAAAAAATTAGAAAAAAAAATGTCTCACTTGAATGTAACCCAATATCAGGATAGAAGCTTCATTTGGTGACAGGAGATAGCCTGTTGGAAGATTTCATTAGGATCACCTTTGTATATTTTAGAAGGTTTCACTGCACTAGGTTTTCATACCACCCCTCAAGTGCCTCTCAATTCTACCTGTCTCTCCCTTGCATTGGCTTCATCAACCCTATCTCCCCTCCCCCCACCACTTAATTCTCCATTCTATCACTCTCTTCCCCTAGTTCATCTCAAAATCAATTTCTCCCTCCCAGGGATGTCCATGTGTACCCCCTGGTCTCTTCCTCTATACCTGACCTCTCTGGGACTACAGATTTTAGCTTGGTTCTTATTTATTTAATACCTAATACCTACATATAAACTAATGTGTACCATATTTATCTTTCTAGGTCTTAGTTACCTCACTTAGAATGATTTTTTTTTCTAGGTCCATTCACTTGTCTGCAAGTTTCTTGATGCCCTTTTTTTAAAGTTAATTTATAATATACTTTATTTTGTAAATGTACCACATTTCCTTGATCCATTCAACCATTGTGGGACATTTAGGTTGTTTTTAATTTCTGGTTATTATGGATAGAGTAGCAATGATCATGGTTGAGTGAATGTTCTCATGGTAGAATGAAGCATTTTTCAGGTATGTGTCTAAGAGTGGTATGGCTAAATGTTGGGGTAGACCAATTCCCAGTGTTCTGAGGAACCACCATATTGAATTCCATAGTGGCTGTATAAGTTTGCACTATGACCAGCAACTGGAGGAGTGTTCTACTTGCCACACATTCTTAGCAGCATGAACTGTTACTAGTGCTATTGATCTAAGCCATTGTGATAGCTGTAAGATGGAATCTCAGAGTAGTTTTGATTTGCGTTTCATCCTTACCCATGCACATTTGATGACTAAAGATGCTGAACACCGAACTTCAGATTTCTTAAATGAATAAATTATTCACAGTAAATATTTTTATGCTCATTTTGTCTGTTATTATTTTGCTAGGAAGATAGACAGTATTTAAATATTTGGTTCCCTCTGCAAATGTGAATGGCAAGGATAACAAAGGAATGGTCCACATGTTTGGGATGCCTTGGTTAGAAACCTGCTTCTACTACTTACTAAATTTTGACCTTTGAGAAAGACAGCTCTATGGAATTATTTCTTCATTAGTAAGTAGAGATAATCACATGATGGTACTCCCATGGGGGTGACTGTTGAGATCATCTACACAAAATGCACAGAACAGTGCTTGATACCAGTGTACATTCAATGAGGAGGAGCCATTACTTACCTGGAATCTTGATAGATACCAGAGGTGTCTAACCAAGCAGACCTCTTTTTTAAAGATCTCCTTTAAGGCTGGTGAAAAGTCTCAGTGGGTAAGTGTCCCACCACCCGTGGGAATTCGACGAGACCCTAGGAAAGGGTGTGAAAGAATGAAGGGACAAGAGATACAAAGAAGGAGAGCTAGTCTGAGGTTCTGATCAAGCTCTGAAACTTTAATTTCAGGGGGTAGGTTATAAAGACACAGCAAACCGGGAAGTTTGGGGGAGGGTCATTGCTTAGGGCAATTGCTTAGGACACACCAATACTATCCCACTGTCATATCCTTATTGCCCTAGATCATCCCACTGTCATAACTGGCTCCCAGGAAATGCCAGACATTCTAAGTTCCTTTAAGGGAACTGAGACCCTCCTTTCTTAATCTTGTATTTGACTAGGTTTCCCAGAACAGCAGGTAATTGGGTTTGGCTCCCAGCAGGTAAGAGAATTTGCCACACAAGCCTGGTGACCTGATTCAATACCTGATTTCATGTAAAGATGGAGTGAGAAGAACAACCACAAAGTTGTGTTCTGACTTCACTACATGCATTCATGGCATGTGTGCCTGTCCCTCTTTGTGACAGTAAATACATATTTTTTTAAAAGGTATGTCTTCGAGAAATTAATTAAAATCAATTAGAAAATATTTCAAAATGAAAAATTAAGTCCAGAATGGTTGGTTGAATCCACAAATTATGTCTTCTTTGCTGAACTAGATGCTAATGAATATGTAAACGGTCTGAAATCTCAATTCTCTTCTCCATTTATATTTTATTTGTAACAATAAGACAATAACAGATGAAAAATGATTAAATATCAAAAAACAGGAGCAACCCCTTCGAGGCTACAATAAAAGGAATGTCACACAATATAGCATATTAGTACTATGCTGATGCATCTTTTCAAAACCCATGGGTTGCACTGACAATTTAGGTTTTAAGTAGTTAAATACTTAATTCAAATACGTAAGCTAAAACAAATGTACTCTATGTGCTAATGTCTCTTATGTAGGTAAAAACCCAAGACATAGTCACATTTATAAATTAAACAAATAATAAGCAAAGCCAAACACTCAATGGTTGAGTCAATTTGATGTAGTCCCTTACTGAAATTGTCAGTTTGGTGCTGAATGCAGCATTGACTTGGTGATCCCAGTTCTCTGGAGTTTGACATATTTGTTATGACTGCTGCTGGGTGATGAGGAAATGCCACTGAGTGCTCTGGATGGGGACATTCTTCCCTTCCCAAGTACCTTAGCAGTTCCTTTTTGTTTATTTCTTTGACTTTCTTATTCTTTTTACATCGAATACCTTGCTTTCATTTATGGTTTCCGTACTGAGTAAAATACCATGTATGTATTGTCTGCCTCTTGCCGTTTTGTTATCTTTGTTGTATAATTGTTGTATAATTAAAATGACATCATTTGGATTAAAAAAAAAAATCTCTGGAGATTAGTCTTAAAACGGGAACAAGCACATCAACAATATAAGATACTCTGAAATGGAAAAGTAGGTTGATAAAAATCCATAAATTATGTCCTCTCCACTAAGCTAGATGAAAAGACACTGCAACAAATATGAAATCCTAGTTCTGTTTTTTTGTTGTTTGTTTTGCTTTTTTGTTTGTTTGTTTTGTTTTTAAGGACCAAAATAATCAACCTAATGGGCACTGAAAAGGCCATGTAATTCTCATTCCTGGGGTTCCACTGGGTATTCAGAGGATCATGTATAGATGATGTATTAATTACTATCACTGGATGAAACACAGCACATGTAGTTATCCACAATTTTTTTTTTTACAGAGACTACATGGAACCCGAGATGAATGTTGGGTTTAAGAATGACTGTAGTTAATAGTAATGATGGCATAGGCTTATAAGTTAAACACTCAAAACACTGAAGCTGAAGGATTATGACTCTGGCACTAGCCTCAGCTACATAGTGATACCCCACCTCAAAAATAAAGCAAAGAATAATAAAAAGATAGATGTGGATATGTTCTTAGATCCAAGTGGATGTGTAAGAGACCTTAAGCTTTGGATGTATAAAATATGACACAGGATTCATATATGAGTAAGAAAAAAATAGTGTAGAACAAGTCTATGTTAGGGAAAAAATTATAAATAAATATTAAGTGCATCTTAGTAAAGTTCATAAAAAATCCACCTGTGAGGTGGTTGCCAGTGGCTCTAGCCAATTCCTTATTAACTCATTTTAGGGGAACCTTTGTGTGCTACTGAATATGCCTGATATTGGAAGAAAGATTTTGTATTTATTGAATGTTGGCTTTTAGACTTCGTCCCAGGGGTCCTTTATAATGCTAAATTGGCACTTCTTTTTGGTGTTTGCTGAAAGTTTTGCAAACCAGCAGGAACACTAGAGTACAAGGTAGGTACTATCAAGAATTCTTGCACTGAGAGGCTGTACCATGTTGAGTAACTGGAGACCACGCCTACCACCAATTTGCTATAAACTGAAAGCACCTCCTGCAAATCCCAGAGATGAGACTTTACTTCTGCCATGGCAACCAAGATTCCTGGTCTTTGGAAGCTAAATAAGATCATAAAGATGACACCTAATGACATTGGTGTCTCTAGAAGTAGTAAGAGTGTCAGGGTCTGTGATTCGCCAAAGGATATCACCTCCGGACTCAAATAGTATGTAAATGTAAAGAGTGTTTTATTCTGTAGAAGTCTAGCATGTTGGGGTCTCCCATTGCCAGAATAGAGAGACATCCAAATGAACTTGTAGACCCGATTTAAAGTACATTAGGGAATTTCGGGTTAAGTGGCCTCTATGTTAATTTATTGGGTCCATCTTTATGAACATTCCGTTACCAGGATGTGGTGGCTGCAAACTTGCTGAGGAAACTGTTACTGACCCATTGTCCTTGCCTCAGGCCAGGTGGCAGGGCAACTTTTGAGGCCTGAACATGCCTAGACTTATCCAGTTCTAGGAAGCAGAGATTTAGACCTAGTTTCTTTAACTGTCAATTTGAAGCTGTAGAGTAAAAAATTATAAAGACCATTTTATAAAATATACAGGCTCACTAGTTCCAAGAAGGCGGAACTGAATGTAGGATTTCAGGTCTTCACTGCCCTGGGATACATCCAGGGAAGAGTATTAACATTCCTCAAGCCTCAGGGCAAAGAACCCACCTGTGGGTGGAGATGGCCCAAAGCAGGAAGACACATTCCTGACAAAAAAAGATGCAAGTCATCTAGGTGGGGCTGGGAAGCTAGTAGCGCCATAAGGGACAGGGTAACAACTGAGAAATAGTTGAACAAGTGACATGGTAAGACTACATTCTTGAGAAGAAATCCTGTATCATTTGGGTTTGGGCTCCTCTGGAATGTTCCACTATTTTTATGTTATGTATCCTTGGCAACCACTCACCCTCTCCTCACTCCCCTGGTTTGTGGTTTTCCTCTTTAAAAGGCCCCTTAGCCCACTCGGGGTCAAACTCTACTCCTGCTCGAGAATGCAGTTTGACCTTGGCTAAGCCAACTCTCTCTTCCCCAATAAACCTCTGCTAATTGCATCCAGGTATGGTGTCTTGGAGTTTGTGAATGGCCGTGACTTCCTGAGACTTGAGTAAGGGTCTCCTGAATTTGGGGATCTTCAAAGCCTGGCAGGGAATCAGCCTAGTCTTCTCAAGAGAAATAGCCCTCTTTCTCTCCTGAGAACACACTGAAGGAAGTAGATAAGCCAGTAGGGGCCCCTCCAGACACTAATGACATGAACACCTATTTTATACTTCAGTCCTCAGAACAGTGAGAAGATAAACTTTTGGTTTTGAGACTGTGCTGACTATGTGTTTTGTTTAGCTGCAGAGTCTAAGGTTACTAATATTGAATTAACCAAATGCACATCTGACTGGTACTGTTCTTATATTTTTTTATTGTATTCAACACACACACTTGTGTCATGTGACAGGTTTCCAAATTGTCAGTGAGGATGAGGGCATGGTAATTTGGTCTGGATCTCATTTATTTCAGATTGTCTCATAAAGGCAAGATGCTACATTCAATTGACCTCTACGACGTTATTTGCAGCACAATCTCTAGCCTGCATAAGTCTCTCTTCGCCAGTAAAACCTGATTGATCCTGATTCCTCATACAAGTTGCAAAATTGCTCCAGGTGCCAAGTGCATCCCTTTGCCCAGGGAGAAAAAAAGATTTCACAGCTTTCATTTTGCATGTAAAACTTATTGTGCCTCTAAAAACTATAAAATTTAGTGCCTAAATATAGTCTGTCAAGGATGTGAAATGTGAATGAACATTCCAGTAGCTGGAAACAAATTCATAAAAGAGGAGAAAACGGGCTAAGCCAGGGATGCTCGGCTGCTTTAAATTCTCCCTGTTATACCTTTAGGGCATCGTGATGAACAGACAATGAAATTCGTGATTACGGAAATTTGAAAACCATAAGTGGCAGGCATACTCTCCTATGTGACTCTGCTGTGAGGGTGTTATCATAAAATTGACCTTTTATCCTGATGGGTACTGTGACTAAGCCATCAGAGGAAGAGCCAGAACCCTATAGGAAGGCACAACTCTGCTGTTTTCCTTTTCTCTAGAACATTTCCATTCATTTCATTACACTGTAACTGACACAGAGTGATCTTTCAAGCTTAGGCTCAGAGTGTCTTTAAGGTGAAACACAAGTCAAAAGTGTTCCCACCATTTCAATATGTTTAAAGCACAGCCAGAAGCTCTGGTTCTCAGCCTCAGGTAGCATTTGGGTGTTTAAGGATAAGACTGACCATTATATAATAAAATGTGTGTGTGTGTGTGTGTGTGTGTGTGTGTGTGTGTGTG
>JANHMN010000016.1:27338521-27365609 GCA_030674055.1 Rhabdomys pumilio | reverse complement strand
TGCGCACATGTGTGTGTGCACATGTGTGTGTGTGTGTATGTATGTGTGTCTGTGTATGTATATGGTATAGATATCACATTTATAGAAGCCAGCACTTTATAGTTCTTTATTCTTTCCATATTGCCCAGTTGTGAGACCATCTTAACCATGTGTGTGTGTGTGTGTGTGTATGTGTGTACACGCATGTGTGCATGTGTGTGTTTGAAGATTTGAAGCTTAGTCCATGTCCTCAGATCCCCTTGAACTGCCAGGCTGAATTATTCTCCCTTTTCTGGGGGCTTCTATGATATTGAGACATTCTTTAGTACCAAGCTTTGAATTATAGATTATCATCTGACATACAGATTGTCCTCTTACTTTATTGGTGCCTTCGATTTAGCCTTTGCTCCTCCATCTTCCTGGAGATCCGAGAGAATTGTCACACCCTCATGCTGAAGAGCATCACCAGGGGATTTCAGCTCAGAGGTTTTGTTTCAGCTCTGATTGTACACTGGAAAATGGCTCCCCTGTGAGGACCCGTCTCAAGAGGCAGTCTGCCTGTGTCAGCCCCATATCGAAATTTACAAATCATGAGCAATTCCTTGCACTCTGTCCCTAGCCACCCCGTATCTTCTCATTTTTCACTTCTCTGTCTTTCCTCCATGACCTCAGCACTATTAAGAAGCTTTGTCTTCATTCCTTATCCCAGAATCTGTGTGACCTTTGCCACCAGAAGCCTTTTTCTCTTTTTTTGTGACATCACCACTCCTTGAATCAAAGACAGTCATGATCCTGACCAATAACAGTGTGTCTGGCTTGGGGATATGCTACAATCACGGCATTGAGTGAATAAATAAATTAATTAATGAAAAAAAAAGATAGCAATGTTCTATCTGATCACCATCTCCTTTCATTATCCTGCCTGTATTCAGTCTTTCAAATGGATACATTGATTCCACTTTCCAAATTAACACAGATCTCCCACATTTCATCTAAAAACACGTTTTCTTATAAAGGAAAGGGGCAGAAAGGAGCCTCAGTGTTGTAAATGTGGCCTTACCCAGTAGACATCATCAGTATCTTCTTTCTCTGTCACCAGAGAAAGATCCCTGGCTCTGTTTAAAGCTTTCTCCCACCTCTGGGATTCTTCTTTCAGAGAAGGCTACTGTAGGAAAGACAATGTCTATTTTATAACCAAAACTTTTGACTGATGTACTCTATCCTGACATGAACTTTCCTGATAGTGACACTCTCCGAAAAATTCCACGGGTTTAAATTGAAAGTCTTTCCAAATATTTCACCCGTTGGTACATCATGAAAACATGATTGAAATTCCTATCTCTCTTACATTAATCGATGGCCATTTGTTAGACAATGCTAAGAACATCCATTAAATGAGGGACCCAGAGATACATGATAAGTATAATGCCTGTCTTAAGAGCTTTCAGTCAAATTAAGCTGAGGACAGGGACCAATCACGATAGTCCTGGACAACAGGGGCTACGCTTGAGTTGTGAACAAGGATAAATGGTGTTCATAGAACAGAACTCTTGCCAAAATGAGTGAAGTAGTATCAGAAAGGCTTCCCAGGAAGTCAGAAATTATTACTTAGGATTCCCCATCTTTAGGGAACACAAAGCTGAAGGTCTGCATAGCTGCTACTAGGTTTCCATTTTCCCTACTGCAGCTATCCCATCAGCTGTCAAAACACAGCCCAGCCGGACAGTGTGTGCAAATTCTTCTCAACCTCTTTCCTTCGCAATTTGCATTTCTAATCATCCTGAGTTGGAAAGTCTTCTAAGGAAGCTCCTTGCAACCAAGGATCCTTGGAGTAGACTCTCACTTAGAAATGCTCCCAGGGGTGCCATGATGATAATGGACCCGGAGGTGGTTTCATTGCTTGTTTTGATTGGATTATTCTGATTGCTTTTGTGCTTCTTTCCTGTCTCTTAGTTTGCTTGTGAGTTTGGTAAGTTAGCAACTGCTAAGTAAAATGAGGACCCTGGGTTCACACAAGGATGTTCCCCACCCCCCATTCTTTACCTTTGTTCTTATTTTCATCTTCAAAGCACTTCTGCAATATAAGTAACATGATTCCCATTTTACAGGAAAGGGATCAAATATTCAGAGACTAAGGATTACCCAATTCACTGTCTTTGTGATGTTAGATTTTCTGACCTTCCTTGTCCCTCATATCCTTTTCCTGTATAATGTGTCAGACACTACTTAATATAGGCTTCCTGGGGATGCTGTGAGGATTTACTAGGTTAACATGTACCTCTAACCGTTCTTGAGGGTACATGGTAGCATTTGGGGATGCTCATTACCCCAGTAGTGTTGCTACATTGTTGTTGTTACTAAACTCATGTGGTTATTATGTAGCAAAAGCCAGGTTTTCTGTACCTCTCATAGTAGGCATTCTAACACAAGGAAGGTCTTTACCAGGGAGACTTTCCATGGCTCATATCACACATAGATAGAAATACCAACCTGTCCTGTTGCTGAGTAATAGAGAATGGGCCGAAAGTATACCAACATCATTGCCATACTCAGACCTCACAGGGACACTGTTTTAAGAGATTAAGAGGTTTGTAGGCAAATCCTTAGTGGTAGTGTCAGTCTATCTTATGGGTTAAGTGTTTGGTCCAGTGAGATGGCTCAGTGGGTATAGGCACTTACTACCAAGCTCAATGACCTGAATTCAATCTGCAAAACCCACATGATGGAAAGAAAGAACAAACTCTGGCAAGTTGTTCTCGGATCTCCAGGTGTACACCATGTTATGAAGCCAAAGACCAAAATTATATATACATAATTTTGTAAATTATATATATATATATATATATATATATATATATATATATATATACTACCAAATATTTCTAACGTTCCCGGGAAGCAGAATCTGACCTTCCTTCAGAAGACCAGTGTGACACATAGCTGCATGCTCTACTCTGA
This sequence comes from Rhabdomys pumilio, assembly GCA_030674055.1. Taxonomy (NCBI): domain Eukaryota; kingdom Metazoa; phylum Chordata; class Mammalia; order Rodentia; family Muridae; genus Rhabdomys; species Rhabdomys pumilio. Next base: position 27,362,672 of record JANHMN010000016.1, on the reverse strand, counting down.
GATGTGAGGATGCTAAATGTCAGGGGCTGTTAGCCCTGGAAGGAAAGACTGCACAGCAGAGAAACAGTAAGGTGTTCCATTTCTAAAATTAAACATGCTTCCTGGGAAACTTCTGGAGAGAATCACTGTGTGGCATCTGCCACAGTGGCAAAGACCTTCGGCGTGGAAGTAGGATGCAGAACCGTGGATCTCAGTCTGTGGGTCACGACGGAAGTAGGATGCAGAACCGTGGATCTCAGTCTGTGGGTCACGACTGCATTGGAGTCACATATCAAGTATCCTGCATATAAGATATTTCCGTTACAATCCATAGCAGTAGCAAAATCACAGCCATGAAGTAGCATTGAAATAATGGTATAGTTGGGGATCACAACAACATGAAGAACTATATTAAAGGGAGAGGTATATTAGGGAGGGTGAGAACCACTGGTGCAGATGGAACAAAGGCGACTCCTGCCAGTCACTTCCTCAGCAGCTTGAGCCATGATAGGGGGTTGTGTGGGGGTGAGAAACAGACCTGACAAGTCTCAATGTCAGCCAAGAGGAAGTGAAGACAAAAGAGTACATTATCTCTTTCCTCATAATTACCTACTTGGTTAAACACAAGTCAGACTGGAGAGCCCATTCTGGGAGTTTCTAACTTAGAAAGAAAAGGTCATTAACATTTCTGAGAAGATGATGCCTTTTGCCACCTAATGCAGCAGAAACAACACCTAAGGAACTTTTAAGGATTAAATCCAGGCACATTTCACCACAAGGCAACATCTAAGCAAAGATGGCAGAACTAGAGAGCCTCTCAGTGTCTGTCACTGGAGACAACTGAGTTGCTCAAGTAAACACCACAAGATCAAGGAATTGTCAGTGTGAGCCTCCAGCCTTGTCCGGAGAGTTTAGCCTCCAACCAGCAAAGGGCTCTGTTGCCTTCTCCCATTTCCCATTCCTGTTAACCCTCTGGTTAATCCACCGAGCATCCCTCGATTCACTCAGTTTAGGCTGAAAGTCTCATTTCATTTTAGAATCTCCCATACAAAAAGAAAGAATAATCCTAACAGTTACAGTCAAGGGTCCTCTACTCAGGGGGATCACTGATGGCCATGGGCCTTTCCTCCTTCCTGGCCAGCGGGCCTGAGAATATAGCAGTGTCTGCTGAACGCCCTCGTGACTGTGCCTGAGCGACATCATGCTCAGCCAGATCATTTGAAAGTGTGAAGAGCTACTTTTGTATAGTGTCGGGCTGACAAGTCAGCATATTGCAAGTTCTTGCTTGATACTACTAGATGCAAACAGTTTATTTTTACCTCTCTGTGCTTTTCTGCCCTTGAGCGATCATGGCTTGGTGTGAGGAAAGCAGACATTCTGCCTGGCACATTCTCCATGGAGTCAGGCTGAGATGACTGTAGTCCTTCTCCAGCAGCTTAACATGGATGCTCTAGGTCATCTGGACCTCAGGCCCTAAAGTCCACCGACATAGATTCTTTCCTATAAACTCAACCTAAGTGAACTTTTTATGAAGTCATTCCTAATGCCTGTTTTAGTTAATGGCACTGTTTTCCACATGCAGAGGCCACCTTTCCCTACACGCCCTGCTTTTTCCCCCAGTCTGAATCACTTTGACCTCATGTTATGATTTTCTTTTCTCCTATTCCCATTTTTATTGTGTACCCTATAGAAGTAAACATACCCACAACATACATGGGTTGGATAGGTGGGATAACTGTCACCAAACTGGCAGAGACACCACGAAACAGCAAGTACTTGGATGCTCTTAGAAAACATTTGTGAGTATCATTTGACCCCTGCCTTTGATTACATCCTCCCAAAGGTCATTTAGCATAAGTGTAGGCACTCCACAGGGCTGGGCACTCGTTAAGTACAATTCAATTTGTTTGCCATTTGGGGAACTCTAGTTGAATGTTCCATTATTGACAAAGATAAAGTCTATCTCCAGGTGAGTTTTTTGGGGGGAGTCTGGGGGAAAGGTGGGAAGGGTGACCTTGAATAGTTGAGTAATACGGGATCTTCAAGAATGGTCCAGATTCCTTTCACTACTCAGTGAGTAGAGATTGGATGTTTCTTTAGGAGGTGTGTAGATAGATAACTAAATAAACAGATGGATAATTGATGGCCAACTGATAAGGGAAGTAACAGAAGTTGTGTGAGACACTGTCCCAGGCACCTATCATAAACATGATCAGGCTACATCTTAGCACGGTTACATATGAAAAATATGACTGCTACGGAATACATGTTTATGGCTTCAAAAAACTTATGTATTGAATGGTTCAACAGCTTTTTCTCCCCAGTGTGGTAGTACCTAAAGCAAAATGTTAGGAAGGGAATTAAGTCATAGAGGAAAAGACCTCATAATAGATTTAGCTGTGTTATAAAACAAGATATAGAAGCCTCTCTCCTGTCTTCTACCATATAAGGTAATATTTAGAAGTAAAGTATCTAATTAGAAAGACTCCTACCACACTGACTCCCTAACCCATGGACCAGTGGTTCTCAACCTTCCTAATACTATAGTCTCTTAATACATATCTTCATGTTGTGGTGACCCCCAATCATAAAATTATTTCTGTTGCTTCTTCATACTATAATTTTGCTACAGTTATGAATCATAGTATAAGTATCTGATGTATAGAATATTTGATATGTGACTCCTGTGCAACAGTACTCTGACCCCAAAGTGGTCACAACCGAGAGGTTGAGAGCCACTGCTGTAGACTATGAGACAAAAATGTCCATTGTTTAGGTCACCCATTCTGCACTTCTGTAATAACATACCACACTGTTAAAGACTACAAAAGCATTATGGGGAATAGCACTTGTCAACTGTGTAATATTTACTTTTCGTTGACTTAGAAATTAGTTAAATCAGGGACACATTTAAATTTAAATACCCTACTATGGTAAACAATAAAGAGTTAGGAGGTAAGGTTAAAATTTGTTGCTGGCATAAATACTGGGTCTCATGGATGTTTGAATAGGTGAGGGGACAGGGACAGGACTCTCTGACCCACTGACCTTTTTATGATGTTCTGAAGATGGATGGCAGATTGTTTCCGAATCTCCAACTGTTTCCCATGTATATCAGAAAAGAGTTTTGGAGGGTGTAGGGCTTATATCAGACAGAAAAAGCTTACCTTTCATTCTCGGGTAACATTCTTTTGTCTACAATTATATCCATATCCATGCTTGATTTCAGGAGAGGATAGGAAATATTATTTAGCTAAGAACACTATTACTCTTACAGAGTAGCCTTCTATTAATAAAAGATGGAATGGTTATTGAATAAACAATAAGTGTTTGGTGAAGTATATCAGATATATGCTATTCTTGTTTAAAGCCTATATAATGTTAATTATAATTAAAGGTAACAATTCCACTCCAGATAGCTGTCATAGAGCTTTTACTTACTAAAAGATAGTAGATGTATCTCAAATATCTCCAGCAGGGCCAGGAAAAAGCAAGCTTGTATGCTACCAGTCATGATAACAAGTATAAAAAGTACTCATTAATCTCATAGTTTTTATTTCAACAATGTAGTGGTTACTGCGTATCCCAATATACACACTCACACTCTCGTCATCTAACAAACCAGACACTAGACATCAGAAATCCACAGATTTCCCAAAGAAGAAACAGGGCCCATATACCTGTGTGTGTGAAGATATGCTCCTTCCTTGTGATGCCCAAGCCCACATCCCAGCTTCTCCCAACAAGTGCACTATGGGAGACTGAGATGCAGTCCTAAGCTTCCATCCTCTCTAGCATGGGGATAGATGCTGAGACTAAGTACTTTATCTGCCAACATTCTTTCCACATACATAGGAGGACCCAGCATTCTACCGGGTTGTGTTTTATCAGGACTGACGAATCATTTCCAGTGGCTTAGAGATGTAATTACAAAAAAATGGAATGGGTGGCCATCTGGCTCTCGAAAAAAATGGCTTCCTCTGAAAGAAAGAATGACACAGCCTTTCCAATTCTGGTTTATTTTTTTTTCTTCTGTGTTACATCCTGCATTTTCATAAAGATAGCAGATGAAAATCCTATATTCATTAAGGAGAAAAATATGGGTTCTTCATCTGCTAGTGTTTTAAGTAAGGGAAATATATAGTGTTACTGCTATCCTTTGAAGACCTTTTGAAGATTTTAATTAGCACCGAGTGTGTTATTCCATCTGTTTAAATGAGCAGGCCACATGGTCACAAGCCCTCTCTTCTCATCTGGTGAACCAGTCCATTGGGTTTCCTTGATTGGAAATAATAAAATAAAGAACTTCAATTTAAAAGACCCTACAAATTATCCTACAGCAATTTTTTTAAATAGAAAACAGTGAGTGCACATATGTATAAATGTATACATATGGCTCTGTATGTGTACCTATATATGTATATATGTACATGTATGTGTATAGAGGGAGGAGGGAGAGGGAAGAGAGTTGGAGTATAAAAAGATACAAACACACACACACACACACACACGTAGACAGACAGACAGACATTCAATAAAAGCCGTTCAATACACATTTGAATTCAGGCCACTTCTCTCTAGTGATTCATAGTGATATATATTTTTTAAATATTTTACAGCACAATACATTTCATAGAACACTTTCATTTCTATAATCCTCTCTATTTTGTGATGCTAAATGGGTAGATAGTATTTCCTGCAGTGAGCAGAGAAAATGAAGGCCCAGAAACTCAATGATCTGCCCTAGGCTCACAAGTCCACCACAAACTTGCTTGAGCCATGTGTCCTATACTTTCTGATTTATGTTCTGAACCTTGTCCATTAGAGAAAGCTTAGTCAACAAAGAAAGAATCTTTCTGTCAAGAGGAAGGTTATTTTACATCAACGGGACTTGACTTAGATTGAATAAGAAATAAAAAATATAACATGTGATACAAATGTTTTTAATAATTTGAAAGTATGAAACAAGCGGTTATGAACATAGGCAAAATGCACATTAGCAAATGTGAAGTTGAATCCTTCCATCAGCAACCTTCTGGCTCAGCGATAGGGACCAAATTAAATTGTCTCTAAGGAGCTTGGGTTTTCTCATTCACCAATAGAGAAAATGTAACAAACTTACTTATAAGGAAATACAGTGCACATCTGTGTGCCCGAGAGAATAAAATTATACTTTTGCTGCATATATTAATGAACTAGTTTGTTCATCTGTTTACTTAAAAAAATAAATACACACTTTGTCCTCACATGTTTTACATTGCTCTACATGCCAGAGACATGGTGTTCAATAGACACAAACTCCTGAACATACCAAAGAAAGTGTGGCCAATTTTATATGAGTTAGAGAGACAGAGACAGAGATAGGTAGGTAGGTAGGTAGATAGATAGATAGATAGATAGATAGATAGATAGATAGATAGATAGATAGATACAGAGAGACAGAGACAGAGAGACAGAGAGAGACAGAGAGAGGGAGAGAGAGAGACAGAGAGATAGAGAGACAGAGAGACAGAGAGAGAGACAAAGAGAGAGACAGAGAGAGAGAGAGAGACAGAGAGAGACAGAGAGAGGGAATTTATAGGTGTACATGTGTACATTGGGAAAGGGAGAGTTCTAGGGAGTTGCTACAGATAATTTATTTTTATTTCTTGTCCTAAGCCTTAATAGGTAGACAACATGAGAATTAGGTTTCGAGTCCTGCAGGTATTATCTGCATAAGCATATGAATAAAAGGGAAAACTGGACTCTAATCACTGTACTGAAATAGCAAAATAACCTTTTATTTAGACAGGAATTTGCATTCAGGATCACAGTTGATGTCTGTTATTGAGCATTTGTGTCTTCTCATAAATGCTGTTGAAAATTAATGCCTGAAGAAATGAGAAGTATGAGGAGCTGGGCCCATAAAAGGATTCCCATCTTAGAAAATAGACAAAAGGAAGCAAACAGACTAAGTCAAAGAGTGTACTACAGTGACCTTTTCCACCTTCTTCCATGTGACAATCCAAAGAGCCATCATGGGAGCAAGGACAAAGTCATCACCAGTCACCCAACCCACTGGCATTTGGCTCCTTAGCCTCCAGAACAGAGAAGAGCAAATTTGTTGGTTATGAATTACCCACAGTACAAATAAGCAGAGCTGCTCTATTATGCTATCTATATAACATATTTATGGAAGTCAGATATCACCTCCTTCATGCCAGGAAATGAAGAGGTGTTAAAGAAAACACTTAGTCAGGCTTACTGACATTTGCCTGTAATCTCAACACTTGAGAAGGAGAAGCAAGAAGATTAGGAATTCAATGTCATCCTCAGCTATATAGCAAGTTGAAGGCTAGCCTAGGCTACATGAGACCTTTTCTCAAAAACATATTAAAATTTTTTTTCAACAACAAAAAACCCTCCACAAATAAACAAAAGCATCTTTACTTAGGTACTTCAAGAGGAAGGTCAAGCAATGGATTGAGTGTTTCTGACCTTCTCAACACAGACCATAGTGCCTGAAAATGGAATCGCTTTCTCTTCCTGTTTTCCTATTTGTCTTAGTGCTCTAGCTAAGACCTCAAACACCAGATTTAATGAGTATTTTCAAAGTTGATACACTTATCATCATCCCAAGTTTAAAAGAAATGCTTTAGGAATTCTTATCTACCTAGTATCATGTTAGCTATGGATTAAGTGGTCATATATAGCTTTTAGAAATAAATATTTTATTATCTTGGTGGTGGCATGTTATCATGTATACATGGAGATATGAGGGCAACTTCATGGAATTCTTTCTCTTCTTTTACCTTCATGGGAGTTCCAAGGATTAACCTCAAGTCAAGCTTGCATCATGGGTCAGCAAACACCTTACCACTGAGCTATGTAGCAGTCTGGGGTCATATAGAATCTTTATTATGCTTCCATATCAGGGTAGGTCTAGTTTCTTTAGTGATTTTATTATGAACTCATGTTGAATTTTGCAAAGGCCTTTACTCATCTCTTGACCTGATCCTAGGATCTCTGGCCTGGAATCTATTGATGCGTTATGTTACACTTATTGACTTGTGTACATTAAAACAATCTTGTATCCCTGAAATGGAAGATACGTGTTCATGGACTGATACCTGGTGACTTTGCTGTTGAATCTGGTTGAACAAGATTTTTCGGAGAATTTCTATATTTTTATATTTTAAAATTTAAATTTATAAAGAAAATTTGTTCACAGTTTATTTCTTCATTCTTTTTTAGTTATTACCATGTCCTGACCTGGCTTTGTTATCGGGTTGATGCTAGCTCATTAAACTGTTTTGGAAGAGCTATTTTCTTTTACACTTAATGAAAAGTTTGAGAACCATTACTGTCAGTTCTCCTGTGACGATCTGAGAGAATTCAAAAGTCAATCAATCCAGGGCTATTCTTTGTTGGGAGACTATTAACTACTTCAATATTATTGATCATTATCTGTTCACAGTATTAATATCTGTTAGACTTAATTTTGTTTGGTCATTTATGTCTGGGAATTTTATGGTTTCCTCTATAGTTTCCAACATTTTAGAATAAAAGTTTTCAAAATAATTTTAATCTTCTGGCTTTTTTGTACTTTGTTGTGACATCACTGATTCTATCACCAATTTTATTGATTTTTCAGACGTCTCCATTAGCTTGGCTCAGAGTTTGCTCATCTTCTTTGACTTAGTTTTGTTTGGTTTGTTCCTCAAGAATCAACTCATTGTTTCACCAAACTGCTGAATTGTTCACTCGGTCACTAGTTATTTCATTTCTACCCCATCTTAATGGTTTCCTTCTCTCTGCTTAATTAGATTTGGTTTGCTCTTATTTCTTCAAGATTACGAGATACATCGTTATGGTTATTTATCTAATATTTCTCTGATATTTTTAACGTAAACTCTCATAGAAATATATTTTATTAAAAATCAGGTTTTTTAATACAATATATACTGATGATAATTTCTCCTACCCTAGTCCTATAGGTTCCTCCTCACATCCCTCCCATTTGTACCTATACCCTGTCTCTCCTTAGAAAACAACCAGATATCTAAAGAATAATAATATAGAAGAATAAAGAAAAATAATAAAATAAAATGAAATAAAGCATAATATGAAAAACCAACCAAACAAGTGAACAAAAGCACAGGAAATATATACAGAAGCAGATGCACACATGTTCACACACTCAGAAATCTCATGAAGACACAAAACCAGAAGCTACAATATAAATGCCCAGGACCTGTAAGGTAGAAAAAAAGTTCACTGACTTAATATTGTGAGATAACAAACTTTCGAAGAAGGCGTTGAGTTCATTTTGGATTGGTTACCTACTGCTGTGCATGGAACGTTACCCTTAAGAGTTTTATTTGACCAGTGAGATTTCCTTAAAGAAAACTAATTTTTCATTTTCAAGTGGCTATCAATTGGAGATTGCTTCTGGGTTAAAGGTGGTGTACATGTGCCCACTTCTCCTTTTAGCTCTAGGACCCCATCTGGTGCAGACCCTTGTAGGTCCCTTGCATGCTGCCATCTCTGAGAGTTCTTTTGTGTACCAGCCCTGCTGTTTCTGGGATGCCTTGATGTCCTCCAACCTCTCCAGTTTTTATATTCTTTCTGCTTCCTCTTCCTAAGGGATCCTTGAACCCTGGTGTGAAGAATTTGACGAGGACATTAATTTACACCTTAGAATTCCAAGGTCTCTCACTCTCTTCATGATGTCTGACTGTGGCTCTCTGTATTTGTTCCTATCTGCTGCAGGAGGAAGCTTCTCTGATGATGGCTGAGCAAGATATGACAATGAGTACAGCAGGGTCTCATTAGAAGTCATTTTATTGCAATATTGCTTTATGAAAACTGTAGTATTTGGTTTTCTCAACAAACCTTCAAGTCTTAGGTTCTTGACCACCCAAGCAGCATTTGATTGGGTTCCATCTCATTGAGTGGACCTTATATCATATCAGATATTAGTTAGTTACCCAAGCTTTGGGCACCTATTGCACTAGCAGGTAGTATATGTCTCAGATAGTCTTCAGTACATGCTTGAATGCTAAAGAAATAGTCTATCACACCAGTGAAGGAATGGGCTTGCTAGCAAGGTGAGAACAAGCAGACAAAGAGAAAAATCTTCCTTCTTTCATGTCCTTAGATAGACTTCTAGCAGAAGGTTTGGCTCAGATTAAAGATGTGTTTTATTGCTTCAAAAAATATTAAAGATATTTGTCTTTCCACCTCAAGATCTGAATAGAAATGGATCTTCAATACTTAAAATTAAGCAAAAAAAAAAAAAAAAAAAAGAAGAAAGAAAGAAAAGAAAAAAAATTTTCATGCTCTCCATTTTTTAATGTAATTAATGACTGATGGAGTCAGGTTGACAATCAAGTATAGCCAAGATGGATGGTGTTTATCCTTCTCCTGTCGTATCTGCAGAGTACCTAATAGCACCATGAACACTAGTCCCTAGGGGTGATGGCTCTATGTAAGCACCAGATTGAATTCTCCCTGTTCAGTGAGTTGTGCAGGTGGTCTCTGAAGCAGTAGAACCTTCCCATCAGTTTGTGGAAAGCTACTAATTGCCTTAGCAACAGCTTGAGTTTGGGGGGATTACCATAGGAAAGCTTTGGCTAACAACTCAGTTAAATGTAAACTATTCTCAGATCTGGAAGATTTATTTGGTGATGAGAAATGTCTTTTTGGGGCTCTGTCTTTCTTTTATTTGGCAATTTCACTTAGATGGTTTCATATATGTAGATATTATACAAAGCTTCTACTGCATTAAGTTTCCATGTGACCCTGCAAATGGCCCTTAGTTTTAGCTGTCCCTCCCTATATTCCTATCCCACTGCTGTCCTTCCCTTTCTCCGTTTGATTCCCCCATGTCAGTCTTCCCTTCATTCACAACTATCTCTTTTATTTCCCTTTCTGAGGGAGATTGACACCCCCACAATTCCATTACTATCTAATGAACCCATATTGTTGTTTGGATTACAGCTTGATAGCTTGCTTATAAATGTCTGAACAGCTGATACCAACATACTATTGAATACATATCATATTCGTGTTTCTGGAACATAGTTTCCTTATTTAGAATGATTTTTTTTCTAGTTCTATCCATTTACCTACAAATTTCATGGTTTTGTTAGTTGGTTTGTTTTAAAATAGCTGAATAAAATACATTTACTCATTATATAAATGTACCACTTAAAAAAAAAACATTAATTGGCATCTAGCTTGTTTCCAATTCCTGGCTATTATGAATAGAACAGAAATGAACATGTTTGAGCAAGTGTCTTTGTAGTAGGATGTCTTTTGGGTATGTGCCCTAGAGTGGTACAACTGAATTTTGAGGTAGATGATTTCCCATCTTTCTGATGAAACACCACATGATTTCCATAGTGATACTGTATTAAGATTCACCCGCAGTAGCAGTGAATGAGTATTCCCCTTACTACACACCTTCACCTGTGTGAGCTTCTTTTACCTCAGTGATCATTTTCATTCTGATTGATGTGAGATAAACTCTTGAAGTAGTTTTGATTTATAGTTCCCTAATAACTAAGGCTATTGAACGTTTCTTTAAGCATCTCAGCCACTTGAGTTTCCTCTCTTGAGAATTCTGTTTAGATCTTAGACCCATTTTTAAATTGGGTATTTTTTTTAATATTCAATATTTTTAGTTCATTAAACATTTTAGATATTATTCTTCTATCAGAAGTACAGTTGATCAAAAATTTTCCCACTACATATTCTCCTACTTTGTCTGAATAATGTTGTTCTTTGCCGCAATGAAGCCTTTCAGTTTTATGAGGTCTTGTGTATTAATTGTTGATCTAGAGGCCTGTGCTAAACATGTTCTGTTTAGAAATACTTTCCTTGCACCATTGAATTCAAGACTATTCCCCAGTTTCTCTTCTATCAGTGTCAGTGTAGTTGCCCTTACGTTGAGGTCTTTGCGTACGTTGAGTCTTTGGTTGAGGTCTTTGATCTATTTGGAGTTGACTTTTATGCAGGATAATGAGTCTAGACATATTTGCCTGGTGCAGCCATCCAGTTTGACCGGCATCATTTGTTGAAGATGCTTCCTCCCCCCCGCCCCCAGTGTTTATTTCTGGCTTTTTTAAAAATAAAAAATAAAGCATCTGTAGGTATGTAGGCTAATTTCTGGATTTTCAATTCTATTCCATTGATGACCATGTCTTGCTCTGTGCCATGCTGTTTTCATTACTATAGCTCTGTGGTACTATTTTGGTGATACCTCCAGCAGTTCTTTTATCACTCAGGAGATGTTTAGCTATTCAGAGTTCTTTGTGTTCCTACGAAAAGCTGTCCTTTTATGATCTGTGAAGAATTGTGTTGGAATTTTGATGAGGATTGATTTAAATCTGCATACTTCCTAGTTATATATTTGTATAACTGTTATTGTTCTGTCTCACAATTGTGTTTTTGTTTTGTATTGTGTTGTGTTGTCTTTGATATTTTGGCAAGTTTTCTGCTAGATGGCTCTATTTTTTGTTATTTTTTACAATTAAAATGTTTTGGTTTTTTTAAATTCTCATACTTGAGTACTGTATTTATATAATTTCCACTCCTCTCTCTCTACTCCAACTATTCCATTACCAACACCCTTGCTCTCTCTCAAATTCATGAGCCTAATTATTCATGAGTTATTCTTCTTAATTATTATTGTTACAAATACATACACACACACACACACACACACACACACACACACACACACACACAGAGGTACACACGTCAGGGCTGGAGAGATGGCTCAGCAGTGAATAGCAGTTACATCACAGAATATTCAAGTTCTGTACCCACACAGTAGTTCAAATCCACCTGAAACTCCAATTCTAGAGTATCTGATGTCCACTTCTGCCCTCCAGGGGTACCAAGTATGCATATGGTCTACATATATACATATAAGCAAAAACATACACATAAAATAAATACTAAAAGTTTAATAGCATACACAAAAAAGGTGAATATGAGGCAAAACAGGAAAAAAAAGAAGGAGGAAGAAAAGGAGAAGGAAAGGAGAAGAAGAAAGAGAAGAAATCTCTCCCTGTTATGAAAAAAATACAAAAACAAAATTAGATATATTTATAAAATGAAAAAATATATAAATATTTCAAAATTGAAGAAAATAATTTAAAATATTACTAAAAGTCTAGTAAAAATGACAAAGAGGAGCCAGTGGAAACCACTATAGAAACACAAATGGTTTTAATGCAGAGATGAATAGATCATGGGAGCCCAGTCTCAATGGACATATCTACAAAAGAACCTAACTGAACTCCTGTACATAGGTTCAGAAAAGAAGATAGAAGAAGGGACAGAATGATTGTAAGAACCAGAGGACCAGAAAGTCTGTGACATTTTGTCTCACAGAACTGACAAAGAAATGACACCTATGACATCTCAACAATATGGTTGCCTAAAAAGACCTGGACAATGACATTATCAGTTGACATGCTAATGAGAAAGAGGAAAATCTCATGGGGGACACTTCTTATTGGTTATTCAACACAAATATATAATTAATTAATATAATATTAATATACAATTAATTAGCACATATTTTAATAATATAATATATATATTTGCTGACAATTTGAAATGGAGTGATTGGGAGAATATGGGACAGGTTGGAGGGAGAAAAAGGAAGGACGGGGATGATATAATTTCATTTTAATTGTATTTTTTAACAAATGAAGCACAAAGAACTACAAATGGATAAGGAACACACACACACACACACACACACACACACACACACACACACACACAGAGGCATGCACCAAAGATGATGGGTTGACGTGACTTCTTCCTGAGCCCTGGAAACTTAAAAGCTGTCATTCTCTATGGGCTGGGATTCATGGCTGCTACCACAGCACTGAGATTTGTGTGGGTGGGGGACCCGTTTTAAGCTCATCTGAGAATCATTTGCCTTGATGGAACAATGCCCTTCCTTAGCATCTCAGGTTTCACAGCAGTGAAAGGTAGATAGGCAGCCCCAGAGGTTAATCAGACTCAGTACTATCAAGCTGCAGGGCTCTTCTATGTTGATGAGCTCTGCTCCTTGCCAGAGTTATTTACTTCAGTGTTGGAGCAGAGTTTCCTGGAGCCTACACTTTTGAGCTTGTCTGTCAGGCCTTCTGCTCTCCACAACTGCTTCCCAGGGCTGTCTTATGCCCCGGGGCTATGGCAGATTAATTTCAGGCTCTCTGACTCACAGTTGTTCCTATTTTCACTCCTCCAGGGTAGCTGAGTTTAAACAATAGATTTTCAAAAAGTCACTGAGCCATTGCCCTCTGAGTCATAGAGAATGACAAAATGGATTTCTTCCCACTGCCTAATCATCTACAATCACTATCCCAAAACTCACAACTGCATTTGGTGCTCATGAGAGCCATTGTGTGTGTCCTGAGAATATGGTGGGATGAGATGGGACTTCTACTTTCTCCACTGTCCTGCTAAGGAGCCAAATGGCTATAACTGTGTTCCACATGGGTGGGAGGATAGCACAGATGGAATCTTGGAGCTGCTTTTCTCCAGGTCCTCCAAAATAGGGTTGAACAGATGGAGAGAGTGGGGATTGGCTGAAATTGGATTATCTTGTCTTTTCTACCATTTTTGTTGATGCTGAATCTGGAACAGTCAAGTTTTAGATTTCCATTAGATCTAGCTTCTCTTTAGAACCTTCCCTTCTTTATATGAGGAACCTCTATTGGTTATAATTAGGCTTCTATCTTACAGGCAAGACAGCTTCTCTCATATTTTTGTAATTCCCAACTTAAGATGCTAGTAGTTAATATTCTAGCCAAGGGGTGTCTCCCAAGAGCATGGAGGAATGAGGAAAGCAAGAAAAACATTAAGATTTATACAGGAGAGGAAACAATGATTTTAAAACCTGCTCAGCAGACAGGCATGATAGCACATCTATAATCTGAGAAGTTTTGAAAAACAAAAAGTCAAGGATTAGGAATTTAATTCCATTCATAGCTACATAGCAAATATGAGAACGACCTGGACTATATGATATCCTATCTCCAAATAACAAAAAAACAAAAAATAAGGCTCATTATTATATATTATGATGGGGTGGGGGCAGATATTGTTTTGTATTTCTTTTGTGATTTCAGAATTTATTTTTACTTAAAAAAAAATCTCTGGCTTCTTTCTCTCTTAAATAGCATTCATCTTCACTCTTCTCCTAGCAGTGACCTGTGCAATGGCTAACTGGATCCAGAAGTCGGTCCCACTTTCAGTCTTCACAGTCATTCTCAGGAGATGGTCTTGGCTCCTAACAACCAAAGGCAACATTATAGATTACTAAACCATTCACTAGTGCTTGGTTTCTTGCTATTGGACTTCTGAGTGTCTGTTCTTTCCCTACTCTTCTTGGCACCTGTTTCCCATGGCTGTTGTTAACCCAGGTCTGTAATATATTGACATATTCAGATGACAATTGCTCACATAAAGACGTAGAATAATTCTTTACCCTCCAAAGTTTTTTTCTCCCTGTCAATTTTCCATCCACAGCCATTCAGAGAAAATCACTGTCTTGATTCTGGTTTAGCATTACAGATTAAATATGCCTTTCACTAAACATTTCTTAGTAGGACTATAGAGTATGAGCAATGCTTGTGGTAGTCAATACAATTCCTTGCTATGTCAGAAATTCTTGTTTCTTGATGATTTGTGTTCATATTCATTTTTCTGTTGATGGTCACTTGAGTTTCCATTCATAGGCTACTATTAATATGGCCACTATCAACATTCTCAACCAAATCAGCTTTCTGAATATTTGCATCCATTTATTATGCATATACATCCCAAGAACCAAATTTCTGAAATAAATGAGATAGTCTAATAATATTAGCATGTAGCTTCTTCTCTTTTAGCTATACTCCTATGTTTATGTGTATCTCCAGAATAGTGTAGATTCTACAAAGCAGCAAAAAATTCCAAATAATGTCATCTTTGAAACTTTCTCAAAGCCTCTAGACAACAACTAGAGATGAGTTGAATATCATCTTCCATTTTATTTATGTCTTAGATTATTTATGTTACTGTAAAATTATGTAACAAGCTATAATTTATAATAGATAACGTTTATTGTCTCATGAGTATGGAGGCTGGAAAGAGCATTTGGCAGGAATCATCTGCCTTTGTCACCTCATTATGAAAAGCAGAAGGAAGGTCAAGCATAAACAAGGTGGCAGGTTAGATTCTTGCTTTGAAATAGCAGCAGTCCCACTCCTGAAGACAAAGCCTTATTGGCCTAATTGTCTTGCAAAGATTATACCTGCTTTCACACTTACATTGGGCATTAGATTTCAGCATGAATTTGGAAGAGACTTTCAAACCATATCAGGTTAGTGTGAAAGAAATTGGTATAAGATTAAAACTGGTCAAAGATATAAATGGATTAGAGTTGGCCACTGTTTCCCTTATGCCCAAGTGCAAATAACTGTTTACCTCTTTAGCCATTAGAAAGAGAAGTAGTCAAGTCTAAATTCAGTCTTAAAAACTTTTTAGAATGCATTTTATTCTTTGAGCAGTTAGTGCACATACATATATATAAAGAAATATGATAAAATGAACTGCCATTTCCTTCCTTAAACTCTCCCATATCATCCAGTGTTTCCCCCTCCTAACTTCATCTCTTCTCTTTTGAGTTTAGATAAGTCAAATTAGTGCTGTCCCCACATACATTGCTGTGAGATCATTTGCTGGAAATGAATAGCTAACATAACAATGGCCACGCCCTCAAAGAACTACCTTCCGTTCCTATAAGGGAGAAAATCAACTCAACTGCAAATTGCTCCTTAGTAAGGGGTTTGGTCTGGAAATCGTGTACCCTATCTCTGTGGGGATTTTGGCCTGCTTGATCTAGTGTAGGTCTTCTGTAGGTACCCACAGATGCTGTTTGTTCATGAGTGCTAATGTCTTATAATCTCCAGAAGGCAGCACTGCATAGAACCTCCCTGATCTCTCTTTCCTTCTTCTCTGATCATTCTCCCTGAGCCTTGGCAAGAGAGGAAGAGTTGATAAAAAGTAAACTTAAAAATTCAGACCCTTAAAAAGACAGAATTTACCACTTAAACAAGCAAAACTCTAAGGAGGAAACCATAGTGCTTCCATTTGAAATATTTATCTATTTGCTCTTATCCCTTCTCACATTTTGACTGTAGACACACTGTGCTTGTAACCAACCTCCCCTTTCTCCCCATTCAACAAATACTTTATTAAGCAACTACTATAAGCAAGATTCTGTGTTGCACAACCAGCAAATGCAGTACTGATAAAAATAGATAAAATTTCTTCCACCCCAATGCTTGTAAGTCAATGGGAATAAATGTTAAGCAACTAATTATACAGTTACCCAATCAGAATTGCAATGAGATCTATAAGATACAGGACATCAAAGGGACATTCATAAGAGCTGTGAAATGAGCTTTGAGAAGTGGGTAGGAACAAGCTTGAGCAAGCCACTTTTCTACTGCACAATCAGAAGCCACAGAAATAAACAAATAATCAGTATAAAAAAAATGGGAGTTTGAAGGCTTATCCTAGCTACAGACTGAAAGGCTAGAAGATAAATGGTTATCTCAGTAGTTTCTCATTACCTTCCTGGGCACCAACTTTCTCTACCACCTTCTATAACAGGAGAGGCTAGGAGCTATGTCTTCAAGCTCCCCAGCTCACCATCTTGGGATATTTCTTGAAAATGACCTTGTTTCTTTGGCCTCCCCACCAGTCCAGGGAAACTGACTTAGATGAGGTGTTATCCCTGCATGCTTTCTTCTTTCCTCTGTTCAAATACAATAATATTCTTCTTGCCTCCATACAAAGAAAACAAAGTAGAATTAGTCAGTTAAGCTGGAGAGAGACATTGAACATGGGTGGTCAAGCTGCCCACCCTGCCAAAAGTTCTACCTAGATAAACATAGGACCTTCTTCGTTTGCATGACTATACTTTTGCTTATCATTTCAGAAAAATTTGCTAATTGTGCAATCGGTTTCTGGAGTGGATGTTCACCATCACTGATGGCTACCCAGTGTTTGAACCATATAGAAGGTGCATGGTATATGTCAGGATATGTATACATCCTGTTTTTTGTTTTTTTTTTTTTCCTTTCTGTTGCACAAAAGTATTTGCTTTTCCTAATTCTTAGAAGGAGGTAAGGAAAGTCAGCAGTGGTATTTGTGATCTCATTTTCTTTTAATGTTCCTTTTTCTTCCCTTCTGATCTAATAATAACGTATCTATGTTAAGCTGACCGAAAGTAACATTGAAACTATGGAATGAGAGGCAAAGAAAATAGAAGGAAATCCACCTAAACAGTATCATTCTCCTGGATTTTAAAGGAACGACTACAGCTAAGCCTTTTCTCCACCAAGGTCCAAGAGGAAAGAGGCAAAAGCATTGTTTTTGTTTTTTGTTTTTAAAGTCCTTGTGTGTCCTTCAAAACTCCTACCTCTCCAGGAAAGCCATAGAAATGTGTTTCTATTAAGCCCTCCTGATCTGGATGGAAAGCTCTCCAGGGTGCCCCTGGTAGGGAACTGTAGGCACAGACATTTCAGCCAATATGGAACTATTGCATTATTTTTCCCAGAGGTCTGGGAGAATGATTCATTACACAAAATAATAGCAGAAACAAGTCTGAGCTACAAAATTAGCATCCACCCCCATGAGCAGCTTTTGGGTTGTTTGTTAGGAGCACTATCCGAGGGGAGGCATAATTCACTTCTGAGCAGCTTGAACTAATATCATTGTTTCTCTTTAGCTTAGACATCAACTTCACACTAGAATTAGAGTGGCTAATCTTCTCCTTTTTCTCTGGCAAGTCAATCATGACAGGTCTCAGAGTGCCGGAGAATTCTCAGCATGATGAAATGTCTAAGAGTGGAGAAGGATGCACCTTGCATTTTGAAATGGGGATGTTTCCAGATGGTGCTGAGGAGGAGGCGCAGATAATAGCAATGGGGCTCCTAACACAGAATTGTTTTCAAGCAAAGCACAGAAGCTAGCTAGCCCAAGAAAAGGCAAATACCCCTAATTTGATGGTACAGGTTGTTAGTTTACCACTTCGTGGGAAATTAAAAGAAAATAAATGTGTGTGCTAATCTGTTACTGATGAAATATAATAGAGTCCCCACTTTACTGTCTTTGGATCAGACATACATATGAAAATAGGACACTTGTCAAAACACCCAGTGCTAAAGTGTTAGGAACAAATTAAATGAGGCTGAAAAACTGAACTGCTGGGACGGCAGCTCGGGAATCACACTGTTCTCTGCTCTTCTGTTCCTGCCACAATATTCTCTTAAACATGGAGAGAGTAGAGTAAATCCATCCCTACTTCTTAGTGGAAAGAAAGACATGGCAATCAAACCATTTTCATACAGTTGGGCGAGATAAAATCATCATTTCATTGTTGTCATTTCTGTGGTTTGTTTGTGGATATTGGATCATCATTTGTTCATAGCTACTGTGTCTACAGGGCAGTAATGCAGTATCTGGACAACAAGGAAAAGTACTCGGAACACATAACATAATGGTGGATAAACACCATCACTTGTCAGAAGCACATGAAGTGATGCTAGTTCATTCAGTGGACCAGAGGTAGAGGCCAGAGAATTTGTATTTCCAACTAGTTAGTTCACAGATGGTGCTGCAGGTGTTTATCTGGCACCTTATTTGAGAACCATGGTCCAGGACTGTGCTTCTAGGTCTTGAATACACATTAAACCACCCGGGGAGCTGTTAAAAGTCTTCATGCCAAGGCTGCACTCCAGACCATGTGAATCAAAATATCATGAGGCAGACTTAGACATCCAATTTTAAAACCAGTTGTCGGGTAGGGCAAAGAAGCAAACCAGGAAGCCAGGATGAGTTATAAAGGAACATTGTGGCAGAATGGACATGGGGCGAACATCTAGGCTGGTTCAGAAAGAGAATTCTGAGGAAGGACCTGGAGGAAAGGAAAACAAACATTGCTGACTATAAAATGAGTAATTGAGGCAGCAGACCCAGCCGTTGGAAAGTCCCTGGATGTGGAGACGAGTTGCATATTTGAGTGATTGAGAAAGGGCTTGCACAAGACTAGGTCATATTGAATGGAGAGTAGAGTTGCTGAATTGTAGACCTAAGCAATAATGTAGGGACTTGTAGGATAAATCTACCTGGCAGAAGACAGTCAACTATTTAATGATCAATTCACATTTGAAAACATTTTGGTTGCTGTAAGGAAATTGGAAAAAGATGATGAAGAAGAGAGAGTAAGTAAGATGTTGTCGTAGTTATCAGGAACAAAGTAAGGCTGCCTCCATAGGGCCCCAGGAATCATGGCCACTAAAGGGTGGCTCTAATAAAGGTTAGATAAGTAAATAGTAACATAACAGAATAAAAAGTAAAATGTAGATGATGGATAACATAGAATAATCAGAAATCAAACAGCTGAGAAACTGGCAATAGTGTTGATTTGTATGAGGAAAGGGATCGATTTTTATTTTTAAAAAATTGAGATTTTTCTATCTGTTGACATAACGTATACACATGAGGAATTATCAGATGGTACTTATTAATCTGTAATTGCTTAATATGTAATTTTTACATTTTTGCATATTAATTTAAAAGCAAATTGATAGCTATGTATATTATTACAATCTCAGCACTGGTGAGGCTGAGGAAGGTAAATCACAAGTTCAAGGCCAGCCTGGGATACACAGCAAGGCCTATCTCAAAAACCTAATAATTGATAATAGTAAATTCTGTTTGGGGCAAAACAGAATAAGTGGTAAAATGTATATAATAAATAACACATAATAATCAGGAATCAGACAGCTGAAAAATGGTAATAGCATTGATTGGTATGAAAAAAGGATATTCTATTGCCTAAGAGACATTTATAGAAATATTGAATAAATACTTGGTTGTTCAAGTGTAGCACATAAAAAGTGAGCTTGAAAATTTGTAAAAAGAATGAGTGTTATCAGTCTTTATGACCAGGGAATTGGCTCTGACATAGGAGGTAAATGGAGAAGGGCTGTCTAGTTTAAATGTGTACAATTTATTAGTAATGAGTGTATAAAAGTCGTCTGGCCAAGGAGACTGAAGATTAAAAGTGTGAGATCAAAAAAGTAAATAAGACAAAGACAGCGTACAACAAGAAGAGACAAAGCCCATTTCAAGAGACAGAGGGGAATATTTAACTTGCTGGTTGCTTAAAGTCAGAAGACAAGAGAGAAGCTATTCTTCTGGTTTTTCTAGTTAGCATACAAAACAATGGTTTCATTATGGTGGGGGTTTTTGTTCTTGTTCATATTTTGCTTTCTTGATCATCCTTCTGCTGCTCAGTCTCCATTCCACGTGGACCTGCAGCCTGACCCAGCTATTAGTCCCCACCTCACAGTGGCCCCTTCCCACTTTGATGTCACATGTGTCCCATTACTCTGTTTTGCCCCTCCTTCTCCTGTTCCCCATGGTCTCTTCCCCTTGTTATTGGCCCCATTCTATAACTCACTAGTGTATATAAAAAATTAAATATAGGATCCTTTTATGAGAGAGAACATGTGGTATTTATCTTTCTGAGTCTGAGTTATGTCAAATTAATATAATAATTTCCAGACCCATCCATTTCCTGCAAAATTTCATGATTTCATTTTTCTTTACAGCTGAATAAAGTTCCATTGTGCACATGTACCGCATTTTCATCATCCATTCATTCATTGGTGGCATTTAGGCTAGTTTTATTTCCTTGCTATTTTGAATAGTCCAGCAATTACATGGTTGTGCAAATATCTCCACAGTAGGATATAATCTTTGTTGGATATATGTCCAAGAGTTGTACACTGGGTCATATGCTATTCCTATTTCTAATAAGTAAAACACAAACAAAAATATTCTCTTCTGATTTTCACAGTGGTTCTACCAGCATACTTTTATTAGTGGTAAATACATGTTCCTCTTTGCCTGCATCCTCATCAACTTTTACTGATAATTACTTTCTTGACAATTGTCATTCTGACTGAGATAAGATGGGCTTTAAAAGTAGGGATACATTCAAGTGAGCAAATATAAGAATCTTTGAGGGGAAAAAGGAGGCTGAGATTAAAGTCTGAAGATATAAATGATGTATTTGGTGAAATTATAGCATAAGATTTCCCAAATCTAGAGGAATGGATGGGCATTAGAACCTAAACTGGGATTGAAAAAACTTCTTCATGATACATCATAGTCAAAAAGAAGCAATACTAAAAGTTATGAGGGAAAAATAATGACTCACACACAAAGGCACAAATATAATGTTGTTTTTCATCAGCAATCCTAAAACCCATGAAAGCATGGGATGATATTTCAAGATCTGGAACTAAATAATTACCAATCATGACTGATAGATACAGCAAGGCTATTGCTTCAAACTGATGGAGAAACAAGACTATCTCAAGACAAGCACAAATGAAGGCAATTCTTGATGACCAAACCAGCACAGAAGAAAATGCTTAGAACTATATATAAGAATTTAAAAAAGACATCATTCACAAGAATATATGAAAGGGTATACTGATGAAAACAAGTATACAAAGAGGCAGAGGCTAGTCCACCATGACCAATTCAGCAAAGCAGCTAACCCTGGGTACTAACATTGGACAAAGAAAAGAATGGTTAATAATCCAACAAAGCTGAACAACCAACAGAAGCATAGGCAGCAGCAGAAAGGAGTGCTTCATGATAACCTTCAATGAAAATGGCCTTCTGTGATAAAAAGATGTAGCATGCCTGGATTACAAATGGCGAGTGTGATGATCTGCTATCTCCAAGAAACACATGCCACAATCAAACACATTCCCAAATTGATAGACCAAGGATGGACATCAACCTACTGCACAAAGCTTATTTAGTGTTTTCTATAGTAATGCAGTATACATAAAACCAGCTAGCCAAAAGTGATAAAGAAGGCCACCATAGTAAAGACAATAATATATTAGACAAGTATAAAAATAGCCAATATGTATCCTCTGAATTTTGGGCATCCAATGTCATATACCAAAGACTGAAGGTCATGAAATGTCATGTACCACACTGTCATTTTTAAACCGTCCTCCATACTGAAAGTCAGTAAAAATAAATAAATACGTACATACATATATACATAAGTGTATAAATATATAACCAAATAAACAAAAATATTCAAATATGATTATCCTATTAAGCAATGAGATTTAATAGACATCTATAAAATATCCATCCTCCTCAATGGCACCTGTAAAATTAATCACACCACAGGCCACACTGTAAGCTTTCATATATCTAAACCTAGAGGACCAGGGAGACTTGTGTCTTATCAGACCACATTAGAATAAAACTAGCAAGCAAAAGCCACAGAAATCTTATGAATCCCATTGTGTTTTATGATTTTTCAGTAGTAGTTTGAGGAGGAAAGGCAGATTGCAACGAGTTGATGAGGTCCTTGAAATTGGGAACTGGAGATAACATTGGGATCAGACAACTGTGTACGATGAGAATGAAATCCTGTAGGGACAGTTAGGGAAGCGGTTCAGTGAGGTGCATTTGCTTAAGGTAGTTCTCACTTGCTGAGAGAACAAATACTGAGGGGCAAGTCCCAGCTGACAGGAAACAATTTATGGTGGCAGAAAAAGAGATATCAAATTTAAAATCTTAGGAAAGCCAAGGAGGAGAGATGCTGAGAGCATGTGAGCATTTAGCTTCTGTGAGTGGAAAGGCCATCATGGATCAGTTTGTTAAACTTGTCATAGCACTTTTGTCTTTATCAATAAAAACATATGAAGTAATAAACTCAAGAGTAAAGAAAATAAACTTACCTTGAGTAAATAATATTCCTATTGAATGAGAAAATACTTGAGGCAGAGAAAGAGTCTAAAACCTGAATTCTAGGGTGTACTGTCAAGTGCTTACCTAGCATACACAAGGCCCTGGATTCAATTACCAGTAAAACGGGTATGCATACAAACACACACACGCTCATGCCCATGCACAGGCACACACTCACTCAAAGCTGGGTGTGGCACATAATTCTATAATCCGAGAAATTACAGAGCTGAGTCAGGAAGATTATGGTCAGTTTGAGAAGAGACAGGATAATGAGTTGCAGGCCAGTTTGGGCTACATAGAACCCCAATATTACTCAATTTAAAAAATTAAGTTCTAAATAGGATAGAGTGGTATGTGTCTGTAGTCTCAAGTACTCAGGATGCTGTGGTGCAAGACTCACTTGTACCCAGGAGTTCAAAGCCACCATGGCCAACATAGGTAAGACTCTACCTCAGACTTACAAAAGTTTTTAAGTAAATGTTGTGGTGATACACATTAGGGCAAAGTGGACTTTGAGTAATTGCAGAGAGGAAAGTAGGACATTAAAATACCAGGAATATTCTCTGTGCCACGTGAACCCCTTCTCTACATTACATAAAACCTTTCATGTTTGTGGATTGCTTACTGACAGAAGTATAATAACCAACTACCTTAAAAATGGGTCTCTAGGGAAGACCATAACCTGAGTATAACTTGAACAATCAATGAACACAAAATTAGAGATTTAGAACAAGCTTCTAGACCTGTCTCTTGATACTCAGATGACATTTTCATCTCGAACTGCAAATGCCAGAAGGAAAGACAAGTGAGTCATACTGAGGAGGCAAGGATGTGAAGTGAATCTCCCAAGCTGGTCCTTGGAGTTCTTTCAATCTTCTCTCCTACAGATGAGCTCTGAAACCCAGCCCAGTGTGCCTCCTCTCCCTTCACCTTCAATGCCAGTAAAGGTTTCTACCTCATACTGAAGAAAGGATACCCCTAAAGTTGCGATTCATTTTGTAGGATTCTGAATCCCTTTAGAGTTGATTTTTTTTAGACATAACTCAGAGAACAGGTATGAGCATTATCGGCATGAGAAACAAAGAGATAAATCAAAAGAGCTCAAATGATCAATCGTACTGTAATGAAAACAGGGTGTGGCTATCAGGCTTCCTTTCCTCTTATATAGCAAACATAGGCACATGGAATGGGCCAAAGAACTGTTCAACATAGGGACGCTTTCCTGTTCCATTTCTACCGGCAAGTCAACCTTTACTGCAGATGATAGTTAGATAGATAGATAGATAGATAGATAGATAGATAGATAGATAGATAG
>JANHMN010000016.1:27253058-27334181 GCA_030674055.1 Rhabdomys pumilio | reverse complement strand
ATGTAGTTCAATTGTTATCCAGATTCAAGTTCCTGATTTCACAAATAGACACTATTAAACTGTGCCAGTATATCAAAAGAAATAGCACCATTTAAGGCATTATTTGTGAATGAGACTTTGTTGAAGAGACTTATTTGATGTGAGAAGAAGCAGTATGCCTGTGAATAACTGGCTGAAACTTTTTTTTTTGTCTATATGAATGATCTGTAAGAAGCATAAACTCAGGCAGGAGTTTCATTAGGGATCGCCAGTCTAGAAAAGGGGTTGAACAGTTTCAGGGAAGACAGTGTGCTTTGGGGGAAGCCTTGAGTTAGAATCAAACCCATTAAACTGAGAAGAATGACATTGGGCACAGGAGTTCAGTGCTTTGGAAACTGACAGAGACTCTACTCTGAACATTTAGCCTGAAACATTGCTGTTGAGCCATGACTACATAGCTGCAACCTCTTCATGGGGGACTTTTACCACCTTGTCAGAGACAAGGGCAACAAGAAGTTATACCTTCTTGTATTAGGTTGCTGTGGCATTCCATAAGTATCACAATGTGGCCTGTAACAAAAGGATCATGTTAGGGCAGAGAACAGAATGTGTGGAGCCCCAGGTGCTCCGTGATGCCACCATAGGGGCATCACGCAAGAGGAGGTCAAGAAAGATAATCAGATACCATATTTACAGTTGCCAGAAGATACTAGCATATAGTATGTTCAGGTAAACTTGAATTTTATATAAGTAATTAATGAGTATTTTTAGTGTGTGTCATATATAATAGAGAAATTAGCTATACTTTTATTTAAAACTTGTTATTGAAGAGCCAAACTTAACTGAGTATTTGACACTATATTTGCTAACCTGGAATCTCATCCATATGCTATGCCCAAAACAGGGGCCTGACATCCAGAAGTGTTTCATTGAAAACAACAGGCAGTATGATCAAATCTGAGCATACAACCATCAATGGGAAGACGGATCCAGGGTCATAGATGATGCTCGTGTGGGAAGATTATGGGAAGATTTTTAAAAATGTAAATGACTGCATCAAAAAGACATGGACCACAAATATACCTTTTCAAATTTAGAATCAGACTGCTTATCCATTCATTTTCATATCATGTAACAGCAAGCAACGTTCTGCTTTTAATAATAAAATGCATGACAAGGACATCAGTCTCCAGATGTTATGAGCCATTTGAATTTGAACAGATCAAGCACAATTTGCCCAGGTATCTAAGCATTCTCAACAAGTACAGCAAACACAATTTTTCATTATACACTCAAATACCAGGACATTTCCCTGAAGCTCCAAAAACATTCAGGTTTCCTGGACCAAATGTACAAATGAGATAAGGGTAGACGATATTGTCTGCAGCCAGGAATCTTTTCTTTGTTACCCAAATCAAATTCCCTTATTTTTCCTTAAATTCCCTGCACAAGGTTTCTGATTCCTATTCCCCCCACCCCACCCCACCCCCATTGTACTTCATGCTTAATAACTGATTCTCTCCATCTTGCTCACACCCACTAAATCCATTTGCTCTTTAACGTGTGTATGTTTAAGCCTCTGTGCTTTTTTCTCAGCCTGAAAATACCATTTCATTCTTAACCCCTTCAGATTGCTTGATGTCTTTCTTCCAGTGCCAGTCTGTTCACAAACTCATTTCAGGTGGACATAACAGTATTAAAATAACTACCTCTTCTCTCTGGGTATTGCTCGTGTCTTCCTACATCTTCATTCATTGGAGACCACATGATCCTCCAATGCATCTGTATTTTTTTTTCTTCCATGTGTAATATAGAGCTGTCAGTGATAAACATGAAATAAATATTATTGGTCTCCCAAGAGCCACTTACTGACTTAAAGGTGTACCTTAGCTAGAATTATTTCAACAAAACCAAATACAATCTCAAACCCAGTTTCTTTCTTTGAAAAAAAAAAAAGACTTAGGAAAAGATGATATGTCACAGGAGCTTGGAACAGTGATGAAATTCCTATAAGTAGAAGCGTAACTGCAGTCTAAAACATTGAAACATATATTGCCAATGCCTGTGCTTCCTACAGGGTAATATAAGAGCTAGCATAAGGTTCTGGTGCAGTGAATATCCTTTTAAGAAAGCAGTATCAAAAACCTTCATCAGAAACCAAAACAATAGTAATGTTTTGAGATTATTTTAAGTTTCAAGAGATTAAACCAATGTTTTTAGAAATTTTAGTTGCATATACTACTTCTACAAAACAATGGGTTTCATTGTGTTTTCATGAAAGTATAGAATCTGCTGTAATTATACCCTCCCCAAGTCACTCCTCCCCAGACTCCTCTTCTTCCTCATCTGATTGCTCTTCCTAATTCCTTCTCTTTTTCCAACTATTCCCTCTGGAACACCTTTTAAAGAGTAGTACACTCAGATTTTTGTGTGTCCATAAAAAGCATATATCTGGGAATGCTGTAACCTATTGCAATTGCTGGGGCGAGTCTAAGTATCTAGTATATATCTATAGTGCACCAACCCAGGAACAAAAATAATTTTGAATATTTAAAACAGAGCAAACCCAATATAGAAAATGTCACACATGTAGTATAACACTGAGAAGGACCAGAGATGCAACCCTGAGTCTGATCATCTCAAAAAGCTACTTTGATGCTAAACGAACAAGGTAGGCTACAATATTAGTGAAGTCAAGTGTGGGTGGCATGCAGAGGATGCTGGGAGCACAATAGCTGGTCTGTGGAAGGGGGCACCATTAAAGGAAAGTACCTGCACTAGGGCAGACAGAGCAGGGAAGGGCTGAGCCCTGGCTTCTATGATCCTCCTACTCTCCAGGCCCCTCCCAATGCTCCCCAGTCCCCAGATCCATCTGTGAGTTCAAAGAGACAGGCCTTAACCTAATCACTATGTGTGGCAAATGGCTGAGCAGAGAAGAGTGAGGCTGTCTAAACACAAACAAGTTCAAGACATATGTGGTGTGTGTAGATAACAAATGTTTAATTAACTACTTCTTTCTTCCATTTTCATGTCCCAAAGGAATAGAGGCAGAATTACCAATTAACACCTTTTTTTTCCCCTAAGTTTTATATGGCATTACTGAGACAAAGATTTAAGTCATAACATAAATAACCCAGAAATAAATGTGGCCCTTTATAGGAAAAGCAAAAATAACTTAGAAAGAAATATTTATTTATACAAAGGAAGCTTTGGCAATGTGTTTTGCACGAGCTATTTGTATTTTAAAATATGTCTTTAGATCTCTAATTCTCTAGAAATTCCTCAGTACTGAAGCTGACATTTTCAATGTTTCATTTCAATACATTTGTGTGTGTGAATGTATTTGTATGCTTGTGTTTGCATGTGCATGACTATGCATGTATGTACATATGTGTGTATGCGCAGGTACATGTGTGTTTCTGTGGGTATGGATGCTTATGTATGAATTTGTATAGGCTTGGACATGCATTCACTTTCATGTGTATACTCATAAGCATGCATGTGTGTGCCTTTTTTTATGTATAGGAATATGCACAAGCATACAAATGTGGGTATACGTGTGTGTGTGTTTGTGTGTGTGTGTGTGTGTGTGAAAGAGAGGGAGAGATAGAGAGTCTATAAGCATGTGTATGTGTGCATTTGTATAAATATGTGTGTACTCAAGCTTGTGTTTGTATGCCAATATGTCATGCATATGTGGGCACATATGTGTATATATATATATGGTTTTGAGTAGCCTGTGCTTATGCATGTGCTCATATGTGTGAACTGCTTATACATGTATCTATGGATATAATAGCATGTGTGTGTGCATATGTATATAGGTCTAGCTATATGTTGTAGGTATATGTGTACATGCCATGTGTATTGTCCATTGGTTTGCTTATGCATGTGTGTGTATATGTGTTTGCATGCATGTGTTTTACACAAGTGTGATCATATTTGCTCTGTGTACTTATATGAGTTTAGATTATGCATATTGTGTATATATCTACATGTGTGTGGTGGTCCACCTATGTGGGAGTGTGACACACATGTGTTGTGTGAATGCAGTGTGCCTATATGTAAATGCTTGTGTGTCTATTTGTGCAGTATGTATTTGATTCAGAATATGGTTGCTGAGGATAGTGCTTATTCAACTGGCTTTCAAAAAGCAAAGGCATATGAAATCCTAGGAGAGATGAGTGGTTCAATATAAGCATGCCTTTGTTGGTAATGAAATTATTTTTATCCTGTTTTCATTTGGCATCAATAATACATGAAGTGTTGAAAATAAAAATGTCTGGCCAAGTACTTTAACATTTTATCCAGGAGAGGAAACAGCCATTATATGTGGTATTTGAGGTTCATATGCACAGGCTTTATGTGATTAGAACACAAAGTTCTGATCATACTACGTATGGCTTAGGAGGTAACTTCAACTCTTCTGCAAAGATTAGGTAAAAAGCATATGCACAAAAGATCAAATGATCTTTCTCACATTCCTAGAAGTGGGTTTTCAGCATGCAGGGATGCAGAATAGTAGGAAGTAAAAGAAACCAGGCCAAGAACAAAGCCAAACAATAGTCACTTTATGAACTAGTTCTCTTGAGAAACTCCACCACAAAACAAATGGTTATTCTGGTGGGAGTTAAACTTTACACTATTGGGGGAAATTTTATACAACTGTTACTTAGGATAGGACATTAGCACATGGTAACTGGTCAGTAGACAGGGGGTTAGTTGTATTATTGCAGGAAAAAATCACACATAAAGAACTGGTAAAATATCATCAAAGTTATCGAAGAAACCAAACACTAATGATGGAGATAGGAAAATGTCACAGGCCACAGTTAAAGATGTAAATGATGGAATGGTCAACAAAAAGTTAGTGATAACCTGTTGGGGTAGGTCCTTAATTATATAAAATTTATTTAAACAATAACAACAAATATAGAGCAGAGCAACACTAAAATCCTGCACTTAAACCTGGAAAAGTCTCAGTGCATATTTGCAGAATTGAAAAATCCCAGTAAATTTAGAGAGTAAGTAATGAAGACATCAAAACTCTGAACCACTCAAAGCAGGGAAAATGAGAGGGCTTAGGGGGACTGGTGTAAAGGACTTTAAGAAATGGAATTGCCTTGAAAGGTGTCAGATCATGTTTTCTCCTGATGCATGATGTAAAAACAAAACTGAAGAAGCTCACAACATTTTAGAGCAGAGATCCCCACATTGTAGAGTTGATCACAGGGAGTAGAAGAGGATGAGTAGAGCAAACAAGACTGAGTCCAACTAACTGCTGTTGACACTTAAGGAATCTACACTGTAAATCAGGATATACAAATTCCAGACACACGACAAAGATGATGCTGGTCTACACTATATGCCAGTATCAGGGCAGTTTAGCAAGGGAAGAATATTGAAGTTCAAATGTAAAGTGTCCACTGGTGGGGTCTGAAGATAGGTATGTGCTTGCATTAGGTTATCAGTTCACCAACCAGGATTCTGGAACCAGGAAGAGCATCTGGACAAAATCTGAATTGTGACTGGTCAGGAAAAGAAGTGATTGCTGTCTCAGACAATGTCTGCCTTGCATAAAACAATAAAAAGAATAGTGTAAACACTCACATATCAAACTGACTGCAAAGTCAGAACAGGATAAGAGCACATTTCCTCTGGAGAGGCAGAGCTTAAGGAATGTCCTTCGACAAGGGGAGGGGAGGTTATTCAGAGCCACATGTGGCCCTGGGTTGAGATCATGTGATCTTTTATGTAGCTAGAAAAGTGGACAGGTAATGTCAGATGGAGCAGGGAGAGTTCAAAGCTGGAGACTAACCAGACTAGCAAAGTAAGCATAGCCAGTTGCCAAGCTGTGGATAAGGAGGTGAGTTTATATTTGAAGCTAGAGAAAAACCTGTGATCACTTTTATAGCAGGAGTCGGAGAGCAGAAGCAATCACCAGTGGGTCTGAAGGGAAGAGCAACAACAGCAACTGTGTATGGTTTGTAACACACCAAATTCAGCCTGCAACAAAGAAATAAAAAGTCACTTTCTTCTACTCTGCAGCCTCCCCTCCTCGTAATCTTAGATAGATAGATAGATAGATAGATAGATAGATAGATAGATAGATAGATAGATAGATAAGGCAATAGAATAGCAGAACTTGCTATGTAGACCAGGCTACCTTTAAACTCACAGAGATTCATCTGCCTCTGTTTCCCAGGTAAGTACCAATGCACATCCTAATTCATAATCTTTTAGAAGAATATTTCACCTTCAGTTTAAACTTTTTTAGTTATTTTTCATTTCATTTTGGTTGTTATTTTGTGAGCATTTTGGTCATGAAGCAGACCTAATATTCTCTGCACTGTGTCTCATATTACTGAATGAGACGCCAAAGTCTTAGATTTTTGTGAAGTTTACAAGTGTATCTGTCTTGATCTTTTTTTTTTTTTTTTTTTTTTTTTTTGTATTATACCAGTTTTCAACCTGATTGTGGATTTTACTTTTGAAAATTTAGACAAAGTAGACTCTGTCTGGAAAAGGGCAAAAGTATGAAGACAAACAAGCTATCATATACTAACATGGAAATAGAGTGGATAGCAATGAGATGGTAGAAAAACAGATTTTAAATAGGAAAACAATGCTCAAAGTTTGCAGTCGCACTCTGAGGAATACATTGTGAAATGGTATCTTTATTTGGTTTGAATGTCAAAGGAACTAGAATTCAATTGCTTGGAGACTCAATGGCTCATCACTCACAAGTAGCAAGAAATGAATTTGGTATAAATTCTTCATGAAGTTAAACCACTTATTACCACGGAAAGTGACTAAGTAATCATTTTTATTTCCTGCAAATGATGGCATTGTGTCAGTCTATTTGGCTCCCATGACAGCCAGCGGCATAATTGGATCTCATTATTTTAGTTAATCAATAACAAAAACGATCAAATCTGTGGCAGTTCCATGTCACGAACTCTCTGATATTCATTGAAAATAAACACAAACTAAACAAACAAACAAAAAAAATTCTAGCTTAGTCATACAAAATGTCATAGACATTCAACTCATCTCAGCTTTGTCATTGAACAACGTGATTTGTGAAGACATCAGTCAAGTTTCAAATCATTTTGCAAAATGCCTGTGTAAAAATACCAAACATTACTCTTAGAAGAAACTATTTTGACTCTCTTTTAAAACAATTCTACAACAACACTTAGCACTTGGGTTGCTAACCCAATTTTTATCTGGAGAATTAAGAAGATGATGAGCAATAATTTGCCTATTTCACAAAAGAAAGTATGCATAAAATTACTCCTAATGTATTATGTCAACCCAATTAACTAAATCTGTTGTTTGAGAAATGACCCAGGGGAATATTCAAAACAGAGATGAATATTAAATTGGATTTATGCTGTTGTCCTGTGGTGAATGTCAGGAAACCTCTTTTAAGGGACATCAACCAATAGATAATAGATCCTCTATGTCACAGGAACCTTTTTTGTGTCACTGCTAAATGCTCTAAAAATACACAATTTATAAGCTTGCTGTAAAACTGGCTATGTTTTTAAAAGTTGTAATTGGACATATTTTACTTCAAAGAGAACACTTCTGCAGATCATAAGCAAGGAAGTAAAACTCAAGAACAAGATGAAAATGTGTTTCTTTTTGTAGTTGATGAGTGGGAAACAGATTCAGAAGTATGACTGATGCAAATCCATGCCTTCATCCAACCCAGATATTATTAGACTCCTGGGGCAACGAGAGTCCAAGGCAAGTCTGGCCACCAGAATCAGGCCAGCATATATTCAGGGTTAGTAGAGCCTTCAAACCATATCCATTCAATTTTTTTTTTTTTTTGTGAAAAGAAAATTCTATTCCTAAGACAAAAGTCACACTTTTCTATAAGGTCTAAATTACTACTTGCCCAAATAGTAAGAACACAACCATTTTAGCACAGTCTCGGTGGAAGGTAATCAACTCCAATCAACTACCTCTTAAATTGGAAAGCTAGATAGTTGAAACGTGGCGCTTCTGAGCACTTTACTGATAGAGGATATGCCAAGGCACACACAAAAACTGCAAGGGGCCCCTAAGTCCAAAGTAAGTATTTTGTGATGCAGAAAAGGTTTCTTACATAGCACATGAAATAAACATGTGATAATGAAACATACATTCAAGTTTTGAATATTTTGAATCCTTCTGTGTTAAGAGTCTGTGTCTGCCTTCTCTGAAAGGTGACTGTACTTTATTTCATAGGACACAAAAATCCTGCTCCCTTTTTCAAATACCTCCATCACTTTCTCTTTCTATATGGCAAAGTCTGAACTATGAGTTTAGATTGCTTACGCTTTGGCAGTGACCTACACATCTGCCATGAACCTATGCTTTACCTTGCACAGATAATTGTCCCTGATTTTCACATTTTCTGTCTCTGTTAGTAATAAAACTGAGATTCTAAAGCCTGAAACTACAATATTTAGGCTGGTTATGGATTTGAAATCAACATTGGCTACACGGTAAGGCCCCATCTCAAGAAACAAAGCAAAATAAAAATATGTATGGAAAGGATATATACCTGAGCCTCTATTTTTAACATAAGGATGGCTTAAGCTGAGGAATAATTGGCCAGCAATAAATATGGAGTTGTATAAAATATTTCAAAAGCAACCATTAAAAGATGTATATGAGTTTACGTGAAAGTAAGAAAAGAAGCTTTGAAACAAGGATACAAAGCAAGAATATAAAGAGGAAAGGGGAATTGATGACTTACAGCCCTCAGGAGGGAGAGGGATGAATGTTAGTGGGTGACTACACACAGTGGCGCCTTGCCTGTGTACTCTTGGATATTTTCATTGTGACTTTGTAAGTATAAAGTTCAGAACTAGTTCATGGCTTAGCTGTCAAAACTAAGTAGAGATTTAGAGCCTTCCTGGGTATAATATATTCTTTCTAACACTTTACCCCAGCCCATTTCCATTTCCTGTGCAAATTTAGACATCCCCTTTCTCGTTTTAAAAATCTTTGCTTTGCAGATGTATTGCATTTATTTATTCCTAGTACCTAAAGACTCTGTAGAGTAAGCCACATGCATAGAAAAAGAAATGATAAATACTTCTATAAATAGCTATGTGATTTTTGACATGTATGCAAATTTCATTCATAAACCATGTGGAAAATATATTAAACCTTAAGTCTCTTATGTAAGTATTATAGTCTCACTGTCAGAATAGTCAAGCCATAAAATATTTCTGTTAAAGTCACAGGAAGATAATGTCATCTTTTTGTGTTAGAGCCTTACTAGTAGCCTATATTTGGTCACAATGTCGTTTTAATAAAGACATTTTATTAAAACATAATTACATTATTTTTTCCATTTTGCTTTCTTCTCTCTACCTCCACTCCCATGAGAAATCTCTGTTCTCTCTCTCTCTCTCTCTCTCTCTCTCTCTCTCTCTCTCTCTCTCTCTCTCTCTCTCCCAAATTCATGGTCTTTTTTCTTTAATTGGTATTACATATATTATTTTTCTAAATATATAATTATGATCTACATATAGTGTTACTTGTAGAAATGTCAGAGAAGCTACATACTCATGAAATTTCATCAACATGGTGTCTAAATAAGATCTGAACAAGGACAGTAGCAGCAGACTTGCAAGCATGAAAGTGAGAAATTTCACAGAGCCCCAGTCTGAGACAAAGAACTATAGGCAACTAAGGAATGGTGAGAATGTAAGAAATTCTCCAGGAGGGAGCTCCCAATTGATGTACCATACCAAGTAATCATCACTAAAATAATAATTATTTGAGTCTTCATAATTTCCTGCATTAGAAGCAGATCCCTGTTAGGGTTTCTTGCAACAATTAAAGGAACTGAGATTCCTCTTCTTGGAATACCCATGTATCCCAGTAATCTCCTTCAAAGGCAGACAACCTACATGGCCTTTGACACATTTCAATGCCTAGGCCCACTACAACACCTAGGAGCCATGTTGCAGATACCTTCCATTGCATCTGGCCTGCTTGTAGCCCCCAAGAATTTCACTTTAGAATTTTGACCAACAAAACCTCCCCATGAAAGTAGCAGACTTTATTTCTCTTGCTTGGCCCTGCCTATGCCTCTACTCAATTTCCTACATTTGCCCCACAGAGGAAATTAGATGTTTTAACCCTATGATAGCACAGTCTTCTCTTGAACATTATACATACTAAAGTCTTCAACTTGAAGAATATAGTTGATATTAACAACAAAAACAAAGGAAGAAGTCAGCCAACAATCCAATTCTAGATGAACAAGTGTCAACATAGAAACAGAAGTAACATGAAAATTCAAGACAATACATTTTCTACATAACATATTAATCCCATAATAATGACATCTAATGAAAATGACCTGGAAAATCTTTCTGAGGAAGAATTCAAAAGATAATTGTAAGTGTATTTTTTTAAAAATGGAAAAAAATACTCATCAAGAAAACAAGCATACAAATAAAATTTAAAAAGTCAATCTAAGACAAGAAAATAGAATCCAAGGAAGAAAGAGAATTGCTGAAGAAAAGCCAGACTTAAATGATGGTAGAAATGAAAAACTCAGGAAACTAAATAAAAATGTCCCTTGGAAAGACTTATCAATGGAAGAATGGACTATGTAGAAATCTGAGAATTGGGACTGGAAGATAAAATAGAGGAACTGGATAAGTCAGTAAAGGTCAGCGGTATTACTCATAAACAGAAAGTGAACATCCTCTGGAATAACGTGAAAATATCCAACATTCAGATTATGGGCACAGAAGAAGAATAACATGGCAAAAGCATAGAGAATATTTTTAGTAAAGTTATATAAGTAAACTTCCCAAATCTAAAAAAGACAATCTCTCCAGATATAAGAGGCCTACAGAATACCAAAAAGACAAGACCAGAAAAGGTAGTTAAAATATTAAAAATAGAAAAAGATATGGAAAGCTACAGAGAGAAAAGTAGAGCTTCTAATTAAATACGGATAACACCGATACGCTGATAGGAAGATTTAAAACAAAGAGCCTGGAAAGATGTATTAAAATTTAAAGAAATAAAAAAAGCAATGACAAAAGCAGATTAAAAGAATTTATGAATACCAAGCCAGATAGATATATAGGGGACACTATATATACTGTATATATTATAATACTCCAGTCTGGAGACAAAGACAAACATACCCATGTTGTCACAGGGAATAAGTAACTATAAACAGTTACTCAAAAGAAGTCTAAAAAAAAATCCTACAAAACAACAAAATAATGGGAACTATAGCACAATTCTAGACATATATGCACCAAACATGTGCATCCAATTTCATGAAAGAACAAATCTATATTTAAAACCACATATTCTCCCAAGTAGAGTGATAGTGGCTGAGTTCAATATCACAATCTCAAATAGTCAGATCATCTGGACAAAACTAAACAGGAAATTTGAGACTAACTGACATTATAAAATCAAATGTACCTAACAAATATATACAGAACATTCCACTCAAACACTAAAGAACATAAATTCTTCTTAGTATCCCATAGAACTTTCTCCAAAATCAACCACATATGATGACATAAAAGAATGTAGCAGTGTATTTCCCCTGCTACATTTTACAATAAACATTTGGTAGTTTGGGAGGAGCTAATGTAGGAGGAGCAAGGAGAGGCAGGATGTAGGAGCCATGGAGAACCATGGGTCCAGGACCGTCCTGGGTAACAACCTATATCTAGGTGAGTTAATTGGGTAACACCTCTAGTTATGTGGGCATCTTGTTAATTAAGCACTACCAAACATATAAAGCCTTTGAATAATATTTAAGCGTTAGAGTCTCATTTCTACTGGGTACTGTGTGGATGGCGAGTTGGTCTGGGCTCAGCCAAGTATTGTGGAGACAGTGTGGTAGATTGGTAAGGCCATCTCCCACTCTGGCGTCTCCTGGGTGCCAGAGCCGGTGATCCTGGCCCACCTGAGCAGGCAGCCTGAGCTGAGTAGCAGCGGGAGCACGCCGCTCTTGGCCTCCGACCTTGAGTAGTGGGGAACATAACAGCCCTGTAACAACAAGCAAGTTCAGGTGCCGCTGATTTAAATATTATCAGTAACAAAAGAAGCCTTATCAAACACGGGAAAATAAGAACACAAAAGAAGTCTTAACAAATATACAAAAATTGAAATAATATTTTTATATTCTATCTGGTCACAATAGAATAAAGCTGGATAGCAACAGCAATAGAAACTATAGAAAGTTTAGAAACTCATAGAGACTAAAAAAAATTTAATGTGGAATGATAATTGGATCAAGAATGACATTTGAAAAGTTTTAGAATTGAACAAAATGAAAATAAAGCATGATAAGGCCTATGGACCAAAATGAAAATGAAGACAGTTCCAAGAGAAATGTTCATGGTACTAGAGGTCTACATAAAATAAAGAGAAAGATGAATACTAATGGATTAATGATATACTTGAAGGCCTTAAAAAAAAGAACAAACAATACTCTTCTAAAATATACAGGAAAAGATTGAAAATTGAAGCTGAAATTAATGAAATAGAAATAAATAAAATACAGTTGATACTTGAAAAGATAATGTTGACCAACCTATAGCAAAATTAATCAAAAGAAATTAAGAAATCAAATTAACCAAATTAGAGATGAAGGGGAAAAATTATAACATATACTGAGGAAATTCAAAGAATCAGGGCATAAATCAAAAAATTTGTATCCAAAAACACACCTAGAAAACACAAAGAAATGATAAATTTCTACACAATTATGACATATATGCATTAAATCAAGATAAAAAAACATCAAATAAGATAGAAACAGTAATTATAACCCCCACTGGGGAAAAAAAAGACAAATTCTCAGGACAAAGGTAGAAAGCAGCCACATTCTTTGCCCAAATATCACAAGAATGGTTTGGCCTAGTTGCTAATGTTGTGTCTTTCTGAAACCTGAGCTGATCATCCATAGTCCACATTGCTCTAGGGAATGCTATTATCTAAGCTTCTACTGGGACAGCCTATTAATCTCTGATTATAGCATTCAACCACTTTTCTAGTTCAAAGTCCCAAAGTTGTCCACATTCCTCAAAAAACAAGAAGAAACAACAAAGAAGAAAGAAGAAACTTTCCCCCAAAATAACAATAAACAAAAACAACAATAACCACCAAACACAAACAAACAAATAAAAACCCTGATCAGGTTTTTTTTTCACAGCAATAGCCCACTCCCTGGTATGAACTTCAGTCTCGGATAATTTTCTATTACTGTAATAAAATACCATAACCAAAGCAACTTATAAAAGAAATTATTTAATTGGGCTTATGGTTTTAGAGAGGTAGAATCCACAATGAAATTAATGAAATAGAAATAAACAAAATACAGTTGATTCTTGAAAAGATAGATAATGTTGACCAACCTATAACAAAATTAATCAAAAGAAATTTATAGTATTTTAATTAATGGCAGCAAGAATAGCTGAGCACTTATAGCTTGATCCATGACCCTGAAGCAGAAAGAGCTAGCTAACTGGCAGTAGCATGGGCTTTCAAAATCTCAAACCCTGCCCTCAGAGACACATCTTTACCACCAAGGGCACACCACCAAATCCCTATTAAATAGTCCCAACAACTGAGAATTAAATATTCAAACATATGAGGCTATGAGGATCATTCTAATTCAAACCACCATAAGCATATGTTGCTCTTAAGAAGGACCCAAAATCAAGTCTTACAACCTACGCTGTAGTCTATTGGGTAGTTGCTGCCACTCCTAATTCCAGCTCCAGTAGAGTTCAACATTTCTGGCCTCCACAGGCACCTGTATACATATAACCAGGTACCCACACATACCCATAGTTAAAGTTAAAACACGAATTTTTTTTGAAAGTTGAAGGTTGTGGTAGTAGAGAAGAGAATGAAGTGGAGCCAAAGGACTAGGGAGTGGACTTGACCAAAACACAGTTGTATATATGCATGAAGTTCTAAAACAATTTTAAAAATTCCTTAGATGCCGAACAGGCATCTAACTTCCCAACTATGTCATTTTGAGTAAAGGCTTAAGTTTCAACATATGATCTTGTTTCAATTTCACCTATTGGAATAAACAAAAAAAAAAATGTAGTAAGCTCTGGCAAAGTGTGCATTATTCTTCAAATTTTTCTAAATGCATTCTGGGAAGTTTTGGCAGCCTGCCTTTTTGTCTCAATCTTCCTCTGAAAATATCCTAGTGGTGGCTATACAGGGCCAGCTGTTTGCATTGTCTTACTGGAAGGATTTGTACAACAAATTTTTTTCCTATATCCTAATCTCGTCTTCTGAACATTAAAACTATACTTGGTAATTTCCTTGTTTTTCTTTTACTGACTGGAACCAAGAGGAACATTTATGTGTGCTGTGGAAACACATCTTAACTGTTATTTTGGCCGACAGATCAGCTTTGTTTATGTGCTTGTGTAACCTTCTACTCTGACAGAATGTGGAGGAGTTGCCTACGGGATGCCAGCACAAGACCCAGGAATGCTGTTATTACAGGAATGTGACACTGGTTGAGGGTTGATTTATTTTCATTTATTGACTAAGGAAAATTAATGTAATGTTAAAGCCTGAATGTGATGTGAGAAATCAATAGAGATCATGCTATGGTTATCTTCCAAAATGAATGAAAATCCTTTCATCTAGAAATGGTGACTTCAGGGTGGCATCAGTTTTCTGCCATGATCCTCACATGACTTACAAAGAGTGAGAAGGTTAATGATGTGAGCCTGTCCTGAGGGAGGCTAGATAAACACAGCCAAACAGTAAATTGTTTCCTGGAAAAACCAGACTTACTAGATGACAGTTTTCAAAATCAACCATTGTGACTGTACACGTACGGATGAAATAAAGTGGTGGGCATCTTCCTTTACTGGAAATAACTCTGAGTTTCCATTTCTGTTGATAGATACCTTGATTTTAAAAGAGACAAAAGTAATGTTAAAAGCTACATAAAAACCGTAAAGGCACATTTCACTTTTCTGAATCCATGGTGCCATTTGAGATGCTTCTGGGATATCTATGAGAAGTAACAACATATTTGAAAGTCTGCATCAGTCCAGCATGCTTGTAATTTACCCCTGGTAGATTTCAGAACTCCATGCTAAGAATAGAAAAGAAGGCACAGCACATATTTTCTAAATTTTTTTTTATTTATTCTTCTCTCATCCAAGCCATAGCTTCCTCTCTCTTCCTCTCTTCCCCAATTTCCCTCAGAGAGGAGTAAGCCTCCCAGGAGACTCAACTGAACACAGCACAAAATACAACAAGGCCAAACACAAACCCTTTTATCAAGGCTGAGTGAGGCAACCAAGAAAAAAGAAAAAGGAGTCCCAAGAATAGGCAAAAGAGTCAGAGACACACAATAACAATGTCAGGAATCCCACCCAAAACATCAAACCAACAATCATAACATAGTCAGAGGACCTACTTCTGATTTATGCAAGCTTTGTGATTACCATTTCAGTCTCTTTGAGCCCCTATGAGCCCTGCTTAGTTGACTCCTCAGGGCATGCTCTCCAGGTATCTTCAACTCCCCTGACTCCCACAGTTCCTCCTCACCTTCTTCCTTGGGGTTTCTCAAGGTCCAAAGGGTGGGACCCAATGTAGAGCTCAATCTGGGCCTCCTCTCTGCATAATGTTTGACTATGGCTCTCCATATCTGCTCACATCAGTTGCCAGCAGAAGTCCCTCTGATGATTGGGTTAGGCACTGGTCTATGAATATATAAGAATGTCATTAAAATCATTTTATTGATTTTTTTTAATCCTAGGTCTCTGGGTTAGCTAGCCTTTAGTTACTGCTGATCCATGCATAGGCTTCCTCTTATGGCTTAGGCGTCAAATTAGACTAGTCCTTGCTTGGCCACTCCAACAAGTTTTACACCACCATTGCCCTAGCACATCTTGCAGACAGGATAGATTATAGGTTGAAGGTTTTGTGGCTGGATTGGTATACCAAGCCCACTACTGGGAGACTTGCCTGGTTACAGAAGATGAACGGTCCAAGCTCCGTATCCTTCAATACTATGTGTTCTCACTAGGATCACTCTAGTAGACTCCAGGGAGTTTCCATTATACTAGGTTTCCATGTTGCCCCCCTCCTACAATCATCTCTCTTCATACTCTCTTGCTCCATGTCTCTCTGACACCTAATCCCTCCTATTCATGTAACCACCTGCCCCTGTCTAGCCACAAAATCTGCTCTATTTGCCTTCCCAATGAGATCCATGTGTCCCCCTAGAACCTTTCTCGTTACTTAGACTTTATGGGTCTATGAGTTAAAAATAACACTAGTTCCCTATTTTAGGTTATAGCCAGATATATGTTATATTGTTGTTTCTGTATTTTAAACAAGAAATTACTAAAAAGGAGTCAGTAGCATTTATTGCTCCCCAAAAAGTTCAGGTTGGACATGACACCTAAGGCCACTTAGAAACACTTGATAAATGCCCTTATAAGCTACACAGTGAAGACAAAAGTTCAGGGAAAGGAGGAAAGGGGATATATATCTCTGTCACCTTCTAAAGACTGGGAAGGCAGAACCGTGAATTTTTAGTCCCTGTATCCCATAACTATATATTAAGCTTGTAATTGTCTTTGTTATAGGATTCTATGTGCCCTTTTAAATCTAGTAACACCCTATAGGAGGCTAAAGAAAGGCAGATAACATAGACAACAGATTCTAGCCTGACTTCTCTGGTGACACCAAACCTTGACTTTCCCAAATGTACAGAAACTGACCTTTTCCATCTACATACAAGAAAGAAAGACCAAATTTATACAGCAAATTGAATTTCTAATGATAAACATTACTTATTATACAATTCACTTTAATTTTTAATTTGATGAATTTGGCAACAAGAAGTCCAAAAGAAAATGCAGTTATCATTATTAATGTTAATCATGGTGGAGGGATATACATACAGAGTTCAAAGAAAATGGAGCTGACCTGAAAATTATGATTTAATTTAATAAATCTGGAAATGACTTAATTTCCCTGAAATTTTGGCAAGTTAAATTTCATAACAAAAAAATTATAAAGAAGTAAAATAAAAATTATTTTAAATATATGTATGAGGAAAATTTAAACAAATAAACATGTTCAATATGTCACACACAAAAAAAGCATATACCTTAGAATGAGAGCAAGAAAGAAAAAGAGACTGATTTGTGACAGAAGAGATTTATAGGCCTGAAATAATTCCATACATATACTTTCAACCAAACTTAAAAGCTTCTTGGCTAATTTTCCCTTGGTTTCTCTCATTGTATGTTTGTTCTCTTTGAATGGTCCAAACAATACCTTAGCACATATTTTATTAACATACTTAATACGTACACCTAATACATTCTTACTATTGTTCTTAAAAGCATAATAGGCATTTCAGAAACAGTATAGAAAAGTGCCCAATAGTTGTTTTACTTTTTCCTTACTGTAACATAATAGTTAAGATAAATCAACTTACAAGAGGGAAAGTTTACTTGGTCTTGTGGTGTTGAGAACTTTAATCCATCACTTTCAGCTATGGTGAGGTGGTACATCAAGGCAGAAGCATCAGGTAGAAGAAGCTATTAATTCCACAGACGCCAGAATATGAATGAGATAAAGCTAAGGGGTGGAGCTTCAATAACTTCTTTAAGGAAACACTCCTGGAGACTTACTTTCTTCTGACCCATGTCTCACTATTTTTCAATAGCATCACAGGTTGATAATCAACACTTTAACACAGAGACTTTTGTGGGATAGTTCTCCAACCCCTAGAAACTGTTCTCTAGGACTATAGATTAGGTAAAGAATAGATACAAGCTATTTCTTTTGAAGAAATAGTGATAAAGTTTAGTATAGAAGAGCAAAAAAAAAAAAAGGGGAACATATTCATTTTCAGCTGGTGTGCCCTGGGAAGCTCCTTGGAGAGGCTTATATCCATCTGATCTGATTCAGG
Organism: Rhabdomys pumilio; assembly: GCA_030674055.1. Lineage (NCBI taxonomy): Eukaryota > Metazoa > Chordata > Mammalia > Rodentia > Muridae > Rhabdomys > Rhabdomys pumilio. The sequence goes on along the minus strand of JANHMN010000016.1, from coordinate 27,316,231 downwards.
CCATTTCCTATCAATGCTGAGCAATTCATTACATTGACTACAGATAAACTGAGTAGTACTGAAATTAAGATAAACCAGCACAACACCACCAGGTCTTAGACTATCTTCCAAGAAGTAAAACCATTCTGTACTCCTAGCCAATCTCTGTTTCTGTAAGTAAAGCAATCTCTCCCCCTTGAAATGGCCCAGTAAACAAGCATTTCTTCTGGCACCCAGGGTTAGGTTACTATTATCTTAGACCTGGATATTTTAATGTCTTCTTCCCTCTTGGATCTTGTCTGTGAGCTAACCTAAAAGGTTAATGATACTCGTTATCTGTATTTATCATTATCTGGGATTCTGGTGGAATGGCAATGTTAAATCTGCCTTTGATGGTATAAAGGATAAAGCTAAGTACTTAGGCATTAAACATCTTGATGAGGATAGGAGCTGATAAAAGGAACGCCACAGTCAAGGATGGCGACTCACATCGCATATCAAATATCGAAGTGATTGATTTTTTTTTCTTCTAAAAGAAAAATATCTCTTAATGTAACAAAAGGGGAAAAATGGAAAGCAGCAAGAGAAAGAGCTCAATATACTGATCTTCCCAGAGTGATAACCTGCATTTCAATGCCTCATGCAGTGCTTATGGCTGTAAGCTTAGAGGAAGCTTCTGCCTCAGAAAAACATGCACTGTGACACGAACTGTGTTTCAGAAAATGCCAGAAGACAGAAAGTTAAAAGACAACAGTAGCCACGATACTATTAAGACAGAATATTTTTCCCATAGAAGTTTTGTTCTTTTCGCCTCTGTCTAAGGTTGGTAACTTTCTCTGAGGGAAATGAGGAGCTATATGTGCCTTAGAGATAGGCGGTTACTTGAGCACTTGAGACTTTATACATTTCCTTTAATACATACATCTACTGGACAGTACCATTTTTACTTCACAGAAGAAATAAAGGCTCACAGCAAGGTATCTTCATTCTGAGGTACTCACACTCAAACCCTATCTCACTCAAAACCCAAACACATTCCCAAAGGCAACCATGCCATAGCTCTATTCAGGATAATAGCCATTCCTGAATAATGCCTTGCCAAGAATGAAAAATAGAATATCATCTCTTATTAAGTTTGGTATTAGGAGTGAGACACAGTCCTGGAGGAATATAATCAAGGAAGCCTACTCAGCCTACCAAAAGCAGAAATAAGGCTGGGAGAGGGTGGCTTGTTAGCATTCAATGCGATGGTGGTATGAAACTGTCAACCAGCATCCCTGTAGTTTTATGTGCTAAGATGTTAAGTGCTGTGGCGGTATTCACATTCTACCGAACTTTTCTGTAGGCATCTGTATTTATTCTGGAACCCTTCCAGGAGTTCTTAAGTGTCCGGATGTGTGCGATGTTTCCCAGGGGCCTGGCAGTGCTAGGGTTCACAAGCAGGCTGTTTCATCTGTCCGTGATCCTGCCCTGGGTGCTTGGTGACCCTTCAGCCTCAGGTCTCGTCTTCTCCAAGGCACATGTGTGGATTTGCAGAGGCCACTTAAACTTTTATAATTCCAGTGTCAAAATCTTAAAACAGACCATAAACTGTCTTGAAATGTTCTCCAGCTGTATCATTTGATATGTCATACTGTAAACTTCTCTCTGTGTTTTCATAAAATAGATATGTCTAGCTCATTTTAAAAACTGTTACAGACATTTCTATAACTGTAAAATAATTGTGAAGAATTTTATGTTGGTTTTTACCAATTATCTCCAAAAGTTACTTATTGAATGGATTTAAAATGAGGCTATAATTTTAAAGCTAACTAGTCTGAGTACTAAATATGGAATATTGAAGTAAAATTAAGGAATTAAGTGGGTTTTGTTTCCTTCCTTCTTTTTTCTTCTCCTTCATGATTATGCAATTAACAGTCTGAGCATTATACCAGATAAAGCCATGTCTCAAATTCCTAGCCATATCATCCAAAAAGAAATTTCAGAGTAAGAGTGGTGTACATGTAAAAGCAAGGAAGTGGGGGAGACAAAGAGAAAGAGAAAGGGGAGTCTGAGTGTGTTAAATGTAAATGTTACTGATGGTTAAATAATTGAACATGTACTATAAACTGAGAAATTGTGTGTGTGTGTGTGTGTGTGTGTGTGTGTGTGTGTGTGTGTGTGTGTGATCATTCAGGTTTGGTCATTGCTTTCTTAAATCAGGAAAACCTGCTAGACATAGCCACTCATCCTCCTCAGGCCTCCTCTCTTTAAATCCTTTTTGCACATTAAACCATGGCTATTTTTATATTGAAAATTCCTTAGTTCATTATTTTTCAGAAATAAAACTGGAGTCTTCCAATGTTATATGTCTTTTTCTAGGAACATTTAACCAGAGTCAAGTTTTCATGGGTTCTTAGGTATATGAGGAAGTATTGAGAATCTACTGCATCCAGAAAATGCTTGCTCTTTCAGGACCCTGTCTCTATAAATCATCAGGCAAAACTGAAGTTTGATTTTAAAAGATATTGAAATGAATATGCTAATGGGATTTGAGTTACTTGGGTGAGGGATTTTAGGCTGGGTCTTTATGATGCCAGGAAGAAAATTTGCAGACACTGACTGGTAAGCAAGTAAATCTGGGGCAGGTATATCTTTACTGTTTTGTCAAGTGTCACCTTTGCAGAAAAGGGCATTTTTTTTTTCTGCAAAAGCTAGCACTGAAATGGAAAGCAGCAGGGGAGTTACAATAGGGCATGGAAAAAAAGAATCTTATAATAGACCATGTCTTCCTGCATGGTAGCAGGAAGCACACTCACATGGAATCCAGTCTTCACAGGGACAATATATCATGCTCTGCAGCTGCTGACATGGACTGTTGTGGTTAATCTCCAACCCCAATAAGCCCATGCAAAGAACACACAACTCAATTATAGGATTCATAAACGCCACACCTGGATTGAGCAGAAATACCACTGCACCACTCTATTCCTCAGCTATGAAATCCCTTGCTATTCGAAGTTCCTCCAGGACACGTGCTTCTTCTTTGTCTTGCTTCCACCTCTTCTTCTTCCATCTTCTTCTCCCTCTATCCTCTGTCTCATTTTTCTCTTCTTTGCCATCTGTCCCTCTCTAAAACTTCCAGCCCCGCCTTTCCCTTCCATTGTCCAATCACATGCTCTAGCCTTTATTTGAACAATTAAGATTTCACCTGAAGTCACCTGAGTCTGTGATCTACTCTTTGTAGGGGCACTCCTCTTGAGGGAGCAAAATTACCAACAATATACAAACAGGAATCCACAACATTGGAGTTCTTTTCTATTTTTTTTTTACAGCGTGTGTGTGTGTGTGTGTGTGTGTGTGTGTGTGTGTGTGTGTGTATGTTAATGTTTAGTCTGAATGAATGTCTCTGCACCACTTGCATGTCTACCATGTGCATGCTCAAGATCCCATGGTTCTTAAAGGTACCACTGGGCTTACAGGTATTTTTAACCTGCCATGTAATAAGTGCTAGCAACCAAACCCAGACAAACTCTCTTAACCACTAAGCCATATGGATGGCTTTAGATATTGGAGTTCTCCATAAAACATTAGCAGGATGTCTGTGATTTTTATTTTTCACAGGTCCATGCAAATTGTGCTGCCTGTGATGTCTCTACTTCTCTTAGCAGGCAGCATCTGGTTTTCTTTCCCTCCTTTACTGCTGACTTCCGTCACAGCTAGGACCTGTTTCTCGAATCAGACCACTTTTGGAAGGTAAATGTGGTTTGCATATTAAATTCTTCTAGATTCAACTTCCAACAGATACCTCAGGAAAAGCAAGACACCATGATACAGCCTTGGAGTATTTTGAGGTTGTAGTTTATGTTGGTTAATATAGATCTGTTAATTAAACATTGACCTGCGGCGTGGAGGTTGTATGCCTGCCATTGCATGGACGTAGAGGTAAGAAGGTAATTTGCAGGAGCCAGTCATCTCCTTCTACTCTGTCCTTCTAGGGTTTAAACTCAGGTCGTCATTTTTGGCCACAGTGCAGTTTCTGTGCTGAATCATCTCACCAGGGCCCCTGCTCGCTCCCTCTCTGTATAATGACTGTGAAACCTCCATGCAGCCCAGATGCTCCACTGACAACCACTCTCCTCCTAGAGGTTTGATTAAATCCAAATCCAACGCCAGTCCTTTGAAACAAATCCTGTGTTTCTTGCTGGTTCTTTGCTGATGTTCCAAGCTTCTCAGATGACCTGTATGTGTTCTCTGCATAGGTGCCGCTACTTATCTGTGTGATTAATAAGATTAGGATAAAGAGCTTCAGTGTCTTCCATGGCTCCACAAGGTACAGATTACAGCATGTTGCTCATTTTCTGTGCATATTTTACTGACGATTTGGGAATTCTGGGCCTGAAAGGGGAAAGCTCATGTCAGGGTACTAAATAATTGCCAGAAACCCAGCTTGTCCCCTGCTTTTCCTACTAAATTTACATTGTCCTTTCTTCCAAGTAACAGGGACATTTGAGGGTTTGTTCTACAGTGCGATGTTTTTACCAGCATAAGGAGCTCACATTCAAACACAATTCACATCTTAAGGGAAATGTTGATTTGAACTATTTTCTAACAATGCTTTAAATTACTGTCAATGACTTTCCAAAAATAGATGAAAATTTAGGGTTTATTTTTCTCCCATGCACTCATGATTTTTAGAATTTTTATACAACAGATAAGTTGACATTGACGTAGCCTATACTTTTCAAACTGAATATATATTCCAGATTTGGCTGCCTCACTATAACGAACTTTGTTTTTATTATTTTCTTTCCTGTCTTCTCCAAAAATAATCTTACAAAAGAAACTCTGTTTCTCTAGGTCGCAGAGAAAAATATATTCTCTATTTTCTTTTAAAAATGTGACTGAACTGACGTTCTTCTCAGTACTGGAATCTTGGAAGCAAATGTATATTGAAACCAAAAGTGATATTAGAAAACACTGTACCCATAGCTTTCCATTGTTGTATGAATGATAACTGGATGTTTTTATAAACATATTTGTAAGAGATGCTCTTATAAGATGCTAGCATATTTTCAACTTACTATTTGTTTCTGCACTGATTTGTTTAGACCACACAGATGTGTACTATTTAATTACAAAGAGGCATTTGATGATATATGGCTTCAATGTCATTATGCAAATAACTTCCTCAGTGCAATTATTCAGGAAAATGTGGCAGTCTGCTGAGAGTCAATATGAATGATTTACATACTGGTCTGCATTGAGTAATACGTCATGCATGGCCACTCATTTCTTTTACTTAATTGAAAAGTAGCCAATTTTCCTATATATAATTAGGTTAATATTAAGAAAATGAAGTATTGAATGAAAATATTATATAATATGGTACTACTTAGGGTCCACCTCTAAAATATAAGAATTCATATTGAACCTTACCATGGCTACAAATAAAAGGAAGTTAAAATATTTTTGGACTTTTTTTTATTAGAAGAACAGTATCTCATATTTCTTTGATGCAACATTGAAGTCATAATAAGTATAATTTTAAAAGTTGATAAGTTAAGCTCAATTAAAATTTTACATTTTTATAATTTGATGTTATCAATGAACAGAAAGATAAATCATAGTTGAAGATAATTTTTGAAACATTTCATTGCTAATGAACTATCATCAATCATCTAGGGCTACTAATAATTTAATAATAAAAATATAAATAACAAACTCAGTTAATTTTGTAATTAGCAAAAATGTTTTTATAAAGTTGAACAGATGCAGAATGGTCAGCCTTGGAGCCATACAGAAAAAATGAAACAAACTCAAAGCAAGTTTTATTTATGTGTGTGTGTGTGTGTGTGTGTGTGTGTGTGTGTGTGTGTACACATGCCCATGTAAGTATGCACATACATATATAGAATAAGTATAATTAAAGATAAGAGACTATCAATTAAGGATAAAAGACTATCAAGTATACAAGTAGGGTGGCGTGGGAGGAATTTAAGGAAAGGTAGCTGAGAGGGGCTGGAGAGAGAAAGAGGAGGGGAAACTGATGTGATTCTATCCCAATTAAAAACATTTTTAAAAACATAAAGTGTTTAAAATTTTTAAATTGTAAATTTAAATTTACAATTTTAATTTAAATTTTACAAATTTAATTTTAATGCAATTAAAATTTATAATTTTAACTTGCATTTAGCATGCAAACCAGTACATATAAAGATGCTGAACATCATTTGTCATTGGTAAATCTCAGTTAAAGCTTCAGGAGGCCACCATTACATGCTTAAAGATGGCTGAAGTTAAGATGTGTCACTTATCTGGGACTCAAGCAGAAATACTTCAGGATAATTGTGAGTAGACATTGTGATTGCCTAAACATCTAGATATTTTCTATCTATATAGGACACACTACAGACTCCTTACCAGAGCTCTTTAACACATTCCTAAATACCTACGAATCTATGTTCTCACTGAGAAGTACTACCTAGTTATGAATGGGCATTTATTAGCATATGGGTTGAATCTCATTATGCAAATAATTTCCCCTGTGAGGTCCTTTAATAGAATCAGGCAGTCTGTTCAGAGTCAACATGAGTGATTTACATGAGGGTTCCTTAGACTTTCTAAAACTATGAATAAAATGACATGTGTATGTAGTTACGTGTGTGTGTGTGTGTGTGTGTGTGTGTGTGTGTGTGTGTGTGTGAATTTTTTGGTGGAAAAGAGAGAGAAGGATCACTATTTTCAAGAAAGTCATCTAATATCCAGTTAAGTATCTACAGTAGCTCATAGACTAGTAGGGCCAAATAGAACAAAAGACTGACAGAAGCAACCATGAAGCCACTGCATATGATTAAATGCAAAAAAGTAACTTCCCATGAAAAAGAAATTGACCAGTGATCATTAGGAAGTATACAAGGAAATCAGTGTCATATGAAATCATTGAAAGACCATACTTTGAGAAAATTCACAAATGGTAAAGTATAAACAAGTTAGCATCCTATGTCTAAAATAAATGGATTTTAATTTCAAAGAGAGATCAGAGTAGGTAGAATCCCAAACTCAAACCCATAGTTAACAAGTAAGAGCAGGACTATGTAAAATTAATAAATAAAATAAATAATAAACTAGATGTGCAGAAAAATGAAAATTATTAGAAACAAAGAAACAGTGTAACCTAGAATACATTAGAGAAAAAGGGGACACTAGAATAACATACATTTTTTAATAACAATAAAGAAATGCCAAACAGTAATGGATCAAGTGAACACATTCATAGTTATATAAAAATGAGAATCTCAAGTCAGCAGTCAGGACGCTGAGATGAGGACAATCTGACATATAGAGAAATTTGTAAAGTACTTGAACTAGTCTCTGCCTCTCTCTCTTTCTCTCTCCTCCTCATTTAGCTCTCAACTCTTACAAAAACAAAGAAAAAGCTCTCACTAAAAAAATTAGTAATAAACATTAAAAACTTAATTTAGAAAGACAACACGAGGCAACAGTAAATAAATATTGCTTTTAAACCTATTTCAAAATAATTTTTAAAACTTATTAGTACATATTTATTATTTATGAAGTGGTAGATTTCATGATGATACTTTTGGGGTTTTATTTCATAATGTCTACATGTGTATCTGTGTGTAGGTATATATGCATGAGTGTAGTTAGTCAGGAAGAAAGTATCTGATCTCCTAGGGCTGAAGTTATAGGCAGTTGTGGGTTCACCAAGAACTAAATTTTGGTCTTTTTCAAGAGTAAATGCTCGCAATGCCTGAGCTATCTCTCCATCCATGATATTTTCATTCATGTACTTTTTACTACATATATTCTTTTTCTTCTAAACTTACTTTATCCACTGTAACTTCCTATCCTTCCTCATAATTTCTAGCTCTATCTATGACGCCTTATCCAAGTTCTGATTACAGAAGGCATTCAGCAGCATACCTTCTGTATAGAATTATATGCTGCTAAACAATAAAGTATGGAGAGGAAAAGAGGAAGGTTTCAGGAAAAACATACAACTACGAGTCTCTGCAATGTGCATTTATTATCACTATTTTCTACAAGGGACAATCTCTATGCCATTGTCTCCACGGTGTTTTTGATCAAAGAGAAATTATTTTCTATCCTTGACCAGAGTTTAGAACTTTTCATATCTCAAAACCTCCTAACTGTCACATGTATGCCTTACCTATAAATTGATGGGTTAGAATAGAAAATGTAAAATTAATACCACTCACCTTTAATAGTCATTACATAGAATACACATCATTAAGGATAGAAGACAGTATTTTTAGTATACCAAGAGAATTAACTGAACAGCCATGAAAATAACTTAACTTCAGAAAATAAGGAATGAAACATTGACCTGATGATCATTACCACATTTTGTAGTATAGCAAGAAGATTGGCTGGCATTCAGGGAGGGGTCGTTAGCTTTTTCCAACCCACTCTTTAATCCCTAAAGCTCTTGTAGCCAGGCGATTTACAGGATGCTCAGTATGTAAGAATAAGAGAAGAAAAACAAACACATAGACACTTTCTTCCAGATCTAGGACAGAATCCCTAAATTAAACACATTCATCATATTGCTATTTCTGCTAGGAAATGTATAAATAATTCACTGAGTGGAATAAATAAATACTATAAATAACTTCGTATTCATCCAGACCTGATTTCGCTACCAAGAAAGCTAGATCAGGTACCAAGTGAGTTATGAAAAACTCTGATTTTTTAAAATTGTGTGCTAACGTTTGTGGCTCTGTGTTATGACCAGGGAAGAGGGGTTAACTATAGTCCACATTTTCTCGGGTTTTAGAAAAAGTACTTACTGAGCCTTCTACCACAGAACATTAATTATCTTCTTTCCCCAGTGTAGTCAAAACCACCTTTAGTGGAAGTTTAAAAAAACAATTTAATGATGCTGTTCTTCTTTCTATAGTTTTATCATCTATCCATGAATCACATTAATTATATTCATACTGATTTAATAAAATAAATATAACAAAATTATATAACTAGGACAAAATAATATATACTTATATATTAAATAAACACAATATTTAATGAAATATTAATATAACTAAGTTTCAGTTTCATCGTTCCTATTATATATTGCTACTCACCTGGCCCCTCCCATAGTTTTCCTTTTCCAGGGAATAGAAAGAACATCAAAACGTCTACAGGAAGCCTTTTCCCATTTTATCTTGTACTGCTTGAATCTTCAAAGTTTCTCTGAGCATGGCAAAGTGTCAGATAAGCATCACTGTAACATATATGTTTTCAGGTTTATATTTCTGGTATATAAAGATGTATAAGTACCTCAGTACCTAAGCCAAGGAATCTGCAACAATGCTATCTATGGTGGAAGAACCTCCCTGGGTCCTAAGCAATTTCTCCCCCAAAAGAACACAAGTAGATAGGTCTCATCAAGTGAATTTTAATACTCCAACCTTGGTACTAGAATTCTTTTAGAATTCCTTGGATGATGACCACCTCCTCCTACTCTTAGGAAGAAAGCAATGCTACAGAACATTATACCCCTTCCCAAACTGCCTGACCAGCACAGGAAAGAAGAAAAATTCTTTCTTCAAGAAAGAATTGCTCTTTCGTCTTGTTTAATCCAAAAGGATACAAGGTCTTAGGAGCAGAAAGTACCAACCTATGATCGAGTTTGAGGTGGGTGTGCCAGACCCAGTGCTGGTTTCCTAGAAGCTGGATAAGACACAGTGCACTTTTCTGAGAGTAGATTTTTTTGGTTATGAAGCTCATTTCTCATGCTTAATGGGCCTGTCTTCTCCCTGGAGGAATTAAACACATCCTTGAGGTTAATTAAGCACACGGGGTCAAACATGAGATGGTACAGTTCTGTGATAGGACAATTACCTTGGACACAGGGTAATTTCTTTATGAAATTCTTTGAAGGTCTGGTTAAACTTAAACTTAGGTCATTGTTCTATGAAGTTTCTTAAATTCTAAAATCTCTAGAAAAACACGTCTCTTCCAGTAAAGATCTTATACTAGGCATCATGGTAATAGGAAGTAATGACCTACGGGTTCTTGACAATTTGTGACAATTCACATTGACTATATATGATGTGTTTTACATCATATGTATGTTTTTCACTGGTTTTTCATGCCTTTATTTGTCTTTATGCCTTTATGCCTTTATTGCTGAATGTCTTTTTTATTTTATGTACATGAATACACTGTAGCTGTCTTCAGACACACCAGAAGAGGGCATCGGACCCCATTACAGATGGTTGTGAACCACCATGTGGTTGTTGGGAATTAAACTCAGGACGTCTGGAAGAGCAGTCAGTGCTCTTAACCACTGAGCCATCTCTCTAGCCCCTGAATGTCTTTTTTTAAGAGTTATTTTTTTAATATTTTTATTGGATATTTTATTTACATTTCAGATGCCAATCCCTTTCCCCATTTCCCCTCCCCAGAAAACCCCTATCCCGTGCCCCCTCCTTTTCCACTTGGCTTTTATACAATTTTTTAAATATTAATCAAGGGCTTTATAAGAATGGTAATGCTCAATCAGAAGTGTAACCTAATACCCAACCTAGCTATGTAAACTATCTTTGACTAGTGGAGACACATGAACTTCTGCCTCCATGCCCCCTCTCTCTTTCTCTCTCTTTTTCTCTCTCATTACCGAGCTTCTCATCTACTTCATCTTCTCCTCTCCTTACTCCATCTTTTCCTCTCGGTGCTCCTTTCCCCTTAGCTCCTCCTACATATTATCCTTCCTGTTAAAATAAAGCTTTTCTCTCAGAATACAATTAGAGCATAATTATTCCTATTTGTACCAATGAGGTACAAGATAGTCTTAATACCCAGTCCATCCTTTTGTTGACTAGCCAGAACCTCTGCTGTCTCTCTTGACTAGAGCACTTAGTTTTAAACCTGGCTTTTTCTTGGCTTTAGAATGAATGTCAGCTGAGAACCCTCCACTTAGATCTTTTCTCTCAAGGTAAATAGCCTGGATTGGCTATGAGTCTATAGGTCTTCAATGCCGTCAGAAATCCAGAATGACTAAATTAACTGAATTTATGGGAAGCAATAAGCATAGCTTCTAAAACTTAGCCAATTTATAGAGACCACTGAACACCTGGACAACCCCTATACTACCGAATGTTGGAGCATCAAATCTTCAGCCTTCTGGCCCAAACTCATCTGACAGACTTTAGTGCTGCAGAATTATTAAGGGCTGGTTACTCTGTCTAGGCAGATATAATCAGTCAACTATTCTGCAAGTGTGTCCTTTTCTGTAGATGGAGAGAGGCAATTCTTGCCTGGTGGCTGTCTCACCACAACAGGAGTAACTCCAATGATGCTCAATTTCTTCTTAGAATCCAAGGCAGGAAGCTGTCAGGAGCAGACAGGTCTCTAATCAAAATGAACATTATTATAGAAATATTTGTGACGTCAATTCTATAGATTTCTGACGTTTTGAAATCCAACTATCCATGTAAGGTAACCTGGACTGCTGTCTGTTATCTCCTCTCAGCTATTTCTAAATGAAATATAGAAAACACCCTAACAATAAACTCAAAGTCATGAATTTGCTATAGTCCCTTAACTCACAGGCTAGTCATCCCAAGTCAGTTAAAAAAGTTAAAGAAAGACTAGGTCTAAGTCTTGTATTTCTAAATGTGTTATACAGGCACAATGCCCATGAGAGTATCTATATTCATTTCACTTTCATATCGATGAGAAGCTTATACCAATGAAAACCTTAAATTTGAAATCCAAGTGAATTTTGTACCATTTAAGAAATTATAACTTCATCTTGATACTAAATTATACAGATTTCTACCAATAGGTTATGGCTATGCCATAAATCCTAGCTAATCCTCCCTGTTCCAACAAAATCACTGCTGTTCCCCAGAGAGACAGCCCCATATTAACCACCTTAGTCCTCAAGCCCGGGGAATAGGGGCGCTGACTCTTCTTTAACTTCTTCAAGCTGATTATGGGCGTCGAGACATCAGAAGAGGAGTAGGGGGAAGAGCAAATTGATAAGCCTCCAACGCTGTGTCCTCACTGCATCCAGATGGAACTCCCAGACACCGGAGATTTGAATAGGTTCGCTTGTTTTGCTTGATGAGTAGATACACCAAGGCTGTGCATTCTGCAATATACAATTCTCTACTGCTCTGGGTTCCTTGCACCCTCAAGGATGGGTCAGGAGGGATCTGGTGCCCCCAGAAGCAGACCAGGCGGGTGTCTGTTTCAGGCCTCAGATCTGGGAGAGAGGCGGAAGGGCAAGAGTTATTTTATTTGATGAATGTCTTTAAAAGTAAAAGGATTATGAGCTCCAAGAAAGTTCTCTCCTAAGAGGAGTTACCTGCAGACATTAATATCATATACATTTGAAAAGGCTTTCCTCACATCTCAGTTCTTCCTGGGAAAGATTCATATGTTTAAATTTTTTTTTTGTCTTGAATGTATACATTCTATGGGAAACAACACTAAAAGAATAAACACTCCTCGAGGGAAGTTCAGTCTGGAGGGGACAAAGGATTCATAAGTAAATTGTGTTATTCCTAAATGGTTGGAAGCGCTAAAAGGATGAGAATGTGTTTCCAAGGTCTAGAAAGGAAGGAAGAACATAAAGGGGTGGGGGGAGTGCACTGTCCGAGCTCAGATTAAAAGGTAGGAAATCCTATAGTGTGGCTGAAGCATGGGGTACTGGGAGGCTGCAGGTGACCCAGCGAGCAGAGGGGAAGAAGGAACACACCAACAAAACAGGTACATGGTGTCACCCAGAAGTCCTCCTCAAACCAAAGTCTAGTAGTGACGTTATGGATCTGGGATTTCATCACAGCTCTCCTTCTGGCAGCTAAGTATGCTAAGAGCTTAATGAGGAGCTTTGGGTTGGGGCAAGAATTTTTAGTGACCTTTATAAACAAACAAACAAAAAAGCATTGGTTATCCAAACTAGTCTACAAGAAGCATATACAATTTATAATTTTACATGACTAAATACCATTGTAAATTATGGGAATATACTGTGGAGTAGGTTACATTGGTTCCTGGCTCAAATACTATTTGCTTTGACCAAGGATAAGTATTTAATTTTTTCTGTGTTCTCTGCTGATCTATAAAGTAAAAATAATATTATGTCTCTCTTGGAGTTGTTATGAGAACCCAGAAGTTACTACTTGTGGCATACATAGAGCATGTATTTAGCATGGCAGTCAAAGAAAGAGAAAAGAAGAAAGGGGAGGAAGAGGAAAAGAAGGACCCAATAAATGAAATAAGAGAAAAATTCACTATCCCTATGAAAGGTCAAACAGTTGTATTTAATAACATCAATCCATTCTTCAGCCTGGTTACTCTTGACTATGACTTTTCTAGAACATGTAGCCTCCATTTGATCAGTACAATGAGCAAATATAAACCAAGTAACCCAGATGCCTCCAGATGCTTGTCATGGCTTGTTCCAGTGGAAGCAACTCCAGTTCTTGTGTTAACATTGTGTCAGTATTTCAGTGATTCTGTTCCCACAGCATGTGTGTGCTACTATTCTCAGGCATTGTAAAGATTTCAGAGAGGGGAAAGGAAAAAGGCGTAAGAGCTATCCTAGGTTTAGTCCATTTTCTTTCTTTTTTCTTGAATGCTTGAATTTTGACTGAGGAGAAAGCCTGAAGACACTTACTCAGAGCCATCCTGATATAGGAAGAGCCAGGGACCATTGTGGAGATCAGGAATATTCTTGTCCTGGATGTGTTTACTATATTAAGGCCAGCATTTTGTTGTTTTATACAGAAAACTAGGCTTTTATTTACTTGGAGGAAGTCGCTGTTTTCGGTCTTTGATGTTTGAAATTCATTTAAAAGAAAATGGAAACAGGATATTAAGATAAAAACACAATTCTATTTCTTCTTGACTTCCATATTCCTTAAATGTTTTGCTTCTGGAGGGTGAGACTGGTTTCTGAGCATGATATTTGGAGTCTGGAGTCAAATTTTGATTCCAACAGCAAGTCATTATTAATCTAGACTTGTATAAGCTCTAAACTTCTCAATTCATAGGTGAAATTATATCACCCCCCTAGCGTTTTGTGATGATTAATTGGTTAATTAGAGAAAATAATGAGTGTGAGATGTATAGAATGTAATAGGTATCCAGCAAAAGCTAAACCCCCAGACATACTCGTCCCTTTTGTGAGCAATGAAGCTCTAATGAGGACACAACTTAATTTAATGCTAATACTATCACCCTTTTCTTAATCATTTCCTCTTAATGCAAAAGCTGACATGGAACTCTGGTATCCCCTCTGGTCTACTCTCTGATTTCTCAAGAAAGGTTGGTAGATTATGTTTAACTTCTGATGTCCTTCAAAATCTAGATGTCATTGGCTTTTTCCTACCCTTTTGTGAGTGCAGGGAAATAAGTGCAGCTCATTCCAGCTATCAAATGCTCTCCTCTGGTGAAAGAAAGAAAGTGCTGAAATGTTTGGGGTGAGTGGGGGGGAAACTGCTCTACAGTTCCTTCTCTATGAAACATATCCATCTGTTTTTGTCAGCTGCAAAGTCTGATGCTGTCATAGGTCTCATTATTATAGCCACTGCTGGCCCGCTGTGGTATAAGCTCTGTATCCACAGATTCAACCAAGCATGGATAGAAAATGTTTAGAAAAACAATTACAACTATATTGAATGTGTGTGTGTGTGTGTGTGTGTGTGTGTGTGTGTGTGTGTGTGTGTTCCTCATTCTCTGAGCAATACAGTATAAAATCTACTTTCATATCTTGTACATCAACAAGAGTTTTCGTAGCCTTTTTACAAAATTCTGGGGACCAGAAATGGTTTGACTCTTAAAATGTTAGATGTCTCCATATATATAATGAGGCATAAAAAAGATAGGACCCGCCGGGCGGTGGTGGTGCACGCCTTTAATCCCAGCACTTGGGAGGCAGAGACAGGCGGATTTCTGAGTTTGAGGCCAGCCTGGTCTACAGAGTGAGTTCCAGGACAGCCAGGACTACACAGAGAAACCTTGTCTCGAAAAAACAAACAAACAAACAAAAAACAAACAAACAAACAAAAACAAACAAAAAAGATAAGACCCAAACTAACCCCAAATTCTGTTTTCTTTCCTTGCACACAGAACCCAAAGTTAACTTCATACAATATTTTTGATATGTCTGCATTTTGACTGCAAAGCATCACAACTGTGTGATATGAAGTTTCCCCTCATGACATAATGTCTACTCTTAGAAAGTTTCATATTTTGCAATGTTTCAGAATTAAGACATTTTGATTATGTATAGTGTATCAGAGACATGTGTTGGCTACATACAAATACTACACCATTTTCTATTGAGCACTTGATTTTCAGTACCTGCCTGAATGATTCCTGGATCTAAGCATTCCCCATGAACCATATGACTATTGCTATCATGATTGTTACCGTTCTTACTGTTCTATGTCTACCCTTCCACAATGAGAGAAGTAGTTACTTTATACAATAATAAGCATATAGGTCAATCACAGAAAGAATCACACACACACACACACACACACACACACACACACACCCCTAATTACCTAATTATTGTATCATTCACAGTTTATGCTCCATCCTACTTCGATCAGCCCTCTCTACTCACCCACTTGCTGTCTTTTTTGAGGTGCATAGCAGTATTGATACTTCATGATAGTCAGGAATCAACATTCTAACTACCGTTTCTACCATAACTGACGAGCACCCTTGTGAGCTGTTACCTGATAAGAATGCCTTGAGAAATGGTGTGCCTGATGATCTATCTGTCTGGTGGTCATCTGGCTTGGCTGAGCCATCAATTTAGAAGAATGAAAGTATTGTCCAGTGGGACAGATTTTTGACCAATGGGAGATCAGAGAGACCTTTTGTTCCTTTTCTTTTTTTCCTCCAGTTCTTCTTTACACCTGGTGATTCTCCTCAGATGCAATTCCTCATCTCTTCAGAAATGTCCTAGAATAACCAAGAAAGCAAGAATTTCAGTTAATTATTGTTGTTACCTGGATAGCCACATTTTCTCTCTCTCTCTCTCTCTCTCTCTCTCTCTCTCTCTCTCTCTCTCTTCTCTCTCTGAGTTTTCTGTGATTATATTCCTTGATATACATTACAGTCCTTGGGAAGCAGACTGTGAATAAAGACAATCTATTGGCATGTACAATTGTGGATTATTCCTACTAGTAAAAGAAAAAGAAAAAATATAATGTGAGCAGAAACTTACAGCTGAGTTTAATAGGAACACAATAGAGTGAACACAGTGAAAAAGCACAAAATTACGAACTTAGTACCATCCACTCCTTGCTCAATTTATTACTAATGTTGCCAACTGTCCAGGTTTCCATAGATACAGATCAACCGTAAGTTATTACATCTTGCCTAAATAAGCCACTGGGTGTCCAGTTGTCTATAATAATCCTCCAAGCCTCATTTTCTAAATCTAAGATACTCATTTTCATAGAAATAAACATATGTTCTAATATATTTGACTTTCCTGATCACAAGAGAGATGCACATCTGAAATAGTGCTTATTTCATTGGCATGAGATATCAAACAATATTTCATAAAACCGAAGGGACCCATTTTACTGTAAAAAAGTATTAGAAATGGTATAGGACCATTGACAAATATAATCCAGAAAGTGCAATGCATGAGGCCTATTGAAGTTTCTGCTGGAGGAGCCACTCAGAGTAATACTGTGTTGAGAGGCTCAAATGACATAATGACCTATTTTTCTTGTGACTTATGACAGAAATCAGGAGGAATAACTTAGCCATGGTGCAAAATGTAACATATAGTTCTCTGAACTGAGATCCTGAGGAAGCAGATTGAGACAGTGACCAACATGAAGAACGTTCAGTCATGGTTGTAGGGACAGTGGATTAGGTAAAGAAAGGATGCTACGAAGCTCAACAATTGAGACTTCAGCTAGCTCCATGATAACTCAAATTTGCATGACCCTTCGAAGTTGCTTTGACTAAAACAAGGAGCCCAGGCCATTGTATTGGTCTTCTGTTGAGCCTGTTTGCAGATGGTTCCAGGAATGCTGTGTTACTAGCTAAAGCATCTCTGCCTTCACCGGAGCAGATACCTGAAAAGGGCCCACAGTTCAGGATTACCTCCAGTTGCTCCTATACCTAAAAGAGTGACCTTATCACTTCTGAAGTGAGATCTGAAAGACACATCACTAAACATACTTTCCTTTTTGGCTTTGTTACTTTGTTTTTTACCCTCAATTTTTTTTGGATTTCACAGCTAGAAAAAAATATTAACAGATAAGAATTTTCCTCTGGTTTTCTTTCTGGGGACATAGATTAAACAACCAAAAAGAAATATGTTTCTTTTCTAGGTGTGGGAGCGAGGTTAAGTTTCATGGCTTTAAGTAGACTTGCTCCAAAATGGAACTCTCTACTATGAATAGTCAAAAGAGTCCTAATGACAATCACAGTACATTCTCTCTGTCTCTGTCTCTGTCTCTGTCTCTCTGTCTCTGTCTCTCTCTGTCTCTCTCTGTCTCTGTCTCTCTCTCTCTCTCTCTCACACACACACACCCACACACACACACACACACACACACACACACTGCTTGGATAATCCACCAGGATACTTGATTTATGCTGAAGCTCCCTTCACAGTATATTAGGTTGATAGACACCTAGGTCTTTTATATTTAGTTCAAAGTTTAATGGGTATATTTACATCTCATTTTTCAGACACATAAATATATAAGGAATCTTTTTAAAATGTAATGTATATCACAGCACTTTGCAAAACTCACAAGGTTCATCCAGACAAGTTCTAGTCTTTCCCCAGCTTATTTTCTAGCAAATACATTTAATGGTGTAAGAAGGATACTATGCTCCGAGAACCATTTGTCAGGGTGTTGCAATTCATGATTCCTTGCAATGTGGTGATGCTACAACACTTATATAAGCTACCAATTCAAATCATTTGTTCTTACTCCCTGCCAGGTTTCTCAGTATTTGCCCCTGAGAGTAATGGTTCTTCTCCCAGAAAGGCTGTTTAATCTTTCAGAAAAGCAACAGATTGCAGTGTTGCCTTGGCAACATTACCATTTAAATCTCTGAGTGAGGTCTCATGGGTTAAGCTCATGGACCAACGGGTAAATAAGAGAATGGCAGTGAACAGAGAAAGGAAGGAAAGCTATTGAGAAGAAGGGCAATGAAAGGGGAGAGTGCAATAGGAAGTCTAGAATCCAACAAGGTTTGGCTCTGGTTAAATACACATTTATCTTTCCACTGAGGAACACAAGAGTTATGTACTATAACAGATAGTTTAACCATCCCTGTGCCAGTTCTACCTCTGACATGCCATTCTGCTTCCTCTCCTCCTTCCTTTTGACTTAACCAATGGCCTACCTCAGAGATTTGCAAAGGTCTCATTTGTAGCCGGTATGTGAGACAGTGGTGCTCATTATTAAGACACTAAAAACGTAGCCCATTAATTTAAATCTTATAATTAAAAAGACCTTCATTTTTACTAAGGACAGGAAAATTAGACCATGACCCACTCTTGCTTAATTAGTCCCTGATTTCTGCCACCATTTAATTCTGCCCATCTTTTGAAACACATCATTTTAAAAATGAAATAACACAGAGTCCTCAAGCAATCTCAGGGGAAGAACAGGGTAAAACCTTTTTGTAAAAGGCAAAAAAAAAAAGTAATGGAAAAATAATTAGAGGAAACATTGCTGACATGCTAAAACTAAAACAAACCATATGCTGTAGCAGAGAAAGTTTTCTAGAACCCTCGATAAAGGCTAAAAGGATGGGTTTTGTTTAGGCCTAGAGGGCTAGACTGGGCTGGCCTGGTCTCTCAGGGACTTATCCTCCCTGACCCCAATGCAATAGATGGTTTTCTGGTCCTCAGGGGCTGTCACTGAATTTGCAACTGAGCCAGCAGCAATTACAGGAATGTTGGGCACTGACCTACTTTCCAGTTTTGTGAACCAGTAAATCTAATGCAGTTCTCTCTTTTCAATCACACAGATTTCATTGATTTTTTTCAAACAATTCAATACCAGCCACCCTGACCAAGGCAATACTGAACAATCCCTAAGCATTTCTACTATACATAGTCATATAGACAATAAAATATGACTTTCTACAATATATTCCTTATGGAGTCTATGCATTCACTTGGAAAGAAAATGTCTAAAATCACCATAGTGACAGAGTGCCAATTATAATCCATCAATTGAAGAGAAATGGCAAGATGCCATAAAGCCAAACCTAGGGGCTAGATAAATGGCAAATATTTTAAGGAAGAGAACAATTAAATGTAAATTCTGAATGAAATAGAGAATCATAAAAAATTGCATGTACAAAAGACTTCAGAAATGCAACACTTATCCACTGCAGAACTGAGTAGAACAGACAGATTCATTTAACCAATGACTGTGGGACATCTAAAAGGACCTAGCCCAGGTTAAAGTGAGTTGTAATCCAAAAATAAAAAGCCATAAAGTGAAAACTTTGTGTCAGTCTCCCTAAAATACCCCTTCTAAATATTTCATAAACTTCACTACATGAGACCAACCTACAACTGTGACATTGAGCGTCAGTGTGAAAACAGTTTTGTTCATGGTCAGAGGTGAATGATAATCAGTTTATCATTGAGGATGATTGATTTATATTTAATAGAAAGGTTTTTCCATCTAGATTAACCTGGTTACATTCATTTAAAAAAAATCAAGAGCCTGTGAGTCATTCTGAGTCAGCTCATATTTATTGTATCCATGATCTTAGATAAATTTTATGGAACTTCCCAGCTTAATAAGTTATGTTATACTTATATAGCAGCTATGTCAAAGTGAGATAGAGGATGAGTCTGAGAATGTAGAAGAAGTCATATATAGTTTACTGATGATTCATTAGTTCCTTTGTCTAGTCACTTATTGATGTAGCCAGCAGTTCTACGTTGAAAACGATAAAAGAATGACCCAGTTCAAAATCTTCTACTGCCATGCACGCTGTGGACCAAAGAGTTACTCTTTGGCATCTCTGGAGAACTTGCTAAAAATATAGATACAGATTAACAAGAACCTCCTGTTTTTCCCTGAAGGTATATTAAAAGTCTGGGGGAGTGCTAAGCCTTACACACATTTAAAGCATTTATCAGGTAACACTGATATCTGCTCTGTCATTGTCCTTAAAAAGCTCCTGTTGGAGAGACTTACTTTTTAACTGAGTCTCCTAGACATATAGCTTAGAGAATTTTAGTTAGCTAGTAAAATATACAACTGGTAGTCCCTACCCATATATTCTGATTCTAGTTTCACATCACAAAATATAATCAATTTATTCTTAAATTTAATGATCATATAGTCTAGTCTTTGTATCCCTTCAACTCAATGCTTAGCTGAACTATTTACAAGTGTCTATTAATTTGAAAACAAATAAGATTACACATTCCTTCAAATATAAAAACTATATATCCAAGTGGTTTTCTTTAAAATAGCATATAGTTTGGTCAAGTATTTGATTCAGTAGTAGAAGACTTAGTAAGCATAGTTCAGTTCCTAGCACTGAAAAAAAAAATACTTAACTAGCATGAAGATTAATCAAGTTTTCATGCAGTCTGATAGTCTATATACTATATAGCTAGCTTACACAGCTCCACAAGAGTCCATTGCATGTATTTATTCCATTTTCTATCTTCTGGGGTGAATGGTTGGTTGGTTTTATAAAATCAGACATTGTTGCAATATGTCCCCTATGGAAATCAGAACCTCTTATAAACTTAAGCCTGTTTCCTAGTTTTAAAAAAAAAAATGTTTAGGTATTTACCGTCTTATAACGTAAGTATATGCCAGCTTGGCAATAAACTCTACTATTTTATATGTTCAAAAATGCCTTTGTATCATTTAACATTTTGAAAGAACAGTACAGACCCTACAAAAAAATATGTGAAGGAAATAATGTCATTTTATGTTATATCTAAATTGCTAAAATCATATGATTCAAAGAAATTCTAGAAAGTTTCCTAAGAAAAAAACCATAATAAGAAAAACAATTGCAAGCTATAAGAAAGTGGGACATTAAACTAGATCATTTTTTTTATTTTTAACATAAGATAATTGAATAGATCAGTGAATGAATAAAAAATAAATCTTTATTTATAGAAAGGAATAACATATTAATCTAGGATTCGATAACCAGCAAAAGATATTTCTCTAAAGTTTAAGTATATATACATTACAAACATCAAGCTAGTCTCTAAAGAGGAATTCAGAAATGTCTTGAACAGTCTGGAAAATTTGGGACAAGTCAGTCAAGATTCTATTTTCAGGAGGGAAATAGAATTTCCCTCCTGAAATTTGAGGAAGCTTTTACCAAAAACATTATTTAAGAAAATACGGAAACCATTTAATCCTGTAATCAATCCAATGATAATGTGTGCAAAGACGATATCTTAGTCATTGTTCTCCTGTCATGACAAAAGACCATGACCTAGGTAACTTATAAAAGAGAGCATTTATTTGGGAGCATTAGAGTCCATGGCCATCATGAGACAGAGCAGGGCAAGGGTAATGGCAGCAGGCAAGCATGTTGATAGAGCGGTCACTGAAGGTGTACATCTAATCCACAAGCAGAAGGCAGAAAGAGAGAAAACTATCTGGGAATGTCATGGTCTTTCAAAACTTCAATGCCCAATGCCAGTGACACACCTCCTCCAACAAGGCCATATATCCTAATCTTTCAGAAACAGTGCCACTAACTATGGACCAAGTGTCCAACTATATGAGCCTGTGGGTGCCATTCTCATCCAAACTATTATAGAAAATGAAAGTATAACTGCAGGACAAAGTCACATAGATTTTGTAATGGTTCCATCCCTATGGAATTCATATTTGATGCCAGTGATAACAATATTGATCAGACTGTGATAAAAAAAATAATGGAGAGATATATTATCACAAAATTACAGTGAGACTTACGGACCAATCAAGACCATAATGACTTTCTTTTAACAAAACAAAGCACTAGAAGAATTGATAAATATTTGCCTTCATGTAATTGTGACTCCAGTTTGTTTTGGAGCATGTTGGAGATTCACAAAGAAGACCCTCTAAATATTAATGTTATCTTTGTTATAGAGTGGAGGACTGAGACCTTGAATTATCTCAGGTGGGAAAAATGGATAAGATCACCTGTCTTATCAATATTCTTTTCTTATAGATGCAGCCACGATCTACTGAGGTCTCTTTCCATTATTCAGAGTGATCCTTATATTGTGTCCCACCTCTCTAGGGTATAAGTTAGAAGTTCCTTCCACCTTTACACAGAAATTAGTCAACATAATGAATCAAGTATCCATAGGGATCCATTGTCTGGAGACAATGGCCAGAGAGTAAATGACTTGAAGAGATGACAGTGGTAAACGTTCTAGAAGAAAATGCCAAGTGTTGCTGGATATGCTAGTCTACACTTTTAATTCCGGCACTTAGGACGCGAGGTGGGCGAATCTTTATGAATTCACTACCAGCCTAATCTACAAAGCTATAGAGTAAGTCTAGGACTGCCAGGGCTATTATACACAGAAACCCCGTTTTGAAAAAACAAAACAAACAAACAAACAAATAGGCAAATGTCACTAACTTTTGGATTAACATACAACTGTGGTTTAAGCTTCCAATGCCTATCCTTTGGGCTTCTGAGAAGAACACCAGCACCCTGATAACATCCTCTAACAAAGTCCTAGACTGTGTAAACTATTATTTGTGTGTGTGTGTGTGTGTGTGTGTGTGTGTGAGAGAGAGAGAGAGAGAGAGAGAGAGAGAGAGAGAGAGAGAGAGAGAGAGAGAGATTTCCACTTATGATGTTTGGCTGATGCTTCTTCCTAGGGCTTCATTTTCATGACCATAATTACTATCTCGCAAATTATCATAAGAGTCATTTGCCCAACTGCTGAAAGGTCAGGACTGAACTTATACTCACATGCAATCATGGAAGGCAAAGTTCTTTTCTGTAGAACTCCAAAGAACTTTGTAAATCACACAAATCCTGAAATTAGATAAAATTGGATATCTTTCAGTGGATACCAAAGAAATATTGGACAAAAGACGTTCTTCAGGCAATCTAAGGGGTGGAGACCTGATTCAGTCAGTAAGAAGCTTGCTTTTCAAGAACTAAGACCTCAGTTCTATTCCCAAAAATCACATAAGCATCTGGTATAGTGGTACAGTCTTGTTATTCCAATTCTGTGAAGGCGAGACAGGATGATCCTTGAAGCTCATTAGCTAGGCAGCCTCTCCTAATTGGTAAGTTCTAACCTCCACATCTATGTGCACAATTATCCATACCTGCATACATCCATGTGCCTCCACACCCATATGAACACATATATAAAAATCTATGTCTGTCCCCTGTAGTTTGTGGTGAAGACTTTTGACTGGCAAGAACTTTATCATTCTCTTGTATATTCAGGATACCTGGTGCAAATACCCATTCTCCAAAATAAAAGGTATCAAAGGAACTTGACAAAGTGTTTAACAATTCAATCATTTAGGCAAAAAATAACATTCATTTATACAATATACTCTTCTTCACACAAGAAAGAGAGTAATCCATAATAAAATCAATCTGGATTTCTCACTATATGAGCAACAAGGAATGCTTACCAAACAAATTACTGTGTTGAATACTTTCATGTATCACATTGATATAACTTAAATTCTTCCTCTATTTTTAGAATTAAGAGACATCTTTAACATGAGGTTTTCCTACCAGATTTATGCGGTTATGAATTTATATTGTAGTTTTTACAATAACCAAAGAACTGAAAAATAACCAAAGAACTGAAAAATAACCATAGAACTGAAGTTAATTTTATTTAAGCTTTTAGTGTTTCTCCTTGGAATTGTCCTATAATCCTTACTCCTACCAAGTATTCTTTACTCATTTGGCCTTTTTCTAGCCCTCAGAATACCCACCATTTATTAGATTAGACTTCTGGCAATTGAGGATAGATACATGTATTATCTACATTTTTAACTGAAAATGCATAGCCACTAACTCCTTGATGGATGTCAACATGTCAACTATAAGCCAATATGACTTATAGTGTTGGAGTGTGCTTATTGCTTTCTCATAAACTCTGGAAGTTTGTCCCTTATCGAACTGTCCTTTTCTAGATCATTATAAGTTCTAGAGGGCAAAGAGTACATATTCTTAAAACCATCATGTCTTTCTAGGAGAGAGAAAAAGAAGATAATGTGTGTAAAATTCCAGGATTAACTCTAAGAAAATTGATAAACATTGAATAGAAAGTTAATTTTGACCTCCATAAATCATCATAAATTATTATCATATTTTCTTTATGTAACAAGAATTATCTACAAATGTGTGATGAGTTTGGACATTGTGTCTTACCACAATTTCTCAAATAAAACATTGAGTCATTGAGTTACTCATTCTATCTAGGCAAAACACATACACACATATACTCTTATGCATTTACTCTTATACACACACATATACATATATCTTACCTAAATATATCCATAGGTTTCACTCTAGTCAGGCATGGTATAAAATACCTGCATGTGTAGCTTTCTATAGTCTGTAGACAGATGACTGCAGAGCCCAAATGCAGTGATGAGGCAAAAGTAGCTAGCCTTCTGCATCTTCCTCTCTCTTCTATTTTTTGCACCCATTGTATTTTTTATATCTAAATATCTAAATTCAGCAAGATTTATGCATTTCTTCTATTTTCATGTAACATGATGATTGTTACTTTTAGAATAATGTCTAATATGGAAGGGAGAAAGGAATTCCACAAAAGTATTGTTCAAGACCTAACAAAATAGTGAGACATAGGGAAGACATTAAAGGCGAATAAAGTGGGTAAATTAAAAGATAAATTATTATGTTGTTTGATCAATTAACATATGCTTATCTTGCAGTTCAGAATGCTTTGTAGTTTCTGGGTATATCAATTACTTTTCCAGTGGCTATGAGACAGTTCTTAACAACTTTAGGGAGGAGGTTAGTGAGGTTCACAGAATATTAGTGATCACAGATAAGAAACCATGGTAGTGGGTGGAACATCTTGGTAGCAGAGTTGGATGGTACAGAAATCCAAATATATCACAGTATCAGAACAGAAAGCATGACCTGGATCTAGACAGGACTCCAGCCCATTATTTCTGCCCCCTTCACTACTTCTCTCTCTCTCTCTCTCTCTCTCTCTCTCCAGAGATCCATTTCTAGCAAAGTCAAACCTAAAGATTTAAAGATTCCATGATTGCCCCAAAGGGTGTCACCAGTTATGACCCAAGAGTTAAAACACACAAGACTATGAGGATTATTTTACAATCAAAGTCCAACACTTGGGATACAAAATGAAATTAAACTGCTAAATTTCCTGATGAAATTAAAATTCTCATGGAACATATCATAAATTAGCAATGAAATGACTAGTGTTATATATACCTTATTTCCAACTAATTCTAACTTGTTTACAATGCTACAAGCCTATTCAATGGATACAGCTATTTTCACTGTACAAATGTTAAATCTTTATATATACTGAAATAACCTCCACTTTTTAAGTGTAATTTACATTTTTCAAGGCTCAGCTCAGAAGTTAGCTATTCTTCAAGATAACCTTATGAAGCATTAATACTTGCTACTCTGTATGGCTGTAGGACTCCACACAATGCATTTCAACTTCTGTGTATTAAACAGTGAAGTTTAATGATCTATTTATATGCCTTTCATCTCAGTGATTTTTGTAGTTTGTAGGATAAGGGTCAAGGGTTGATTTGGCCTTCCCATGTTCTCCACCAGCAGCTTCTTCCTGAAGAGATAGGCCATAATCATATCAACCTCAGGATACCAATGCCACAAACCACAAGTGTCACTCATACATGGCATGAACTACACTGAAGATTGAGCAAATTTTGAACAATACCGAAGCTAAACATTTTGTTGTGATCTCCATTTTATGAGTGAGAAAACTAGGTGATCATCCAGGAAATATGGTTTGTCCACAGTCAGAAAACTATCAAAGGGTAAATATCTAATGAATCAGTAAGTTAATTTATATTTGTTTACAACAAATAATTTAGTGTATATATGTTCATCCTTCTAATTAGTTACCCAGAAAGTATAAGCATCTGTTCAAATAGTTTCATTATTTTTATTCAGTTTGTGTTCTGTTCCCTCTGGCTCTAATGATCTAACTCGGAATGGGAGAAAACTATGTGAACTACATCCCAAACCCTACAATTTGAGAATCACTGATCATTAATACAACAGCAAAATCAGTCACATGGCAAGTTTCATGGGCCTGAGCAATGCATATATTTTTAAAATTTATAAAGTAGATGATTGACATGCAAGAGCTTAGATGATTACACCTTATTTTCTCATGTACACATTTGGTTGGTTTTTGTCTTAGTTGCAGTTTTACAGACACCATGACCAAGGCAACTCTCATAAGGACAACATTATTTGCAGCTGGCTTATAGGTTCAAGAGGTTTAGTCTATTATCATTAAGGTGGGAACATGGCAGGTATGGTGCAAAAGGAGCTGAGAGTTCTACATATTAATCTAGAGACTGCTAACAGAATACTGGCTTCCAGGCAACTAAGATAAGAGTCTTAATACCCACACCCACAGTGACACACCTATTCCAACAAGGCCACACCTACTCCAACAGAGCCACACCTTCTACTAGTGCCACTCTCCAGACCAAGCATATACAAACCATTACATTTTTTTCAATACAAAGATAGCTGTTAGAAGGAAATGAGACAAGGGATTTAGGGGCATTCATGAGACTTAAAAATAGAAAATTATGTTTTTATTAGTCATGCAGTCTCTTGCTTCCTTCCACACAGCAGGATACTACCTTTGTAATGACAGAGCTGTTGCTTATCAGAACTGGATAATGATCATAGAAATGGCAGCACCTGACCATAGTTAATGCAGAATAGTTGGATTAAACATAGTCATATTATCTGACATACTCAATTTGCCTACATTCTTGTACTAATTGACTCAGCTACAGAGACAAAGTCTGAATATTAATTCTCATTGGTTTGAGGTTCTATACTAGATTTCTTAATAAAAAGCCTGAACCTCATTTGTGAAGATCTGAAAACATAGACTATCACCACACTTAGTCTAAACAAATGCTTCCTGGAATTCATTTTTTGCAATAAAAGTATCTTCCCTTATACAGAGATAGATTATAGAGAAAATTGTTACCATTCTCTCCAGGGTCATTTTAATCAGCTGGCTGTCTTCTTGTTCATAATACACACAGCAATCATTCTGGAAAGTTTTTGTGGTCATTCTAAATAAATGAACCATTCAAATGCAATCAGTGATGATGAGCTTGGGTACTGGGGACAGCCATGCTGTGAATATTGATGATTTTTACAAAATCGTGTTGGTAGGCTATAAAAATGCTATTTATTAGTAATATTAAACTGACAATAATTTTAAATCCATGTAATTTTCCCTGTCAGCAGAAAATATGTGAGAAAATAGTCAAGGATGAAGCCATCTCTTAGCAGAGAAGAAGATTGACCTCACAAGAAAAAAGGAAAGAAAGAAGGAAGGAAAGGAAAGGAAAGGAAAGGAAAGGAAAGGAAAGGAAAGGAAAGGAAAGGAAAGGAAAGGAAAGGAAAGAGGGAGGAAGGGTGAGAGAGGGGAGGGGAGAAAAGAGAGGAAGGGAGAGGGAGGGGGTAGGGGGGACTCTATGGCTTCGTCACTTCTCCACTTTCAAATTAGTAATAATGGGCTCAGTGGAAAAATTAATACCAAATGGTGGTTAGTGAAGCCCCTCCCTTTTATTAGTGAAGACCTCTGGATTCAGACAAAGCTGGGAACTGTCAATCGAAGAACAGCACATCAAAACTGTGAAGAGTTGTGTAATCATCTGCAAATGTTTGTAAACTCTCTATTAGTAAGACATATTGTCTTCTTCCTGCCTGCTCTTCATTGTCAGTGATAAAACCAGGTGAGAAATGCCAGAGGAAATAATGGCTGTAGAGGAGCCCCAAAGAGACAACAACTATTGGTCATTACTGCTACAGCAAACAAGAATATAAAATATATCCCTAAGGCAAGACAACAAGAAAAGAAGGCTAAACACTCTTGAGCTGAAACACGTACAAGTTCTTTAGCAGACTCATCAATAGAATATATATATACATGTAATAAAAATGTTTAAATATCCATGTGGTGCTTTCAATATGCTTGGCCCAGGTAGTAGTACTATTAGGAGTTCTGAACTTGGAGTAGTGTGAGACCACAAAAGGATAGCTTGGTTCTTGGTTGGGCACAGGTCTCAAACCCCAGACACTGATGGGACAACGGCAGGTGTTCCGCCACGCCTCCAGAACCCAGAGTCCTGACACTCAGTCTAAGACCTCCATTCACACAGGGCAACGCCCCTACCAACCCCTCCACAGGTAGAGGGCATGACTACAAGCCTCAGGCCCTAGAGAGATCTCCATTTTAATGAGATACCTAAAGGCCAGAGGGTGTAGCCAATTAAGTATTCTTTCCCAGACCCTCCTCTCTCCCTATTTAAGTCAGGTCTGCCTTGACCTAAGTGGAGGTGCATCCAGATTCAACTACCATCCGCTATGAAAATAAAGCCTTTTGAAACCATGGACTTCCTCATGTCTTTTGGGGCCCACCAAAGAAGGCCTTTAATGAGCCGCTGTAGCCGCAGCCATGTGCCTAACTTCTCGCCTGGAGGGCCTCTCTGCATTCCAGCCACGAGAATGCCTCTTCAAGCAAGCTATCCTAGCTGCCTGCCAAGTGAATGATGAACTAAAAGTCTCACCCGGCAGGGCACCACTGGAGCTCTCCCTCTCGCTCCTCTCAGCTGCAGGCCAGTCCAGCCTGCATGCCCCCAGTCTCAATTTTTCTGTGGCTTCCAACGCTGCCTGAGAGCCCAGGAGTCTGAGACCAGTTGATCCCCACAAGCCTTTTTGTCCGGGGTTCCCCATCCAAGAGCTCTGTGCCCCTGTAAAGCTTCAGACTGAGTGAGAACTCCCCATGCCGGGCGGGGCCGGAGTCTCATGGAACCAACTCAGTCAAAGATCCTGTGCTTCTGCTTCTCTCTGGAGGTGTGCCTCCCTGAGTTGAAGACACGGGGGACCCACAACTCCACCCAACAAGAACCCATGCATGTGATCCCACCTGCCAGCTAACCATTCCCGGCAGAGTAGGTATGGTCTTGTTGGAGGAAGTGCGTCACTGTGGGAGTGGGCTTTGAGACCTTCCTCCTGGATGTCTGAGGACAGTCTGCTTCTGACTTTTTTAGGATGAAGACGTAGAACTCTCAGCACCTCCATCATGCCTGCCTGGATGCTGCTGTGTTAATGGAATAGTTTGTCTTCCTTCTTGCCACTTACTGTAAAAATGGGAAGTGAGAAGGATAACTAGCAAGCAAATACAAGCCAGTATTACTTAGTGATTTGGGAGGTACTTTGACTAAGTATCAAAGAATCCTAGAACTAAAAAATGTACCATTGGAAATTTATGCTCTAAAGAAAAATGCAAGTTTGATTAGATACTCTTTTGATGAGAACTTTGCCTGAATGTGTTTGAATCATGACTCTTTCTTAGTCATCTCAGCAAATCCAGGAGATAAATCAAAGAAAGATCATAAAGAATTCTGTTGTCCAATGGTTCAGGTTCCTCGTGATGTAAACAAGAAACCCACAGTATTGTCAAAACTGGTATCAAAACAAAAACACTCTCAGCTTGGTCTAAAGGGATCAGATAAGAAAGAGGAACTGGAATCCTTCCAAACTTCAAATACATAATAAATGGGCTAATGGAATGACTCTAGTGCAAATAGCAAGTCTTTGAACTTCAGTTCAGTTCAGTGAGTTACAGAACTGCTGTAAAGACAGAGGTTAAAAACAATGTCATTTTGTTTCATTCTATTTTATTTCTCTATCTATGATCAGAATGGAAAATTAGAGTAATGCAACTTCAGAACTGTTAAAGGTAATCTGAAAATATGTTTCATAATAGGATCATCTGTAGAGAATAGAAAATATCCATATTCCTAAGATATATTCAAAGTCTCTAGTTTAGAGATCAGAATAAGATTTATTTTTTGTTATTCCTTTTATTTGGGGGATTATAATATAATTTTATCATTTTCACATGTTTCCCTCTACACCCTTATATATGACTGCTTGCTCTCTTTCAAACTATTGGCCTCCTTTTTCATTAACAGTTATATGTATATATGTATATGCATAAACATATATACACATACACATTCCTAAATGTAGCCTGCTCTGTCTGTATGGATGTTTCCAGTGCTGACCATTTAGTATTAGACAAGCAATATTGGCTGTACTCTTTCTTCCCTGTGGGATGCTTTAACAGGTATCCAGCTGGCCATGATGCACTGAACTCAGAGAATCAGTGATCTACCGAGAAAATAATTGCAGTGAACTTTGCTTTTAACTTTCCATTACCATGTGAAACAGACAGAATTGAAGAAGTCACACACACACACACACACAGAGAGAGAGAGAGAGAGAGAGAGAGAGAGAGAGAGAGAGAGAGTTCTTAAAACTCCAAAAATCATCACCAGTTCTCAGGTCATTCCCTGTAGCCTGTACGCCAGTATACAGCAAGTTCAGGAATGACCTCAGCCACAGTATGGCAGGACTCCACTTACCTTACAGAAGATGTCTTCTTTACATGAGCCAGAGCATTTAGGAAGAACACTGGTGACATATAGTCATGATGCTGAATGCTACTGATGGCCCCCAGCAGAGTAGGATAAACACTCAAAATCTGTAGCTGTAACATGAGCGTCTGCCAGAGCAGCCAGAGCAGCGTCTGTTCTGGGTGTCTCTTTCTGAAAATGGTCCAGGGTTTTACTCTCATATCAGTCAATCTTTCCAGGAAGGGTTTTGTGAAATGACAGTAATTGGCACTGTTCTGGAAAAAGTAGGTTCTGCTACTTATCAGAGTTTTATAGGATGCTGTCATCTTTTTATTTTGTAAAAGAGATACCATGACTGTGTTCCAAAAAAAGAAAAAGAAAGAAAGAAAGAAAGAAAGAAAGAAAGAAAGAAAGAAAGAAAGGAAGAAAGTGCTATTGATTTCTGATAATTTGGTTTTCTTATTCAGACATACCACTCATTCATTCCTAGTTAGGAAAGGAATCTTTTATAATCTAATGCTAAACTATCAAATCAATGTATTATGCTTCCTGATTCTTGTTTAACAACGAGGCATAACATGAAGATTAATGAATAGCTCAGAAACGAAGCTATCATATTTATTTTCCTGACATTTTGAGCCTGCCCACTTAATGAATGCACCAGGTTTCTGTACTATCTATTCTCCAGAGTTTACTTTATCCAAGCATAGGCATTCATAGTACCTGTATAAATAGCTATTTTTTTCCTTGGGCTTGGCAGTATACACTTCTTGTTTGAGACTCTCCCTGTTCTTTGTTTCCTTCATCCTGTTCCAGTAAATTCTCTTTTTTCAGACAGTTCTGCACTCTATGAAGTTTGAGTAAAACTGTCAATCAGTGAATTATTCTTCTTTCTTCCCAAAGTTGGCAACCACATTGCTTTGCCCATTAACAAACCAACCACTGGCCTGGAAAAGGCACAGTTATGATTTTTTCTGAAAGATATTTTAAACTAGAGCTGGATTGCTTAGGAAAGCTATAACAGGATTATACAGAGATAACCCAGTGCCCAAGCATGTGGAGAATACAGGAAAGGAGGTATTTCAACAACTTCAGTTCTAAGACCCACCCTAACCAAACCATTGACACATGAGGCATTAAGCGATTGAAATGTGACTAGAACATATTAAGTTGTTCTGTATATGTAAAGTAACACCAGAGTTCAAAGATAGTATGAAAAAAATGAAAAATAAGTCAGTAATGATTTTCCTAATTAATATACCATATTCTGAATGCATATATTGCAGTTAATTTTGTCTATTTCTTTTTTTTTGTTTTTGAATATTTTTGAAAATACTTGAAAGTATAACTACATGATTTTTCCCCTTCCCTATTATCTCTGCAATCCCTTCCACACACCACACCTTATTCTCTTTCAAATTCACCTGCTCAGTCTACGCAATGCCTGTGGCATGTATATGTTTTCAGGGCTGAACATATTCTATTGTTTCCCATGCTCTGTATTTCACCGTACAATTCATTGTACCAAAATATAGTTAACTGCAACTAGCATAAAGAAGTCATATCCAAAAAAGTTGTGAGCCTCTAGGTGAGAACCAACTATGCAGAGACAGACATTAAAGTCAGAGACATACACCTTAATTCCCTTAGAACAAGTTTTCCTCTAACAAGTTATGAGCTAGCACATTAAGGAAAATATGTCTCTGAAAACCTCACATATGCACTTCTATATATTCTTTTTCCCAACAGGCATGGCTGCAGAAGCTATAAGGACAATATTGGACAGTTTGTGTTGGAGACAGTCTTCTTAGGCTCTGGTGAATAAATGAATTTCTATCTTGTTGAGCCTTTGCATATTTGCTTCTATTTGCTATCTCTGCCTAACCTGACATACTTTATTGAACAGTCCCTCTTCAAAGTTTCTGAGGACCAAAAGCATACATGTCAAAGGAAACAGAAAGATACAGAGCAGGTGGAGTTGACTGAATGTAAATAATCATCCCTTGCCATAGAAATATATTCATAGAAGTAACATGCTTCCTTATCTAGCAAGACATGCGAGGGTCTTGTTTATGGCTTCCATACTCCCCTTCCTCCTGCATGATAATCTTTTCAGAATAGAGGGCTTTGTTAAACAATGAAGGTATCTGTTGAAAATTTGATTTTGGGGGTATATCTGTAATTTCTGGTAGAGTTTACAGTTTTAACAGTAGATTAATTAATAAATATTTGCTTTTACTTGTGGACTAATCCAATTCCTTCAGGGCTCATATAGATCAAAAGAGTAAAAAGGGGGAGGGGAGATATTTCCCCTCTCTTCTTGAGGTGAAATATCCATCCATGAATACCCTGACCTTGAATATTAAAGTTTCTGGTTCATGAACCTTCAGAGTCTGGTGCATTTCCGGTGTGTTCTCAGGCGTTTAGATAAGCTCAAGCTTATTGACAAAATCACAACTATAGAAAGGATCTATAGAGCCAGGCATGTTGATGTATAAATATACATCAAATACTTTGGAGGATGACATAGAAGTATCTCAAGTTGGAGGGCATTTTGAGCTAGGTGATGAAAATTTGTCAAACAAAAACAAAAATTACCTTGCATAGTTTTGTTTTGTTTTGTTTTGTTTTGTTTTGTTTTGTTTTGTTTTGTTTTGTTTTGCTTTGCTTTGCTTTGCTTTGCTTTGCTTTGCTTTGCTTTGCTTTGCTTTGTTTTGTTTTGTTTTGTTTTGTTTTGTTTTGTTTTTAAATCATGGCTGACTACAAAACTGTGATTGTGGGGAGATGGAAGTGGTAGATCACAAGCCAAAATCATTCTGCATGGGCTCCATTCTTTTAATAGCCAAGAACTTTGACTTCTTTCTTTCTGTTCTATTCTAGTCAAGAAGAGTCTGTTCACCTCTAGTCTAGCCTAGCCTACCCTAGCCTAGTCTGTCTTGCTGTTTTGAGACAGGGTCATGTTATATAGTGATGGCTAGTCTGGAACTCACCATGTACATCATGTCAATCTCAAACTTACAAGCAGACCTCATGCCTTGACCTCTTACATGCTGAGATTACATTTACTGTATGACCAGCACATAGCAGAACTATATTTATGCCTTCCAAGGGCTGTACATCCACTAATATCATCACCTTCCTCTTGGTCTTGCTTCTTAAGGTACCTCAATACCACTACCCTGAGAACCAAGTTTCCTTAGCACGAACCATGGAACAATATACTGAAACTATACCATCCAATCTCAGAGTAAAATAAACTCAAACAAAGGAAAACCTAAGCAAAGCAAACTGAAATCCAAGGATAAAGAAAAAATTCTTAAAGTTGCAATGGCAAATACACATACAGTGCAAGCAATGACATGTTTCTCACCAGAATAAATCTAGAAGACAGTGAAACATCTTAAAACTGAAAAATAAAAAAACACATCCTCCAAGAATTTGATAGCCCATAAAAATATCCTTTACAAGTAAAAGTTAAACAAGCACATTCTCATATAGAGAACTAAGAGAATCCACTGCACATCTACCTGCTCTAAAAGAATTGCTGAAGTAGTAAGCCTGAACAGATAAAGAAAGAAATGTGTTCCTTCAGGAATGAGACCATAGTATCAGAAATGGTATGATGGCAATAATCAATCATAGGCTGTGTTTCTTTAAATAGTTAAGACATTTTATAATAAAAAGCTCATTATCTAGAGAATCATCAAGATATGGACATGTAATATGTGATACAACTATACTTTACTGTAGTGCAATATATACATGATGGTAAGTCTTCTGGGCTTCACTAAAGTGACAACATACTGGCTCTTTGTAAAGAAAGGAAAACTAGATATTAAAAATGCTATGGCACCTTGGAATAACTATAAAGAAAAGTAGTCCCAAAACAGTAGTTACATTGTGTTGGAATATTCAAAGTAAGTGACTAAGTAAAACAACATAGCTTACAGGAATCCAGGACATGAAAAGAAAAAACAAAAAGCACAGAAAACAAAATTTACTTTTAAGTCAGTAACTGATCAAAATTCATCTGTAATAATTATTACATTAAAGATAAATGATGTACACACACTAAAGATGAGGCAACGACTGTTGTATTGAGTATGTCTGTAAAAACACTCAGTATATACTATTTATGGAAAATTTGCTCTAAATATAATTATATGGATAACTTAGTCATAAAATTATTAAAGATTTTATATATATAAATAAAATCTATATAAAACTAA
The DNA here is from genome assembly GCA_030674055.1 of Rhabdomys pumilio. NCBI lineage: Eukaryota > Metazoa > Chordata > Mammalia > Rodentia > Muridae > Rhabdomys > Rhabdomys pumilio. Next base: position 27,281,343 of record JANHMN010000016.1, on the reverse strand, counting down.
TTAGAAGAAAGCTAGAGTTGTTTTGTTAACATCAGAATGAAGATTTCAAAATAAGATGATGACAAATACAAATAGTACAACCTAAAAATCAAAGTCTTAATTCATCAACACTCATAACCGTTTTATATGTCTATACTTAACAGGGATTACAAAGTATATAAAGCAAATATCATTGGAACTGGTAGGGGCAATAGATCATTCCAAAATTCTTCTTTGAAACATCAGCATTCTTTCTCAGTATTTGATTTTTTAAGGAAAAAAAAAAAGTAGATGCAAAATCTCAAAGCATATGGGAGACAGGGACATTATCAGCCAACCTGACTTAATTGACATTTAAGGGTTGCTTCAGCCAAAAACAGCAGAATACACATTATCTTTAAAGTGCACATGAAATATTCAAAAGAACACATCCATAATACATAATAACGAACCTTAACAGATTTAAAGTGAATGAAGTTATGCAAAGTATGAAGCTAAAATAAAAATTCACTAGTGCAAAAATATTTTTGAAATCTCAAAATATTAAAAAAAATTAAACTTTTTTCTTTTCTGTTTTATTTCTTGACACAGGGCTTATGTGTGTGTGTCTGTGTGCATGTAGTTGCAGCTGTAGCTGCAGTTGTCCTGGAACTTACTCTGAAGACCAACTGGCCTCAAACTCATAGAGACCCACCTGCTTCTGCTTCCCAAGTGTTAGTTTTCAAGGTATGCACCACCACTACCCATCTTAAACAACATATTTTTAAATAAACTTGATGCAAAATAAGATCTTTCATTGTAAAGTTTAAAATATTTGAACTGAATTTAAATAAAATATTTTATGTTTCAAAATTGATGATTTATAATTAAGGATTTCCCAAAGAAATATTTAGGGCAATGAAAGTTTATTTTATAAAAAAAAAAAAAAAAAAAAAAAAAACAAAAAAAACCAAAACCTCAAACCAATGGTTTTCATTATAGGGAGTGTATTAAATGTATTAAATCTGATATAATATAAGCTTATAAAGAAAAATCAAAAATAAAGATAAAATTAAAAACCAATAAAATATTTTAAAGGAAAACAATAGAATAAATCAATAGAAACAAAAATTATTGTTTAACTACACAAAACTGCTAAGCTCTGGACAGACTGGCCAAAAGAAAGAGAAAAAAAAAGAAGAGATGCAAATCTAGTCTCAAGTGAAGAAATAGACCTCTAAATTTTGAAGCAATTGAGGGAAGAAAAGACTGATTCCAGGCCTATATAATTTCAACTTTGGTGAAATATGGCATTTTAATTTTTGTTTTGTTTCTGTTGGTATTAGAGGAGTTGTTTGTTTTGTTTTGTTGTTTTGTTGTGCTTGAGACAAGGTCTGTCTATATAGTTCTGGCTATCCACCACCTTATACCTGGCTGAAATATAGAATTTTCTTGAGAGAGGTAAGATAGCTAAGATTATGTAACAGGGACTAGCCTAGGCAGCCTTGTGTTTCTCAGAGAACACTGATACATAGTTGTCTTAGTCAAGGTTGTTTTGCTGCGAAGAGACACCATGACCATCACAACTCTTATAAATGAAAACATGACATTGCGACTGAATTATAGTTTAGAGGTTTAGTCCATTATTAGCATGTAGGGTGGATTCACTAATATTTAAAAAGAAAAACTGACAATTCTACATACTTTCTTCTAAAAGTAGAAAGATAAGTACTTCTCAGATTATTTAATGGCAGCAACATTCTCCCTTTTATGCAATCCTGTGATTCCAGTCCTGGATCTAGACCTAAGTGAAGAGAGAGGGAGCATCACTGTGGAACTTCTAGACATGCATGTGGAAGTTTCATTTGTAATCATCAAAACCAGCAAAAGCATTAGATGCCCTACTACTGCACAATAGACACATAGCTGTGCTGATTTTCTATAACAGACATAGAAATAAAAGGAAATGAACCCTTAGTACACTGAGAATGTGATAGATTGCAAATAAATTATACTAGGTAGAAATTAGTTATTATTAAAAGAAGATCTAGATGTGATTGAACATACCTATAATTCTGTGACTCAGGAGCTAAAACAGGAGGATAACAAGATGAAGGCCAGCAGGGCAGACTGAGCTATGCAAGACACAATGTCAGAAACTACAAAAATGTGGGCATGTCCCTTTAAAAAGAAAGAAAGGTTATGTAGAATCAAGTGAGAGGGAGAAAGAAAGGAAGACAGGCAATCTGGCTGACTCTGAATCAAGTCAAATTAAGAAGAATAGGTGCTGCATGATGTCATTTATGTGCAATTTTGAGAAAAGATGAACTGTTGATGAAGCACGAATCATAGATGTCCAGTGCATAAGAGAAAGACTGAGAGCAATTAGACAAAAAAAAAAAAAAAAGGAGAACAAGAGGAAAAAGAGGGAGTCGAGGTATCACTATTTGCAGATGTTATGATAGTATACATAAGCAAACCCCAAAATTCTACCAGAGAATTCCTACAGCTCATAAACAACTTCAGCAAAGTGGCTGGATATAAAATTAACTCAAACAAATCAGTAGCCTTCCTTTACACAAATGATAAATGGACTAAGCAAGAAATTAAGGAAATATCTCCCTTCACAAGAGCCATAAATAATATAAAATATGTTGGCATAACTAGAACCAAGCAAGAAAGTGACCATCTTACCAAAAGCAATCTACGGGTTCAGTGCAATCTCCATCAAAATTCCAAGACAATTTTTCACAGACATGGAAAGAGCAATTCTCAACTTCATATGGAAAAAGCAAAAACAAAAACAAAAACAAAAAAAAACAGGATAGAGAAAACAATTCTCAACAATAAAAGAACCTCTGGGGGAATCACATCCTTGACCTCAAGCTGTACTTCAGAGCAATAGTGATTAAATTTAAAAAAAAAAAAAAAAAAAAAAAAACCATGGTATTGATACAGAGACAGACTGGTTGATCAAAGGAATAGAATTGAAGAACCAGAAATAAACCCACACACCTATAGATGCTTGATCTTTGACAAAGAAGCCAAAAAACAAAGATGGGTCGGTGGGGGGAACAAGCATATCCAACAAATGGTGCTGGTCTAACTGGCAGTCTGCTTGTAGAAGAATGCAAATTAATCCATACTTATCACCTCACACAAAGCTCAAGTTCAAGTGGACCAAGGACCTCAATATAATACCAGATAGAGAATCTAATAGAAGAGAATGTTAAAAAATAGCCTCAAAGACATTGGCACAGGGAAAAATTTCCTGAACAGAACACCAATGGTTCGGGCTCTAAAATCAACAATTGACAAATGAGACCTCATGAAATTGACAAGCTTCTATAAGGCAAAAGATACTGTCAATAGAACAAATGGCAACCTACCAATTGAGAAAAGATCTTCACTAACGCTACATTCAATAGAGGGCTAACAGTCAAAATATATGAAGAACTCAAGAAGTTAGACTCCATAAAAACAAATAACCCAATTAAAAATAGAGTACAGAGCCAAACAGAGATGGCTGAAAAACACTTAAAGAAATATCCAACATCCTTAGACATCAGGGAAATACAAATCAAAACGACCCTGAAATTCCACCTTACACCAATCAGAATGGCTAAGATCAAAACCTCAAGGGACAGCACATGCTGGCAAGGATGTAGAGAAAGAGGAACATTCCTCCATTGCTGGTGGGATTGCAAGCTGGTACAACCACTTTGAAAAACAATGACAGTTCCTCAGAAAATTGGAAATAATTCTAACTAAAGACCCAACTATACTATTCCTGGGCATATACCCCAAAAAAATGTTTCACCATACCACAAGGACACATGCTCCACTATGTTCATAGCAGCCTTAGTTGTAATAGCCAGGAGCTGGAAAGAACCCAGATGTTCCTCAACTAAAGAAAATGTAATGTGTTTAATATATATATATATTATATTATATTTATATATTTATATATTTAATATATATAATATATATATACCTTATATATAATATATATAATGTATTAAAATGCAGATATCATGAATGTTGCATGTAAATTGATAGAATTAGAAAATATCACACTGAGGGGGGTAACCCAGACACAATAGGACATGCATGGTATGTACTCACTGATAAAACCCACAGACCATAAGTTTAACAAGAAGCAAGGCCCAAGTTAAGATGCTTCAATCCCACTTATAAGGGGGAAAGAAATAACCAAGGTAGGCAAAGGGAGAGAGAGACCTGTGTAAGAGAGGGGATAGGGAGGAGAAAGGGAGAGCCTGAAAACACCACCTCCAGCAGATAGACAGGTTCCCCAGAGGAAGCATGGGGTTATCAACCTACCTTCAAATTTTTTGACCCAGAATTGTTCCTGACTAGAAGAAATACAGTGACAAAAAAGTAAAGCATAGACTGAAAGAAAGGCCATCCAGTGACCAGCCCAATTTAGGATCCATTCCTTAGTGGGCACCAAACCCTGATACTATTGCTGATGCCATGTTGTACTTGCAGACATAAGCCTAGCATGGCTGTCCTCTGAGAAAGTCTATTTAGCAACTGACTGAGACAGATGCAGATACTCATAGCCAACATTGTATTGGAGATCCTTATAGAAGAGTTAGGGAAAGAACTGAAGGAGCAGAAGGAGATGGAACCTCATATTTTCTATCAGCAGTATCAACTAACTTGGACTCCTGGGAGCTCCCAGAGATTAAGCCACCAATCAAAGAGCATGCATGGACTGGCCCATGGCCCAGGCACATATGTAGCAGAGGACTGCCTTGTCTAGCCTCATTGGGAGAGGATTGCCTAATCCTGTAGAGACTTGATACACCAGGGAAGGGTGATTGAGGTGGGGGGTGGCTGACCTGGGAGTGGTGATTGAAAGGGGTGGGCTGGTGGGGGAACACCCTCTCAGAGGCAAAGAGGAGAAATGGGGTGAAGAACTTTTGAAGGGGGGGACCAAGAAGGGGAACAACATTTGGAATGTAAATAAATGGAAAAAAAAAGTTATAAGTCAAAAGAAGAATATGTCATAGGGAAAGGCTAGACAAACTGAATTTGATTCCCAGGACCCACAAATTAGAAAAAGAAATGACTCATACAAGTTGTCCCCTGACTTCTACAACAAGCTTGAAGGATATTACACACACACTAATTAATTAACTAATTAATGTAATGACTTTTGTTTAAAATAATAACATGACCTTTAAGAAGAGACAATTTTTTTAAAAAACAAATAAGCCCCCCCAAATTAAATTAGGAAGAAATAAGAAGTAAGAATATTAACAAATCTAACTTCCTCATAACTGAGATCCTTATTTATCAAAGGACAACAACTAAGTTGTGCATACCAGTCACAAACTGTGAAGGATACTTACAGGACTCACAGTCTGAAGATAGATGCACATATACTTTTTAAGTTCTTCATAGCACAATAAATGCTAAGCAACCAAGTGGAAATAAGCAAAACTGTACTCATATATCAACAGTAAGCATCTCTGATCAGAAAAAATATACAAGAATCACATATTAATGTGTGTGAGACACTTGTGCACTGTTTGTGCATAGTACATAAGATGATACCTACGTTATTATTAAGAAGAAAAGCTGCAAGTGGAAACCTGAGAAATCCAGTTAAACACTGACATCTGTGTGGTTTTTCCTGCTTTCCCTCCCTCCCTTCTTAGCTGTTCTCTCCATCTCTCCTTCCCTCCCTCCTCCCTCTCTCTTTCCCTCCTTCCTCTCTCTCTCTTTCCCTCCTTTCTTCTTTCCCTCTCTCCCCCTCCCTATCCTTCTATTGTGTGCGCGCGCGCACACACACACACACACACACACACACACACACACAGTGATGTTTCTTTTAATGTCAAATACATGCAATAACTTTATATATAATTATTTTTAGTAGAGGGAATAACTTCCTTTACTTTTCTATCACTACAGACTAAGGCGAAAGATGAACCAGTAATATATAACTTTCTGTCTATGGGATGGATTGTTTTGCTGAACTAGCTAAAAAGCCTTTCAACTTTGTTTTTTAGTCAGTTTTAGAACTAAATATTTAGATTTGACTTTCTTCTCTTTTTTCTTCCTTTTTTTTTTTTTTTTTTTTTAAAAAAACTGGGATTTATGTCTTAAGGCAGAGGAAGTCAAAGAAGGAGACATGTCATCGTTTGTATAAACATTTACTGGATGTATTGAAAAATTACCAGGTCTATGTGATGAACTTTCTGTGGACACATAGGGAGGTTTAAGAGCACATCTGGGATATTAACCAACCATGGCAAAACAGATTGCAATAGGACCATGCACAAATCCTCATAACAAGGCTGTACTGGACAGCCCAGTAAGAAGAAAAGGGTTCCAATATGTCTCCTGGGAGGCCTACTTAGTTTTTTAAATAGTGACTCCACTTAAACTCTCTGCTACCATGTCTGCCTGTGTGCCACCATGCTTCCTTCAGACAAAACTTCTGAAATCCTAAGGCCGCCCCAGTGAAATAGTTTTTCTTTGTGTATTGGGTCTGGGTGAGAGGGGAAGTGGGAGGAAAGGCTGGGGGAGCAGAAGGAGCAGAAACTGCAGTTGGGATGTAATGTATGGAACAAGGCACAGCTGGGTAGAGAGAGAGTGCAGCTGGTCAAACTGCATTCCCAGGCCCTTCTCTGTCAGTCTACATCTGTGTAAAATCAGCAATAACATCTCCAGCTTCACTGGCCATCTTTAAAATCAAGCAGAACTTTTTAAAGAGTCGTGAAACAAAATTGTACACAGGTCTGTAGCTATTCATGTTTGTGATATTTTTGGAAGAAAAAAATGCCATTATTCAGTTCTGACAGTAACCTGCTATGCTAAGCTTTGCTTGTTGCTTTCACTGCCAAGGCCTATAGTGGCCATTTTTTTTTAATTTTATTTATTTATTTGTTTGTTTTTATTTATTGCATAACTTGTATTTGAGTCTGAACAAAAATCCTCCAGGATCCAGGCTGAGATTCCAAATTGAGAGAACACAATGCCACAGCTGTCAATACCTTTTCTGAGCCTTCCCTGTTTGGTGCTACAAATTACCGGACAACTTGCTTACAGAGCTGAATAGATAGATCACTTTTAACCCTTACAGTTTAAACAGTGAGGCTTAGTGATGAAGAACAAAAGCAATCTTGATACATTTAAAATGCCCATCAGTGCAAATGACTTAAACAATTTCAGATATTTATTTGAATTCCAAAACTATATATATGTATATATATGTGTGTGTGTGTGTGTGTATATATATATATATAATTTGGAGCAGTGAACAAAATACTATGTCTCTGGAGCCCAACTGGAACAATTTGTTTGCCTGTCTCCTCCTGCTCCTATGTTACAGTAGCATAACCAAAGAGCTGCAAGAGAGATGTAACTGAAAAAAATTTGAAAAAAAAAAAAAAAAAAAACTAAATCCACCCCCCCACAAAAAATACCTGTCTGTCCCTCTCCTCTCAGGGCTAAGTGTACCTTGCAGAAGAGGGGAGAGAAAGACTGTAAGAACCAGAGGAAAAGCAGAACTGACACACATATGAACTCACAGAGACTATGGCAGCACACACAGGGTCTGCCAGTTGGGGTCCCAGCACTGAGAAGGAAAAATAGACCTGTGCTCCCATCCCCAACCCAGATTTTATCTCCAACTGACAACTGCTTACACCAGTAAATTAGCTTTCTTCAGTGGATACTCACTGAGGATACAACCCATACTTAAATACAGGCCCCCATGCCCAGCAAGAAATGGATAACACAAAACGAATTCACTGGTATTTTTTGGAGATTTTTATTTCTTACAGCATATGTATTATTTTTTCCATTTTTGTGATTTAAGGGATTTTTCTGTTTGCTTCTCTTGCTCTTTCTCCTGCCCCACTTGTTTGTTTGTTTGTTTGTTTGTTTGTTTGTTCCTGTTCTGCTTTGTTTGCCTGGTTATGTTCTAAAGAGAGAGAACAAGCAGGCAGAGTTGGATGGGTAGAGACGTTGGATAGGTTAGATCTAGGAGATGAGGGAAGGGAAATTGTGATCAGAATTCATTGCATGCAAAAATAATCTAGTTTCAGTTAAAAAGAAAAAGGCTTGCCAAGACAACCTTATGTGAATTTGAATTTTAGATTTTTTCTTTGGTTTTATTTTTTTTCTCGATAACATGTTTCAGAAGTGGAAGACTCTTCCTTACCCCTTCAGTCTCTTTGGAGCACTCAACTGGTTCAAATGAGTTGTTGCGACTCACAAACTAGAATCATTCTCACTTTCTGTAAGTCTGTCTATCTAATAAGGCACACATAAAAAAAATAATATAAGAATAATGAGCTATGTAAAAATCTGTCTACATAGAGTGTGAAGCGAATTATAGGGAAAGTTGTGGAATCAGACCTGAGTTTAAGCCCTAGCCTTAGTAATTATGAGCTAGCTCTGTGGCTTGCCTTTCTGCCTGCTCCTGAGTCTTCCTGTGTCACCTGGAAATGGTAATAATAGTATCATCGAGCTGATTGAATTAAATTTCACTTAAAATGACTATAGGTGGCCTTGTGCCCAGCACAAATCCTCACATCCTGCCATCTCCCGTTTTAGATAGGAATTTAAAAGGTCAAGTCAGGGGTGAGTAAAGGAAGCCGTTAATAAAGAAAGAGGGTGAATGAAGGTTGTTTTCTGTTTTTCTGACTTGCATTTCTACTGCTGGGATTCAAAATATTTCACCATTCAGAAAGAAGAGCAAAACTTCCATCTGAGTGCCTTTACAAATCAAACTCCATCGAAACATAAGCATTTGCTTGTTAATTTCAGCAAGTGGAATTTGTTGAACTGTAGATGTCTCTGTCTTAGGGTTTTACTGCTGTAAACAGTAAAACCATGACCAAGGCAATGCATATAAAGAGAAGATTTGATTGGGGCTGGCTTATAGATTCAGGGATTCAATTCATTATCATCAAGGTGGGATCATGGCAGCATCCAGGGAGACATGGAGCTGAAGGACCTAAGAGTTCCACCTCCTGTTCAGAAGGCAGCTAGGAGAAGACTGGCTTCCAGGGAGTTTGGATAAGGGTTTTAAAAGCTCACACCCACAATGAAATACTTTTTCCAAAAAGGCCACACCTACTCCAACAAGGCCAAACCTTCCAATAGTGTCACTCCATGCGTGGGTCAAGCATATTCAAACCATCACAGTCTCCTTCCTACTTGGGACTTACTTAAGATTTCATGGATTCTGAATGATATGTGAACTCAGTGGTAGTGGGTTGGCCTGATGCTGCTTATATTCTAATGGTAATACTGGTTCCTCGAAACCTGGTTGCCACAGGTGAGTCTAGTCCTCAAGTAGACCCAAGTGACATTATGTGACCTTGCCCCCAAATTATTTCTTAGTTTGGTGAATAAAAATGCTGACAGCCAATAGGTGGGCAGAAAAGACATAGATGGTGTTTAGAAATCCCCATCTTGGGGTCAGAGGAGAACCAGGAGAGAAGGGAGAAAAGAGAGAATGGAGAGAAGCCGCCATGGGTTAGGTCAGTCATGAAAACATGGCCCTGAGGGCTGGCCAATAGGAGTTAAGAGCAGCCCAGACGAAACATAGTAAGTAATAACTCAGGGTTGTGGATAGGAAAGTAGATTCTAAGAGCATAGAGGGTAGATATCTGCCCAGCTCTTGTGCTATTTAAGGCTTATTGTAAATAATAAAAGTTGTTTGTCTTACTGTAAATAATAAAAGTGTGTGTCATTTATCAGGGAACTAAATGGTCAAAGGTGGTGTAGAAACCCAGGCTTGGTATTAAAATTTTCTACAACACTCATTCTCAATACTGGTATGCACATAAGCAATAGCTGATTTCATAAGCTCCAGAAGAATATTTACTTTTAACTAGAAATGAGTTCTTGCTTGGAAAAAATGTCCTGAAAACCTATTACTGCATTGAACTCATTGTCGTTTTTCTCCTCCAGGTAATAGAGGTTATTTGCAGCATTGAGGAGAGTGTCTCTTTGAGAGCAGGTATTGTCTCATTTACATGCAAATGTTTTATCTTCATTTAGACAAGGCATAACACTGTTCCATAAGGCTTGTCATGTACCTAGCATTTAATAATTGGTGTGTCTGTGTAGAATGAAGATAAGCAAAGGTGGAAAGACACACAGGCACTTCAGGAACCACAGAGTGTTAAAACCCTTGATTATAGCTGTTTTGCTCATTTATTCATTTAGTTTTTATTGATCTAACAAATGATTGTTTTCGTTCTTTTCATCTGTTCAATGTCATGGGCAATGCAGATACATAGACAGAAAAAAGTTACTTCGCTTCTGAGAAGTATAGCATCTCACAGAGGAGGCCAATAAAGGAGTCTTCCTACCACAAGAGCTAAGAACTTGATCTACGAGGAGAGGATGAACCAAGTACTCCAAGATGAGAGCACTGCCTCCCTGAGCCTTGAAAGCGTGGAAAGCTTAAGAAGCAAGGGACAGCATGCACCAAAGCTACCACTATGCAAATCATGAAATAATTCTGGGAAGAACTTATTCTCTGTTCCTGGAGGATGAAGTGTTCAGCCTGGAGAGGAACTGTTGGTAAAAGCTCATATGGAACCAGAGGCTGGACAGAGGCCATGTCATAGAAGAGGTGGTCTAGTGATGATCAGGACAGGCTGGGGACAGTCATAGACAACTGTGTAGGATCTAGAAGTTGGGGAGTAGGGGGTGAACAAACTTACATTAGAAATATTACTCCTACAGCTCTCAAGGTAGGAAAAGAGGCCAAAATCAGGGGCTCAGAAAGGGAAAAACTGTAACAGTGGGCAAATGATGCCACTCCCATGGCTATCAGCTATATATGTGAGTGGGCAGCTAGCCATAAAGGCCAGAAATAAAAATTACCCAAGTAGACAGCAAAAAATGGAACACAGGGACTAGGAACATGTGGCTTCAAAGGAGGAATAAGTCTCAGGTTGAGGCAGTAGGAGAGTATCACTTATGGACTGGAGGTCTAGCTCAGGAGCTTGCCTAGCATACACAAAGCTCTGGGTTTAATCCACAGTACCAGATAAACAGGATGTGGTAGCCACACCTCTAGTCCTATCATAAAGGAGATGAAAGCAGGAGAACTGGAAGTTCAAGCTCATTTTTAGCTACACAGCAAGTCTGGGATACAAGAGACCTTATCCAATTAAAAATATAAACAAGCAAATATGGGAAGAGAAAAAGAAATCACAAGATGAGAAACTGAAGAAAAAAATCATGGAGACAGGATGTGGGGTCACACCAGAATATGAACTTCCACCACTGTGCATTTTCTCAGCAGAGGTGAGCACAGAGAAATGAGTTGTTGGGGCTGGGGAAAGAGGACTGAGCCAAGGCTGTGAATCTGGGAGAGGAAGAAGTTAGGTGATTGGTGGGCTGTGAGTACCATTGAAAGCTCGTGAGTAAAATTTAATGAAGGGAGGGAAAACGAAGTAAATGGACCCTGAGAAGCTTCAGGAAGAAAACACTGATGGTCAATTAGCTGAAGAACTGTTCCTAGGGAAACAGCCAAGGTGCTACAGGCCGGTGATCCCATTGTTTAGGAGTCAAAAACAGAAGGATTACCCACAAATCCAAGGCTACCTTGATCTACACAGTGACCTTTTTAAGCAGGCTCAGGCAATACAGTGAAACTTTCTATCTCAAAAACAAACAAACAAACAAATAAACAAAAAATAGCATCTAAGGGTACCACAGTTAACTGTCTGAGGAAGCTGAGGTTTGCTCTTGTTGATTTGGGAGATAGGGTCTTAGTACTTAGCTCAGTCTGGCCTTGACTTGAAGTTAGAATTTTAATGGGAGGTTAAGTATGCGTGCAGAGCTGGAGATAACTTTGAGAAGGAGGAGATCAGGAAAAAATATGACTTCAAGAAGAGGATGCAAAGGAACAAAGTATGCAAAGAGGGGTATTTCTTTTTTATATGGCAGGATATGACAGTGAAGAGAGAGATTGAAGTCCTGAAATAAATTCACTTCACTGATCAACTCAAGTCCTACTGAGCATGTAATTCACCTTAAAAAAAAAAAGGCACATGACACACTTAATTTCAGGGGGAAAATGGTGATTCTATCTGGTATTAAATTATCACATGGAATATTTTCACATTTCTAACTTGAAGGTTTTACCTAACACAAGTAGGATTTTTAAATTAAAAAAAAAATGAGGAACCAGCAAGGTGGACCCACAGGTTAAAAAAAAAAAGTACTTGCTTTGTAAGTCTTACTATCTGAATTCAATCCCCAGAATTCAGGGTGAAAGGAAAGAACTCCCAAATTGTTCTCTGATCTCCACACGTGCACCATGCTATGTGTGCAGGCCCTCTCAATAACCTCTCTTTGTCTCTCTGTCTCTCTCTGTCTCTCTCTGTCTCTCTCTGTCTCTCTGTCTCTCTCTCTCTCTCTCACACACACACACACATACACACACACACACACAATCACACAAATGCACCCACACACAAATACATACACACACATACTTCTTTTTACTAAAAAAACGATTAAAATTTAATTAAAGGAAATGACAGTGTCAGTTGGCCAAAACCATTTAAATTTGAATGGTAGACATCCTCTAAGTTAAGAGGAGAGCAAGTAAATAGTTTCCTTTTTTTTTTTTTTCTTTTTGGAGCCCATAAACTGGCTTTATGTAACACAAGATCTAACATGATCTCTCCAATGCCTGACAAACTGGCTTTTGATTTAAAGTCACCCTTTAATGAGTGTGTTTAATATGAGTAGTGATGCTTCCCTCTGAGGCCTTCAGTATGTAAGTCCTCAACCAAAGACCTAAGTGAGAAGCTGCTCAGGAAACTTGCTTCTCAGACATGCTGGTACTGTCGCTCCGGCCATTTTAATACTTAACTCACTCCTAGAGAAGAGGTACCAGTGCATGAAGGCGGGGCCAAAAACCACAGCCAAAGCCTCAATTCTATTCTATTTTCTGTTGTTGTAATAAAATACATACTCTGACTAAAAGCCGTGCAGGACAGGTAAGGGTTTGTTTTAGCTTATAAATTGCAGTCCATCGCGGAGGCAAGTCAGGGCAGAAACTCAAGGCAGGAATCTGGAGACAGCACTGTGGGGGAATACTGATTGCTGGCTGACTCTCGGGCTCATGGTTATCAAGCTTTCTTATGCACCACAGTGTCTAGAGATGCTGCAACCTATAGTGAGCTTAGACCTCTTGCACCATAGTCCCAGCAAGGTGTGGTAGTGCCTGCCTTTACTCCTACCACTCTAAAGGCACAGGCAGGCAGACAGATCTCTGTGGGATCAAAGCCAGCATAGTCTACATACAAAGACAGGACTTTAAACAAAACAAAACAAAACAACAACAACAACAACAACAACAACAACAACAAAAAAGCCTCACAAAGAGGCCCACAGGACAATCTGGTCTAGACAATTCCTCAGTCAAGACTTTCCTCTCAGATGACTCTAGACTGTGTCAAACTGACAAATGCTAACCAGGACAGCTTCCCAGGAACAAGACTTACCCAAGTAGTTTCAAACCCTGGAGGCATGATGAGGCATGGAATGGGTAAGTGCAAAAAGGAGAAAAGAGAAATCCTAAAGAAAAGCTAGGTCAGTAATCCCTAGAAATCAGGAAAGGGATGGAGGTGTAACTGAATTGCAAAGGATAAGACAGAATAAGCAGTCACTCAACTAATGGCGAACCCAGCACTGAGGCAAAGTTACCTCCTGGTGTGGGATGAATGCAACCACCTACTGCACCATTGCCAGCCCAGGAGATGTAGAGCAGCTGTCCTAGGAAAATGAGCCCAAGATTTCTAGCAAAAATGTGTTCGGTTGCTCAGTGTATAACATGTCTATGTGTCTGCCCATGAAAATAGATTTGCATATTGGATAATGGTCTCTATATTACTTTTTTTAATTTATTTTTTATTGGACATTTTATTTACATTTCAGATGCCATCCCTTTTCCCCATTTCCCCTCCCTAGAAAACCCCTATCCCATGCCCCCTTCCCCTTTTTGCTTTTACACATTTTTTTTAAATGTTAACCAAAGGCTTTACAAGTTTGATAATGCTCAATATCAATCAGAAGTGTAACCTAATACCCAACCTGGATATATCAACTATCATTGACTGGCAGAGACATGTGAACATCCGCCTCCATGTCCCCACTCTTTTTCTCTCTCATCACCTAGCTCCTCCTCTCCTTCTTCATAAACTTAGTATTTTGTATAACATTTGTCTGCAATTCTTAATATATCTTTCTAATAATTTTGAAACCAATTCACCATAAATAATGGAATGTGCTCCTAATTTAAGTTAAACTGAATATTTCTCTTCTTTTAAAATTATGTGTGTAATTTTTGACAGATTAGGTCAAGATTGAGATTCACAATACACAGCCTAGTGATATCATTCCTTGTGGCAGGCAAAAAAAAAATGGCTTTTTTTTTTTTCAAGAAGAAAAACAAATCTTGGTGAAGATCCTACTGTGCTTCCATCGAAACTTGATTAAATTCAATTTATTTTTGCAAATTGAATTCAAAGATATGAGAAAAGTATGAAAAATTATTGGCTGTTAAGGCCTGGTCTGAAGCAATATGAAAACCAAATTAATGCACACGTAAGTTGTTTCTTGATAACACATAGTATGGATGTTTGTTACTTCAGAAGCTGGAAATGGAAAACCAACTTTTAAAGTGTCATCTGAGGCCTCTGCATCTTGGCAAAATGAATTTACAGTATTTGCATCTATTTTTCTAAAATTTTGGTCAGGGAGAAAGAAGAAAAACACAAAAGGTCTTCGCTAACCAGTTCTGAACATTATTTTGTGTTCCTGCAATAAATCATATCTTTAAGACATTTTTTTCTTATTCAAATCCTAATAATTCAAGCATATGGAGAAAATTACTCTAATTGATGGAGAAAGTTAGAGAGTCACAGTAATAGTGAGGGGAAAGACGTGGGCTTCTGTTTCCTCACACATTTGCCTGTTTAAGGTGACAAAGTGAGAAATATTCAATTAGAGCTATACAAAGAATTGTAATGTTCATGAAAGGTCACTCAACTCATGTACTGTGCCAGCCTGTGTTGTTTGCTAGATTACCTGGACCTATTTCCAGTGTGTCAAACAGCCTTTCTGTCCTTTCTTATTCCACTCCTGCTGTGTCAAGTGGATAGCTGTGCTTGCCTCATTTTCCCTTAGCCTAAATGCTTGCAGTTTTCTCAAAACGTGTCCTGTGTTCTTTGCTTTGATAGAGCCTAAACAAATAGTAGTCTGGACACACCATTGAAAAGTCTCCATTATTGGAAACCAGAATGACAGGAGCCAACAGGTCTGCAATGCATATTAAATTGATCCTATGTAATGATTGATATATTGTTAAACGTGACTCTTGCTCTAGAGCAAAAGAAAAGAGAAGGGAATATAAAAATATAAACATGAGTAGTAATGACCGAATGGTTCAAGTTCAGAGAGCAAATGCCAGAAAGAATTGAAATTGGATCCATAGGATACCACCAGCAGGTATTTCGAGGCAACCTTAAGAATTCGAAGACAGCATGCTATCTGTGCCATCGTGCCATTTTTGTGCTTCATTTAAATCCTAACTAGTAGGAAAATAGCAGGCTTTCTTGGACTTAAGAGAATTAGCTTCCATGTAAAGAAAGCAGTCCTTTTGTCTACAAAAATGCCTAACCCTGGTTCTGATAGTCAACTATACTTGAACCTAACCCTCTTATTTGGTCAGATATCTAAAAGCCTAATAGCTTCCAGAGCTCTGATGTTTCATATTTTATAACTACAGTAAGTTAGGTAACTGTTGTCATTATAGCTAATGAAGGGTGCACATTGTACACTAGGTCACATTCTGTACTGGAAAGATTCCTTGAACACCTAAACTACTAATCTCACTCTCATTCCTACCCTGCCTTCCTCCTATAGGTAACCAGAGAAAGCTTGCTAAAGCACTAGCCAGATAAGCTTTGCTAGTAGTCACATAGGTCACTGGAGTACATTCTAATATGTTCAGGTTTTACAGATAGGTACATTGAGGTGTCCTACCTGGACATGCTTTCACTTTCCTCTTTGAAGAAACCTCTGACCCTTGACTGTGTTGTTTTTCTGCTCTATTACTCAGTTTCACTTGCAGAGGCTTTGGGCGAAACTCTCCCTGTGGGAAACCTCTCAGAACACACCTGGTCTTATCCTGGCTCTCTGGATGCTGTTCTTTGTTGATAAATCTGCGGTTCAGAAAACAATCCCCAGTGATGAGATTAGGGTGGGGAAAAGAGACCCTGGGGTCTCCACAAGACAAGACAGCAACACTCCCTCCTTCTGCAGGGGGCTACCCCACATGTGAAGGAATGTGAGCTGGTGGGGGGGGTGCAGAAAGACGTAGGAAACCCTGAGGCAAGCAGCTGATTGTGATAAGGGACCCTTTATGATTTCTAACACTCTGTACCAGGTATTGTTCCCACTAGTATGGAGTTTTGCTGACAATGTGCATCCCTCTAGGGTTCCTGACTCCTGACAAGACAACAAAAGCACAAACAGCAAAAGGGATCCATTTGGGTTTAATGTATATAATTTAACTTCTGCAATTTGCCTACGGTAAGTAGATGCCACAGGAATTTTCAAAGCTGTGTGTGGGAGCTGTGAATATGGAAGAATTGACTCCCGTGCTTAACAATGCTATTCTAAACAGCCAGAAAGGTGGTAGGAACGAACACACAGTTCTGTTTTCACAGTGTGCTATTTTCTTTAAACATGCACTTGTATTCATGTGTATTCATGCAATAGTTCATGTGACTGGACTATTTTAAAAGCAATGCTGGCCACCCTGGGCCTGAGTCTTTCTGTACATGCATGCATGAGGCACAGTGCTTGGGAAGAGGGAAAGGATGTCGTTGGAATTAAGGAGCCTCTGGCAACGTTATGTTCTTTTCAGGAATTTCTTAGGTAATTCATCAAGAGAAGCATGGTTATACTTGATTTACGTCTGTGCACACAATATACAAAAATCACACTAGGACTCTCTATCTCTCTGTGGGGAGAGTGGTAAAATCTCTATACTAAAAGAACTCTTCTAGGCAGATAAAATAAAGGCAGTCCTAGCAAGCAGTACTTTTACAAAAAAGTTGTCAATCAATTTTCAGAAAATGTGTGGTATGTGTATGCATCAAGAGAGGTTATTATAAAAGAATGTGCCAGAAAATCTTTTGTTTGTTTTGTTTTTTTGTTGTTAATTTTTAAATTTTATTATATATTTTTTTACTTATTCATTTTATATCCTGCTCACTGCCCCCTCCCAGTCACCCCCTCCCATAATCCTTCATCCATCTCCTCTCCACTTCTCCTCTGAGTGGGTGGGGCCCTCTGGACATCCCCCTATCCTGTAATTCAAGTCTCTGCAAGGCTAGGTGCTTCCTCTCCCACTGAGGCCAGACAAAGCAGCCTGGCTAGAAGGACATATCCCACAGACAGACAACAGCTTCCGTGTTAGCTCCCACTCCAGTTGTTCAGGACCCACATGAAGACCAAGCTGCACATCTGCTACATCTGCTAGGCCTAGCCTGAATATGTTCTTTGGTTGGTGATTCAGAAAACTTTTGTCAACACAGACTATCTTTTGCTCGTATAGAATCTTAAGCTTTCTGTCTTGAAAATTCACCTTAGTCTAAATCTCTTTCTTCAGTCTTCTAAAAGTAAAGTACATTAGTGACGTTGTATTGCTACCTTTATCGTAAGTGATCTTAAAGGACCAAGAGTTGTCTGATTTCATTTTAGGTACTTCCCTGAAATTCCATGGCATAGTTGTGTCATCACTCAGGAATGAGCAAGAGAGCAGCTCTCTGGGCCTGGTTTCCTGTGCTTTGTGTCACACTGTGTCACTAAATCATGACTGCAGTTGTGACTCACAAGTGTATGGATGTTTTCTCTCTGGTTCTTCGTATTCCTGTAAATCAGGAAGTGCAGAGTCAGTTCACTGCTTTCTCTTTGAATGTCGGAGGATGGAGATATGTCAAAGGGGAGGGGTCTGGCATGAAAATGCTGGGCTCTGGGAGTCTGCTAAGAAGAAGTGAATCTGGAGCAGGTTAAACTGAACATCTCTGAGCTTTGGTGTCTTACTTTGAAAGTGAAGAAAATCCAGCTAGGTATGTTGGGATATACCCGTAATTGTAGCTAAAGGCTAAAAGCAGGAGGATGGAAACTTTGAAGCCAACCTGAGGTACACAGCAAGACATTTTCTCATACATTTAAAAAAAGAAAAGACAAGAAAGGAAGGAGGGAGGGAAGGCAGGTAGAGAGAGCTAATAATATTACTTAATTCTGATACTGTCAACATTGAATGAGGTTATATGAATAATGCCAAAGCCCATAGGACCCTCTATTTGCACCCAGGTTGTAATAGGAAGAATAATAGCTCTAAAGATGCCCATATCTGATAAAATTCAAATATAACTTCTCCCCTTCAAAACTCATATTCTAATTTAATATTCATTCCGTGGTATTAAGGAAGAGAAAATGTAATCCAAATATGATGCTCGTGGCTGCTGTGAGCTAGCTAGGATAGGCGGATAGGCAAAGTCATTAATGCAGGGCCTGCATAATTGAATACACACAACTTATTAAGCAGAGAGAGAAAAGGAGAGAAAGAGACACAGAGGGAGGGAAGGAAAGAGAGAGAGAGAGAGAGAGAGAGAGAGAGAGAGAGAGAACAAGGAATTCATAGATATGTATTCTTGTCCTGGCTAAATGAGTCCCTGCACTACCTCAGGCCATTGGATCAGAACTATGACCCAACAAAAGCCGCTTTTCTTTGTAATGAACCTAGTTTGTGCTGTTGTGTTATTAGCAACAAAAAGCAGACAAATGCTACATCATCTTGTCTACTGAATCCCGTGGCTATTTAACCTGATATAGAAAGCAGGCCTTTCAGCTATGATTAAATTAGTTCTGCTGTGATGAGAACATCATCCTGGATTATCCAGGTGAGTCCATCACAGTCACAAAGCCCATATAAGAAGGAGGAAGGAGACGGGTGGGGAGAAATACAAGATGATGATATAGAGAGAAATGGCTATGTACATAGAGAAACAGGGCAAAGGCCTCCAGAAAGTGAAAAGAGATGAGAAGTGGATTCTTTTTGAGAGACTGCAGAAGGAAGGCAGTCTTCCTGGTCCATTTTTTCACTTCTAATTTCCAAAGTCCTAAGAGAATAGATTTCTTTTGTTCTAAGCTACCCAGCTTATGCAATTTGTCACAGCAGCCACAGGAACCTGATGAACATTCTCCTGTTTTTCTGCATGAAACCAGAGCCATCGCTGCAGCAAAGCAGCCACTGCTACTCTACTCACTATGCTGTCGTCATTTCCCATAATGCCCGCTACACTTAGAACCATCCTCTGCCTTGATGAGAATGGAACGTGTATGAGACAGAGTTCATTGTTTGGTTAATTTAACTCTTTGTTCTAAGAAGTCCCCTATGTACAGTAGGAGCTCACATTATGTCTGAGACACATATTATATCTAGCAAAACCCTAATTTTCTATAATTGTTGTAAACTATGACTGCCTGGAACATCCGAGAGGAGAGCAAGCTACAAGGCAAAGGCTATGTCAGGAGGACCTTCCATGTACATCTGTCCTACTATTCTCCTCTGCCCTTAAGGTGCAAGTGCAATAGCACTGTCTGTTTATCCAAGGATAACAAGCAAGTATCGTTTTCTACCCATGGCATGATGGGAAAAAAAGTCGATGTCTCAAAAAAGTTTACCCTGTAAAAAATCAATTCTTTGTTTTTGAGAGGTAAGATCAAGGGTGCTGTCTTCCCACCTTCAAATATCATGGTCTACAGAGCATACCATTGGTTGTGTCTTGATGTCCACAAATATTATTTTTTGATCTAAAATCTTTTTAGGTCTGAGACATTAGGATGCCAACTTCCAGTAGCAGCCATATGTTAACTACAGGCTGGGACTTCACCGACCGTTGTTATTCATGGCTCTGGGGCTTCCTATTTCTTTAGATATAGCTGTATCGCCTCTACTAGATTCTCCCTAGATTCTGCCATTACCTGACTTGCAAGGCCTTCAGTCTGACCTACACTGACCAGTATGTCAATGAAGTTGCCAGCCACTGATATATGGATTTTTTTTTTTTAAACTTTTTCCCTATTGCTTTGAGTGTTGCAGGACGATCGCTCATTGGACAATTTATTTGTTGTATTTCTACTGCTGTCATGAGAAGAGCTGACTGCTCTAATATGCAGGGCGATTTATTCCTGGAATTTGCTGACTCTAGTGTCAGCAGTGTAGGAGACTAAAGCCATCTACATCCACTGCCGGCCTCCCACTGTGATTCCCTAATGTATTCATTGGTCTGTTAATTCATTAAATGGTTGTTAAGTATGTGCCACCTGCTTGGTCCTGGGGATAGATCATCAGTCAGATCCATCCCTGTCTTAATGAATCTGACAGTCCAGAAAGAGATACGGGAAACCAATGATATGCATGTTGAGCCTCCAAGATGGAATCACAGGAAACAAGAAGAAAACATAACCTCTTCAGTGTTCAACCCTTATCTAATGAGCAGCTACTTTTTATAAGGGCTGTTGTATTAGATGCAGGGATTTTGAGAGCTATTTTATTAGATGCAGGGATTTTGACAGAGAATAGAATAAATTCCTGATCTTGTAGAACTTAATGCTCTCTCAGGGGCCTGAGGCACGAACAAACAAATTGTATCCAAAGCTATAAAAAACATAAGACAGAAGGATAAAAGAGATGGCAAGCAGGTGGTAATATAAAGTCACCCCAGGAGATCACATCCACATTGGCCTCTTATCAGGCTTATAGGAAAGAAAAATTAAATTCTCCTAAATGTTCAGGCTGGCTAGAAATGCCAGTGTCATCATCAGCTTAAGACAGGGCTTCTGTCCAGTCCTGTTCATGTTCCTATTGATACAGAGTATCTGAATCCTTCTGTGGTCATACAGTAGAAGCAAAATGATTCCCCTTCTCTATAAAGCTATAGAAGGAAATTTGAGTGGTGAAATGAAATACAATTGTAAAATCTCTTGACAAACGGCTCCCTAGACTGGTTCCTTCCATGTTCGTTTGAGGGTGACCAAGTCTTGAATCACTGACAAGAGAATACTGGGATGAATGAGTGGTGTGTTTAGGGGAGACATGTAGACGTGGCAGTTGTGCATTGACTCTGCCTTTATAAATGGCTAAAAGTAAGGCCATAGACACTGGATTCTGTAGACTCTGCATGCTGCTACCGTTCTTGAGCTGGAATCCCATCTTCGGTCTTGCCCTATTGGCTCGTTATGTTGATGCTTCCAAATTCAGGACAGACACCATCTCTCATATCCACTTCTCTGAGAAATATTTTCCCAACCATACAAGACCTCCCGTGTTCTCTGTTCCTATGACCCTGTAACTGTCATCTGGCAATTGTAACTGTTTGATTAGATGCCTCCTTGAGACAGCTCAGGATTCCCCACCCTTCTCCAGCTTTTCCCCAAAGCTTCCTTCATGATAACAACTACCTGGAGGCATTTGTTAAGTATTGACATCATCCTTACTCTCCCAGCAGATCTTGAGTTTGTGGTTCTAAGTTACTGCTTTCTAATCTGTTGCCTCAACAGACATTCCAGGTAATCTTTATAAAAGGGGGGGGCGGGGAATAGTTGCACACAATATAATAAATAAATATAACTGATTGAATTAGAAACTTAAAGATGAACAGAGCTTTCTCGTACAGATTAATGATCCAATGAAGATAGTACTCCAAAACTCCATGGCTCCTGATGTTGATGACATTAAGGCAAGGTAAAAATACTTCCTAGGATATGAACAGGACAAATAAGCTGGTGGCTGCTGCTGATAATGTTCTTTATTCACTCTGGGTATATACCCATCAATGCTTTTAAGCTGGATGATTTTGCCTTGCACGGAATATTTGGCAATGTCTGAAGACATTTGATTGTAACATCTAGAGAACAGAAGTATGAGGTGCTAGTAAACATTTTACAGAGTCAGCCATCTTCAAAGAAAGGCTCTCTGTCCCCAAATGTCAGCCTTCCTCTGGTGGAGAAGCTTATCTGGAAGCCTTTAGCAATCCTGATACAGGGAAACTCCCCATAGACACTGCCTTACAGCAATTGCAACACAGAGATGGGTATCAGCATTCTATAAACTCTTCCAGGGAGGGCAGTTTGTACCCATGCCTGAGAAACATTATGGAGAATGTTGGGAAAGGAAGTACACCCCAGAACTCAGTGTTAAGTCTAAGGTGCTACATGCTCTCTGGGAAATTTGGCATTGAGCATCCAAGTTTCTGTTACTTAACCTGTATAATAACAATAACACCTACAACAGATGGTTACTATAGGTATTAAAGGGATAATGCACGTGATGTTACTATAAAACTATAAGGTATCGTTACTGCTCCCTGTTTGGGCAGCAATCCAGGTGGCAGAACTGGGTAGGTTACTTGTGCAATACCACAAATAAGTTCCAGCCTGTAAGTTCACCTTGGTATTTTTGCCTAAAATATGTGTTGTGCATGTGCCAAAGAAGTGATAAAGCTTGCACGTCTATGTGTACTTTTGAATGTATGGAATAGTCTTCTTCCCTTTTTTCCAATTTGCTCTGCTTAAAGTCTTTACATTTATATAAAGTTTAATAAAGCAATTTTTGTGTTTCTTAAAGGAATATTCCTAGATTTACAGTTCAAAGATGAAAAAATCTAATGACAGTGCATACTTGGAACAGAGCCAGCAATAATTTTGTATAGTTAAAGTTGAGATTACTAGTAGGAGACTCTAGAGACAGTGAGATGGCTCAGAAGGTAAGGGTAATCGCCACTAAGTCTGATAAATTCAATCATATTCAATAGGAGGGGAGACCTGATTCCTTCAGGTTGTCTTTAACATGTGCTTGTCCCCCTTTCCAAGTAAGAAAAATAAATATGTAAAAATGTAAATATGGGAGAGGCATCACATGATAGAATATGAAGATAACATTGCATAAAGCATAGGTTCAGATGGATGGTTGAGACTAAGAATGATTTGCCATCTTATTACGATAGAATGTGATCCATGAAATAGCAGTATTCACATCAACCAGGTTATTGTTATGAATATGGGATCTCAGGTTCTATTAGACACACCATCTTTGGACTTTAATAATGTAATAAGCTCCCACAGTGAGTTGTAGGCACATTGAGCTTACAAAGTATCATGATAGCATATCCTGCATGGAAAACTAGACAGTTCTCTGAAACGTCAGGCATGCACTTGTTCTCCAAATCCACACTACCTTAATTGCTTGCATTTCTCAGATAGCCACCACTTTATCAGTTCTTCAACCTGTGGACCCCTCCGTGCCCTGAGCACCCCTTCTAGATTCTTAGACAAAGATCATCACAGGAGTGCACGAAAGATAATTTTATTTGTTTATTTATTTTTCCATTCAGCCACCACTTGAGGCGTGTTTATTTCTCTGTTTTCACTATCAAAACAAAACAAAACATTTAGCAATGAACAGGTTAATTCACGGCATGAAAAACTGGTTTGCTTTGTGCTGAGAGAACTCATCCTTCTTGCTGAGAGAGGCAGTTAATCAGTGTATACAAACCTCTGATTGATGTGACTTAACTTCAAAGGATGCATGGTTTATTTCTCAATGAGAGCGGAGTGCCAACTCATTCCATGAGAAGCAGGCCCAGGGAGGGCTGGTGTGAGGCTCTATGAAGGTCTTCTTTCATCTTTTCTTCTGCCTGCTTGGTTCTTTCAATGTAAAATAACTACAACCCTAGGCCTACACCTTCTGAATTCAGATTCTCAGTATCCTTTCAAGAACACGTGTGTGTCTATCCAATAGCTTGTCCTAAACAAAGACTAGAACCTGTAAATCAAAACATTGTTCATGGCACTTAAAGAAGGTAGTAAGAAATCTTTATTCAAGGTGGTACTGGTACCATAGTTGGAAAGAACACTGCAGTGGTCTAGCAGTAAAAAAAAAGGTATTAGTTTCAACTCTGATTTCAACAAAGACAGATGAAGATTTATGCCCAAGGGACAGTTGGAGAGGGTAACTGAATAGAACATTACCAAGAGGGTATATTGGGGATAAGCAGGCTAAACTGACCTAACAGGATTTTTGATGCTGGCAGACCAAAAAGAGCAGCCCTCACCTGGCGGGGTAGGGTGGAGGCTATCAAGGGTGATAGATATAAAGGAAAACTCTGGTTAAACTTACTTAGCAACATTCTTGCTAAAATTAGACCATGCAGAGTTGAATGTGAGAGACCCGAGGTAAAGTCCTAGGCCAGGGGAACTGAGTAGTTTAGGAAGGAACAGGATCCAGGGCAAATTGCCAAGCTTAATGTTTAGCCCCATCTCAAACCAGCTAAGAATTTTGCCTTCGGTGTTTTAACTACATTTGTATTCGAATGTCTCTGTGTTGCTCTTATACAGTCCACACAGACTGAAATCTCTAACATTCAAATCCATTTTCAAGTTATTTGGCAGTTTGTTTAGAAATGGAATTGTTCTGGCGTGAGGATAATGCATATTTTGTTTTAGAAAGTTAATCTGAAAATGACTGGTTCAAAGTGGGGAAATCGTAAAAATGCTAAAGAGCTTTGAGAGTAAATAAAATTTACTTTATCAGGAATTGAAGGCTAAAGAATAAACCAGGCGGTTGAAAAAAAAAAAACAAAAAAACTCAGCTTGAGAGTGGTCTAGAAAAAGGGCTTTTCTTGTCTTGGCACTGTCTGGTTTTTATTAAGGCTTTGGGTTTTGAGACAATGTCCTCTTGTGTGGCCCAGGCAGGCCTTGAACCCTCACCCATCTTTCCGTTTCGTCCTATTAAGTGCTGGGACCCATAGACTTTTATTCTTTCCTAAAGTAGTCTAGTCCCCAAGTTACCTAAGAACTCAAACTCTGCTTAAATTCCTGGCTAACAGGCCAGTTTTAAGAAATGTCAGCAAGATTGCCACCACTATGGCTCACATGATTTATAGTTGATACTGTTTAGGAAACAACTAATCGTTAAATAATAAAATCAGCCAGGCATAGTGTATACCTGTAACTCAGAAGGAGAAAGAAAAGGCAGTAGAACAGTATTCAAAGCTAGGCTTGGCTACATAGTATGTTGAGCTACATAAGATTCTGGCTAAAACACAACAACAAAAAAATCACAATAAAGTTGATAACCTTTATGATATACCTATATATTACACTTAAAATTAAATGTTTTCTACCTTGTAAATAATGTTAAAATATCAGTATGTATAACACGTTACCATAAAGTCACACTTGAGTTTGTTTTAAGGATTGAATCTCACTATTGTAATGCCACAATTCATGTAACAGTTTTGAAAACCTTCCCTGAAACACAGCCACTCAGTTGTAATATAGAGCTCATATTTGTATTTGTTGATTATTCTGTTGAGTTTGTTTGTTTTTAGAAAGACTCTTGGGTAGCCCAGGCTAGCCTCCCAGGATGAACCTGAACTTATAATCACCCTGCCTCCCTCTCCCAGTGCTGGAATGACAGGTCTGTGTTGTCACCACACACATTTCCTGAGGTACTGGAAATTCATCTCAGGGCTTTGTGGTGCTGGTATAAAAACAGGCATATACACCAATAGAACAAAATAGGAACCTGCATATAAACCTATATAGCTATAAATATCTAGTTTTTGACAAGTATGCTAAAAATATACATGGGAGGAAAAATAAACTCAATCAATGGTGTTGGAAAAACTGAATAATGTGTAGAGAATAAATATGATCCCTATCTTTTGTCCTATTTAAAAATCAACTACAAATGGATAAAAAATATATTAATAATATTATTAGACTCAGTAGTCTGCCACTGTCAGGAGAAAAAGGAAAGTAAGGGAAAAAAAGTTAAGACATGTGCACAGGCAAAGACTTACTTTTTAAAACCTTTATTTATTTACTCTGTGTGTGTGTGTGCATGGGCACCTGTGCCATTAAATGTATGGAGATGTAGAAGTGCAGCTGTCCGGGAACCTGGAGGGGTTCTCTCTGTTTCCTGATTGGATTCTGGGGATCGAACTCAGGTCACCAGGTTTGACAACAAGCCCCTCCACCTTTGGAGCCATATCATTGGCCACAAGTTTCTGAATTGGACTCCAGCTGATTAAAAAATAATGTTTAAAACTGGCAAATTGATTTTATGAAATTAAATTTTTCTGCATGGCAAAAGAAACAGTTAAGCAAGTAAAAAGTTAGCATATAGAATGGAAAAACTTCTAGCTATCTATCTGGTAAAGCATTAATATCTGAAATATACAAAGAACTCAAAAAACTAAATAGCAAAGAATCAAACAATGCAGTTAATAGGCTAATAAAAAGAACAAACAGTTCCTCCAAAGATAAAATGCAAATGGTAAAGAAACATGAAAAAAAAATAAGAGGTCAAATTCACCATTCATAAGAGAAATGCAAATTAAAGCTAACATTGAGATTTTATCTCATCCCATCCAGAATGACAGTCATTAAGAAAACAGAAAACAGGGAGCAGGAAAGATGGCTCAGTGGTTAAAAGCACTGGTTGCTTTTCCAGAGGTCCTGAGTTCAATTCCCAGTACCCACATGATGGCTCACAACCATCTATAACAGGATCTGATGCCCTCTTCTGCCATGCAAACATACATGCAAATAGAGCACGCATATCCAACATAAATAAATAAATACTAACAACAACAACAAAAAGAAAACAGATCAGGCTGTTGGCACATGTCTAATCCTAGGATTTGGGAGGCAGAGGCAGGCAGATCTGTAAATTAAAGAGCAGCCTGGTCTACAAAGTTCAGAACAGTCAGGGCTACACAGAGAAATCCTGTCTCGAAAAACAAACAAACAAACAAACAAGAACACAAAAACCCAACATGCTTAGGAAGAGGAAGACAAAAGGGACCATTACTCCCTGCTAGTGGGACCTCACTAGTCCAGTAACTATGAAATCAGTATGAGACTTCTTCAAACACCAAAAATACCCCTACCAGACAAACCAACTATACTGCTCCTGGACACAACCTTGAAGAACTTCAAGTCAGCTTATCACACAGACACATGCAAATCAATGCTTATTGAAATGCTATTCACAATTCAGTCATGGAACCAAGCTGTCGATTAACAGAGAAGTGGATAAAAATAATGTGAAGATGGGTTCAAAACTATCCCCCACTTACTCTTTTATCAGGGTCAGTACTTTTGGCCTGAAATTGAGGCCTTGGCTCCATTTGTCCAGGATGATAATTATGAATGTCTTTGCATTCTTCAACACAAATAAGAGAGTCATTGTCTCATGTTTGGTCAGGGGGTTGTTTCTTAAAATCTTACGGGTCCTTGCATACATTCCACAGGATACACACCAATCACATTCACTTTATAGTCCTCCTCATGTGTACCCATTGTGTAGAACTTGTGACCTTTGCCCTTCCAAACAAAAAGAAAGTTTAATTTGTCAATAAACACACAAGAGCATGGTTAAGCTTCTGGTGGCCCATCCCCTAAAGAAAATGGAGTCCATCTCCACCTGTACCCCCAACTGAAGAGATCCCCAGAAGCCATCAACTGAAGAGAGCTACATGTCACCATCCTTATTACAATTTTTAAGAGTTCTCTTTGATGGCTACCTTTTTAGGCTGTTACTTTTGGGGGGGATTGGGGTAAGGTTAGGTGTTGTTACAATGCCTTCCCTGTCCCTCTTTCTAAATCATGTATCTACAACCCTCAAATCTCTGCCAAAATAGTTTCCTTGTTCTTTACAGTCAGCTGGAGCTCAGATCATGGGCTTCCTCATGGTTTATAGCTACAGCACAGACCATGAACATAGTCTCAGGCTGCGGAAGGACCACTGACCCAAACAAGGCCCTCAGAGTCGGCCTGAATCACAGACATCAACATAGCCTCAGGTTGCAGCATGGTGGTAACACAGGCCACAGTTATCAACACAGTCCCCAGCCACAGTAAGACCTCAGACTCAGCCATGGCCCTCAGTGACAGGTAGCACTAGCCAGGACAGTACCATGACCTCAGATGGCAGCATGGCCACACATTATGGTTCCAGCAGCAGCACATCCCACAGACATCAACCTGGCTTCAAATGGCAACATAGACTACAAACATCTGCATGGCCTTTGGTGGTAACATGTGTCATGGACATCTGGCTCTTTTTCTTATGTTTTTTTCTCCTATTCTGTTTTTCTTCAGTTGGTTGATTGATTAGTTTATTATTATTATTATTATTATTATTATTATTATTATTATTATT
>JANHMN010000016.1:27230688-27245018 GCA_030674055.1 Rhabdomys pumilio | reverse complement strand
CTCTCTCTCTCTCTCTCTCTCTCTCTCTCTCTCTCTCTCTCTTTTTCTCTCTCTCCACCAACCTTTATTTTTCCACTTTTCTGCCCAATTACTGGTTTTAGCCTTTATTTAACAAATTAAGGTAGGCAGAAGGTTCACTAGAAGTCACCTGTGTACTGATTCACTCCTCCTCTGCAGCCCCTCCCAGGAAAGTGGAATTAACATCAGAATACAAGGCCGGGGCTAAGTGAAAGATTAATTGTACTAAAACCATCAAGTTTTGCCTGACTTACATACTTATAGAAAGTATCTTTCTACTAGATGTTTAAACTCATGTTTAAATCTACCGTTCTGATTTTGTCTCAACAATTCTAAACAGGATTCTGTAGTCAAAGCAGAACAATTCAGTGTGGTTGGTATGTCCTTTACCCACTGCCCAAACTTAGGAATATGGGTCCAGAGCAGTTCAACTCTCCCCCTGCCAATACATTACGGTTTTACTGCTGCGAACAGACACCATGATCAAGGCAACTCTTATAAGAACAGCATTTAACTGGGGCTGGCTTACAAGTTCAGAGGTTCAAATCCATTATCATCAAGGTGGGAAGCATGGCAGCATCCAGGCAGGCATGGTGCAGGCAGTGCTGAGAGTTTACATTGTCATCTGAAGGTCCCTAGAAAAAGACAGGCTCTCACAACATGGTTAGGAGGAGAGTCTCATTGCCCATCCCCACATTAACACACTTCCCACAACAAGTCCATACCTCCTTGGGTCAAGCATATTCAAACTATCACAATATTAAAGGAAAGAAAAAGGAGTAATATAATTTTATATATCAACTAAATTGATTCTTTAGAAGACATTAATGCTCAAATTGATAAATAATAAATACTGGGTGATGATAATATCATGATAAAAGGGCATTCCCTTTCCATAAGCAAGTATGTATATTACATTGTTAACATAAAACATTTTCAGTAGGAAAATGTTGATTCCCAGGTGTAAGTCTCATTATCCTACAAATGAATTCATTTCCCCCAGAATCTAGCAATACCAATACCGTTTTTTCCTTTTCAATTCTCAATTCATAAATATAATTAAGCCTTCAATTCTACCTATGACATTGTTTCATAAATATTATGGATTAAACTGCATTTTGTATTCATTGGTTATTCAACTTCTGTATGAATATTTATGCTATTTTTCTCTCAAATAATACCATCACATTCCAAGTGCCTTAAAATAAGCCCAGCTAATATGAACTGCTTAACTGGTTTGGTTTTTTGTTTTTGTTTTTTATATTGAATGATAAAAGTAAGTAGTGCTATCAATTGAGACTTGGGGCAATGTGAGGTAAAATTTATGTCTCCAAAAACACAATGTATTAGAAATTCCATTAACTACAAATACACAATTTGTGCTTTTCTAGAGAGTACAAAGGTATTGGTTCACTTCATTATTTTATGTAGAACTATGTGTCTGTAACTTAGGGCAAATCCTAACCAAGTCAAGCATATGCATTTTCTGCATAATTATTAAGATTGAAAAGCATTGTCTTTAGCTTCCTTTAAAATTCTTTGAACACTGAATTTGCTTTTGTATTGAATAGAACATATCTAGCATTAAAGAGAAATTTTCAGGTTTAGTTTTATAATGGGCTCTGCACTTCTAATCAAAGGAAGAAAGGTCAGATCTCCCAACCTATTTATATAGTTTTAAAACTTTCTAAGAAAAATACAGCTCTGCTATAATTAATGTCTAATGGTATAAACACTTCTGTCTTCATTGTTGCCTAGTAACTGCATACTGCAAGCTGGTGGGGTGGCTAAAGAGGCTGAACAAGTGGACTAGCTCAGATCCATTTCCAGTTCAGATGGTTGATGGGCAGCTGTGGGCCAGATTCTTTTGTTAAAACTGTTTTTCTCCCACAATGATTTTGCACCAAAACATCCTTTTACAGCACAATTTATGTTTGTAAGTTATTTCTGCAGATTGGAATGGAAACAAGAAGTAAAGATGGAGAATAATTTAGTAGAGTAGGACCAACTCTACCTGGGTTTTCTACACCAGTTCGGCTGTCTATTAGAGGGACTCAACCATGGGATGATACTCTTACAATTTCTTTTTATCTATACTCCTTCAATCAAATCTCATATCTGAGCTGGATGTGAGGATCATACCTGTAATCCCAGTTCTTGAGATGTAGAGGGAAGAGGATCAGGAGTTCAAAACCAACCTAAGTTGGAGGCTGGTCTGTAGAGAAATTTTAATCTAGCAGCTTGGCTGCTCTAACAAGAGATCACATTCAAAGATATGATCTATCCAGAATGCAGATATGATCTGGATTACAGTATTATCTGGCTGAAATACAGACATGCCCTTAGTACACACTTTTCATACTTAACAATAAAGGCAAGGTTAGTTTGTAGAAGGAAGCAGCCATTTTGGAAGTGACATCTAGTTGAGGGGCAGACAAAGTGATGAGTCAGAGAAAGATTTGACAGAATGAGTCAAAGATGCTGACTTGCTGTTTGCCTGTTTGCTCTTACTCTTGCTGTCAAGTTCATCTACTTTGTTACTGAGTTTTTGGTTTTTATGTTGGTGGTTTTGGTTTTGGTTTTTGTTTGTTTGCTTGCTTTTGTTGTTGTTGTTTGCTGGTGCTAGAACCTACTTAGATATTCCAATGTAAACTGAAGACTGGCAGCTCTCTGGGAATCATCAATACCAGGTTAAGATTGTTGAAATATCCCATTTTGAAAAATAACTAAGCAACTACAAGATTCTTCGCCTTTCAGTCAGGAGACAGTCATTGTTGAGCTACCTGGACCAACCCCTATATGCAAGCCACTCTAATAAATCTTCGTGTGTGTGTGTGTGTGTGTGTGTGTGTGTGTTATTCATTCTGTTCTGTTCCTTTACAGAACCCTAACTAATTCAGATGGTACTTAAAGGAATAGGAGTGATTACAAGGTTAGGGGTGGTTTACATTTAGCTTTGACTTGCTTCCTTCATAACAGATTTAATTTCCTAATTACATTTTGCTTTAGCTTTGGTAAAATTAGCTTGCATTTCCTTGGCACACACCAACTACAGTTGGTGAGAAGGTTTTCCAAATCCATAGGTTGTTGACAGGAATGGCTAACTAGATTCAAATTAAATTTACTGAACGAACCCCACAAAGAGCCTCCAGTACATGCACATAATGACAAGTTATCTATGGAAGAATGCAGTTAGGTCATATGAAAACCCATTTCTGGCAAAATCAAGACATTAGATGGGTTGCTGGGAGCTAGCCTACGTTCTTTCTTCCAGAATTCCCAAAGTTAAGATTTGGGGCTCCCTAGGTTAGTCACTTCATTCAGACAGGAACCAGTGTGGGAGGGACTACTTCAATTGTATAACTATAGCCTTTGGGGTATAGTCAGAAATGATTTGTTACTTGGTAATTTTGTCATTTGGCAAAGCTAAGACGTGATAGCATATGGTTTGCTCTCTGGAATTATCATAAATGTCATTTGACTGAAGTAAAGGATTCTCTTCCATGGAGCTGGTTTTAGAATATGCATATGTTCCTTTATCTTTTCACGTGGAAGGAAACCTCTCCTTGCATCATGATGTGTAACTCTCTGGGTTCTTGGCTTTGTGGGTTGGAGGATGTGGCTGGGGAGGCCAAGAACAGGGTTTAATCAGGAAACCGCTTGGTTTCCCAACCACTGTCTCCATTGCTAGCCTCAACAACTCATTTCTCTGGTCTTAAAAGAAACCTTTAAAGAGAATCCTATAACTCAACAAGAACACCTCTCTCCTTCTCTCCCATAGTTTGGAAAACAATAAGACTCAGATTATTCTGTCAGGAATACACCATCTATTTTACAAAGAAAAATTAATCCAAATATTAGGGTTTGGTGTTTTCCCAATATATTCAGTATCTCTCCTTCTGTTTTAATGCAGAAGAGGATCTATGGGTTAAGAATCTGGTTCCAATCTACAATAGGAATTTTTTTCCCTCTTT
The DNA here is from genome assembly GCA_030674055.1 of Rhabdomys pumilio. NCBI lineage: Eukaryota > Metazoa > Chordata > Mammalia > Rodentia > Muridae > Rhabdomys > Rhabdomys pumilio. Next base: position 27,241,026 of record JANHMN010000016.1, on the reverse strand, counting down.
TAGTGGCAGCTTCCTTCTTCTATCTGCCTTCAGAATTTTTCATTCTGGCCTTGGAATGTCTTTCAAGGTTATTATTATCCAGCAGTTTAATGAAGTAACAAAAGAGTTATATTCTGGAATAATCAAGTTATTATCTTTTCGGATCTATTTGCTTTAACTGAAACAGACACTGTCTTTGTCCAGAAAGAGTTAATTTACAATAGCAGTGAAAGCTATTGGAAGCTAAGGAGAGAATTTAAAGCAAGTGTCCTCCAGCAGAGAGGCAGCTCCAGGCCAGACCACTGGTGAGGGAGAGAACTCTCTTCCTTTGCTGCAACTGCAGGATGTTAAGCCAGTTCAAAGTAGTGATAGTTTTAAGACAGAAGCAAAAGGCCTGGACTCTCTTTCCCATATCCTGGGTTTTGGCAGTTAAAACACGTGCTCTACTTTGGTATTTATGCCTGTACTTTTATTTACATACATACACATAAGCAAGAAGGAAAAAAAATCCAGGAGGTGACACCCTTTTCTGACATGAATCTGTCTGAGATTTATTTAGAATAAAACCAAGCTGTTTCTTTCCAATGATGCCATTCATTTTTAACGTTATTATAAAATATCTTCAAATAAATGAGGCATTAAAAAATTGAGCTGCATGTCTAAGAACATAGCTACTTCCCAGCTATAAGGTATTTTAGATACTTGTCCTTAATTCCTAAATGAAATATATTATTTTATCCTCCTGCCTCTCCCTAGAAGTGTGCCAGCTAATTTTTCAGGTAATAATTCAACATTGGTATTAAGAAAGCTGATGTACAAAAACGAGTCTTAAAAAAAGAGAGAGAAATATCTTTGCTTCTAATCTTAAATATTTGCTATCAGTTCGAAATCTTTTACAGTCAAACGCTTTTCTTTCATCTTAGAAGTCTAGATAGCCTCATATTGAGCAATTTCAAGAGAGTAGTTGGCCAAATAAAAGAAAATGGTATGATGACCAAGAAACAGTGCAAGCCAAGAGGCTGAGGAGATCAGTTATCAGAGTGAAGCCAGAGTAAACAAAGGGAAGCCTGTGCCCAGGAGAACCTGCAGGTGATTCCTAAGCTCTGACCCTTAACCTCAGGGCACCAGGTGTGTTGCCTTGACCTCCCTTTCCAGGGGGAATTTTCTAGAGTCTGTCGACCAATTTCTTTCTATGTCTTTGTAGAAAATATTTTCTCTGATTTGTGTCAATATCGGGATCCAGTTCAGAAAGCAAACAGTTAAGGGACCTGTCAATAGGAGCGGCCTGGGCTTTTGTTGTTGTTCTTTCATCTTTGTTTTTTGTTTGTTTGTTTGTTTGTTTGTTTTAAAGGCTTTGATCTATAACCTATATACGGAACATTCCAGTCATTCATCTTCCAGATTTTCAACCGTTGGATTGGATGCACCGTTGATTCGGTTTCACGGAGACACAGTTTGAATGCCTCCATTTGTTTTGGAGCTTTCAAGGCATTTTTAGGGATCTGGAGATTTGGGAAGGTCTTTGCCATAAGGTCTCAATCAGGTGATAGATTTTCAGATTCTGGGAGTTAGCGGGAAAGGAGAAGAACAGAATTAGAGGTAGGAGGGGTAGATTAATTGCTTGGGCCTAACTCGTTCATACAAACTCCAGCCATGCATTTCCATATGATCATTTTGACAAAGGTCTGTGTGTGTATCCATGTGTCCTCACCTGTACGAAGGAAGCTGCTGTTCTCTCAAAAGTAGTAAGACATCACTGGATACTTACTTGGTGGTTTTTCAGAACAGACCTCAGGCTTGGGGGAGGGGTGATGGGGTGGTGGGGAGATACCACCTTCCTGAAAACTGAACAGAAAGGTACCGGCGGAGGAGGGGTGCTAAAACCAGCTGGACGCAGACTTTCAGCTGTGGGTTCAGACTTTCAGTTGACGGTTTTAGAGAGGACTAACATAGAAGATGCGATTAAAACAAAGCCGGGTGTACAAACCGAGAGGATAGACGAGTCCTGGCGACAGGAGCTGGCAAATATTACGGTTTTATTGGAGCTAGTGGAAGAGAGGGACGGTTGCTCGATTTTTACATTTCACATCCAGGAGTCTGGCCCCCAGATCGGCTTGTGCCCCGCTGTCTAAGCAAAGATTTTAACCAGCCCGTCACCTCGCGGGAGGCGGCTTGCTTTCTTTTGCATCCCGGGGTATCTGTCTCCCGCGACTTCAGCGCGAGGCTGCACGGCTCCGGTGCAGGCTTTTGGTCCCGTGGGAGCGACTGGTGCGGGCAGGCGGGCGGGTGGGCGGGGCGCCGCTTCTCCAGCGCACAGAGGGTTAAGCGGCAGGGGCGGCGCGGAGAGGCGGGAGGGGGCGGCCGAGCACCGGGGCTGAGAGCGCGGCGGCGGCAGCCAGCAGCGGGTTAAGCGCCGCCCGCGCCGAGAGAGCTGAGCCCCGCCGCTGCTCCGAGCTCGCATTCGGATCCGCTAGAGCAGGAAGATGGCGACGGACAGCGCGAGCTGCGAGCCCGACTTGTCCCGCTCCCCGGGCGACACAGAGGGGGCCACGGCGGAGGCGGCGGTAACCGAGTTCCCTGGGCGCGGGGAACGGTGTAGATGCTGGTTGGGGGTGGTGCCAGGGTCCCCACTGGACACTCCCCTAGAGCTGCCCTGTCCTTTGCTGGGATGCCTCGTCTTCCTCTGGGGTGCTCCCTTACTTCCCCATGGTCTCCCCTCCCAAGGGTTTCCCTTCCTTCTCCGGGATATCCCCTCTCTCCTGTGCCTCTTCCCTCGGATACCCATTCCTTCCCCGGGGTGTGCCCTTCGTGTGTCCCTTCCCCGGGGTGTCCCCAGGGCCAGAAGCGAGTTCAAGTGGGGAAACCCACCCCCCATCTCCGGTGCTAGGGGCCGGTCGGTCCTTCTGGACACTCCACACGCGTCTCTGGTGACCCCTTTGCCCACTCCCGGGGTGCTCATGGAGGATCGCAGTCCCCATTGTTCACCTCTCCGGGACACAGAGCGAACGCGAGTCTCGGGGTGCCTGACACCTCTCCAGGGACCTGGGGTAGCAGAGACGGGGAGGTGAACCATCACTAGGCAGGTGTGGGTATGTTCTTTGTGTGTGTGGGTTCATGTGTCTTGGGGAGCCTGGTGGGAGAGGCCCCGCGAGCACCATCACTTTGGGTCCTAGCTGACTGCTGTTCGGTCAGTCATCTGTAGGGACCTTCTTCTCCAGCTAAAGCGGGACTGAGCTGGGTTTTCTGAACCTGGTGTTAAAACATTGTTCCCTTTCCCTGGTGTCTTGACTTGCTTAGGCGCATACCTGTCCCCTTATTTGACACTCTGAATGTCTGCATGCACAGACATTCCCTTCCTACCCTCCTCAGGGGGTCTTGACCCACAAAGCCAGGTTGGAAAACATTCGCAGGTTGGGGAAGCAGCTTTTGCTAGAACTGTAAAGATCTGCAAAGAAAGACAGGTTTGGGAGCATCTCCCACTCTTGGCCAAACCCGGCAGCTCTTTCGGAGGATTCGGAGTGGGACTGAGTGAGCTGAGCTCGGCATGGACGACCCCTCCGTGTCTCCCAGCTCCACATCCAAATCCGGGTCTGGGCAGCAGAGGGCAGGACCAGATGTAAACAGCCTGAGCTGTTGAATTTCCTCCCACCTCAGGCTTAGAATGGGAAAGAAGAGATGTGGAGGAAGGTACTTGGGGGTGATAGCTTCAAAAGCAGAACTCAAGAGGAGGGGGGTGGGAAGGGGGACTACTAATCCTCATCGTGAAAGTGGTAGAATCTGGGCTTGGGGAGCTTTTGGGAGAAATTGAGTTTTCCATTCTTTGCTAATAAGAACTTTGAAGATATTTCCAATGAAGCCTTGCCACTTGGGAATTTCTTTCTTTCTGTGACAACGGAGAAAGGGTCTATCAAAGCAAGTCCCTCTGGGAGATGAAATTGTCGACTGTCCGTCTCTCCTTGAGGAGGAGACTGGGGGTGGGGGCGGAGTGGAGGTGTGGGAGAACTCCCTTCTCCTCCCCTAGGAAGGTGGATAGTTTGTTTCATCTACTTAGAAAACACCCTTTGTGCCTGCAAGATATTTCAAGCACAAGATAAACCAACACCAGCACGTGGTTTATGATGTGTGATGTATAAGACTGTAAACAAAATTGCACTGTCAGGAATACTTTTGTTCCAACAAGGTCGGTGTTCCCTGTCACATGCTTAAAAATGTCAGGAGCCTTATTCAAACGTGGTTAAATTAGCAGCTTGATGATTTGATTCTTGTTAAGGGGAAGAGTCAAGGAAAAAAAAAGTCTCCCGGAAAGAACCTCCTTCCTTATTCCCCAGGGATGCTGTAGGCTTCCGACCTGCGGTAACAGTACTTACGTTTTGTTTGTTTGTCTGTTTGTTTTGTTTTAAGTAACTTTACTTTTAAGTAAAAATGCTACCTTTTATCCTGTAAAGTTGGGCTATATTTATTTTTACAGGTAATTTTCACTTGAAAGGGGGACTCTAAACATTAGTTACTTGAATAAACTGGTATTTATTTATTTATTTATTTATTTATTTATTTATTTATTTATTTATTTCGAGGCAGGGTCACATGTAGCCAAAGCTTGCCAGGAACTCCCAGCCTCCTACCTCCCTGCCTCCTAAATGCAGAAATTAGAGGTCCTTACCACCACCCACGGTGGGGGTGGGGGTTGGTGGGCGGGCGGGCTTTAGACTGTTTTTGTTGTTGTTTGATTTTGGTTAAAAAACATAGAAATTTTGTTTGTCATACTTGTTTTTCATCTAATGGTTAAAAATTAAATCTATATTTTGCTTTTTTGCTAACAGAAAATTAACATATACATTTTTTAATTTTAATGAGAAATTCTCTTTTTGCCTTGAAGAGATTTATTTTATTTCAAATTGGCTTACATCTTCTGGAAATATATATATACATTTGGCAGGATCAAGCTAGTGAAGCCTCAAAGCCATTGGCTAGTTTTGAAAGTGCATGTTTTCAGAAGGTTTTTTTTTTTTTTTTCTATTTAGATTGTTGCTTAGAAACTGGCTTAATTTATAGTTTGCAGTTTAATATAATTTCCAGTGGAATGTTTTAAATTTAGTTTGTTATCCTTGTTCTTCGTTGTTTAAATCCTGAAAGTACCCCGAGCTAACAGCTACATTATTCAGTAGGATCATATTAATAGTCTACGCTGTGATCCATGCTGGGAGCCTGGGTTATTTTCAGTACCTTAGCCAAATGTGATGACTTTTATAGGCCATATTGCTATTTCTGCTCAGAATATAACTCTTTCTGGTAGGCAGTATGGAAAGCAGAATCTGCTTTTTATTGTCACTGTGGAATTTGAGAGAGAAAAAAAATGGAGATCTATTTAAAGCTGTATTTGGGGAGGCAACCAGCGTTCTCCTCGCTCTAGGATTTCTGGATTAGCTAATATGCAAAGCGTAGGTATAGATTTTGCCGCTGCGAGGGTGGCAAATACAAGGAATATCTTGGCATCATTTTAGTTAAAAACACACCAGTGTTAAATTTTATGTATGGCACCTTGAAAAGTTTGTTTTCTAGGTGACAGTAACATAAATGCAATAAAAGGGGCCTTCTTAGCTAGTTTTGTTTTTTACCTTTGACAAAATGAAATCATAGTTTTATAGTAGCTGGGGAATATTTAAAGTTTGATGGAATAGTTTGAAAGGGAAATGACATGAACTCAGCACACATCACTCATCTGTCATGAAGATGGAAGCATTGTGGGTAGGTAGCATCTTTGCTGTTGACCCGTAAAAGCATGTCTATGGTAGACTCTGCAATACACAGTGGAGTAAAACCATGACAGGCATAAAAATGTGGATAGATGTGTTAGGAATGACAATCAGAGAGAGGGTTCCTAGTGGGAGGACCTGGAAATGTTTTATGGAAGGCACTGGAAATAGTCTATGGTGGAGGACATTTGTACTGGGCCCTCAGAAAGAAAATATGAATGGAGATGGCAGAAAGATGTGTGAACCAATCTTGAGTTTCCTTCACAGGCGTCCCATGCCAAAGGCTTGTAAAGATGAGTAGAGAGAGAGCTACCATTTCAGGTATAGGCCTTAGAACATCGCTTAGGTTTTGCAAAGTTTGAAAGATCAGGATGGAGATATTTTAACATGTTACCCTGTTGCTTTTTAAACAATGGCTTGCATATTTCTACTTGCATCTGTTCTGTTTATTTTTATAGCGATTGCTGCCACTGTTAAATTTCTCATAGGAGCAATTTTGTGTTAAAAAGCATTTGCCCATTTGTGGTTGAATCCATACCAAAATTAAATTACCAGTTGGTTCTGTTCTTATGTTTCCCATAAGTAAGTATATATATGACATCTTACAGCGTTAATATTTCATCAGCAATGGCAGATAGCTGCTGTTGATCGTGTGACCATCAAGGCTGTGGCCTGGAGAGAGTTTGTATGAGTTGATTTCTTAAATAAGGCTCATTAGAAGCTCTCATAATACTTGATGTGGATCAGCTAATTGGAAAATATACTCTGTATTACAAGCTAACAATGAAGATGTTGGTCTGTGGTTTGTATAAATAAATAGTAAACATTGCAGATGTCTCAAGCCTTAAGTCAATAGACTGACTGACTTTCTTCCCTCCTTTCTTCTTTAGTTATGAGGGTTAGACATGATTAAGTGCTCTTTAACTGAGCCACATCTTCAGGCCCTTGAATTTCAGGTTTTAAGCATCTGTTACTTACTATAGGGTTGAGGGGCGGTATATCTGCCACCGCTTATGTGTGAGGTCAGAGGACAACTCGGTAGGGTTGGTTCTTTCCTTTCATCTCTGGACTCGGGATCATACTCATGTTATCAGGCTTGGGAGGCAAGTGCCTCTGCCTGCTCAGCCATCTCACCCACCCCATTTTCTTTTCTATAGCTCCCTTTTCTAAGCTGTTATTCTTAATGACATATCAACTTCCTTCCAGAAATCTGTGTTCAAATTCTGATTTTCAGCGTTATTAGTTTTCTTTTCATCACAGTCTTCCCTGTGATGACTGAGGCCGAGGATGGAATGAACCTATGTTCACGAACATATTACTCCCTTCCTGGACTTTTCCGGTGTTAAAGTTAATGCCACATCATTCAGTAGGGTGCCAAGGAGGGAATGGTTGATAGGGTGAGAGACAAATTCCTGAAGGTTTGAGCACAGGAGAAGTTTGGACAGAAATGAAGACATTAGTCAAGGCTTTGGAATAGTGGACAAACACATGGCATGTGGGACTAGAATCCAGCTTCACATGTGCCTAGCAGAGATGGAGTCACCTTTCTGCCCAGGCCCCATAGATCTTGTCCATCAGCTCATTGGAAAGAGGCTTAATTAGATCCCTCCCTCTCCACTGCTTGCCTGTTACAAGACTTACATTACATTTAAAAAGGCCTTGTCTGGGTTGGAGTGATATTGTAGTTAGTGAAGAGCTTGAAACTCACTTAAGAAAGCCCGGCATGGTGATGTGAATTTACTCTGGGAAGGCAGAGACAAAAGGGTTTTTTGGGTTTAGGTAGCCATGTGCAGCCAGGGTTATCTGCTTGGTAAGGTTCAGACAAATACTGGAACCTGTCTCTATAAGCAAGGTGCCATCACCCATGGAGTGACTTTTAAGGCTGGCCTTTGGTCTCTATACAGAAGCACACATTTCTATTTACATATCTCTTCTCTCTCTCTCTCTCTCTCTCTCTCTTTCTCTCTCTCTCTCTCTCTCTTTCTCTCTCTCTCTCTCTCTCCCTCCCTCCCTCCCTTTCTTCCCTCCCTCTCTCCTTCCCCACTTTCTGTTCAGGAGTTACTAACAGTAATGGCTATGGTAGCATCAATGGTGAAGTACTGCCAAGGTTTTAGTTGTTTCTATTGTAAATAGCTTATATAACATTACAAATGCTGTGTATAGCATGCTGTGGTCCATATAGAAATAGTGATTTGAGTCCCAAACTCTTCACTTTTAGTAAATAACTAGGTTGGGGATCTATTTGCAGGCTATGGTGAGTTCAGTATTCGTGGAGTGGGAACGCAGATGAAAGTGATTTTGTTTTGGCATTTCAATATTTCACCAAAAAGGCACCAAGATGATGCCAAAGACCCAAGTTCTTCTTCAAGAGCATGGTAACTCCGAGACCATCATTTTGCCTTCTATGTCCTCATTTATCTGAAAATCATCACGTTGCCACTTGACACCGGTGGATAATCAAGATGTATTGTGTGGTGTGTTACCAATTTCTCTGTGGCACTTGTTAGATGTGGAAGGTTTCTCACTGAGAGGCTGATTCAAGCCTTCAGTTAGGCTCCATGGAAATCTGAGTTCTGTTGGAAAAGTACTTGTTTTTTGGTTTTGTTTTGTTAGTTTTCCAAAATGGGGGTTCTTTTTTCTCTGGAGAGAAAATGAAAGAAGAGGAAATCTAAGAGGAGGAAAAGGCCTGCCCAAGCCACTTTTCTGTTTTGCCTCCAGCTTTCTCGTGGTTAAAATTAGCTATGCCCGAAGCAGGTTTCCCTTCCTGGCATTGTCTCCTTATCACTGGTCCCTCCTCCCACACACAGTTGCTTGTCTAGTGTGAAAGTGTTCAGGCTTTGCTGCCTGCCTTGGTGCTTGCCACTCATGGTGGACCCTGAGTTCTGTATCAAGTCTTAAGGCCTTCTGTAGTTCCTTCCCTAGTGTGGGGGTTACTCTATATGACTGATTGAAGGTGACCCTGGGGTAGCCTTTCCTATTGTCTTCGTGCTCCAGGAGCCATAGCATGCTTTCTCTTTTGTACTGAATGGAGGGAGACCTGTTAAATAAAAGCATGCGAAGATGTGATCTTCTTGCTGTCTTGGCAGCTGGTAAGGATGGGGAGATGTTTCTAAAGATGAGTTTATACTTTGGGGGAAATGCACAAGGCAGGCTGTGATTAATTGCCACGTGAGAAAATGCAACAGACTCTTAAGACTGAATGGAGGAAGGGAAAGATTTCTGCAACCTGCAAAAGCATACAAGCATGAAGCCCTGTTTGCTGAAGAAAAGTGGGATCCAAAAGGGGAGGGGTAAGAAAAGTGGGTAGGGAAAAGCAAAAGCAGGAGTGAGAGAGTCTCCCCCACTTCCTGTCTCCTCTCTCTCCTCCCTCTCCTCTTCTGCAACACACTCCTACTCCCACACTTCTTTCTTGTCTTTCTTTCTGCTGTTCTGACAGGATCTTACCGTAGCCCAGGCCAACTTGGCTTCAGACTTTTAGCAACCTGGCTTCAGCTTCCCAAGTGTTTAGACCAAGGAATGAGCCACCACACCTGGGTATTATTTTTAAAATAGTCTGAAGTCCTGAGGACCATATGCCTTTTTATTTCCCCTTGAGAATCCGTACAACTGGTTTAAATCCAGGCTCTAAATATTTAGAAAGTTGCACTTAATTCCTATTCATGTTGATACAGCCTTCAAGATTTGAAAGGTTCAAGATACCTCATCAGTTTCTCCCTGTTTAGCTCTTGCTTGTCTTCAAAGAAATTCTTGCTTGCTTACAGAGATCTGAATGCAATTAGTTCTTAATGCAAAGTATTAAACTAGGAAGAACACATTTCTGTAACTTTGAAACAAACAACAACAACAAAAAAATCCAAAATCAATTTTCCTCAAGTACTTCTCAAAGGCTTTTAGTCTCAAGGAAAAAAAACAAAAACCGTAAGATTTCCTCAATCCACTAATACAGTTAATTAATACATTAATACAGTTCCCTTCCCCCCCACACCCCCAGCACATGAAATCAAGGCACTTGAGAGCTAGAGGTGATTTTAGAAACCACTTAGTCTAGTAGCCCCTGTTTAGGGATTACTAAATCCAACATCCTTCTCTTACTTAGGAGAAGCCTGAAAGCCAAGCAGATAAAGCCACTTGCCCTTCCAAATCTATCTTTTGCCTGGTTTTCAAGCCCTCTGCTTTCTGAGATACTTTCTTACTTATGCGTATAAAGACTTTGACTTCATGGGACTGGAAAGGGGATTGGGAGGAGGTAGTGTTGAAGGGAAGAGACAAGCAAAATGACTGGCTGTGTGTTTGAGTCCATTTTCATTAAGGACCACTAATATGAATAATGTGTTTGGGCAAGTGTTTGAGGGATACTTCTGCCCCTGTAGTTCAGAATATACCTTGAAAGCTTTTTGGTTACTGTTATGGTTAACGTCAGGTGTCAACTTGACACAAACTTGTAGTCACTTGGCAAGGAAAACTTCAGTTGAGGAATTAACCTGTGGCCATACCTACCTATAAGGGATCTTCTTAACTGATAATTGGTGTGGAAGGATATAGCCTGCCGTAGGAGGTACAATCCATAGACCTGTGGATGTAGACTGTGCAAGAAAGCTTGCTAACT
>JANHMN010000016.1:27206866-27230678 GCA_030674055.1 Rhabdomys pumilio | reverse complement strand
ATGCCTTAAATGATTTCCCCTTTATTGACATGAAATATAGGAAAATAGAAGAGCTGGTTGCAGGTCACATGCCATGATGCTGCTGATGAAAGCAGGGCAAGCTCTTAACATGACTCTTACCATGAATCAGAATCTCGGCACAGTCTTTCATAATTTATTAGTCCCTTAAAGTAGAGAGCTTTGCTCATGAAGCTTTGGAGAAACAAGAACAATAAGACACACAATTAATTAAAAGCTTTAGAATGAGCAGCAGAGGCAGCATTAATAAAACATTCTTCTCTAAAGCACACAGGAATTGCGCTCTTAGTGGGGAGAACCAGGATAAAAATCTGTCTTTCATCATAGTCAAGAAGCTGAGTTTACTGAACTTGGGTTGGTAGATTTGGAAAGTAAAAGACTTTTAGGCAGAACCCTTCTCTTTTCTACACAAAACATTTGAGTTATTAATAGCTATTACTCATCTAAACTCTGTGCTCAGTTTTTACATATATATTCTTGGACAGTCCTCAGAAGAAATTTAGTGAGTGTCAGGCTTTTCAGTGTGTTGACGAGAAAACCAATCACTTAATGAAGTGCTCTCAGAGTGCCCTCCATCCTTCTATATGAGCAGCAACTTGTAAGGCAAGTTCAAACTCACCCTATCTTCACTGGTTCCATAATTTTTTAGGATGGGAGCCCTTGTGTTGTTTAAGACCAAGTCTCAAGGGTTCCATCTAGATGCTAAAGTTTGAGAACCATTGGATTATACAATCATCTGTGCTAATACTCCATTTGTGGACCAGAGTTTCAGATAGTAAATTGAACTTTACAGCTCACTGGGAATATTTCTACAGTGGCCTGCTCAATGGTGGATTTCCAATGCTTCCACTTAAAAAAAAAAAAAAGCCATTTAGCTCAAAATTTTTCTTTGGAGAGATATCTAGGTCTAGTCTCGTGCCACTGTAAATCATGGTTTTCTTCCTTAAAGTTTCCTTGGAAATGAGATGTGTCTGCTTCTGGTCGTGTCTTGTGACAGTCCCTGAAGTCATGGGCTTTGCTGTGCTGGCTCTTGTGTATTCATCAGAAGAGTCTCATGTTAGATACTTAAATGCCAAACCATTTCTTATTGGCCAATTAATAGAATGCACCCATTTAGCATGATGCTCACACAGTCCATTCTGGAGCATTGGTGCTCTGTACCACAAGCACAGATAAGCCAGGCGCAGGCACAGGCACAGACACCACAGGCACAGGCGCAGACACATGCACAGACGCAGACACACGCACAGACACAGCTGGTGCACCTGGTTTACTGTTTACTAGTTGCTTTCTATATAGGCTTTCTGACTCCTGAGTTGTAGTTTCTTCAACTAAAACTAGAGGTAATGGTGTCCTGTGGATTAAATTTTGTTTTTTTGAGAATACTTTGGAAAACATTGAGTGCTACATAAATGTGCAGTCAAGTTCTAGAATGCCTTGAAGAATACCTTCTGAGCTCAGATGCCTGGAGACATATGGTGATAAACTAGGTTGTCTTCATCAGGTAGGGAGTGACTTTTATCAAGGTTTATCAAGGGTGTCTGCACAGAGTGGAGGGACCGTGGATGCTGGATCCCGTCCTCTACACTAACTCAAACTTGTCTAACATTCTGAGTGATCCTCTCTCAGCTCCAGCTACAAAATGGATGTCAGAAGACCTCCATGTAGAAGTCATAAGCAAAGGAGTTGGTACTAAGGACAAGAATTTAGAGCCAATGGTTATCTGCGCAAGGCTAAGTGAGAGCTAGGGAGTAATCACCAAGAAAAGTTATAGAAGAAGAAACCATAGGGCCAGAAGAGTGTGGGGTGTGGAGTAGGACTACCTTGGCCCTTGCACAAACTCCTCGTATTCTTCCTACATCTCTAAGAAGCCTTTTTGTCTAACCCTGAACCATATCTCAACCTTTATAGAACAGCAAGAAATTGCATAGGTTTATTTATCTCTGTAGCCTGGTAACAATGTCACCTGATGGCACATCAGGATAACTACATATCAGTGATAATTCAGACTAGTTAAAAGCATCTCTCTCTTTCTGCTTGTGTGTGTCTATGTGTGTGTGTGTGTGTGTGTGTGTGTGTGTGTGTGTGTCTGTGTGTGTAACAGCTAACACTATAAAGAAAAATATGTTTCTTAGAACATAGGCCATTGGTTTTTGACTCTGGATTCTTGCCTATGGCATTGGAAATCTGAGAAAGCTTAAATATCTGACTTGAAGAGAAGACAGAGTTCTAAAACTTTCATTTAAAAATTTCAGGTTTTTTAATGTAGGCTGAATGGAAGACGAAACATTTCTTCATGGCCCAAGTAACACATCTGCAGGCCAGATTTGGGTATAGACTGCCAGCTGGTTGCCTCTGCTGTAGAATGTTCTGTAAACAAGATCTGTTATTGTTGGATGCCCTGGAATGTATAATACCCTCCCAGGAGCCACTATGTCAGAGACCCTCCAAGGAATACATCTGTGTTTTCTTGTTACCCTCAAAATTAGCCTCCCACCCCACCCCCAATCCCAAGGCCAAGCCTGTTTTGATATAGACTCCAGAGCCTTTTAAATGTGTGCTGCATAATTTGGAGAGATTCTAAGTCCAGATGTTCAGACAGTCAGACATCTCTTTTGAGGGAGGCTTGCAGAAATGGCATTACATTGTTTTCTCTCTTTAGGAGCTGGAGCATCTGTCCTGCACCCAGTCACTGGATAGAATTGATCCATAGGTCATCCAAAAAAATATTCTTATTGCTCTCTTTTGTTTATATGTACATTTATGTATGAGTGGGTAGAATGTACATGTGTATACATGTATGTGGAGACCAGAAGACAATCTTGGATATTATTCTTCAGGCATTGACCCCACCCCCCTTTGTATAGACATGGCCATGGTCGCTTATTGGCCTAGAATTTTTCAAAGTTAGGTTGGCTAGCCAGTGAGCCTAGGGAACTGCCAGCTTCCACTTCCTAGTATATGGGATGAATATCCCAAATCCACCATGGTTGGTTTAAGGACAGCCATCTTTTTCCAGAAAGGATGTTAATACTGATTCCATTTTCTTCCTTCCTTCCTTTCTTTTTTTCTTTCTTTCTTTTTTTTTTTTTTTTTTTTTGTTTTTTTTTGTCGGGGTTTGTTTTTTTTTTAGGGTGGGTTGTCCTGGTATTTATTCTGTAGACCAAGCTGGTCTTGAACTCAGAAATCCACCTACCTCTGCCTTCCAAGTGCTGGGATTAAAGGTGTGTGCCACCACTGCCCAGCCTGATTCCATTTTCAATTTGCCTTATAGAAAAAGGAGTTTGATGTGGACACCCTCAGCAAATCAGAGCTGCGGCTGCTCCTCAGCGTGATGGAAGGTGAACTAGAAGCCAGAGACCTCGTGATTGAGGCCCTGCGGGTAAGAGCATTTGGGGGTGTGCCACTAACATTTCTGAGGGGGCCAATGGCAGAGGTCCTTTCCCTCTTATTTTTCAAATCACTTGTATTTACGGTGTTAGATCTGGTTAATATCTACTTCCCTACTCAAAACATCAGCCTTAACAAGACAGACAAACTGAAGTCATGTGGTTGTCAAGATGGTAGAAGCTGAGAATAAACTATTTAAAATGGGAGACTTGAAACATCACTGTGTAATCCTTATATTTATCGCATATTTGACATATGCCATGGACATATAATTTTAGCAAGTTAGTACTCTGGTGTCTTGTATGTGTATGAGAACTGTGGGAGAAAATTAAGAGAATTAAAAAATTAAAATTAAGAGAATGATTTAGAGCAATATTGCCAACAATCTATCTTTTTTTACTTCTCGTGTAAGTCATGAGTGACGATTTTCGTTTCCAAAAACTCAAGAGTTAAAATGAACATGTTCATGTCTTCAAATTATTTTTATCAGAGTTTTCAATAACTTAAGAATATTTCTGTAATAGTTTACACAGAATGTCATTTGACCCAATTACATTTTCTTTTGGAAATAATGTTAAATTCTCTTGATACAGTCTTCTGATTGGAAATTCCTCATCCTGACTTCTTTTGGTCTATCAGTTGGCTGTAGATTTCAGTTTTGGTTTTTCTTTTTTTTTTTTTTTTTCCCTCTTCTATATCCATTTGTATGTAATTAGACATATCTTGGCTCTCAGTGTTTTAGAAAAAGGATTGTAATCATTACGTATAAATCATGGGTTTATCTTATTTCACTAAAGATTATTTCCTTAAACTTTCTCCTTAGGACCTTATTTAAACATATGAGAATCTTTAAAATGTCAGCTCATGGTTGCCTGTTACAAGAGCTTCTATGGTGAAGAAGGGAGTTAGGGATAGCGGAGGGTCACATAGGATGTACAAGGGTGTACCCAGCTTTTCAGGGGCATACACAGATGAACAGGGGTGAGGACTTGATCCTGAATGGGAGTGAAAACAGTTCCTAAATTTCACGACTAGAAATTGTTTCCCATCACTTTATGGCCAAGAACAGTTTGCTCATACAATGGGAGTTCAGTTGTATCATCCGTGAGCCAGCACTGATGTGAAGATACAGCCTTTTAAATAAGGACCTCTACTCAGTAGACATTTGCACGGTTTGGTGAGTGTTGTCTAACAAGTGTGGTACTGCTACAGAATGCAATCACCAAGTCACATAATGCCTAAAAACCAAATGGAAATGCAGGACTCCAGCTTGTTCTTGGGTGTTTTTCTATTCTGTGTTAAGGTGAAACACGTACGAGCCCTGTGCAACTAACTTCCCACTGCTGACACACACTGGTGACACTTAGCTGATTCTTTGCTTTTATGTTTTAGAAAGCATGTGTATTTATCTTTAATTGCAATATCTCCAACTGGAAGAGTACAAGTAAAGGTTCCCCACGTATCAAGCATATAGTAGTCAATAGTATCAGAGATTGAATTACAAGGAAACTTACATGGCACAGTGAGTGGTTTAAACCCTACACAAATCCTAGCTCTCATGCTCATCAAGTATTTCTATTGTGCTTTGCTAACCCGCCATGGACATTATGCATAAATTGGATGTATAAGTAGGATGTATTAAAGTAAAAAGTTAAAAAATAAAAGTAAAAATCTCAATTGATTATGACACGCATTTTCTGTTCTCTAATAGAAAAGTAACTTAGAATAAGTGGGGGAGATTTTGGAGGAGTTGGGGGAGGGTAAACTGTAATGAGAATGTATGGAAAAATCTATTTTCCATAAAAGAAAGAGGGAAAAAATATGAATTGCCATTTATGCGCATGCTCCCTGGAAGATATGATGAGTTTATGGCCGATGGCACCTATTTATAGCATTGCTATAAAAACACAGTTGCAAGAGAATTCTGATCCACGCCTACCATCGGGTTGACTCAGATACAGAGAGGTGGTTTTACTGAAATGGTAAATGACTTTGGGTAGAGGTTCCCAAACAAAAGTGCAGGTTTAGCGAGGCCCAGGCCCAGTGGTGCCTGCCATGATGGAGTTCAGCACTGGGGAGGCGGAGGCAAGGAAATCAGTGTAAGTTCAAAACAAGTGTGCTCTATAAGCAAGACCTCTTGTCAAACAAAACAAAACAAAACAAAACAAACAGAAAGAAAGAAGTAAAGAACAAAAGAAAGAGTACACATGTACATGAGAATTGAGTCTTTAGGAAATTCACTTGTTTTTTTTTTTAATAGTTTAAATAAATAGTTTATTGATGAAAAGGAATTCCTCTTTGGTCTCAAAATGGTCATACTGAAAGTTCTAATGAGAAGAGTAAACTGAGGGGCATTTAAAGGTTTGAAGAGGACTTGCAAAATTCCTGGAGGCAGACAGAACTCTTAGTTGAAGGCCAACCTGGCCGCTACTGTGAGTTCCAATACACCCAGGGGTACACAGAGAAACCTTGTCTCCAAGAACCAAAGAAGAAAAAAGAAGAAGAAAAACAAGATCATATACGTGTGGCAGACTCCCCTCCCTTCCCCTTAACAGCCAGTTAATGAGAAAACAAAAATGCTGTGCCGTGCTTCAACATAGCTGGTGGAGAAGAGCTAGCTAGCTGAGACCAGTCTCCTGTGTTTAAAGACTGAAATCAAACAAACCGACGATGTGAAGCCCTAAGAGAGGAAGATGCCTCCAAGACCACACATAGGCTCACATAGGCTTTCTCGTTGTCACACAGGCAGACCCTCCATGGAATTCGGCGTGTGAGATCTTCTTAAAAGCTTTCTTAACAAAATGATGTTTATGATTTATTTAAATATTTAGAGATCTGGTTTAAAGAGTGAGTACTAATGGAATTTTCACATACCTGTGGTACCTGGAATAGACCCAAGTGCCAGGATTTACCATTGTACTAGTCAAATATTTACTTGGGTCCAAATGTGTCTTCCAGTTGCTGTTTCCTTAACTGTGCAACAGAATGTGATTTACGGGCTAATTAATGCCACAGACAGAAATTGAGACGAAAGGATGTGGAGAATTTTATATCATATTAGTAGATAAAACTTATCTATAAATTAAGAACCAAAACCTCTTTAAGTGGTATATTGTATATCTGCAAATAAAGAACATTTCGTTGTTGTTTTTAAGATAAAAAATATTTGAGCTTAATAATTGAAATAAGAGATAACTATTTTGTACCCTGAACTGTACTAGATTGCACATAGATACGTGTTTTAGACCAAACTTTCACTTTCTAAATCACATGATCCTGGTTGTTCTGACTTTCCAGTTATAAAGATTTCATTGATCATTGGAGAGGTAGCAATAGACTTTTCAGAAGAGTTCATTAATATAAATTTGGGGTAAAACAGATTATAATATGTATCTTGGCATTTTTAATGCTTTCCTTTTTAAGATCAGAACTACTTTCCATATAAAAAGTCCATAGCTTTATAACAATAATGATTTTAAAAATTTTGTAAACAACAGTCTTTGGCCTGGTTTTGCTCCATCGGCCAAGATGGTTATGAACTTGTAGTCTCCACCTCTGCCTCAGCCTCCTGGGTGCTGGGATTACAAGCATGTACCTCCATGCCCACTTCTAAGAATGTCCTTTTCTGTTAAGAAGAAAATTGTATTTTAAAAAGAGCAGCCCTGACTACTGACATCTGTAGGTGCAGGTTGCCTGTATGCCTCTTTCCCCTTTTCTTAAGTGAGATAAATGAAATTGACTGTACTAAGGATAGCAAATCCTCCTCTCTCTTAACTTTATAAATAGGCTAACGGTAGGAGGCAGAGTCTCAGTTATTTGCATCGGAATTTAAAAAAAAAAAAAAAACTTGACCATTTTAGCATTTCTTTACATAAAATGCACTTTTCGCTCTGGTAACCTTGGGGACTATCAAATGACATAAATGCTTGTCCAAGGGACTGTGTAAACAGCTGTATAGGAGACCCAAATTATAGTAGAAGTTCCTTTCTCTCTCTCAGTGTTTTGAAGCTGAGTGGTGGGAGTTGCAGAGCCAGCTCTGTGCTAAGTCCTCATCTAACTGCCAGGTTTATTTCTGTTTCCCTCCCCTCCTGAGGAAATTGGATTCCTCTGTAGGGTGGAAACTTGATTTGGGGCAGGTTCACGTGCCACTGTATAGTAAGAGGAAAAGGAGGAGGTGGCCCGCAAGCCACTTTTACAGTACAGCTTTCATTGTGTCATGCTCAAGAGTTTCTGGAGTTGGACAGGGTGGTGAATGCTTGTTGTTGCAGTGCAGGAGACTGAGACAGGAGGATTGAGAGCTGGAGGAGGCCAGCTATAGTGAGACCCTGTCAAAGATAAATAAAAACATATTCAATAAATATCTACTAGATACCAGGCAGAAAGTTAAGTTGAAGTAGAGACATAGCACACCAAACATATCAGAAAAGTGCTATATCCTGAAAAGTGTTTAGTGTTTTTGTAGTTTGATCTCCATTTTATAATCAAGCAGAACAAAAGCCTGATCTACTCACTGGGCTTTGAAGTGATATTACTTTAAAGGGAAGCAGGTTTTTCTCAGCCTCGGCACTGTTGATATTTGGGACTAGATTCTTCTGAAAGGAGGAGAAAGTATCCAGTATACTTTCAGGAGGTCAGCAGCATTCCACATTGGTCTACCCCCAACCCGTGCTTGCCAACAACATCACCCACAACTGTGACGAGAAGGAAGGTCTACTCTGAGAGACTCGATTGCTCCCATGAATACCACACCATTCTAAACTTGTGCTGACCACTAGAAATGTCACTTTAAAGACTTTATTTGAAAGAAAAAAAACAAAGGAACGTAAGTACTCTAAATGATTTGAACCTTTATGGTACAGAGGTTTCCTTGTAAAGCACTGATCCTTTAAAAGCTAAAGGTTAATCTGAAAATGCCCATTTTAACAAATTTTATAACCCTTTCCGAACATGCCATATACTTTCCTATTTAAAATTGCAGTATAGTTTCTTTTCCAGAACTTAAGTGCTTTTACTTTTCAAAGTGAAATACGCTTATGATTGTAATTCTCGGTGTTGGAATCTTGCTATAGAATGTATGGTGCTGGGGAGTCAGCCAGAGCTTCTCATAGAGTAAGCAGGTGCCTACCCTTCTGCTGGCCTGGGTCCCTAGTGCCAGACAGAACTGCGGTGCTCCACTCTGGTTTTAAAAGCAGCCCTTGGTGAATGGCAGCCCATTGTGAGCATCCCTGGTACAGCATGTGTGCTAAATGTTGATACTTAATACTAATCTGGCTTTTCATTGGTGTCAGCTAAGTAAACCATGAAGGGTTTTGTCTTTCAGAATTCCCCTAAGATTGCTGGCAATCGGTTGTCCGAAGTATCTTTGTTTTGTGTATGTTGTACGTTGTAAGGACTGGATTTGGTGAGCAGAGCTGAATTTACGAAAACAAATTCATTCCTTTCCTTTCCTGTCCGTGGAGATAAGACGTTTCCCTGTCTATGGAAAGGCGGGAAGCAGTAATCAGCATTGGAGTCATTTCTGCAGCAAAACCAGTTTTTATAAAGTACAAATAGCCAGTGATTTTAAAATACTATTGTATTTTGTCTAGCAAGACAAGAATAGAAACTATCAATTTTCTTTCTGAGAATTTGATTTTCTTTAGTGAATAGTTACCATGAGTTTTTAAAAAAATACAGAGGACAAAGACCATTCCATATGCTAAGAAATCAAGGTGATGTCATAAGCACAGGTCTAAGTCCAGAGGTCACTTACTGATGTTTCTTGATTCTTGGGTCTCAGAATTGTGCTAGGGGCTAGGGACACATGATAATGTAATAAGAAATAGAGATGATTTATTAAGAAAAGCTAATAACTCCCGAGAATGGGAGTAGGTTAGTGAGCACGGAAAAGGGAACTTTAAAAAAAAAAAAAAAAGAAAAAAAAAAAGCTGGGTCACAAGGCTCATGCGTGGTCTTTATTTATTAGGCTATTCAGATAGCATCTAACTTTCTAATTTCTGTATCATGCTCTTTTCTTGCAGCTGCTGGGTTTGTTGTGTGTAGCCCAGGAGAACAAGGGACTCACGAGTCTCTTTTGTCATATATCAGTCTCCATCTCTACTCTGCTGTCTCAGTGATGATACTGTAAAAGGGAAGTGTTTATGTTACCAGTCTGGGCCCAGTTAGTGAGCCAGAGAGCTAACTGAGCAATGCTTCCTTGTTGAATACTAACACATTAGGAAAATATCTGTGAGCAAAACAAACTGCCAGTGGGGCTTGTGAATCTCAGTGATGTATCCCTTTAAACTGGGCACAGTGCGTAGTCAGTTACACACACAGACACACATATGTATATATATATATATATATATATATATATATATATATATACACACACATATGTAAATATATACACATATACATATACATATACATCATATACATATATATATATATATATATATATATACACACATATATATAAAAAACTTTACATTCTGCTCCTTCCCAGTCACTTCCTCCCACAATCCTTGCCCCCTCTCCTTTTCCTCTGAGTGGGTGGAGAACCCCCCTGTGTATCCCTCCATTCTGACACTTCAAGTTTCTACAAGGCTAGGCACTTCCTTTCCTACTGAGGCCAGAAAAGGCAGCCCAAGGAGTAGAACATATCCCACGGACAGGCAACAGCCTTTTGAGATAGCCGCCCCAACCCCTCTAGTTGTTCAAGACTTACATGAAGACCAAGCTGCACATCTGATATATGTGTGTGGAGGGCTAGGTCCAAACGGTGTTTGTTCTTTGGTTGGTGGTTTAGTTTCTGAGAGCCCCACGGGTTAGTTGATCGTTTTGGTCTTCCTATGGAAGACCCTTTGGGACCACAATCCTTCCTCCTGTTCTCTCATAAGAGTCCCCAAGCTACACTCAGTTTGGCTGTGGGTGTCTATATCTGTCTGAGTCAGTTACTGCATGGGGCCTCTCAGAGGACAGCTGTAGCAATCACTTTTTTATGAAATAAAATTAGAATAGCAATATCTTATATTTCAAGTTTTAATTGACAAGGAGAAAGAAAACCAGAAGATATATGCACTGTTAATTCAACAGATATTAACTGTCTCTGTGATGTTCTTTGCTTGACCTGGCTATTAAGAATACAGCAGAAAACGTGGGCCTGGTTTCTTTCTCTTGGATCTTAGACTCTGGTGGAAGAAATGGGCATTTAACTGAGAAGAGGAAAAGAAAAAAAAAAACAAAACAAAAAACAAAAAAAAACCCTCAACAGTTATACTTGAGAGTTTAGCTGAGCAAAATGATGGCTTATGAAATGGGTAACCAGAGGGTTCAGAGCAGCTACTGGGCAGTATGGATAGTGAGTCCTCAGAACAAGTAAAGTATGCCAGTAGCCTGATTGATTTCAGCCAATTCTTTGTTTTATTTGAGCCTGGGCTGATCATGTGGTAACTAGTCATTGCCTGAGGCTTGATTGTTCGTGATTGGCTGACACTCAAGTGTTTTTTTTTTTTTTTTTTTAATCTAAATTGGGTTTTAAGTGTGTTTATACACTAAGACTGGCATTTCAAACATAGGAACTCAAAGTATGGAAACAGCCTCATGCTAGTGCTGTCTTTTTTTTTTTTTTAAATGAAATAAAATTATTAACATTGAAATCTGTTATTTTGGGAAAGAGACAAATGCTAGGAGGGAGAGTGAAGAGGACAGTGTAATTCTAGATGGTGTTGGAGGACAGAAGGCAATCTACCCCTAGACCTGCCATCCTGTGAACTCGGCTGGAAGAAAGTGTTCAGGCAAAGATGGAAAGCACAAGGTCTTCAGCTGGGAAGGACAACAGATATTTATATCAGCAGCAGAAAGGAGAGTGAATTCAATGAGAGAGGAAATGGGGCTGCAGAGAGACAGTGACAGGCATGGTGTTTGCATTTTATTCCCCTAACCATGTGAGAAGCCACAGGGGTGCTTAACTATGAATGGTTGGTGTGCATTTTTAAATGATCTTTTTTTTCTTAAATTATATAGTACATTGAATTGTTCAATAAAAGTTTCGATTGATGTAATTTAAATAATTTAAATACCTCACCAATTGGAAACTGCTGGAGGGATCTAGGAGAGCCAGGGTCTGATGAGGCAAATCCTCGGGGATAATGTGAGAATCGAGTGTCTTGGGCCCTTTCCAGGACGTCCACACCATGTTCTTCTTTGTTACTTTTACTGCCTAGCAACAAAGTGTTTTTCTTCGCATCAGTGAGATTTAGCCAATTATGAGTGTTACTAAAGATTGGTTTAAATTAAGACTGATCAGGAAAGTCCTTCACCAGGCATCTTTTAAAAAAGAAAGTCCTGTCTTCAATTTTATTTTCTCCAAATGTAGTTTTATCTCAGTTCACTTTAGATTTTTAAATTACATGGACTTTATTTTACTTTATTTTACTTTATTTTATTTTATTATTTTTTTATTTTATTTTGGTGGCCTTCTTCCTAAAGAGTGTCAGCCATCTATGTATTCCAAAGCATACTTGGTGTATGAAAATTCCTTTAAGCTCTTTTGTATAGATTAGGGTAAGTGGCAGAAGACTACTTTTACACACTGCTAGAAGGAACCGGTCAAGAGTGGCAGGGATCTTCCAACAGGGTCTGAATCCCTTCAGCCCTCAAGTATCCATACAGACTTGAGTAGACGCCTGGAGTATCTGTTATCACTCAATAGCCCCACACAAGCAGTTCTCGTTAGAATAAACAAGTATCTTATCAGCCTGGAATCCTTCTGATGAATCACTCTGGGAAACACAGCAGAGACCCTACTTAGTGTCAAGCACTGATCCAGATATTGTGAATGTATTAAAATGTATTTCATATGGGTGTGATGGTTTCCTTAAGAATCTTGTCTGTCTTCACATCTATTTATTCTTTTGTTTTAGAGATGAGACCTCTTTATGTTTTTAGGCTCTCCTCATTTACCCAGACTAAAGTTATCCTCCTGCCTCAGTCTCCCGTGTATCAGTATCATACCCATCTCAGTACTAAGTTTTAATGGTTAAGTCTCTGTGGATAATAATCTTAATATAGTGGAAGCCAGACGTGGTTTTATATATTCAAGTCTGGACAGAAATATTATGTTTAACTGTTGTATTTTACAAAACAATGATTTCCACTTTGTTTTGTGAGTATATTTTTGTCTTTCATACCCCCGTTTAGATTTCCTTCTGACAACACCCCCACCTACAAGTATACTTCCTCCCAGAGAGTTCTGACTATTTCATATTTTTTACTTATTATCATCATCATTATTTGCTTTGGTTTTTAAATCTAGGTTTGGCATATGAGATTGGCAGTTAAGGTAGATTATACATTCTTACATAAATAGGATGAATGGATGTTTTAATGTCACAGCTCTGGCCTGGCCTAGCCACAGCCTTGATTATACTATAAGGATTAAATATTGTAATATATCAACCTATAGTCAAGTCTTACATCTCTGCTTGTCTTTGTAAAAAGATCCTCCCACCCTACCCATAAACCATTTCATCTCAGTGAGCTTGGAAAAGTGTAGGGCAGATCTGATTCCTTCCCTTTTCCTGACTTCTATGGTGTAGGTATTTGCTCTTATTCCGCCCCAGAGAAACACCACTCTTTCAAATCAGAGTGGCAGATAAGAGCCAAAGCAATCAGCTAGATCCATCATCCTCTTGGCAAGCCTAAGGCAAGGTTGAAAATAACCGGTTCTGTGGAATCTGACAGGCATTATGGAAGGTCACATGCCTGCCATTGGCTAGAGAAAAGTAAGGGCCAGTGTCTTTGCATGGGTTGGAGCAGCTGCCCAGTCTGGAAGCCTGCTGGTCCGTCAGGGCAGTGCCTTCTAGGAAGAGTTACAGCTTTTGTTACAGATGTCAGCCAGAATTTTCTTAAACAAAACCATTCCCTTCCAAGTAGGACTTAGGAATTTTGAGAACGCTTCCTGTTGGCAACTTGTGAAGAACAGCACAGTGGAAATCACTGTGTGTACTTGTCTTTGCCTTGGTCCTCTGCTCCCCACACAGCTCCAGTTAGGGTCCCGCACTCCCACACTGTGTTACAGCTTTTGACTTTGGTCACAGTGAATTTAGACTTGGGATTTACTCACTGTATGTCCTCGCTCTCTGGCCTGTCACTCTGTTCCCCGCATCTCTCCATGTTGGGAATATAATTTATATTATGTTAGATCTTTTGATCTTTTTTGATGGAATTATTTTCAAGTGTTCATGAATAATTTTGTTTATAACTGCTACTATCTAAAAGTAGAAAACACAGAGAGAGGTCTTCTGGTTTTTTGTTTTTTGTTTTTGTTTTTTTTTTTTTTAAACTAAAACGGTTATCTTCCCATAACCTCTTTTTCCCATCCTATAACAATGAACCCTTTATTGTTGTTGAAATTGTCTACTGGGTGAAATTTAAGCATATGGAAAAGGAAAGGACTTAACAGCTTAAGGGTTTGTTTATAAGCCGGACACTTCTCATGCATTATCTTTTATCTCTGTGAAATCCCCCAGGTCAATAACTACAACTGCGTTTTAAAAACAGAGACTCCAAGACTGAGTATGTCAGTTTCTGTCTGACTTCTAACCTTATTTTCAATGACGTTAAGCATTTGCCTAGATCTGGTTCTTTCGACTTACTCTAAGTACTCAGATTTCTAGGACGTTCCCCAGCCCCAGCTGTAAATACCAAAAGCTACACAGTAGTTGTGAGGAATTGCTAGTCTTCTGAAGTTTAGTGGTTTGCAGGTCCCTTTCAAGAGATTGTGGATAATAAAAAACAGAAAGGAATTCTCAAGAATGCCAAGACGATCTTACTTGGATGGAAGTTCTGACGCCTTAGTAGAGCATCATTGGTTACTAATGTTTGCTCTTCATTAATTTTCATATAGCGTTTGTACTCTCTATAATTAGGATATGATTCTGTTAACTCTCCCCGTGTGTGTACCTTATGGAGACAGATTTCTGGAAATGGCACAGAAATGCTGATAGACTGCTATTCCCATCCTAATCCTTCAGCCATTTTTTTAGACTAAATCTGCTTCCTGTTGTTATAGTTCATTTGTCTTTCTTTTCTCTTCTTTTATAGTTTCTCAACTTGGTTTGAGTCTGAACAAAAGAAAGAAAGAAGGAAAAAAAGAAAGAAAGAAAGAAAGAAAGAAAGAAAGGAAGAACAGGCAATACATTAAGTCATTAAACGCAGGCCTAGGTTGCTTTCTAGGAAAGACACTAGTTCTTTTTTTTTTTTTTTTTTTTTTTTGAGAACTTTATACACTAAGACTCTCTGTTACTTTCATCCTCCCTCTCTGTGATGATTTATATTTGCTTGGCCCAGTGAGTGGCACTATTTGGAGATGTTTCCTTGTTAGAGTAGGTGTGGCTTTGTTGAAGTAGGTGTGTCACTGTGGGAGTGGGTTTTAATACCCTATTTTAGCTGCCTGGAAGCCAGTATTCTGCTAGCAGCCTTCAGATGAAGTTATAGAACTCTCAGCTCCTCCCATACCATGCCTGTCTGGATGCTGGTATGTTCCTGCCTTGGTGATAATGGACTGAACCTCTGAACCTGTTGTCCTTATAAGAAGTACCTTAGTCATGGTGTCTGTTTATAGCAGTAAAACCCTAACTAAGACACTCTCCCTGTCCTGACTTCATTATATAATCTTATTCCCCTCCCCACCCCTCCGACCCCCCAATCAGAAGTGGCCATGTAACCAAATGCAATACACTCACATCTTGGTGAATTTAAGCCAAAACAAGCACAGCAACAGAGTAAAAGTAAGAGTAAAGGAATTGTATTATTTGTAGTAGGTAACGCAGAGCACATGTAGTTCTTTCCAAGTAGCCCCTTCCTTTCCCAAATTGTGGAGTGTTCTTGCAGGAAGCCTACACACTGAAATCACTTTGAGGCCAGGACCAGAGTGTGGTCCTTCAAGAACATTCCTGAGCATGCTCAGCACAAAGTCACAGTCCAAGAAAGAAGATGGTAGTCCCATCTTTGGAGATGCTTAGCCTGAACTCTTGTGGTCATGCTCAGTTTCTTCAGATGGTTTGTTTTAGCATATTCAAAATGAAAGGCCACTTTGCAAATGTGTTAGGTTTTTTTCCCTAAAGCCACCCTCTTCACATAATGGCTATGGCTATCTAGGGGAGATGGATGAGGAAAGCCAGAGGAATGACAAACACTACCCATGAAAAATGTTGATGTCTTAAGTAATTAAAGTATTAAAATGCAGTTACATTCTCAAAATATATATAAATAGAAATATGGTTTTTTAGATTTTATGTATTTTATTGTATGTTTTTCCTGCATGTATGTCTGTTTGCTACATGTGCCTGGTTGCTGTGGATGTCAGAAGAGTGTATCAGATTCTCAAAGAACAGGAGTTACATGAGCCATGGTGTGGGTCCTATGCATCAAACCCAGGTCCTTTGCAAGAGCAACCAGTGCTCTGAACTGGTGAACCGCCTGATCAGCTCCCTGAAATAAGTTTTAAATTAAAAACTCTCTAATTAACCTTTGAAAGTTATCATGAAGGTGATGATGGCCAGTATTTGGTGAGTGTCCCCTCCTTCCTTGGAGTGACACTCAGGTAAGCATGATGATATGTACCTGTAATTCTAGAGGCTGAGGCAAGAGAATCCTGAGCTCTTGACTGTATATCCAGATCCAAAAATATAAAAGGCAGTGAGCTTTCTGCTCAGGTATCTTGACAAAAATAATACAATCTCACTGATGGGATTAAGATGCCGCATCTCTGCATGACTGTATCAGTGGTTCCGTGGAGTTTTGTTCCCATTTGGAAAGTGGTAATAAGATGTCAGGAGGGCTTGGGGAAGGAAAGTTTGGTTGGAAAATTAGTGGAAGAATTTTAGAAAACCTTAATAGGCATTGTTAATGGGTTGAATTCTTAATGAGCTTAAATTCCAAGTAGTTGACAGCTGAGAGTCTCAGTAGGCTCTGGGGTAGGAAAAAGGATATGGTAAAAATAGTATTTAAGGGAGATTACGTTGGCCTCTTTTGGAAACAGATTGACAGAGAAAGGGAGAAAACTGATCTGAGACAGCAATTACAATTGACATTTGTGAAGGTGATGACTCTAAATGGAGGTGACACGTTGTGTGGTTGTGTGTATGTGTTTGTGGGGGGATTGATAGGACTTGCATAAGACCTGGGGTTGCTAGTCAAACTAATTACTCCAGCGTATATGTGCATTAGCTCCTAAACTTCTAACAGAAAATAGTTGTTCACAAAGCAATTTGATATTAGGGCAGAAGGTTTTGCTTTTGTTTTTCCTTAAGGACTTTTTATTTGTGTCTGGGGCTGGGGTTGTGGGGAGTCATATGCCTGTTTTCATTCTCCCAAACATATTTTCGGCAATTGTCAGTCAACATTTAACTAATAAAGATTTCTTAGGTATTTCCTGCCATCTCAGGTACCATGCTGGGTGGTAGGAAACTGGCACCAACTAGACAATCCTTTTTGTTGGGGAATTGCTACTTAGGAAAGGTCACAGACCATAATTAACAAGTTCCACCCTGGTAAGTGCAAGATACTTTTCCAAAATGCTATCCAGTCAGCCTGTTCTGTAGACCCTGGAACACAGCTAAAGCTTTTATCTGAGGACTTCAGTCCACCCGACTAAGGTAGCACTTTTCTCAGGTTAAAAGGAATTCTTTCTTGGGAAATTGTATGTTTACTCATGCAAGAAGAACCCCTAGCAGGCTTTTCCCCTCTAGAAATGTCTGAACCCTGGGATGAACCCTCTGCAGGGTTCTGACCTGTACACTTGGCAGAAAAGATGCAGAGGTGGGAACAGGTTCTTGCTTCCTCATCCATTATTATGTGATAAAGCACTCTAGGACTTCATGATTATAAGTAATGAGCCATTTCCTCTGCTTTGAAAAGTAAAGTTTTGGCTGAGATGGGTAAGGACAGCATAGCACCTCTACCATATATGGAAAAGCACCTATTTTGGACCATCTGCATTCAAAATGGCTCCCCTATGTGTTTTCTGTCTTTTGGGAGCTCAGTGAAGGCTACAAGCCAGGGCTTCTTTGTCACATAGTGGCAAGGATCCAACAGGGTGCCTCCTCAGGGACACAGGGTAGACTCCGTTCATTCCTTAGAGCCTAGACCACAGCCACTGTCTGTCACAGTCTACTGGTCAAGCAGTTACATCAACATCCTTGAAGGGAGATAGAGACCTGACCACATAGGAATGCCATGGAACTTGAGGTTAATTAATGCTTTCAGGAAACTGCTCACCATTATCTCCTGAGCTCTATCTGCTAATCATGCTGTTCAGTACTTTATTCGAATTAGCTCATTTAATTCCCCTCAAGTACCTTCCGGAGAGATATACTATTATCTCTCCAAGGCTCTCTCCTTCAAGTGCTGTGTTCTGTGCCACACAGCAAAATGTTTGCTAAGCTTGACTCTGGTGTCTCTTCTTAACTGCTCACCTGTCTAATTAGTAGAAAGAGCTAGATAATAGCCACTAATGATAATATAAGGCAGGCTTGGGTAAGTGTTATAAGAGTACAAGTGGGAGGGTTCTAATGAAAGTGCATTATAAAAGACTTCTGGGAAGAGGTGTCATTTCAGGACTTTGTTGAAGACTGAGTACTGTAGTGATCAGGAAGAAGTGTATGTGAATCTGAACAGCCCGATCCAGGATGCTTGTGTGCTCTGTACACAACGAGAAGGTAACTGTGAAAAGAATACACAGAGTTGATCGATGTAGCAACCTGGCTGTAAGTAGTGCAGACTTGGACTAATGGTAGACCTGGACTGAGGCAAGAGAATTATAAATGGAACCTGGGCCACATAGTGAGACTGTATCTTAAAAGAAAAGGAGTTGGGGACAGGTAGAGGTAAATATTATCAAAATATATTATATGAAGGTATGAAATACTCAAAGAAATTTTAAAACACTATATGAAAAGAAGATAGTAAATGCCAGGTTATACTGTGTACCTGCAAAGTGTGAAAGTCAGGGCAGTGTGTCTGGAGATTATGAACCAGGACAATGGAGAGATCTGAGGTGTTGTTCTCCTGCTTGGTTTCCTCCCTAGTGGCTGGTGCCTCGCCTGGGAACTTGTTAGAAATGCAAATTCTTAGACTGCTCCACCCTAGAGCAGTTGACTTGGAGACTCTGTGGGAGGAAGAAAGCATTGTTTTTACAAGCCCTTCCCTGTGATGCAGACTGTGTTCTGAAAAGCACTGATGGGTGCTGTGTAATAAAACTGCATGGAGAAATCCAACTTCGAGAAAGCTCTCTGCTCAGGAAGCAAGAGGGCCAGCAGTTGATGGCTTGAGCCACGTGCATAACAGCTCTGAAGGGATTCAGAGTGAAAAGGATAGATGGTGATTCCTCATAATCTCAGGTCTGCTCCTCTAAAAGCCATTATCCCACTCCTGAAGTGGCACATTCCAGCTTCATTCTGGAAGAAGCTTACACAGGTAGTCTTGAAGGAGAACTCTTGACATGTTTGACTAAATTAAAACATAAAACTGTATGGGATGTCATTTTTTAAATTTACTTACACCCAATTAAAAATGGAAAAATAGAGAATACAAACACATAAACACACACACACAGAGACACACACAGACACACACACACACACTCACAGAGGTATAAAAAATTAGAACAGATATTTCGAATCTTTTAAATAACTACCCTCTTCCTTTAAAAAAAACATTGTACTTGAGGCCCAGGACAAAAACTGGAAGTTGAACTGCATAGTAGATGCAAAGGCTTAGGGCTTCATGCTTCCTGACAGGGAAAGGAAAACAGGAACAGAGCAGTTAATGGCCTGTGTTGTTTTTAACATGACAAAACCCACCCAAAACAAAACAACAATAACAACAACAAAACTATTTCAGGATATGCAAACTCAGGTCTAGTTTTTTTGTTTTTCTTCTGTTTCTTTTCAAATTGAAGGTGTGGCCACGTTAAAAAAAAAAGTCACATCTGAGGATGAATGGGTGCTTTTTTTATATGTTGTTTCTGAGTGTGAGAGGTAGGAGGCTTGGGTGAAGAAGGGTGAGTTAAATGGGGAGGGGCAGCACTGGGCTGTTCTACTTGGACCAGGGTATTCCAAATGGGTCATGGAAGAAAGCAGATGGGCTGGATGACCTTTCAGTCTTTGGCCAGTGCGTTGCCATCTCACTTCCTGTTTCTCTTTCCTGCTGAACAAGTAAGTAGATCATATGTATTCAAATCCAGTCAGGCAAAGCTGTGTCTGTAATAGTTTGAACATGGAATGTGAACATAGAAACAGTTATGTCAATGTTTCTCAAAGAAAATGAGAGTCAGTGTCAAACAATTTCAGCTTCTAATAGCTTTCCCCTGGATGTATGGTGGCTGCCTGTGATGCAAATGTTCCTGTGTTGTGGATTTATGGATATACTTTAGAGTTTTAAGCTCTGCTGAGTGGCATCAGACCAGTTTGCTATCTTAGTGAGATGGTATTTTTGACTATTTCTTCCAGCCACCTGACCTCAGTTTGGAAGTTCATGGGTTCACAAACTTAGCAGTTTTTTATGTACTCATCCTTGAACCTACACGCTCTCTTTATGATGCTTCTTCTCATGGCGTTCAGTGTCAATCTGGACTGCATTTGTTTCTGGTACTCTTTGAATAATTTAAAATGTTGTCAGCCCTTTAATAACTATCATCTAAATGTGTGTTTATCTCAGGTCTTTCTTCCTTCTAGAGAATTGTGTGTGTTTTCCGTAGGGCCTTATTGATACATTTTATAGGTCTTTAATTTTCTATACTCTCCAACTTTCTGTAAGTCACTTTGCTTTTAAGCTGTAAGGAAGTATACATTTTGGTGAACTTTGAATACAGTTTTTCTTCATAGCAAGTTAAGCTGTCCCTTTAAGATAGGAGCACTATCATGAGAGGATATGTTTTAGACAAAAAGTCAGAGTCTTCAGCAAGCTTGCCTTCCAATTGTGATTTGTTCCACTGAGGGATGGTGGTTGCCAAATGACAACAGGAATAAAGAACTTTTAATATTTTTATTAACAAAAATATTTATGATAACAACTAAGTTATCCCTCCAGGCCCTCCAGGATTGTGATATTTAAAGTTGTGTCTCTTTTTGTTTGTTTTCTTTCTCTCTCTGTGATGGATTAGTTTTTCTATGAGTGACTCTTCTATTTAATAACTGTTAACTGCTCATCTACCAGGAAACTATATGCCCTATTTTTCATGTAAACATATACTATTTGATTGCTAGGTTACTGATTCATAGATAATTCTTCAGTAGACTTGACTGCTATCATATGGTTGTAAACAGCTTACCCATCATAGTTTTAGTGGGTTTGTATTGTTTGTTTTTCAAGCAAGCATTTAAAATAATTTTTGCTTTCTTTTTTTAAAAAATTAATATTTATATTCATGCTCTGAGCACTTCTAAAATGTTTCTTGATCATAGTCACCCTCTCTTTTTCTGTTATCTGTGAATTTACTCAAAACATTTAAGAAGAAAAATTACACAACCATCAGCAAATCAGAAAGGATGCCCAATTAACTAGCATGCCTTGCATCTCCTTGTGTAAGTATCATCTGAATGCAAACCAATGGACCATCTATGACCACATTTTCTTTTTTAAATTAATTTTTTTCCTTGAAAATTTCATGCATGCATGTAATCCATTCTGATTAGTCTTACCATCATCCTCTCTCATCTTCTCCATACTCTGTCAGCCCATCCCTTCCCTTCAAGTACTTCTCTCATATTTGCATCTTTTTGATTTGTTCTGTGACCCACCAAATTTAACCAGGGCCATCTCTATTACTATGGATATGGTAGATAGGGAACCTAAGATAAAGACTGGCCCTCCATCAGAATTTATCAGTAGCCAATAGTTGAGAAGGAAGGGATATGGCCCCATGGGCCCCTTCCCTGGCCATTTCTGACTGTTGACAAGCCTAGTCTTGAGCAGGCCCAGTGCAGACAGTGTTGGCTGCTATGAGGCAATGATTACCACTTAGTAAGGTTTGGTATGGAAAACCACAGCCTGGTCAGAGGTGTGTGCATATATATATATCTTGATTCTTAATGATTGGTGAGAACAACTGTCTCCAACATTATAGCCACCTGAAAGAGATAATTTATGGGTATACAATTGTAACTGGCATAATTTTCCAGCAACCTTACCACCTGTGCTATTTAAAATACCATCTATAGTTTCCCTCTAATTACTAAAGTAATAAATGCCCATAAACTGCCACTATGGCACTAATAAGGGGAATTTTCCATCATTCAAAAGTAACCTTTTTTCCTCCTATGCATTAATGAACACAAATAATCTCTCTAAAAAGATTCATAGTAACTGTGCCACTTGCCTCCTTTCTCAATATATTTTTATGGTATCCTTAGATGCTCTTTAAGATTGAGACTATTAATCACTGCCCAACATTAATGAAACCACAATTGTCCTGACATTTTCTCCTTCGTTTAGATGTCGCGAGCAATTGCTTCAGTTTTTCTTTTGCAGATGCCCCAGTTTTCCTGATCCTTATCAGGCCAACACTGATATTTGTGAAGCAATCTGCTTACATTATTCCCATGGCCCTAGAGTTATGTAAGGTTAGAGATGACCTGCATGCTTCACTGTATGCTCTCCTTGTGAATACAAGGCCTCTCATTGGCCTTGTATACTGGTTGGCATTTGGAAGCCGTTTCCTGGGGTCATTACTTGTCTTTTTCTTCCGGGTTACTTTCCTTCTCTCTTCTGAGACATTCAGAGCCTCTTCCCTGTGTTTTGCTCTCAGTCGATTTCTTTTCTCTGAGCTTAACATGGATGGAGAAGAGGATTCACCCTTTAGCATGTCCTACTATCACATGTACCAGTTGACTGTCACCTTGGCTCACATGCTCATATCTGTTTCTGCTCTGGGCAGACCATCAGTGCCCATACCTCAGGTCACATTAGCCACTAGCACATCATTCTGTACCCATCATGCA
This sequence comes from Rhabdomys pumilio, assembly GCA_030674055.1. Taxonomy (NCBI): domain Eukaryota; kingdom Metazoa; phylum Chordata; class Mammalia; order Rodentia; family Muridae; genus Rhabdomys; species Rhabdomys pumilio. The sequence goes on along the minus strand of JANHMN010000016.1, from coordinate 27,208,281 downwards.
CTTAGGGATCCCTCCCAAGCTGTTTCCTCCACTTTTCCATCTCATCAACCCTTTCCGGAAACTGACCCTCCTTCCTTCTAGGTTTTGCAATGTTTCCTTTTCCTGTGAAAACAAAACTCAAGGACGTTGTTTTCTGTTCATTAGTGCCAGCTCCATCTCTTCTGGTCTCCTTGAATCTATGCTAATCAGGCCTTTGGCAATACTGTTCTAGCCAGAATCAATTCATTTTGTATTAGTTGAGAAAATAACAACAACCATGGAGTAAGACTTTGTTTCTCTCTTTATCCTAAACTTCCCATCCAGTCTCTTTATGAATCTTGTTGACCCTGGTTCTCCCATACATCCTGTGCCTACTGTAGCTCACTCTTTTTAATGACATGACTTTATATCAGCCTTCATTTGTCACTATAGCATCTACAAGGAACTCACCAGCTAACAGACGTCTGTTATGTCATGTCTGCTTTCCCATTTCCTAGTTTTCCCAGATCCTAGAGGCTGTCTACCTTGCCAGGCTTATGACTATAAGCCCAGCAACCAGCAACAAGTGACTTTCCAATCTTTCTGACTGTCTTAGTTAGGGTTTTACTGCTGTGAACAGACACCATAACCAAGGCAACTCTTACAAGAACATTTAATTGGAACTGGCTTACAGGTTCAGAGGTTCAGTTCATTATCATCAAGGTGTGAGCATGGCAGCATCTAGGCTGGCATGGTGCAGGAGGAGGTGATAGTTCTACATCTTCATCTGAAGGATGCTAGTGGAAGACTGGCTTCCAGGCAGCTTGGATGAGGGTCTTAAAACCCTCACATCTGGATCTACTGCAATGATTTGAGAGGATCCTCCCATCCCAAGATGTTTAATTGGATACAAATCTACAAAGGACCCTTACCCCCTCCTTTGGGGGGATTCAAGGCAAGGTTTTGCTGTGTAGCCCTGGCTGTTCTGGAGCTCTCTCTGTAGATCAGTATGGCCTCAAACTCATATAAAGTCCTTTTTGCCACGTAAAAGGATATACTGACAGGAACTAGGAATTAAGGCACAGAAGCCCTGTGTGTGTATGTGTGTGTGGGGGGGGTACATTGTTCTGCCTATTCCAACACCTGATCAGTATTGTTTTAGTAAGTAGTCCCTCCTTCTGTAGTTGCTTCAGTATAGTCTCTGCTTAGTTCCAGCCACCATCATGTTATTCTGTGGCTTTGGGGAAGGAGCATTGTCACTACAAGTGAGTAAATTTCACCTAAACTACATATGTCTACACAAATTCACAAAGGTCCTGTTAAAACATGGATCTGATCATGTCATTCTTTAGCTCACAGCTTTTGAGTGGCTTCTATCTCTGTCTCTGTCTGTCTCTGTCTGTCTGTCTGTCTCTCTCTCTCTCTCTCTCTCTCTCTCTCTCTCTCTCTCTCTCTCT
>JANHMN010000016.1:27178591-27206856 GCA_030674055.1 Rhabdomys pumilio | reverse complement strand
TCTCTCTCTCTCTCTCTCTCTCTCTCTCTCTCTCTCTCTCTCTCTCTCTGAATAAATGGTACAGGACTTCTAGGAACTTCAAATATCCCATATCTCTCTTCTGCACCTTAATCCTTGCATTATATCCCTGAATAATGCCCTAGCATGCTTTCCTTGTTTCTTTGTAGCCCTAGTAGACTCTTTCTAGCCTTTGTGCTTCCCTATATACCTGGCTTCTCTGCTCAGAGTTCTTCTGTATATACCCGAGCCAGTAGCTCACCTGACTCCTATTCAGGTTCTTGCAGGTTGTCCTCTAACCATTCTGTGTAAATTGCCATCCTGTGCATACCTAAGGCCTCGTCCTCTTTGCTTATCAATATCTTATATATTCTTCACATTCACTTTAAAGATTTTTAATTTCAAAATTTTATGGAGATAGGTCAGAGAATTGGCTGTGATCTGAGGCTGGGGCCTGAATCCCTAGGATGAAATCCTCAAAGTTGGGTACATGAACCAGCTTGGACATCTGCATCCACTTGATGCCAGGCATGGGACATAATGGGATAGCTTTGAGGTTTCTAGAAGTCTTTTTAAAATTAAAAAGTTTTAATTTAAAAAATTTTCATTTAAAGCTTTACTTTAAAAACTTTTTTTTTTTTTTGTTTTGTATATGGATGTTTTACATACATGTGTATCTATACACTACTCATGTGCTAGTACCTGCAGAGGCCAGAAGAGGGCGTTGGAATCCCTGAAACTGGAGTCACAGATGTTTGTGAGCTGCTTTGTGGCTGCTGGGACTAGAACCTGGGTCATCTGGAAGAGCAGCCACTGCACTTAATGGCTGAGCCATCTCTCCATCTCCATTTGTTCAGTTTTAAAATAAATGATAAATGGGTATCATTTTACTTGTCAATTAAAAAATTTAAATATCTACTTATAAATGTGAGATACATATATATGTTAAATCGTGAGTATGTTACATATAACCATATAGTTGACTTATCTACATGAACACTCTTAAGTGCTTAGTAGACTGGCATATGGTTTTTATTTTATTTTACTTTTTAAGATCTTTTTGACATTTTTATACATCTGTGTGTGCACTGTATCTTGATTATACTCATCCTCTATGAGGCTGTTCTCCTTTCTTTCCCCTCAGAACCTTGCCTGCTTCTGATTTAATCTCCCAGTAGCTATACCATTGAAGAGAATGACTCCCCTCCCTGTCTCACAGCAGCCATTAATATTAATAGCTCAGTGCTCCTCAGGCAAGGGTGTGGTCCTGGGATGTTGCTGTGATGTTAAAGCATCCAGTCTTTTGCAGTATCAATTGCTCCCGTGCATTCATGATTGCAGTAACTATGCTGTATCCGATGGGAGCATCTCATGCTACTCTTCTGACTCATTATTTTCTGCTCCTTCTTCCACAGCATTCTTTGGGCCACCTGGGTAATATAAATTTCCCATTTAGGGTTGAAAACTGGACAGTCATTTACCATCATGACATAGTCATATACTTTTTGTGTTTCTCTTCTCTACAATGAAAGCTTTAAGAGAAGAGATTTTGTTTTCTTCATCACTCTTTTATATAATATTGTGCTTAATTTGTTAACATCAAATTCTCCTGTTAAATATAGATGCATCTTGATGTCAGGGGTGTCAGTGAATATTGTGTAAACATAAAAATAGTTTATCTTTACCTTTCCCATTGTATATAGAAGTGCTTTGATTTTGGATAAATCTATCTCTCCCCCTTTTTTCTTAGATGGCATTAGAGCCACAGGGAAGGGCAGGTTCTCAGTTCTACTGACTTCGACTGTATTTTTAAGTATGCATTTGTCTAGGGCCAGAAACACTAGGCTGTATTTATTGTGGCATTCTGTCCCAGTATTACAGTCTATATATAGAATGATTAGTGGTTAGTGTAGTACCTTCCCGGAAGACCTTGTGAGAAATTTTGTTCCACCCCAGGTCACTCACTCCTGCACAGAGCTGGGGAACTGCTGGTTCTTTGGACTCCAGAATCTACTAGTACTGTTCTGGTAGTGTTCCTCCTGTTTGCTGTCCTTGACATAGATTCTAATGGCAAACTTGTCACTGTCCTTGTGGTTTTCCTGTTTCATGATTTGACTTTCTATTCTCTTAAACATCGTTAAAAAATTTTTAATTGTATATATGTGTGCACACGTATGGATTTGTGCATAATATCACAGTGTCCACAGAGAGGGTCTGATTCCGTGGAACTGCTGTTACAAGCAGTTCTTAGCCAAGTGATAATGGGTACTGGGACTCAAACTCAGGTCTCTAGAAGTAGAAAATGTGCTTCTAACCTCTGAGCCATCTCTCCAGCCTGACTTTATCTTCTTTTTAATATCCCATAATTTTTCCACCGAGACCTTTTAAGTAATTATAGCAGCTGGTAGAGTCTTTATGTGTGTAGCGTTATAATTATGTTTTCATCAAGCTTTCTTTCTCTCAGAATTCTCCTGCCTATAATTACTGGTGAGTAGGAGGAGTTCTGTGTAAGGGTTCTAGCTTTCTGTGAGAGACTTACTGTGTTTGACAAACTCTGCCAGGCTTGCTTTGGTCCTAAAGCTATGTTTGCATAGACATTGACTGTTTGAACATTGCTTTTCTCTCATTGTCTTTCTGGTACAAATGTAGATAAAAGACTCTTCATTCTCATACAAGATTGATTCAAAGCTGAAGTTTTCTAAAATGTTTCATAGAAGAAAAGATGGGGTTGAAAGGAAACAAAGACAGAAGAGCCAAGACCAGACCAGTGACTCTCAGATGTGGTTCCAGGTCTCAAGGATTCCTTAGATGCATCTAAGAATTCTTCAATGTCAATTTTCTTTTCATTTGATTTTTGTTTTTTAACAATAGCATACATTAGTTTCTCTTTCTAGTTTTACCTGTTGTGAGGGAACATTATTGTTTTCTAGAAGCATAGAAAAAAGCTTATATGCCTTTTGTTAAAATAAGCATTGACATATGCAGGGACAGAAGCAGTAACTTTCTTATCAGTTAAGTTCTTTGAGGTGGAAATACACAATACTTGATTAACAAGGTGCTTGATAGTAATATGTGACAAACTGCATTATTCTTCAAAACAATGAATTAGTGTAAAATCTTTGGTTTTATTTTCTAACTAGATGATTACTATTATAACTCAAGTAAATAAAAACTCTTAGTGCCCCTGATAAGTTTTATGGATAGAGAGGGATCCAGAGAGCAGAATGTTGGGGAAACTCTCGTATAATTTTGCTTATAAAACTCAGCTTGCTCAGATTTGGCTGTGGCCCTGCCTTGGCTCATTCGTTTTCCAGTCTGCACTGAGGTGTTCAATTCCCTGATGGGGCTGTAAGCAGTACTTCTGAATACTTGCGGTTTGGGCTCACCATTCAGGGTTTCTTCTGGAGAGCACAGATTTTTCTAGAACTGGAAGAACTGGTGGAAAAGTCTTGGACTCTACTGCAAAGCAGCCATGTCTATACCCGCAGGCAGTTATCTACCGTGTATACAGCAAGTGCTTCATGGGAGATGATATGGTACACATGTGGGAATATTGTTGACGAACCAGCAGAGGAATTTTTGTAGGATCCTATGTTGTGGCTGCCCCTAATCTGACATTGAGGCTGCTCACAGGACTAGAAACATCTCCTTTCCTCTGAGTCTTTTTGACAGAGGAGTCTGCAGTTGCTGAAGACCCTTCTTTTCTGCAAAAGATACGTTTGTTTCCTTTTGATTATGCTTCTGGATTTAGGAAGGTTTCAAAAGTCCTAGAGTTCAATACAGCTAGATGCTCCGTTATGGTTTTTGCATAGCTTTGTTCGTAGCATTTAGAAACCTTTTAAATGTGCTGCAGAGACTTAGATTGTATAAAGAAATGTGTATTTATTTATTTATTTATTTGTGTATGTTTACTTATATAAATGTACTACCGCATAAATCCAGAGTTCTATCTTTAAGAATTAAGAACTGAATTTGAGTCATAACTTCAGAAATTAATATTAATCAGATTTAATAATTAGTTTATTATTGCTAGAGTTAATGGTTATAAAACATCTGTCAGATAATTTTTTTTTAAATCATTTGAAGGAAATGGTTTTTAAATAAACATGCTTTTCTGTGTGGAACCCTGAGGTCACCAACATATAGAAGATAAGGCTGAGATATAGAGAGGTGGGTGGTGTAGCCAAGAATCCTCTACAAGTTCGAGACCATGAAAGTAGAGTCAGGGTGAGTGTCATTCTTAGCCATGCCACCCTCTGGTCATGATTAATGCTTTTTTTTAGATGCAGTAGATACTAAAACCTCTAAACAGTACTGAACCATGTATATACATGCATGGTTTTCTCTGTGCATACATACTTATGGTAAAATATGATATGTATATTAGGTATATAGTAAGATTAACAGCAATCACTAATCTTAAAATAACAGATTGTAAACAGTATATGTAATACAAGTTATTTAAACACTATGAGCTGTTTCTAGAATTTTCCATGTAGTAGTTTTAGATTGTGGGTGTCTGAAATTGTGGGAAACAAAACCAGGATAAGAGAGACACTACTTATTTATTCCTTAGATGCAATACTCCTTCCTCCCTTCCTCCCTCCCTTCTTCCTTCTTTCCCTCCCTCCCTCCCTTCTTCCCTCCCTCCCTCCCTTCCTCCCTCCCTTCCTTCCTTCCTTCCTTCCTTCCTTCCTTCCTTCCTTCCTTCCTTCTTTCCTTTTTGAGACAGGGTCTTCTCACAAAGCCTACTCTGACCTTGGCCAGCCTAGAACTCATGATGATCTCAGAGCTCTAGCCTTTCCACTACTGATATAAACATGCACAAAGCATTCCAGGCTAGAAGTAGCATCTTTATTAAATTAGTCACGTGGTCAAAATGCTTGTGATAATATAGTAGCAAGGCTAATGGCATGACTGAAATCAATACTAAATTGTTATATTGGGTAAAATAAAATAGTTCATTACTTTACAAGAATGTTGAAGAGTTTTGTTTCTTCTGAACCCTTTAGCTCTCAGGAAAGAAGTTTACTGAGCTGTTAGATGCATTGGGAAGGCAGTTCTGTGGGGCTAATGACATTGAGTTGAGTCTGGTCAATACAGATGGACTGTATTATCTATGATTTTAGGACATTTGTGTCTCCTTCTTACGTCTCTGTTTACCAGCCTAACAAATGGCATAAGGATGACTGAATGTGGTCAGGACTCAATAGGGAAACTCCTATTGCTACCACCTGGTCTTCCTGGCAGGACTGCTAGGTAGGAGTATTTACACACTACTGTGGTTTGTGTTCAGAGAATAATAGATCCCTCCTTTGAATAGAGTGTTTGGGAAAAGCTTTAAGTTGGACATTTGTTTTTCTTTAGGAAATGACTAGAAATGTTTAATATTTATTTTGAAAATTTATAAAAATGTTCTAATAAGTCATTTGTTGCTTTAATTAAACAAAAATATAGGATATACTTTAAAGAAGTAAAAAGAATTGCTATATACATTTATATTATTATGATAATATATAACTATGTAGGAGCTATATATATGCATTATATGCATATAATATATACATATTCTTAAAGGTGACTGAATCTGTGTCTATTTTTTAAATATCAAGAAGTCTCTGTGATTAATGTAGTTACTATATGCTAATGAATTTTCAACAACTAATTTCTAACGAATAGTCTTTGTCAAGAAGAACTGTTGATGATCTTTCCAGGTCACCATCAGCGAGGGTGATGATATCCCTGTACACTAGCAGTGGGGACCCCAGTTGTCAGGTTTTTCTACTGGACGTTCTTTATAATAAGCACTGGTTTTCTGTGTGGGGAAATGCAGTACTGCAAAGATCTGTTCATTGGATTTAAATTGATTTGTTACTTCTTCCCTATTTGTCCCTCGTGCTTGATAATCATAGGACTGCTATTTGGGGAGAGTTTGGTAAAAGCATAGAACATTCTGGTTGTCCTGGGCCTTATGTAGTACTTGTTCTAGGTGAGGACTGTCTCCCCTTAGGGAATCATATCCTGTACACTGATGCTTTCAGCCTAAAGGGGCCACAAACTAACCCATCAAAATCAGAAGATGTTGAACAGTGGTTTGTTTCTTACAGGTCTCTGAGGTCATGAGCCTGGGCAGCTCATAAGGTAAATGGAGGTCAGAAAATAGGTTGGAATAGTGTCCTAAGTGAGAAAATGTAAAGCAAATCAATGTATGTTCTTAACTGAAAGAGAATTGTTCTCATTCAAGGGATCTTGGCACGATAAATTTTAAGATAACAATGCATGAGGCTCAGAGGTAATTTAGTGAGAGTGCTTGCCTACCATGCCAGAGGACCTAGCTTTGGTTCCCAGCCCATGGAAGAAAAGGACCAAAATTAGCCACGTACACTTCAAATATCCATAGAACATAGATGAGAAAGAGAATGTATTTGACTAAGTAACTTCTGAGAGGCCACCTGCATTTGTTTTTTGGATGTTTTAAGTCACTGAAAGTAAACCATGTCTACAGTTATAGTAATTAGTTCCAGAACTACTCACAGATACCCAAAGCTGTGGGCATTCCAGTCCTGTATATAAACTGACATAAGTTGACATAGTATTTGCATAGAATTGATATGTGCTCTCAAGACTTCTCTGGATTACATTACCTAATATGATGCAAATGCTGTGAGAATAATGTTTTTCCACTTTATTGGTAACGCCCATCTAAAAGCTGTTTCAAAGCAGCAAAGCTAATCATTGACATTATCTGATATGATCCAGCCCTTTAGCAATGCACATTTGATTCATAAAGAATCCGTTGAGTGTTTAGGACACACTAGGCCAAGTGATCATAATAAACATCTGCTGACCCAAATCTCTCTTATAGCACATAGTATTACCTTCTCTGGTGAGATGACTTGCCTAAAAATAATGATGCTGGAGAATAGCATGTATTCCGAAAAGAGCTATGTACCAAAATAGGTACAATGAGGCACAAACAGAAGGGACTCAGCATCAGATCAGTAGAGAAAGACTTTAGACCAGACACAGGCTCTAGTAGGGTGCCTGTGACTTCCCATTTCCCCCATACGGGCATAACATAGCATCACAAATTCAGAACTGGGAAAATAGTTGTGTAGTTGAGGATTATTTTGATATCTACTATAATATAAGGCTTGTTTTAATTCGATATGGTAAAACATGCAGACATTATTGTATCCTACCTGACATTTTTTTGTCTGAAGAGGCCCTAGATACAGAAAGTGCAGTACCTTCCTGGGACTATGTGGGAAAGTATTAGGAATAGGAGATTTAAATCTCTGATCAAGGTTTAATGAGAAGGAATTGATGAGACCATGGAAACAAGGTTAGAGTTGGCCAGCAGGCTCCTGGATTGTGTATAGGTGCTACTCTTTCTGTCTAATTCTTGGCCCCTAGATAATTAAGGTGAACACATGGTGTGATGATGCCTGAGAATTCAGTAAAGGGGAAGTACACGGAAAGTGTGGCCATAAATTGATTTTCAGACAAGCATGGGCTTGCTGTTTTCTTATCTAAGGATTGTCTGGTCCTGTAGGGACAGCCTCTTCATCAGCTGTGCAGAAAGGAGAAATCTAGTTCATAAAAAGCTTAGGGGGTGAAATGGAGGAAGTAGGGGTGGTTATAGTAGATAAGAGATCACCTAGAAAGCCTTGAAGAGTGTTTGGACTTGTGTATTGGCTCTCAAGGAGCCCTCCAATGCTGAGAAATGTAAAGTAGATCTGTGCTGTGGGGCCATCAGCCCTTTTCAGCAGAGAAGACAGTGGACTGGAGAGCCGTTAAATGTAGAGATATGGAGACAGCAGTGGATCATTCTGAACACTGATGTGATAAGGAGGAAAAGATAGATTCACACCTATTTACATATGTCTTGTCTGGTTGGCTGTGGCTCAGAGAGTGGAAACTGGTGTCTCACTGTGGCCCAGACTCTAGGCGAGTTACAGGCAGAGTCTCTGGCAGAGTACAGAATACATGGGATAGAGGGTGTACAGGGAAAGCTGTGACAGATTTAGTTGGGATCTCTTGTTCAGGATTAAGGTTAAACATTCAAGCCAAGATGTTTAGTTGAATTAGGGTTTTGTTGTTTACATTTGAATATAGGGTGCCACTTTTAGGAATGCAGGAAGAAGAATGACAGAGCACAGATATAATTTTATAACATTGGACATGGGGCAAGACACATAATACTGGAAGGAACAGAGTGGCAAGTGATTTATGCCAGCAAGAGGAGGAGAATGAGGTCAATGTTGGGGCCGAGGTGGGCTGAGGAATATGGTCCTGAAGAAAACCAATTTTAATGTTTCCTGTGCATAGCTAAACTGTTGGGTGCTCACACCGTCTTTTCATGTAATCCATATATGCATTTGTCTGAACATTAAATCCTTTCCCTAAGTTAAATCATCTCAAGATTATGTACCTAATACAGTATAAATGCTGGAAAATATTATACTGTGCTGAAAAAAAAAAAGAAAAGAAAGAAAGAAAAGAAATCATGACAAGGAAAAGAACCTGTATCTGTTTATTTTCAACCCAAGGGAATTGATACACAGGAGTGGAGCCTGCAAACTGAGAAGCCTGAGTGTTAGTAATGTCATGGAGACAGGAACCTGTCAGTAGGCGTGGGCTTTCCTCTAACAGGTGTAATTTGTGAAAAGGGCAGTGGTCTTGGCTGTTTTTGCTCAGGCAAGTCTGGGGAGACCTCAGATTCGTAGACTCTTCCAATGAGTTACTGTGTGCCGTAGAGAGAACCTAGGAGGTAGATAGTGTGCTGACTCAGTCTTAAGGAAGTAAGAAGCAATGGTGGTAGCTAGGAACATGAGCTCTGTAGTAGATGGAAAAGGCAGTTGGTAGAACCAAGGAAAGAAACCACTGAGATTATTGTTTTGGCAGGATGGGTGTGTGGTATGGTAGTGGTATGACCATGATGTCCAGGGTCACATGTATGCTGAAGGCCAGTTCCAGTGAAGGTTATTATAAGAAACTGTGGGCTCTTGATTCTTCTGTCTACCTAATCAGAGTCTCCTGGATAATAACATTGTTCTCAGTGAGTCTGGGGACTCAACTTTATAAAACCTGTTTCTGTTTTATCAGTCTGTGGATTGGCTTCTAGGATGTTGCTATAGAAGCTAATCGGGATCTCATTCACAGCTAGAGTTACATCTTTCCTTATTTGAGGATTTCTTTATTACTTTAAAAAACAAAGCAAAACAAACAAACAAAAAAGCTTACACACATGGAAGCACCATTAGTGTTTTTCTTAGCCAGTCAGCTTGTTAAACCATTTGGTAGTCTAGGCTGTTCATTCCCAAAGGGCAGTTTAAATATAAATACCTGGTGTGGCTTCGTAAAGCAAAACCAGTCACTACTGCTTCAATGAATTCTGAAAGGCGGTGTCCATTTCCTGAGAGGAGCAAGCAGCTTCCTGGAACAAGACTCAGCGAAGACAGGTTTGCTCACTACAGAGATGAGGAAATCACCAAAAAGGAGGAACAATCAAGTGCCATTACAGAGCCATCAGCTGCTCAGTGACAGCCATCTTCCCAGATCCCTCTTCCCAGTGATGTCTCAGCTCTTTGGAGAACCTTCTCTGACTGCCCCTGCATTTGATTTTTCTCTCTCATTCTTCACTGCCATTTACAAATGATTCCCAGTATCTGTGACATTCAAAGCGCATGGGGGAAGGAATGGGACTACCAGAGAGTTTGCTATGTTCTACTGTTTGGCTACTTGCTCACAGAGACAGGAATTAACAGGTTTGTTGATGCTGGGACAGATGTTGTTGATGAATTTCTCAACCTTAGATATCCACAGATCCCTTGCTGTTTGACCTCATAATGAGACTCGGCTTTAGAGACAGATAACAAAACCACTGTAACACCAAACACCTTAGAGGTGTATGCGTTCAGACCCTATACTCAACTTCGAGAACATTTGATTGTTTGTTGTATAATCCATCTACTTGCATGAGCATTAGGGAGGGTTACCTCAACATTGCAGAGTAGGGAGTCCCAGCACTTGGAGACAGAAGCGGTAAGGTAATCTTAAAATTAAAATTAAATTGCCCTATATAATGAGTTTCAGGCCAGCTTGGGCTACTTACTAAGATACTATTATAGACAAACTTATTTTAGACTATTGGTAATGCTAAATTAGTCTCAAAGCTAATTATCTGTGAAATGAGCTATTTAGATATTTGTATAACTTGATTTTATTTGTTTGCTACTTTGGTGAATTCTATTGCTGTTTATATGGAATGAGAAAGGATTGTATCTATGCAGACTAGGCATTGTTCCTAGGTACATGTTACCATTTGCTTCCTAGACCCAGCTGCAGTGTTGTGTGTCTGGTACCAGTTTTTAATAGTAGTCCCCAGAGTCAAACCTGTGTGAACAGAATATCAGGATAGTAGGATCTTCTAAGTGCATGGCTGTATCTTGCTAGTTCAGGCAACCATCAATATGTCTTGTGTTCTCTGATGGTTCTCATGTGCAGTTGGATCTGTCAATTTGAGTATAGAATTGTGTGACCAGAGCCGGAGATGTGCTTTCTATCTGGGATATTCACTGTAGCACAAAGATAATTAAATTATGCTCTTGCCTTTTTCTGCCAGCCAGCTAGATTGAGAGACATAGATACGTGGGAATGGGGTAAGACACGTGGGCTACCTCTTCCATAGTCCTGCTGTCTTCCCAAAGGTTCCCAAAAGTGTGCCCGTGTGTGTGCACACACACACCACCACACACATGCACGTACGTACGTACACACACACACACACACACAGTGTCCTCAAGTGAACTGAGGACTTTTTCAGTCTGGCAGGTTTGGGGCAGATGTTGAGTTTCTTGATCCCATACTAATTTGTTCTGATTCTTGTGTTCTGCAAAAATATTGATGGATGGCTTACCTTTGAGCAGAGGCAGATGCTTTTAGTTACTGCCCAGCATGAGCCAGGGACAGGTACCCAGAACCCTTTCTCCTCCTGCAGTGAAGTTCAGCACCTACAACAATAAACCTCCCGCACACAGTGCAGCAGCAGCTCCTACATGGCCATTTAGCTTGCAGGTTTGAGCGCCCCATTCAGTAGGAAAGTGGAGGATGTAATTTGGAGACGAGAAAGCAGATTTGTACAAGAGTAGACCTTAAAAAGAAAGCTCAGGTTTCCTCTGTTCAGAGTCTAGTTGCAGCGAGTCATAAATCATATCTGAGACTCACGAAATGGTTTCCTTCCATCTGAGTCTGTATTCTTCTGACAGGGATGCTGTGTTGTGCCATTTTTTTGCAGTGTGGAGCATATGTGTGCCGCGTTCTCTAATTTATTCACAAAGACGATTTAAGCTCTTCCATCCCCTTGCCATTTTGCTCACAAAGGGCCAGCAGAATGAGAAAGGCAAGAGAAAAGAAAAGCTGGATGCTGGAGAGAAGCAGTATAGATACTGCTTGATAAAGTCATTGCTTGGTAGAGAGATGAGGTAATGTAAAAAAAAAAAAAAAACCCTACCAGAAATAGACTAGCTTTCACTGACAAGCGTAAACACAAACAGTCCAGTGATGACTGACCTGTTCATGTTAATGTGAATTGTGTACCCAGCTTGTGCAGTGCCCTTGATTTATAAAGCATTTTTCATAGCTGGTAATATATCACAAACCATGAAGTAAAACAAACTTGATAAACCAAAATGGATTTGTCCCAGTTCCTGCAAGTAACTCCTATCCTGCTGAGATCTGTCTATGCCTGGAATTACATCAGAGCCTTACCCTTAGCCCAAGTCCTTGTGCCTCTGACCTGAAGATGGTAGGGAGTGGCTTACTCCTGTCTACATGTTTGCCACTGTCTGAAAGATACACACTGGATTCATTGCAAACATAGGATTGAATTACTTGAAAAAGCTTCTGCTTTGCCTGTCTGTGTAAAGCTCCAGTTCAGGTAGCCTGGGAAGCTTTCTGCTTTAGCCTGGGGAGTAGCAGGAGGACTCTCTCAAGGACTGGGGATTACTTATTATTTAATGGTGGTAAAAAATTACTGGCAGAGTTTGAGTAAAGAATGTATCCAAAGCATTGAAATTCTTTTTCTCTTGATTGTTTTTAATACGGTGACTCATATTCAGCTGGTAGATGGTGGTGATGGGCAGGGCCTTCTGTCTATTTTTTTCCAGAGGCTCTGCAGTTCTTCTGACTGGTGAATTCCTAGTTGGTAGGTCAGGCTGGTCCTTCACGACTTGGGAACTGGGTACCACAGTGATAACAAATACCCTCCGACATTTTCTTTGCTTCCTGGAGGATTGTATTTTTTAACAAGGACAACTTGTTTCCTAGCGTTCCAAAATTGTGAATTTGTAGTCACAAAGTCTACCCACAGAAATTATCTATGTACTATCTCTAATAGGCAAGCTACCCTTATTTGAATCTTTTGATTTTAGAATATTCTTCATGTGGGAATTCTTAACCTAATGTCATTCCCAAAACCAACACTATTTTCATATTTCTTTTTCCAAATCCAAGATAATTAGGAGTTTCCAGAATTATCTGTGCTATCCCTGAAATAGTGAGATATTTCAAGGTCATTGCTTTGTATCCCCTTGAGACTTTTTGTTTGCATGTGGTTTGGATACCTTCTAACTGTTCACATAGGCAAGATGTTTATAATTGTTGTTAATTAGTGAAAATGCCCTAGATGCTAAAAACACAATAAAAAAAGCCAAATATTTCTATGAAGTGACATAATGTGAAGAACATCCAGAGAAACTGTGGAGATTTTTGGAAAAGAATTTGGTCCAGCAAAACTTACTAAATTCCTGAGTGCTCAATCCACGGATATTCCGTTCCCCAAAGCGGGCAATTATTTCTTTCAACAATTTCACACCCTTCAGAAGTCTTGTTTTTTAAACACTGATTCTGAAACCAAAGGCCAATCCGAGACTTATCAGTCATTTTAATCTTTGTCTACCCATTTTCTGGATGTACTAAGTCATCTTTTTGTAAGAATTACTATTTTACTCTCTCAGTAAATGACATAGAGTTTTGTAAGCTTTCTGATAGGATCGCTTGTGAGAAAACTGTCCCAGCTTACTCAGTATCTAGAAACTGTAGAAAGCCCAGGATATAATTTAGAACCTTCACAATGAGCAGCTTACGTTCAGTTGTTATTTTAGGGCTACAATCAATACTTGTATGCCTCTCTCTAAGTTTACAATGAAAGCTGAGAAACACACCCAGTACTAAGGCAGGGCTAATGACATCAGCAGCTTCACAGTGGCTCCCTTGTCTAAACGTGATGCTTTAGAACTCATTGTTTGCCCACATCTGAACTGATTTCTTGTATTAACTGCTGCTGCAGAAATAGATCTGTGTTGCCGTTTGTCCCAAGTGTCATCTCTTGGCCCCACTATTTTCCTCAAAATTATCTCATAATAAATATCTTGTTCATTTTTCTCCAACCACAGTATTATATTTGTGTGTGCTTCTCTAAGTGTTAGTCTATGAGTTCATGTCTGTCCATGGGCAAATTGATTATGTCTTCATAAGTAGTGGTGGTTCTTCTTGACTGGGGCATGGAAAGACTTCAAGCCATTATAGACTAACCAGAGGAGTTCAGGCCAGCTGTACAGCTGACATCATGATACTTGAGCTGTGTAATTTAGTATTTTGCTTTTGAGGACTAAGGCAAGGGTGTTGGCCTGTACCAGATCTGTTAAATATTGTGCTGGAAATCACTGACATTTCAATATGGGACTAATGAAAAATGTAAGACATAAGGACTCATGTCACATTCAGAAGATATCATTGCTTATGCAATACTCCAAAGGAATTATCCAAAACACTGGCTAAAATCAATAAGTCAATATGTAAAATTTACAAAATATAAAGTTTTATTTATTTATACAGACAGATGCTCACTACATAATCTGGGATTCCTGAATGCTGGGATTACAGGAATGTACCTAACCTAAAACTGGTTATGTTCTTTACTTTTGTGTATGCTTGAAAAATTTCACAATTAGTAAAACCTTAGAAGTACATTTTTTTTTAAAATGTAGTTATATTTTTCTATATTAGTTAAAAAAATAGAAATGGGAAAATTCATATTTATAGTAGTGATAAAAATCATACAAAGCAGAGGAATTAACTCAACAAAATATTTCTGAGACAAAGCTGCTAAAAATTAATAATAAAACATCTCTAAAGCAAATATTGTAGGAAGCTTTTAAATATAAATTTATCAATTTAAATAGAATATAATAAAGAGAATAGAAATAGTCATGGAATGACCAAGGCAATTTTGTAAAAAATTTTATGGAAGGACTTACCTATTCTGATTGAAAGATTTATTATAAGTCAAATAAATATACATACACATCAGCAGAATGTATAAAGAATCCAGAAGTTGATCCATGCATATATTTTCAACAAAAAACATCATAGAAATTCATTAAGGAAAGGATATCTCCTTTCAACAAATGATTGGAAACAGGATCTGTATGTGGAGAAATCAGACATCAAGACTTCCTTATTTTTGGTTTGTTTGTCTTGATGCTGAGGTGGCACCCAGGGTCTTGTATATGCTAAGCAAAAGCTCTATCACTGAACTAACTCCCCCAATACTACAATCATGTGTTACCTGAAAATAGGCGAGTATTAAATCATATATATTCCAGTAGCTTTATATGGACTGAACAGAATATACAAATATATATATATATATATATATATATATATATATATATATGTGTGTGTGTGTGTGTGTGTGTGTGTGTGTGTGTGTGTATAAAACAACAAAGAAACAGGCATTGTGGATTTGAGAGAGAGCAAAGGGGTAAATAAAAGATTTGCAGGAAGGAAAGAAAAGGGAGAAAGCAATTTTGTTATGTTTTAATTTTTAAAAATTTAAAATATTTTTTAAAATAGATGAATATAAGACCTAAACCTATAACACTTTTAAAAGAAAATGTTCAGATGTTCAATAAAGTAAATTTTTTAGGACATAAAAAACCATGAAGCTTAAAAATGTTTTACATGTGTAAATGTAACTTTTATTCGACAGATGTAATTGTCATCTCAGAGGCTTACTGCTGAATAAATTCACCCTTTCAAGTTCTTTCTGAACTCTGCCTAGCTGGTTCAACTCCATTGTTCAGGCTCAAACTCCTTTCCAAACTTACTAATTCAATCTGGCTCCCCTCAGCTTCTAACTGAATTGCTTTGCCTTTCCTGTAACTCTGGCAATCTGTTCTAATCTTCTGGCTTCTTCTCATTCTGTCTTCACCTGTCTTTAGCTTGTTCTCTCTGCAACCTGTCTCTGTAAAACTGTCTTGGTAAAACTGCCATACACACACACACACACACACACACACACACACACACACCACCCACCACTCCACACCTGTCTTGCTGCTCTTCAGCTGTCTTTCCTGTCTGTTTTCATGTGAACTGAGCATATGCTATCTGTGACTCATTCTATCAAGTCTTTCTCTGATTTGTCCATTTGTCCACCCCCAATTTGACATCACTTTCAAACATCACCACTTCCTTCTACAAACTAACTTTACTTTCATTGTTTGGAATTAAAGGTACACACCTTTACTACACTGTGTACTAAGGGCACGTCTATATTCCAGTCAGAAGGATTAAAGATGTGTCTTTCCATCCAGATCACACAGAACTCAAAGGTTTTTAGATATGATCCCTTGCCAGAGCAGTCATGTTGCTAGATTAAAATTCCTCAATAAACATGTTTGAAAAATATCTTTAAAAGTCATATCCAAGGAAATGAACAACTTATTTATAGAGTTGAATGAGATATTTATGATATGCATGATAAAGGACCTATGTGCACAATAAACAGAGAGTTCTTAGAGCTAACAATCATTAGGAGCCCCTGTTAGAAAGAGAAGAGTGTATTCTTCACCAAAGACAAAGACTAGGTGAGCTGGACATGGTGGTGCAGGCTACAGTCCCAGCTCTTGGGAGGAAGGAGGGTCTATTCTGGGTTACAGAGGAATACTAACTTCAACAAAGCAAATTACCCCATCATCACCATCACTACCACCACCACTACCACCACCACTACCACCACCACCACCATCACCAACAAACAAGATAAAATGATCCTGGCTAGAATAGGCTGAAGTGAGGAAACTTAGTCAGTCTTACACATGTAGTGGGTTGATGAGTTAGCAATCTCTGTAAGTAATTTGATAACACATTTCAAAAGGCTTGAAAATATTTTGATTTTTTTTATTCCAGTAGTGTCATTTCCATGGGTATCTATTAATAATTATATTACACACAGGTTTGTTAAAGCAGTCTAAAAACAACCTATATGGTAAACAATATGATGGGAAATAAAGTACAATATCCAAAGCCCTCAATTATGGCTTATATTATATCCTTAGGAAGAAATAACTTGAGGAATCCAAGGAATCCAATCACTCTATTTGGATGAATGAAGTATGGATGATTTTGTTTTTATTAATCTTTCCCAAGTTGCTCAGTAAACATATTATTTTAAACAATGACAAATGTTTTATGTTTTAAACAGTATAGATTGGATTTGTTTTGTTAATATTAATAATGCATGTTATATTTAAATCTTTGTTCTTTAATATTATATATTCATTTATATTAATTTTAGATAATGACTGATTCTAGTAATAGAAACATTATTTCTTCTACCATCTTTATAAGTAGTTGCTGTGCGGAGAGCATCCCGCTCATTGTTCTTCAAGTCATAAAGACATGAAGGAGGTAGAGCTATAGTTAATAGAAGGATTTGGCACTCATAAAAGAGATCTGCTCACCTGTATCCCAGTTCTGAGCTGTGAGCAGTGGCTGCTTGGTGCGATGTGTTTCTGTGGAATTTGACACAATTCCAGTGCTCAGCTGCCAACTTAGTAATATTGATCCTTGGTAGGAAAGCCAAAGAGTGTGGTACTTGTATGCCATTCTTGACCAACTTTGGAAAGAGAGCATGGCCCTCTTCCACACATGAGCATGGCCCCCTGTGTCTGGCTGAGATGAGCCCTGGGAAATGTGTACCAGATGACATAAAGGCAAAAGTAAAGCACTGAGAAAATATAGAAGAATTCATAAATTCTGTTAAAGTAGGCTACATAAAATTCATGGCTTACTGAAACATCCTTTCCAGACTTCAGCCTCAGAAACCAAATAAATGTAAGTCAGTATTGGTTTCTGATTGATGATATGTATAATGCTATTTATAGGATAACGATTTCGGTCCGCTCACACAATGTGATGTCTATGAGCAGGAGGCAGAGGGGTGTAGTAGAGAAAGTTCAGCGGCAGTAGCTACCTCTTGCCTCATTTCTAGCATAAGGCACCATTGCACAGCATGCTATGTGATGTATGACAACCCTCCTTTCATTCTGGATCTCCTGTGTGTATTCACGCGTGGAGGCATGTTTTGGACATGGAATCATGGGAATGAACCCTTCAGGTAATTTGACCTTTTATTCATAACGCTAGAACTTAATTTCTGTTCTTACCTGGTGAATTCCTAAAGCATTTGGGTCATTGGAGGTTGGTGGTTATTCTTTTGTAGGACATAGGATGACTGTTTACATTGCTCGTCTACTGTGTCCCATCACCACCTACTCTGCCTGTGCCAGGGAGAGCAAGGAAAGTAGCTCCTGGACTGTCCCACCTCTGTCAAAGTAATAATTTCTGTTTTTCTTTCTTTTGTGCTTACAACTGAGTCTTTTCCCCCTTCTCTCAAGAGCTCATCATTTTTTGTTTGATTTTGCTGTGCTTGGACTCCTTTCCACTAAGACAGATTTAGGGCTACACAAATTTAATTTTTGATGTTGGTTGGTTGTTTGGAAAGAAAAAAAAAATCCCTGTTTCCCCATCTCAGTTTTGAATCAGAATAGCTCAGGGTTTGAAAAAAAAAACAGTTTAGAAGCCAAGAACCTCTCTAAGTTATAAATCCCCATGTTCTATTTCTTATGCATGTTTCCTCAGCCTGTGTTTGATGCAGAGCCAGAGTCAGGGATTGGATGCCAATTTTGTGCAACTCTATATATCTTTGGAATAGCATTGGCTCTTAACTTCTTTATCATATCAAGCATAATTCATTTTGTTAGGTATCATGTACAAATGATAAAATGTCTTTACATTTTAAACTTATGAAGCAAATGAAAGCATTGTACACATTTGTGGGGTATATTGTGATGGTTCATAAAATGTCTCTTTAAATATAAAATCAGGTATTGAAAGAGCATAACCGTGCCTCTGTTAATCATCTCTTCGAGGCATCCCAAGTTCCTTCCACTTTTGCTTCAGTCTATTGATCATTCTTTATATACTTCAGTGAAAAATGAGCCCAGGAGGAGAGGTGGTTTCCAGTTCAGACATCTTTCTTTTTACTAGTGAAGCCCTACGGTGAGTCAAGGGTGTGTTGTTTGTGCATGGGGTGACAGTGTCTATTTAATCGTTCACACGTTGAATGTACTATTGATTAAAACCATTATTCATTTTTGCTTCTTTGTCCTCAAACTGACTCTTGTTTCTTTGTCTCTGAAAGTCTATCTTGTCAGATGAAGCTATCATTTCAACCGTTATCCCTGGCTTAAAAGCATTAGTATCATTAGGCAGTGGCAGACATGTTGGATTGTTCAGAGCTGCAGATAGGTTTTCTCAGAAGTCTTCAAGCAATATGCATATTAATGCTGGTGTCTGCTAGTTTTAATTTTGGGGTTATCGGGACTTTGGAGAGGAAAAAGACATATACAAACAATTGTCAAGTTTTATTTTATACATGCATGATATAGTCTGTAAAAGTCTTGAAGGAAACTGGCTAAGTCTTATTAAATCTCTCAGCATGTGGTCAGGCCGATGGCTGTTCATGTAGTACATACAAAGCTCTAACTTCTTCAACAGACTTGTTTCTGCCTTTTAAACCTTGGTTTGTTTAATTTTTGGTTTTGTGGGTTGGTTTTTTTTTGTTGTTGTTGTTGTTGTTGTTTGTAGTTGTTTGAGTAGAGTTGTGAATAACATTTATCTCTGATACCTTTTCTCTTGTTTCCCAAAATATTCTTGACAAAATTATCTTTCAGTGTTGAGAAGTATATATAAGCTTTGAATAAAACTGCCTATGTGGAGGACCAGTTCTTGTTGAGTGGCCTAGGGCTAGTTAATGAATTGTTCTGAGCCTTCCTCTGCTTCCTCTAAAATCTAAATTAAAACAATGGCTATTACC
Organism: Rhabdomys pumilio; assembly: GCA_030674055.1. Lineage (NCBI taxonomy): Eukaryota > Metazoa > Chordata > Mammalia > Rodentia > Muridae > Rhabdomys > Rhabdomys pumilio. The sequence goes on along the minus strand of JANHMN010000016.1, from coordinate 27,187,631 downwards.
TAGGCCATTTTTCGGAGTGAAATAAATTAAGAAACAGCAAATATTAAGCTTTCAACAAGGTTTATTTTTTCTTAGTATTTTTAAATTATTGTTTTATTTATGCATGCATGTGACTCCAACTTTTAGTAAGATGAATTGATTCAAGTTGTTTACAGATGTAAAGTTTGGACACTTTCAGAGGAAGGGCTTTGTGGGAGGTTTAATTAATACATGCTAAGCTTTTACATGGATCAATGTTATTTTTCATAACTATAGATACAACTCACAGAGTAACTTTAGTTTCTTTCCTATGAAGATTACAGATATGTCAGCTTTCTAACACTGTACTAAAACACTTGAATATTTCTAAGAGGATCAGTTTATTTTCCTCATGGTTTTGGAGGTACCGGGTGATACATTGTTGAGTAGACCCTGTGCTTTTAGACCTGTAGAATACATGCTGGATAGCACAGAGCAGTCCCTCCTAGTTGGCGTGTGTAATATAGTGAGCTACTCACCTCATGACTGAGAAGGAGAAAGAAGATGGAGAGATCTGGATCCCACAGTCATCTTCAAAGCATGCCAAGGCATGATGTATTAATTAAACCTCCCACAAAGCCCTTTCTCTTCAAGTGTTCATTACTTCCCAGTAGCACCAAGCTGGGAACCAAGCCATTAACAAACCTAGCTCTGGAGAACATTCTAGATCCAAAGGCTGGCAGCATTCATTATTTATTTTCCTTTAAATAAGTTTACCTGATTGTTTTGAGCAATGAAAAGTTAAGTACATCTGTAATACATTCACAGTGCCAATTAATAGTCATAGCAATGGTTACGGTTTTGCTTTTTGCCTGTGGATTTCTCCACAAAAGTTCATAAAGCAACCTATTCTCTATTGGATGTGGGGTCAGCTATTACTGAGGCTATGGAGTGCCCACAAAAAAGGACCTATCATGACTGCCCTCTGGAAGACCCAACACACTGCTCAAAGAGTCAGATGCAGATATTTGCACAACCAATGGACAGAAGCTGCTGACCTCTGTGGTTGAATTAGAGAAAAGCTGGAAGAAGCTGAGGAGGAGGGCAACCCTCTAGGAGAACCAACAGTCTCAGTCTGGACCCCGAGATCTCTCAGACACTGAGAGATCTGGCAGCATACACCAGATGATATAAGGCCCCCAACACGTATACAGCAGAGGACTGCTAGGTCTGTGTTCAATCAAAAATATGCACCTCATGAGACTGGAGGCCCCTGGGAGTTTAGAGGTCAGGTGGGTAGGGGGAAGAAGTTGGGGATATCCTTGTGGAGACAGGGTGGGTTGGAGGTATGGGAAGGTCGGAGGGTGGATGGGGGTGTGGGGGGGAATAAAATCTGGAGTATTAGCAAAATTAAATAGTTAAAAAAAGAAAAAGAAAGCACCATGTTCTGATGAGTGTGGTTGAATGAGATGTTGCTCATATTCTCAGGCATTTGAATGTTTGGTCCTCAGTTGGTTGCCCTTTTTGTCAAGACTTAGGAAGTGTGGCCTTCCTGGAGGAGGTAGGTCGCTAGGGTGGGGCTTTGAGGTTTTCAAGTCTGCTAGTTCTATTTCCTGTTTGCTCTTTTCCTATGAGCTCTCAGCTGGCTGTTTCTGCCACCATGCCCATGGTGGCTTACTGTCATGCTTCTTCACTATGACAGTAATGGACTCTTACCCTCTGCAACTGTGAGCTCAAAATAAACTCTTCCTCCCCTGAGTTATCTTGGTCATGGTGTTTTATCACAGCAATAGAAAAATCAACTAATGTACCAAACTTAAGAGCTCCTTTAAGAGTCTATTCCTGTAACTAATTAGTCCCTATCTTTATAATGACTCATTTTCTTGAAATGCATTTCACACCCAAGTACTTCTGAGGCATAACCCAAGAAATTACCTGTACATTAGCTCCTGAGAAAAAGGCTTCCTCAACCCAATGCAAATCCCTTTTAAGTCATTTCTTTTCATCAATGTTCTCCTCATACATATAAACATATATTCAGTATTGTTGAGTATGCTTAGGTATGCTTAGTATTCTTTATTGCCAACATACCCTTATTAACTTTTTTTTTTTTTTTTTTTTTAGAAATGAGATCTTTCTCTGTTACCAAGGCTTAGGTTAAACTCCTGGGCTCAATCAATCCTTTGCCCAGTTTTTTGAATACTAGAAGTCTGAGCACATGTGTCTATACCCAGCTATTGTTCTGCCATTATCAGAACTGCTGAAATATGGGCTGGGGGTGTAGCTCAGTTGGTAGAGTGTTTGCTTACCATGCAGGAAGCCCTGTGTTTGATCTTTAGCACTGTAAACCCCACTGTATACACCTATAATCCCAGTACTTGGGAATTAGAGGCAGGAGAAGTTCAAGGTTATCCTCAGCTATCCAGTGAGTTCAAGAATAGTTTAGGCTATGTCTCAAACAAGATGGACAATCAAAATACTCCATTGCACAGTTCACTGTCTTAGACAATAAGCTTTGTATAAAAATGTTAAGATGAATAAGCATGTTTATTAAAAACTGGGTGAAAAGATTTTAAGTGACTTGGGCGTGTATTCAGCTACAAACGCTTGCTTGAATCTAAAGCTTCTGGTCATTTCCAGTGAATACAAAAGTGGAAGCAGTAAGCATGAGCTATCAGGAGGAAAGATAACTTTGGGTAAAGAAGAAGCTGTCCCAAGAGACTTAAACAATGAGGGTGATCATGGCTAAGCAATGTTGAAGGATTGTATCACAGAGTGACTGCAAAGATTCTGTTGTCAAAAAGCTACACCCAGAGAGTACCTGTTATGTTGGATGTAGTTAGTGGATACAAAAACCAGTCACCCCAGTAGCCTGTGAATGAAGGAACAGGTACTTTAACCCCCTGGGGTTATCCTGAAACTGTTCTCATCTGTCATCAGATCAAAATGAGATCAGATGGTTACATCCTTCCTCGGACCCCTGGCTCTGTTTTCTCCAAGTGGTAAACATGTCCTCACTTGCCACAACTAGAATTACTTGTATGTTGAGAATTTTGACTTTGACCCTGATTCCTGAGCTCTTTGGCTACATATTCTGTTTGCTTAAGTCTGGTAAGTGCTACTTTTAGCCATCCATCCGACAAGCATGCATTATAAATGTGCTGTTTTCCTTGGGCTAGCCTGAATGTGTCAGTTCAATAAACAGAATCCATTTGAGAAGAGCTCAAAGGAAAAATACTGGAGTAAGGCATAGCTGGATGAGGCATCAAGTGAGTAGATTCTCTATAGAAACCAGTGATTACAGACTGATGTCGGGCGGGCCAAGCCAGTTGAATTATGTGTGTGATGTACCAAAATGAATCACACCTCCTCCTTCTCCTCTTCCTCTTCCTCTTGCTCCTCCTCCTCCTTCTTTATAGACTTGAACACCTTTTGTCAATAATAGTTTACCAGAAGTTTGCCATTTTACATTGGCTAATAGCATGTGAAATATACACCAAGTTTGCTGCCTAGTTTGGTAGGCATTTAAATAGTCATCAATGCCTAGCAATCTAGTAGTAAGATCCCAAACTTCCAAGTTACTAAACTTTCCCACATATCTAGTTAGTTGTCCTAACTCCACCTGGAAAAAAACTCTTCCACTTTTGAATAGGATGTGAGGACATCAAAACATTTATTATACATAGTTGTTATGGTTTGGAAATAACTTGACTATCAAAGGGTTAGGTCCCCTTTGCACTATTTAGAAGGTTCTGAAGCTTCACAGGAGAAAGTAGGTTACCAGAGGAAGTCTTTTCAGGATTTATCTTTTCCTGAGTAGTCCTTTCTTCCTTCTCTTCTGTCTGCCAAAGATGAACAGCCTCTGTTATATGCTCCACCACAGGTGCCGAAGGAGCAGAACAAATAGCCTGGGTCAAACTTCTCAAACTTGTCTTTTATTCTCCCCAGATGCAATACACATGCCTCTCCCCAAATAAGCCAACAGAACTATGATAACTGTGTGTAACTTGAGCAGGAAATGCATAATAAACATTAACTACTGAAGAGAAGGACAAGCTGCATGTTTTCAGAAGAAATGTTTGGAACCTAGTTTTGATTTCTAAATGTTACTCACTTTAAGGATATCAGTGTGGTTGTTAGTAGAAAGGAGGGATTTTCCTTTTTGTTTGGTTTTGATCATGAAACTAGAACCTAGGGTCTTACAAATGTCAGGCAGCCAGGCACTGTGCCATGGGACTAAATGTTGACCCACAAAGTAGGATTTCTATCAAAGAATTATTGTCTTCTGAATGTTGTGCCTTCATGTAGTTGCTTTTCCTTTTGTATAAGATGCTGTTCTTAACCCTCATCAAGGGAACTTCTCATTGCAAAACACAGGGACCACTGAAGGAAACCAAAATTCATCATGAGAGATAGAGGGAAGGAGAGGAGGAGCGAGGAAGGAAGGGAAGGAGAGAAGAGGGAGGCAGGAGAGAGAGAGAGACAGAGAGAGAGAGAGAGAGAAAGAGAGAGAGAGAGAGAGAGAGAGAGAGAGAGAGCAGAACTTCAAGAAAACAATTAGATTAGGCAGGGCATGATAGAGAGAGAGCAGGGTTGCAATTCCTGGTACTTGGAAGACTGAGAAGGATTACAAGTTCAAGGCCAGCCTGAACAATTAATGAGAAATATATATATATATATATATATATATATATATATATATATATATATATATCTTCATTCCTAGGTATAGGAATATAGTTCATGGTAGTAGAGTTCTTGCCCAGTATGTGCAAGGCCTGGGTTCAATCTTCAATGCACACAAAATACTCAAACTTACTGACTCATTGCAGATGCTATAGAGCTGGTGTGCCAGATGGATGTAGAATGGAACCAGCAGCCATGTTTGTGGAAGTGTAGAGTTGGTTAATGTGGGTCATCTTACAGAAGCTATGACCTTTTATTTGGATAAAAATGTGTGAGTATTTCTCAGAGACCATGTTTGACAATGGGCATAACAGAGTGGGCATGAACCTGGTTCCCTTTGGTCTGTCAGTGTGGAGACAGCATGGACCTAAGTCAACAGAAGCTGCATCTCAAATTCTGCATGTGAAAGAGCATGGAGAGATACCTGCCTGACTTGCAGACCCCGCACTTAGGGAGCCCCATACTTATTTGAATGTATTATGGCCACCTTGAAATTTTGCATGGTCTTTGAACAAGTTTTCCATTTTATAATGAGCCTTGAATATTAGTTAGTGTGTCTTAAATTATGGCATTCATTGAAGAGTCTGAGGGAAAGGGCCCGAATACTGAGGAAGAAGTCATCTTTTAGAATCACCAAGTACTTTGTGAAGAATGCTAAACATATTTTCTGTGTTCAGAGAGTAAGGAAATAGGGCACCCATAGTCCCCTCATCTCTCATGGACACCTGTGGATACCCATGTCCAGTGCTCTCAGCTCAGAGGGGGCAAAAAGGAGAGGAGATGGCTTGGATAAAAAGAAAAAGATTGTCGTTGTGCCTCCTTCTCACATGGTGGCTTTTAGCTCCATGAATGATATAAAAGCAACTACAGGACTTCCATGTTTCCCCAGGGGTGGATGCTTGCATCACATGCATAGTAATGGGGAAAGTCAAGTACAAGATGGCTTTGGTTTTGAATTTGCATCTCTGAAGTGATACCTAATCTCTGTGATTGGCAATAACATTCTCTTTGAAGAACTGAGGAATATGAAATGCTTTTAACTCCCAAGCCTTGATACTTTTTACATTTAAAATTATTTTCTGAAAGCCACTGAAAAGCTGTTTGAGGAAACTGAACTTTTTATACTTTTTTACTTTCTAATCTAATTTGGTAATAGGAAAAAAAAAATGTCACAGCACTTGTGTCTCTATGGTTTTGGCTTGCTGAAAGTCACCTAAAAATGGAAAATCTTAGTTCTGTGTAGCTGTGCTAAAGCAGGGAACTGTATGCGATATTTCTTGAGAAAACATTTGACATTTGAGAAAATTAGTCTTGGTTTATTGTAATTTGGTGCGTTTTTTTTTTTTTTTTTTCAGTGTCAGTAAATGTTTTTAGTAACTATTTCAGAATGACCTGACAGGGAAAGTAGGGAGTCCTCGGTGTATTTCTACTGCTATTCTCCACTTCATACAAAAACCATCGTAGACTAGGCATGGAAAACTTACATTTGGTGTTCAAATATTTGGTGTTCATAAGTGTGAAATTAGCTTTGTCACTGATGGGCTGACATTAGGAATAAAACAAGGTTGCATTCTTTCCTGGGAATCTGTGAACTTTATGTTAATGCCCTTCAGCAATAAGAATATGATTTGATGTTCTTAATTTTTCTTTAGGCCTTTATAGTTGGACACATTTTTATAAAGAATGAATATTTTTTCTTATATAAAGAATTATTTCATTTTTTTCTCAAACATTCTTATGTTAAAGGTATTTCAGACTAGGAAAAAAATTCAGCAAACTTATTTATGTCTTTAACTTAGCTTGATTAGCATTTGAAATATAAATTCTGTGATAGTTTTTTGCCAATTTTTTATCATCAATGTTCTAATTTTATGTTGCCTAAAAATTGTTTCAATTATAGAAATTTATCAGATACAGTATAATTTGATACATGTGTATAGCGGCAATGACCATGAATTTAACTTTATTTAAAAAAGTCTAAGCACTTTATTTATGTATTTGTTTTATCTATTTATATATTTATTATGTATTGGATTTATATTTATGTATTTATTATTTCCTATATATATACATTTGTTTATCTATTATTTATATATCTACATTTATTATTTATTATATATTTATGCATCTATCTATCATCTATCTATCTAAAGTGTATGGGCGTTTTGTCTGCATGTATACCTCTGTACCACATACTTGTCTGATGCCTAAGGAGGCCTGAAGAGGACATGGGATCCCCAAAAACTTAAGTTCAAGATCATTGCGAGATGCCCTGTGGGTGCTGGGAATAAAAGTTGAGTCTTCTGGAAGGAAAGGGACTTCTGGAGCCATCTATCTCTCCAGCCTCATGGATTTTATGTTAAACTGTAAAAGACCATACCTATAATTCAGGTTCTTGAAGGAAGAAAGTGTTATGGGAACATTTTATTTATATCATTTTTATTCTAAAAGTTTTATTTATATCATTTTAGCATAAAATAAAATCAAACTCATTCTCTCACTGGCTGTGTGTCTTTCCCCCCTCTTGCCTCATCCATCCATGCCCCATTCTGTTATGTGCACATGTGTGACTACATGTACATGTATGCACATGCATAGACTGGAGGCGAATTTGGATATCCTGTTCTGTTGTTCCTGCCTTATACCCTTGACACATATACTTGGCCTGAACTTGGGACTTGCTCTGTGAACTAAGGTTGTCTGAAAATAAGTCCCAGGGATCCAGCTGTCTCCGCCTCTCACTGGTAATGTTATGTGTGCTGCACCCACTGCTCATAACGTGGGTGCTAAGGATTGAACTCAGGTCCTCCTTGCTTGTATAACAAGCACTGTTACCACTGATCAATCTCTCCACCACTGAAAACATTTTTCTTCTGGGAAGTGTGCTAGCCTGCAGTAGCCATGACAAAATATCTGAGATGGTCATCTTAAGAGTAGGAGAGGCATCACTGTGGATCCCTTTCAGCCACATCAGTCTCCAGTACAATGATCATCAAGGCAGGAGTCGATTATACTGGAGATTTGTTTGCCTTTGAGGTCAGCCAGCAAAGTGAAAGGGGGATGAAGAGTCTTGTCTTATCCTAATACCACTCAAGTGCACATTCCCAGTAGTCTGATTTCCCTCCACCTTCTGAAGAGTCTATCTCCTTCCAATAGCACCAGGGCCTGGGGCCCAAGCTTTCCACATGTGGGTCTTTGGGGACACTCAAAATCTAAATTACAGCAAGAAGAAACTTTAAAAATAGGCCAAATGGCTTTCCAGGCTTGTGAGGACTGGGGCCCCTACTGGGCTTTGATTTACCTCCTGACAACACTGTTCGCCTGTATAATAACTTTGAGTACCTCTTGGAAAAGACATCTCAAAACCTGGGGATAAATATCTTCCTGCTATTTTCATTCATTTCTTCAATTCCTTTCTCCAATTTTGTCGTAGGCTCGCAGGAAGGAGGTGTTCATCCAGGAACGATATGGGAGATTTAATCTAAATGACCCCTTCCTGGCACTCCAGAGAGACTACGAAGCAGGTGCTGGTGACAAAGAGAAGCCAGTCTGCACCAACCCACTCTCCATTCTCGAAGCCGTCATGGCCCACTGCAGAAAAATGCAAGAAAGGATGTCTGCACAGCTGGCTGCTGCTGAGAGCAGGCAAAAAAAGGTACTGAGACGTTCGTCTGGTTTTCCTATGATAGCGAGGAACAGTAAAACCATCTCTTGTGGTAGCCGATTATTGAATATCACACATTTAGGAATGATTAGAGTGAGTCCTTATGAGTACACAATGTATCTAGAAATAATAAAATCATAAAAGTATGACAAAGGAATAGCTTCATGGAATGTTTAATACTTTCTCTAAAGTATGTGTTTGGTGGGAGTGGGCTTCATTTCCCTAGTGCAGTACAATGCACTTCATCAGACATCTATAGTCCAGCAAGGACACTCCCGTCATATGCAGCATCCCCAGCGTACTTGATCTAGAATCTACTTAAAATACTTCTTTGTAAGCAGACATGGTGGGTCATGCCTGCTATCCCAGTACTTGGGAAGCTGAGGCAGGAGGAGGGAAAGATGAGAGAATCCTAAATAATACAGGAGACTCTGCAATCTAAAACAAAATCAAAATTAAAGATGACTTTACAAATAGAAGTTTTTTATTATTATATTTCCTGTTATTTCTTTAAAACAATGAAAGTAGCTGAAGAGACTAGAATGAGAGTTTGCAGGATTGTCACCAAATGCCCTAGGCTGGTGGCAAACTCACCTCTGGGGTTTGATGGCTGCAGAACTCCAGCTGGCACATCTCCTCATTTAAACCAAGTGCTTCTGCCTCCCCCACTAGCATTCTCCTTCTTACACTTGAGTACATATTTCAAAGGAGACTAATTTTATACAACACACA
>JANHMN010000016.1:27018957-27178581 GCA_030674055.1 Rhabdomys pumilio | reverse complement strand
ACACACACACACACACACACACACACACACACACACACACAGAATGTTCAGCCGTAAAGAAATAGAAGCCTCCATTTTGTCCTAATAAGCTGCCAAACCATTGTTCCCTTTATAAGTAGTGGTAGACCATAGAGTCTGTTGTTCTCTGACATAATTGAATTAAAATGGACACTTTCTCCCTGTCATCATTAAAGCATAAAGCAGTGTTTCAAAGAATTTTCTACATCCCACATTTAACACATGGTAGACAATAGTGTGAATGGCCTTTACTATAAATATTTATGACATCATCATTTAAGCTGTGTGGTTTTGCTCTCATCCTATCTTTTATTAACATATGAATGGCAATGGTCTGCTGTAGACGTGGAATAAAAAATGGATCTTTTTATCAGTATGCTACATGGCAAGAAAACCAAAGCACCTGGTAAAAGGGAGAAGAGTAAAGCAGGGTACTCCATGATGAGAAGATGAGAAGCAAGTACTTTTTCCCTAGACTCCACAAGCCTCCTACGAATTCTTCAGATAACCACGAAGGTCTCTAGAGGTCTTCAGAACTCTCCACAAACCACACAAGCAAAGCCAGTGTACTGCAGCTGATGTCACTGAGACTCATCTATATTTCTTGGAGAGGATACATTTCAATTATGTTCTTAACGTGTCCAGTGAGCTGGATAATAATAAATGATTTCTGTTGGATTTCATGCTGCATTATCAAAACTTAAGAAAATATTTTTGTTTGCGTTTATAACGTGAAGTGTTTCATCCTCAGAATTTTACTTATAGTCTGGATTTTAGCATTTCACTTTTAAGAGAAAATAAAGGGCCCATTTGTAGTTGGATCAAAGGTTTTATTATCAAGCTGACTTTCCCCCCCTCTTTAATCAACGCACATCCTGTTTGTTTCTGAATGACTGGGTCATTTCCAACCTGGTTGGCAGTGAAAGGAAATTGTTTCTGTCCTATGAGTCCTGAGAGGCTCATATAAAACAAGCCAGCGGGCCCGCCTCCCCTGTATCACAGGATACAGGAGTTCTTTTATGGTCAGATTCATTGGCTGTGAAGTCTTGAGAAAGAGCATTTGGGTGCGATTGCTGCTTTGTGTGTGTGTGTGTGTGTGTGTGTGTGTGTGTGTGTGTGTGTGTGTGCTTAAAAAGTAATTTTTTCCAGTGGATTTCTGAGTGTAAAAAAGACAAGAGACAAGATTTACATTCTTCTCTGTAGGTAGTAAAAAAAATATTGGCTGATAAAACCAGAATCCCCAAAGTTATCTTTTCTTTTTTTTTAAACAAGGCAATTATCTGTCACCTTTAGTGTATAGAGTAAATATTTTAACCAAATGTCTTCAGCCCCCTTGGCATCCAGTAAATTGTAGTTTGAGAATTCCTTTATTCTCCTTACATCTTCTTCCTTGCTTTGCTGTGGAGATCTGTGAAGGCCGAGGCCTCAGGTTTTTGAGATTCAAGTGTTCCTTATCTGAAACTGACACATCTCTTTGGTAGTTCTGAGACATTTGGCTGTGTGCTGCTGTGGCTGGGCCTGCAAGGGCCAGAAAGAGCTCTGTGCTCACGCATGTGCTGGCTCCTGCCGAGACTACTAATAGGGGGGTTAACTGTTGGGTAATTTGTGTGCCAGAGAAATTTGGGCAGGAGTCAATTTGGCAAATAGGCTGAGACATTTAAACCACTTTGAATAAGCTAATGAGTAGGCAGCAGGGGGAATTTTGCCCGGGGTAATCTATTCCTTGTCTTATGCCAGGAACACAGGGTGAAATGAAATTTGAGGTTCTGTTTTTTTGTTTGTTTGTTTGTTTTGTTTTTTAAATCTTGTTCATCATCTTTTAATAGATCTTTTATTCTAATGTATTTGGACATTTGGGAAGAAAAAATTATTTTCAACTATCTGCTTTATACTTTGAAAGTATAATTTTTAGCCCTGAAATAGGAAGTTTGAGTAAAGCCTTTTTTTTTTTAAATTGGATATTTTATTTACATTTCAGATGCCGTCCCCTTTCCCCATTTCCCCTCTCTAGAAAACCCCTATCCCATGCCCCCTTTTCCATTTTGCTTTTATACAATTTTTTAAAATGTTAATCAAAGGCTTTATAAGTATGGTAATGCTCAATCAGAAGTATAACCCAATACCCAACCTATATATATAAACCATCTTTGACTTGTGGAGACATGTGAACTTCTGCCTCCATGTCCCCTCTCTCTTTCTCTCTCTTTCTCTCTCTCATCACCTAGCTTCTCCTCTACTTCATCTTCTCCTCTCCTTACTCCATCTTTTCCTCTCGGTGCTCCTTCCCCCTTAGCTCCTCCTACATATCACCCTTTTTGTTAAAGTAAAACTTTTCTCTCAAAATACAATTAGAGCATAATTATTTCTATTTGTACCAGTGAGGTACAAGATCATCCTAATACCCAGTTCATCATTTTGTTGACTAACCAGAACCTCTGTCGTCTCACCTAACTAAAACACTTAGTTTTGAACCTGGCTTTTTTCTTGGCTTTATAATGAATGTCAGTTGAAAACCATCCACTCAGCAAAGCCTTTTAAAAATAGGCCAAAAATCGTATCTTGAGAAATTCAGAGAAGTGATATTTTTACCAGTTAAAAATGTAGTTCTATCTTAGATACAGTTTCTTTGAGGTGGCGGTGTGTACACTTAGGTCAGTTTCATAGCATTAAGTGCGTATATCAGACCCCTGGTATATCTTGATTTAGGCGGAAAGGGTAATTTCATTTCTTGACTGGCTTACAGAGTTGTTAGTCGTTTTACATCATGATTCACTGTGACTGGGATAATAGATAATAAACTCTTCCTAGGCAGAATCATGGACAAAAGTTCTCTGCAGAGCTGGTTGGCAATGACTAGCTCTTGCTGTTAAGCTGGATACTAGGACTTGGTCCACTGTCTTGATGATGCAAGACTGGGTGTTTATTGTTTAAGGTTCTGCATGTGCCTCCTTAGCCCTGACTTCTACATCAGGTACATGTGATTGGCCAAACTGAGACCACATAACCCCATCCCCAGCATCATGGAAGATCAGGAACGTGACTGATGAACATATTCAGACTCTGTAGAGTGGAATCATAATGCAGAGAATTTTCTACAGGAAGTGATTTCTAATGCTAGACAAAGAAATAACAAGTAATTCCTCCACCCCAAAACCAAATTATTTTGTTTACTCTTTTCTATGATGTTCTTTCTTCCTGATTTGCATAATTGCACTTTATTCTGTCATTTGTATTCAGTGCTGTTTCATTATGAAATGGCTAACTTATCACACATATAGCTGTCTTTTAAATTCCTTTCTAGATGTTTATCCATTACTAACAAGGGGAATTGCCATCCTTAACAACATTTTAGGAAGAGTATTTACCATGCTTTGCACAGGAAGGTTAATTGTAGCTCATTCCAGAGTCTTTTTGTATAATGTCTTACGGCATTTTAAAATAGACTTTGATGCCCTAGGAACATCTAAGGCAGCTATGAAGGGGACCCAGGAGACTCAGATCTGTGGGTTTGAGTTGAGATTTTTACATGAGTTATTTTTGCCTTATCCATGAATGTAGCAACCCCCTGGCTTCCAGGGTTTGCTTTCCCTCTCTTGGGTTTACAAGGAGCTGAAAAACTCCACACTGGCAACCACAGTCTGGATGAGACAGAAAAGGGAATACAGAGATCTTTAAACAAATAGTTACATATTTGTTTATCAGAACTGACCAGATACAGAGGCAATAAGGTCGTGAACAATATAATACAATGAAGGTCAAAAGAGTTTGAAGCAGTAAGGTATTGTTATATGTTGTAGGACTTTGTTTTGGCGTTTACTTAGTATATGCTATGTCCTATAGCATTTGCTCATTTGACCTTTAGTATATGTATTAGTCTGAATTCTCTAGAGGAGCAGAACTTATAGTATATATTGTATTATATATTATTTATATGTATACATTATATACTATATATGTGTGTGTCAGGGTTCTCTAAATGAACAGAACTTATAATACATTCTATATATACATATACACACATACATAATATACATATATGGTATAGTGGTAACAGAAGCTGAAAATACAGGGAAGAGTGGACTTGTGGGCTTTGGGTCTGTTGAGTTGCTGTCCCACTGCCTAGAGGCACTACTGATGGAAGAACAATTACAAAAGATTTGTGAGTACTTTTATAGTAATGAAGTTTGGGGTATAAATGTCAGAGATTAGTTGTACGTCTATTCATTTAGAGGTTTCTCAAATTTGATTCTTATATAGAACTTTTTAACATGCATTCTTTCTATATCATATAATAAATAATATAAATAATATGTGGTATTAGAATATATGATTCTATAAGTTCTGTTGACATAGGTAGGTAGGTAGGTAGATAGATAGATAGATAGATAGATAGATAGATAGATAGATAGATAGATAGATATGGAATTACTAGAGTGACTTATAGGCTGTAGGCCAACTAGTCCAACAATGGCCATCTATCACTGGAAGGTCCAAGAATTCAGTACTTATTCAGTCCATGCAACTGTATATCCCAGCTGGTGTTCAGCATCTGCTAGAATCATGAAGAAGTGGGCTCTCATGGCAATCAAGGAATGAACATGATGCTGGTGAGAGTGCAAGCAGACAGGCCCAGAGAGCAAGCTTCCTTCTTCCATGTACTATATATAGGCTGCCAGCAGGTGTGGCCCAGATAAAGGTAGATCTTCTCACCTTAAAAGATCCAAATTAAAAATGGGTCTGAGTTACTATTTTGAGTAGGATGATGTGGCTTTGGAGGGCAGAGGCCACCACAGAGAAGAGCAAGGTCACTGAGCGTCTTCATGTTGCAGAACAATCACAGGGAAGGGACAGCACACTTTTCTAGGAAGTGCAGAAGCCATCTCAAGATGAATGGGGTAAAACCCAGGAGGCCATGGAAGCTGCCTCAGCCCTGGAGAAGAACCTGAACCAGGCCCTTTTGGATCTGCATGCCCTGGGTTCTGCCTGCACAGACCCTCATCTCTGACGTCTTAGAAAGCCACTTCCCGGATGAGAACATGGAAGCTCATCAAGAAGATGGGCAACCACCTGACCAACCTCTGTAGCCTGGCAGAGCCACAGTCAGTGCAAACTGTGTCCCACAGGCATCTTTGGGAGAGTATCTCTTTGAGCAGCTCAACTCTCAAGCACAACTACGAGGTCTTTGAGCCTTCCAAGATGCTCCCTCCTCTGCTCTGTACCAATCCGCCTCAGGACCTCTATTTGAATGAACCTCTGAAGCCGCGAGGCAGTTTTGTAACTGCCCTGGAGCCTTTCCCAAGTCTTTGACCAAGTATAAACAAAGCTTTTGGAACTGTTAAAAAAATAATAAATAATAATAAAACCTACAACAACAACAAAACCAAACAATAACAACAAAAATAAAACCAAACCAAACCAACCAACTAACCAAACAAAACCCACAACAACAAGAAAAAAATGTATCTTCCCACTACAAATGATTTTATTAAGAAAAAAAAATTTCCCCACAGGTATATCCAGATGCTTGGGTATTACTTAACTCCAGATTTAGTCAAGTTAACAACTAAGAGTAGCCATCACAGAATATTATGATGTCATGATGTTATTCACATTAGACATAGCAAAGTGATGCCACAGAGCATCCAAAGAACTCTGCCTACTGTTGTATGCACCAGCAAGCCTCTGCTTCCAGATGGCATATCACTTAGTCAGCGATTTGCTGTGCCCTATCTCCCCCCTTACCTAGGGATCTCCTGCTTTGGACTCAGATGCTGTCTGTGTCTTGAGCTCTTCTTTGATACTAAAAAGAAGCAAAAACCCTTCATAACTCAATGTTTTTCTTTGTTTGATTAATTTGTTAATTTTTTAAGGTTTAAGATTGAAAAACATAGCTTTGTTTGTTTTTTTAAAATTTCATGGTGGGAATTGAACCCAAGTTCTCAGATATGAGAGGCAAGTACCAGAACTTGCCCAGTTCAGTCTCCAGTGCCAGCGAGACAGAGAGTAACCCCATAGAGGACCTGTACAAAGACCAAGGTCACATAGTGCTAGTGGCTTTTTCCTGGTGGTATTTTGTTGTTTTCCTGCCTACAGTCTCTGTTCCTCTCAGAAAGCCACAGATCATCATAATTTTGTAAAGATTCATTATTAATTTTTGTAGAAGAGCTAGCTGAATAAGCATTACTTCTCCATTATTAGTAGTCAAACTTTCTATGACGTATTTTGTGACTGACAAAATATACCATCCTGTCCAATCTATTTCTTTAAATGTGTGTGTACTTGTTTAATGTGCTCAGTTCTGTAACTTGTAGTGTAAGTAAAAAGAAAAACTATACAGAAACATATTCTTAAACAACACAACTAGCTATTATATTATGAGTTGAAAATACTACTTTTTATAAACCACCAGTACTATGCTTGGTGCTTACTTGTTTCAATGATTAAAGTCACCATAATGTATTTTAATGTTCTTAATTTTATTTTCAATTCTAGTTTAGTTTATGGAAATAGAATGAGTGATAGATGATTAAAATAGATGAAGTCTGTTTTATAGATAGAGAAAATCTAAGACAGCAGGGGAAAGAGAATAAAAGAAAATTGGGCATTTCAAGGATAACTTTCCTCAGAAGGTGTGGACAGGGAGCCAATAACACTCTGAGTTGGCCCTCTCACCTTCCCTCCCTCCCTCACTCTCTCTCCTTCCCTGCCTCCCTCCCTCCCTAATAGGTGATGGCAATTGAACTTAAGCTCTGTTGCATGCTAGCTCTGTTGCATTCTACCACGGAGCCTTTTGGCTGTGTTTCTTTGATCCTGTATTTTTGAGAGGTGAGCTCAGTAGAGCAGCTTTCTGTTTGGAGATAAGGAATTGTAGTGTGTCTCCATTTTAGTACAGGAGCCTAAAACCCTGCCCTCCTGTGATTCCTGTTTAATATATGCATTCTATGTTGCCCTATCGTGCAAAAAAGGGAACTATTCAAGGCCACCCAAGTAAGAATTTTGGGTTCAAACTTGGCACTCTATCGTCTCATCTCTGCAGCACACACAAGGCTCCTGTTCTGTACCGATGGGAAGATTTACAGAGCAGATGTTTGATATTTGTGGGGGAAATGATAAGTAATGGAGCAAGTCCAAGAGATGACTGGAAAGAATCAAGTTAATTACTAAAGTCTAGTGTTGGGCAGATGGAAACCATTCTCTCTGGGAGTGAATTTTCTTGATAAAGGAATCTGTGAAGATATATCAAGAGTCCTTTGAGGAGTCCTCAGTAACATCTCATCAACAGAAGCTAAGATTTGAAATATCTGCTGTAGAGCATGGTAACGGAAGCTGAAAACACAGGGAAGAGTGGACCTCGTGGGCTCGGGGGTCTGTTGAGTTGCTGTCCTGCTGCCTACAGGCGCTACTGATGGAAGAGCAATTATAAAAGACTTGTGGGTACTTTTATAGTAGTGTAGTTTTGGGGATAAATGTCAGATATTAGTTGTATGTCTGTTCATTTAGAGGTTTCTCAGATTTGATACTGAAGTAGAAGATGAAAGCCGTCTGAGTTCACCCAGAGTGAAGAAACACCATAGTCAGGGTGTGCAGTCTCTAGAGAAGAGCCAACTTCAGTGGAGCAAGTCAAGCCCTTAGTGGGCTTCACGGTTCTGGCCCTGGTCAGAGAAATCACTTAAGTTACCCTTTAGTTAGCTGTTTGCTGGAAGTAGAGGTAATTTTTTTTTTCCTCCCAGAATTTTTATAGATCTATGCAATGTGTTTTGATTACACCCACCTTTCCCTCCCCTCTAACCCTCCCTGTTGTTTCTACCACATTTAACCTTTAAAATACTTCAACATTTCCCTTTGACTGTCAGAGATAGATTAGAAAACTCATATTTTAAGAATGTAAACTGACCTAGCTCATCTTTTTTCCTAACACTGTCATAAGAATTTTTTACTGACATTAGCATGGAAGGTATTGATTCTTCTCAGAGTGGTGCTGGTACTGGACCCTAGGCTTTTTGACCTGTTTAATAAGCAAGTACTCTACTACTGAACCACACCACCAACCCCTACTGTGCTTGATTTTCCTATTTATTTATGTACTGATTTTTGTCTGTTTTTTTTTTGTTGTTGTTGTTGTTGTTGTTGTTGTTTCCCTTTTTTGCTTGTTTGATTTTGAAACATAATCTCTTGTAGCCCAAGCTGGCTCCAAATTCTTCTGTGGGTATAGCTAAGGCTCACTTTAAATTCCCAATCCTCCTGCCTTTCCCTGCAAGTGTTGAGATTATAACTCAGTGCCCCTAGGCTGATTCTATATTTCCTTAATATTTCTTTGTGCCTTCTGGTGGCAATCTATTATTTTGTGCATTTCACACGATTTAAATATGCTTTAGCTGAGAACGACTCAAATTTTCTGAGAGTGAATAAATATGCATATCAACATACTATGCATTATACCTCAGATTGTACGTATTCCACTTAATTGCCACCTCCAACATTTTGCACAGCACTACAGAACATGCTGTTGTTCTTTCTGTTTTCTTCTGGGACAGTTAGGAATGTAACCTTGGGTCTTCATCCAATTCTCTACCATCACTACATCCCTAGTCCTCTCTTTTCTCCCCTTATGTGTTGAGGCTGGGTCTGGCTAAGTTGACCTGTGAGACCATGAACTCCTCCTGCCTCAGCCTTTAGAGTAGTTGGGATTCAAGTCTGTGCCATCCATCTTAGGGTATGTCATTATTCTTAATAATTAACCATATAATTAATCTTCAGTTTGATACCCATTCCTTAACTAGGACTGTTCAGAAACATTTTCTGCTTTTGGTTTCATGACACTGTAAAAGCATTGGAGTCATATAGGTTCTCCCAGCAGGGCCACAGTAGGGCTGCCTATAGTTGTCAGTCCTGAGAACGTTGCCTTCCTCTGCCATAGATGGCTAAAGTTTGACTTGAGCAAGTATTAGCTTTACTGAGAATACAATGAAAATTTTTGTCTAAACCACTAAACTATAGATAATATTGTACTAACAGAAGTCTTTTTTGATTTTTCCAAAGAATGCAAGTCTTTTTATGCTTTACTGTAGTCTATAAGTTGCATTGTATCAAAAAAAAAAGCAAACAAACAATGTCCATAACTTGAAATTGTTATTATTGGAGCTACTGGGGGAGGAAGAAATGATTCCCATAATAATGTTGATTGATGCAGTATTGCCATAGATCCTCAAGTGGTAAAAACTCACAAGATCTCTGAATACAAAATGCAGTAAGTTACATCCCCGTGTTTGTGTTTTAGCATCTAGAAGAGATAAAATGCTCTTTCTTCATCTCTAAACCGCTAAATCCACTCTTAACTTCTGTAAGCCATGAAGCCCCTTGTGGACCACCAGAGGAATATTCATTAGTTGGACAGGTGAGATAGGAGTGCCAACCTGACTGCTGCATTCCAGTTCAAGGTGCACCTTAGTCTTTCATAGTCTCATGACATGTGCTTCCTGGTAGATATTAAATGATCTGTTGGATTTAAGAGAATAATGCAACTAATTACTACTCCTGAATATACAATTCCTGAAGGAATCTAAGGTGGCATACAGGAACTGGAATTCTCGGGCTACCACAGTATTACTCAGAACAGCTAAGACATCAAATTGGCCTAGATGCCCATTAACGAATGAACAGATAAAGACATGTGTACATAGTATTGTCTAGCCTTAGGAGAATGAAATGATATCATTTGTAATAAAGTTGATTGAACTAGAGATCATGGTGTCAAATTAAATAATCTAGATGCAGAAAGATAAACCTTACATGCTCTCACTCCTGTAAAATCTGGATTTCTAAAACTTACATATAATTACATGGAAAAGAAGTTTTAGTTCTTTTCTCTCATTTCTGTAACAAAATACTTGACAAGAAACTTGAGGGAGGAAGGATGTATTTAGGTTCACGGTTTGAGGGGGCACTGTCATGTCCTAGAAAGCATGGTGGCAAGAGAGTGAGACAATTGGTCATACTGTGTTCTGGGTCAACTGGCTTTCACCTTTCCTTGCTATGTTAAGTCCAGGACCTCAGTCCAGGGCATGGAGCTGCCTGCATTCAAGGTGAGCTTTTCTTTCTACAAACACCTTCATAAACATGCCTGGTGGTACACCGCCTTGCTGATTCTAAATCTAGCCAAGTCAACAACAAAGAGTAATCATGACAAGAACTATTTAGGAGAAAGAAGGGAACCAATGTCAGGGGATGTACAAAAGTAGATAATAGGTGTTGAATTTGATTAAAACATATTATCTATGCATAAACAGACATACGACAAAGCCCATTATTTTGTATAATAAATGGCAATAAATTAAAATGCAGTTATAAACGTTGCTCATGCACCCAGAAGGGTTGTTTGTTTTAGTAAGTTTATTATAGAGCAGCAGTGCTAATATCATTCATTCATTCAACCTTTATTAAGCACAACCGTGTGCCAGCCTATTTATTATAGGTTTGTGGGACATCGTAAGTGATTCTCAGTCTTTGCCTTCATGAGGTTACATTCTTAAGAAGGCAGGTTTT
Source organism: Rhabdomys pumilio (assembly GCA_030674055.1). Classification (NCBI taxonomy): domain Eukaryota; kingdom Metazoa; phylum Chordata; class Mammalia; order Rodentia; family Muridae; genus Rhabdomys; species Rhabdomys pumilio. The sequence goes on along the minus strand of JANHMN010000016.1, from coordinate 27,168,021 downwards.
CATCACTAAACAAAAGTGATGAAGACATGGGAATATGGGAGAGGAGAGGGCTTTGCTATGGTAGAAATGGCAGCTGCTTTAGTTCTAGGGATTTATACTGCTGAGATGCAACATCATGACCAAAAAGCAACTTCAAAAAGCAACTTGGAAAGGAAAGAGTTTATGTTGCTTACATGTTCATCTAAAGAGATCAGTGCGGGAACACAAGGCAGGAACCTGAAGGTAGAGATTGATGCATTGGCCATGGAGAGTGCTGCTTGCTGACTTGCTCCTCACGTCTTGCTCAGTGCCATGAGCCCAGAGGTGGCACTGCCCACATTAAGCTGGATCCTCTAACATCAATCATCTATCAAGAAAATATGCCCCATGGGCCACAGGCCAGTCTGGTGGGGATACTTTCTCAATTCTGGTTCTCTCTTCTCAGAGGACTCTGGCTTGTGTCAAGTTGACATAAAGATAACTGGCCGAGCAGGCCTCACTATAAAAGTGACAAGTGAACAGAAGCCAGAAGGAAAAAGAGGAGACATGCTTTTCTGCTGCTGGGTGCTTTTGTGAATACGACAGAATCTTACCTCAGGTTTAGAATGTTGCTCAGTGATGGTGTAGGTCCTTTTATCATGCATACAGTCCTGGGTTCAGTGCTCTCCCTTTTATGTCTGGGGACAAAGCGTTATAAGTTTAGTCTCTATGTTGATCATTTGGTAAAGTATTTTTTTTTTCTCTGAGCAGCACCAAGTTAAGTACCATGGCTTCATGAGCAGCTAGTACCTTTTGGCTACAGAGAAGCAGGTACAACCCCACACATAGGCATTTTGATAAGCAGGCATCCTGGAGGGTTTGCTTGCTGGTTACTTCTGTGAAGTGCATAGGATTTTTTTGTGAAGGAAGGCGTCCTTAAGGCATCTGATGAAATTTTAGGCAGGTAGGACAACAAGAATGAAGACCCTGAGGCAAGAGGAAGGACCAAGTTCATGGAAGCCAAGGTAACTAAATTTGAAAGCAGCATTCAAATAAACGGCAGGGTGCGGCTTTAGGTTCACTAGCTTTGACTATAGATCTAATAAAATAATCTGTTATACTTGGATTCTAAAAATTCCTTTGCATGTTATTTCGTATGACTTCCAACCCATCAAAAGACGCTCAAAGCGGTTTAAGTAATTTAGCTATATAATACCATTAGCAACTATGGGGCTTGGGATTTAAATCCTGATTGAGTGTCTCAAAGATCAGTTAATAATTTGCAGCCATTGAACCCTTATTAAATATCATCAATTCTCTTACTGGTCTGTACTCGTCAAAACAGCTCTTTTTGAACTCTGTGCTGTGACTTGAAACATCCTATTACTGGTCTCCGACACTGTAGTTAAATTTAATAGATTAAAACAATTCCCTTTTTTTCTTAATGTGGATATTTTGCAGAAAACCCTTTGTCAATTTTCTCATTTTAATGGGTCTTTAAATATTACCTCTAAAAAAATCATAACAAACTCTGGCACTTTTGTTAACTCAAATTATGCCATTGTTCAGAAATTAATAAAAAGCACTACTATGATACAAAGAATATTCCATCTATTAATTCAGACTTCCCTTTGAATATCTTCCAGTTGGAGATGGAAAAGCTCCAGCTCCAGGCCCTTGAACAGGAGCACAAGAAGCTGACTGCCCACCTGGAGGAAGAGAGGGGCAAGAACAAGCATGTGGTCCTGATGCTGGTGAAGGAGTGTAAGCAGCTCTCAGGCAAAGTCATAGAGGAGGCTCAGAAGCTGGAGGAAGTCATGGTGAAACTGGAGGAGGAAAAGAAAAAGACAAGCGAGTTAGAAGACCAGCTTTCAGCAGAGAAACAGAAAAGCGCTGGAGTGGAAGCGCAGCTGGAGAAACAGCTCTCTGAGTTTGACACGGAAAGGGAGCAACTGCGTGCCAAACTGAACCGAGAAGAAGCACACACCGCCGACCTCAAAGAGGAGATAGACAAGATGAAGAAAATGATGGAGCAAATGAAGAAGGGAAATGATGGCAAGCCCGGCCTCTCCCTCCCACGGAAGACAAAAGATAAGCGCCTGGCTTCCATATCTGTGGCAACAGAAGGGCCTGTGATAAAGTCTGTTGCTTGCCAGACAGATGTAGTGACAGAAAGCACTGACCCTGTGAAGAAGTTGCCTTTGACTGTACCCATAAAGCCTTCCACAGGGAGCCCCCTAGTTCCCACAAACACAAAAGGGAATGTGGGCCCCAGTGCCCTGCTGATTAGACCAGGTATTGATAGGCAGGCTTCCCACAGTGACTTGGGTCCCTCTCCACCCACTGCCCTACAGTCAAATGCAAACAGAATTGAAGAAAATGGACCAAGCACAGGCAATGCCCCTGATCTATCAAATAGCACACCCTCAACTCCTAGTAGCACTGCCCCTGCCACTGCTCAGACACCAGGCACAGCACCCCAGAACCACTCACAAGCTCCCCCTGTGCACAGTTTACATTCACCGTGTGCCAACACTCATCCAGGTCTCAACCCACGCATCCAAGCAGCTAGATTTAGATTTCAGGGCAATGCAAATGACCCAGACCAGAATGGAAATAACACTCCAAGTCCTCCTTCAAGAGATGTTTCTCCTACGAGTCGTGACAACCTAGTAGCCAAGCAGCTAGCTCGGAATACTGTGACACAAGCACTGTCCAGATTTACCAGCCCTCAAGCAGGTGCTTCTTCAAGGCTTGGAGCGTCTCCAGGAGGGGATGCTGGCACCTGCCCTCCAGTTGGTCGAACCGGTTTAAAGACTCCTGGGGCAGCAAGAGTTGACAGAGGAAATCCTCCTCCTATCCCTCCCAAAAAGCCAGGGCTCTCCCAAACTCCTTCTCCACCACACCCCCAACTGAGGGCCTCCAATGCAGGGGCCAAAGTTGATAACAAAATTGTGGCTTCACCTCCCTCCTCTTTGCCACAAGGGGCCAAGGTAGTAAATGAGGAGAACGTCCCTAAGTCATCCTCCCCTCAGCTGCCACCAAAACCATCCATAGATTTAACTGTGGCACCTGCAGGCTGTCCCGTTTCGGCCCTGGCCACGTCTCAGGTGGGTGCCTGGCCTGCTGAAACCCCTGGACTGAACCAACCCGCATGTTCAGACAGCTCCCTTGTCATTCCCGCCACCGTTGCCTTTTGCTCTTCCATAAACCCTGTTAGTGCCTCATCCCGTAGCCCCGGTGCCTCAGACAGCCTCTTGGTAACAGCATCAGGTAAAGGGATTAAAAACTTATACCCTTTTATAAAGAATGTGGCCTATTCTCTGACCTGTTTCAATTCCTTTCATACTGTCTTGAAATATTTTTAATATTCTCATTGTCCACTTTCTCATTTCTTCTCTCTCTCTCTCTCTCTCTCTCTCTCTCTCTCTCTTTCCTTTTGTTAATTTTTTTGCAACTTTTTTTAAGGCTATGGGGTGATGGTGATTCATCTTGCTCTGTGAATTGTGGTTACATCATTCTAAGTGCTTTTCTTGAAAATAACCTGAAAATGGTGGTTTGAAGTCCACAGAGACCATTAATTTAGAGAGACTGAAACATTTCCAGGGGAGGAAAGAGTATCCCTTCTTATGAAATATTTATCTCCCAAGACCTCAATATTAATGGCTTATCCTCACTGTGCTTTCAATTTGGTCCTTTTAGGATGGCATAAGAAAAAAATCCTTCCAAGTCCCTCTTTGTACAACTCCAGATTAACAGGTTGATGGGGTTGATTCTGTAATTAATAGATTCTGAAGGTTCCTATTAGTTTATTATGCTCTCAACAAAAGACTGTGAATATTTACAAATCTTAGTTATAAGCTTAGTTTAGTTTGAATGGCATGTACCTCTTTGGATAAGGTATTGTCTTTCAACACTTGAGCCCAGATGGCTTCCACACCACATGGGATATTACAGTTCCCATTGCATGAGTGCATTCTGATGTCGCTCAGCCTGAGAGTTCCACAAAGAACTAGATGATGTTGTTGTTGTTGTCTATGGTTATGGAAGCATTGCTTTTTTTATTATTATGGCTAAAGTAGATTCATGCTTAGGGTCAGAGCTCTGTTGGGACAGCCAGTGCTGCTCTCCTCAGACATTCAGGATTGGCAGATTCTATTGGCTCTAAAGAGCAGAGATTTAAACATGAAAGGGAAATTTCAGTAGCATCACATTTAAAACTTAAAGCACAGACTACAGTTCTGAAGCCGGTGAAGGAGCTAAGTGCTTCAGATTACCGGACTGCATGCCTCTAATTCTAAGCTGTTCCATTGAGGTTCAGCATTAGGGGAGGTTGGTTTTATTTTCGAGGGCAAAACTGAGAATCAGAAACAGCATGCACTTTGGAGTTAATAGATCTGTGTTAGAGATGAGGTTCCATTGTATATACCTGTTTTTGCTGATCCTTCTCATCACAAGCAAGTATTTTCTTCCTTAAGTTGGAGTTTATAGTGCTCAGAGAGAGGGTGGCTGCAGGGAGACTTGGAGACCGTAACATATCAAGACATGGCACTGAACCGGTGACAGCATGACTAATCCTCACCTGAGTGGCGGTGTTGCTTACAGCATGTTTGAGAACTTGCTTTAGAAATGATCTTACTGTCATTTTGTGATGGTATAGATAGGTGTGTGAGGCTCCCTAGTTTTCTCTCTAAAATAGATGTATTATGTTTGATGGGTCTTGGTATTGCTTGGAGTTATGTTGGCTTTCCCACTAGTTAAACCTGCCCTAAGAAGAGAGACATTTGGTACCATCCAGAACAACCCAAACATGGAACTTAAAACCTGTAGTCTGCTGGAAAGCACTGACTCCAGAGTCCTTTGGAGCCATGACAATGTTCTCCTGTAACTGTACAGACTGTATGGAGGCAATACTTCCCGGGGCAAAGGGATGCTGTCAGCTGGTTTTGTTTTTAAGTACAAAGCCATCTGTTTTTTGATACCTTGAGGCTCTGCCAACTGCTGCCTCGGGAGGCACTGTGATTTCAAGTCCAGTGGCACACACCCTTTGGTAATCAGCAGAGAAGCTCTAAAGCAAGCATGTGTGACTGCGGAGTTAAGTTTTAAAAGATGACTAGCTCCCAATCAGTTCAATATTTGCTCAAACAACTGTTTGTATTCAGTGGAATTCTGGATAAAAGAAGCCAGGACTCTTTTTTAAAAAATCACCTTTTACTTATCTCTGAGGTGCCAAGGAGAAGTGAATAAGAGATTTGGATGAAACAGCAGCCATTGAAGATATGTGAAGTCGGTTCCTTGTTGTCTGCTTTTCAATTTTCTAGTTTGGCCATAGTGTTCTCAGAACTGTAGGATGCCCTTCGGTGGAATAGCAGACTTCTGTCTGATTGATTATAAAGTGTGAATCTTCAGGGCAGAAGGGTGGCGCCAGGGGTCTTAGTCCCTTAGCAGGTGTTTGGCCGGCACCTCCTTATGTGCTCTGAAGGCACAAACGTTAGAGTAAAGCATGCTTGTATAATTACAGAACTCAGTTGCAGGTGCAGGCCACCCTAAGCTTCCCAAAGTAGTGTTTCACCTGCATTGCATTTAGTTTGTTCCAGATCTTTTTTAAAAGAGTATTTTGGTGGTGCTGGGGATCCTATCCAGAGCCTTATGCATGCTAGGCGAGTGCTCCACTACTGTGCTCCACTGCAGTCTTTGCCACAGCAGCACCCATTTCAGCTAGGAAGCACCAGAGCTCCCTACATCCTGCTCCTTAACCTGGCTGTGCCTGAGTGAGCTTGTTCCTCTTCAGGTCATAAGCACATAGGAGGTCATTAACTTTCCACTGGCGCCATTGTAGTTGCTCGGAACAAAGCCAGGGAGAGTACACCTGCCAGACGCCTGGCAGAGATTGGTTCCCATTTCTTTGATCATGTGAGCAAGCATTCAAACAGCAAAATTAGTTCATTTATGCCCTTTTGTAGTTATAATCCTAGAGAGAAATTATTTGTAAGCTATTAGCTTTGTCATCTACAATGTAAACTCTTGAACCAAAAACTAAGACTATTTCCCAACAGAAGGATGCTCTGACTTATCCTCATGGTGAAGACTGTTTATTCCTCCTCACCCTGGATCTCAGGATCTTTCTCTTGAGATGCCTATGTCCCTGCCACCTTCTGTCTATAACAGTGAGGTGAAATCCCAGAAGAAAGCTGGAGTGGCAGAGGGGTCTCTTTTTAAAGGGTTGCATTGTAAAGCACACTAACTAGAGGCGACTTCAGAGCAAATAATGAACTTTAAAATAACGTTTTAAATTCTAAATGAATTAAAAATTCTTACCAACTTGTCAAATGAACATATATATTCCAGTGGTTACATGAAGAAGGTTAAAGCAGGAATCACTGCAAGCAATGCTTGAACATTTTCCTTTGTTTCTCTTTCTTTCTTCCTTCCTTCCTTCCTTTCTTCCTTCCTCTCTTTCTTTCTTTCTTTCTTTCTTTCTTTCTTTCTTTCTTTCTTTCTTTCTCTTTCCCTCTTTCCATCTTTTTTCTTTTCTTTTTTTTTTTTCCTTCCTTCCTTCTTGCTTCCTTCCTTTCTTCCTTTTGATAGCTGTTACTATTTCTTGTTACTATTATTTATCTTATAAATTTCATTTCATTTGGTTCAGACTTTTTTTCCTCCCTTAAATATATTTTCTAAAGTATACTCATGTATGATTGGCTTGAATGCTAAAATGCAAAATAAGAATGGTCTGGGCTGTGACCTTAACCCTCTCCACCCTCTGAAGCTGGTGCCAGAAGCTGTTCTCAGCTCCTCTTCCTCTGCCATTGCATGCCCCCACTGTTTCGTGGCCTGCTATGCAAACCGTCACCCTTACTAATGTTTGCCTACAGTGCTGCGTAGCTGAATGACTGCCTAACATCTGTAGAGTAGCTGTGCGGATTCAGGGTTATTCCGTCCTTCACTAACACAGTTAATCGCATATTAAGACTTCTCTGGTGGTTGAGAATTTCAGATGAATACTAGTGTTGTGATGAGGTCTTTTTTTTTTATTTAATTTTTCCTCATATTTGTAACGGGATTTATTAAAATAAATTGTGCTGGGAGAAAATATAGAAAAATATAATTGTGTTGGGAGGAAATTATAGTAAAAATATAACATTTGTTTAAAATGTAAGAGCTTAAAGTTTACAATATTTACAAAACATTTTCTTTTGTGAAGACTTAAAAAACATTTTTTTTTTTCAGTCTCCAAGGAAACTGATACTGCTTCCTTTGAAACTGACTGGGAAAATAACAACACTTCATGGCCTAATAACTAAGAACATTTTTAAATAAAGCCTTTTACCTTTCACATGAGTGGGGTCTTCCAGAAGATTATATACATAATTGAATATCTCCATATAAAACAATTGGAAATATATATTTGTATTGTCTCCCCCAAAGCCTAGAACTGTGGTTTAAAAAAAAAATAAGAGCAAACTTTAGTATGTACACATTGGTATTCATGGAAGAATATCAAGAACCAAGATTCCTTGAATGAGATGTAAAGAAGAGATGAAAGAGTGTGTATGTGCACGTGCGTGTGTGCGTGTGTGTGCGTGTGTGCATGTCTGAATACATGTGTACATGTTTGTGTGCTTGCGTGTACGCGTGTGTGATAGCATGAAGCAGCCCCCCCTCCCCGTTCTGCTGGGGATGGTAGTGTGATGCTTCCCTGTTGCTTGTGTTTGCTTTACAGTCAAGGTGTCCTACCTTGGTGTTTATAATTTTCTGTCTATCATCCATTTCTAATAAGTACTGATTTAATTTTTGTGGGCCTGTTTTTTTTTTTTGTTTGTTTGTTTTTAAGAAAATACAAAAGGTAAAATGTACCAGAGAGGAACCTTCTTGTAAGTATGAAGTAAAAAATACTACTTTTCTAAGAAGACCTAATCGATATGGATGGGGAAATATAAAGATTTGAGAAATATTGAATTTTATAAACATTTTAATTGTCTGTCATTGCTCTCCTGATATGATAAAACAATAAATAATCCATGGATTCAAACTATTGGCTCTAAAGATATAATTTTGAAATTTCAATGTTCCATGGATTTCTATTAGCATAAATGGCCTCTCTTTGATTAATTTTTATAAAGAATTTTCAATATTTTGAGAAGCTTCTTTGATAGATACATACTTTAAATGTATCCTGATGCAACTAAGGCCAAAACCTTGTGATTAGTCGTAAGAAATGGATATTACATTCATATTAGTGTAACTAATACCTCGGTAAAGGGAAGGAAAAGCATACCTACTACATCTTGCTGAAGGGAATGTTACATATACCCATGGAAATTCTGCCTGAAGAGTATATATGTGTCGTTATATACAGCACTCCTTAAAAGTATTGGGTCTTGCTCATTGTATTCAAGTTGAAAGGACACAACTACCAATTAAATAAACATTTGTACTTTACTGTTTTTACAGCCTTTTGATCAAGGAAGGATTCACAAACTTTTCCAGGCTATATGCAGCCGTCTTCACACTCTTAACAGATTCTCTTCTAAAGCCGCTAAATACTGATGAGAACTATCTAACCATGATAACGCTTACAATCATTGTAAAGCTGTATGGTAGAGCACTCTGCTTTGTTGGCCAATTTCAAAAGTTTGTTAGTCCTGCCATGAAGACAGCAAGAGATGGTAGTTTTCAAAACTGTTATTGAACTGTCATATGATATGACCATATATATAAAATTTCTGTTAGCTTTTAACACCCATCACCCATTATTTGTTTCTCAGATATGGAAATGCAAGAAGTAGAACAAACTCTTGATAGAGTAATGCCCATTTCCTGGTTCATGTAAAATAATTATCTTAGCAACATTGTTGAAGAAACTCTTTGAAGCTATGGTGATATCTTACACCTACTTTATTTACACTGCCATATCAGTATTGAAATTGAGGTAGCCTTTACATAATTTTAGGATTCAAAATGATTTTAAATTCTAAATAGAAATTTAAGTTTGTGAAGTGTGGTAGCCATCTTGGTCTCCTAAATCCAATTATTTCTTTAACTTTTGTGCCAAACTGATGACTAAAAATAACATGTCCCCATTAAGGTTAATTTAATTAGCACCAGATAAAAAGTCTAAAGATAATGGTATGGGTTTGTGCTAAGAAAGTATTAACAGACTGATAATGTTAGAAACCATGTAATCTTCTAGGGACACATGTTCATGTCTCTATGTGTGTGTGTGTGATTCAAAAAGGAATGGTAGTATCTGTCTTTTCTTCCTGCTTTCTAACTAGGGTCACTTTAACCTACAGGCTGGTCACCCTCCCTAACCCCTTTGCTAATGAGTGGTGGTCCTGCCCCCCTGGCTGGCAGGCCCACCCTTCTTCAGCAAGCTGCTGCCCAGGGAAATGTCACTTTATTATCAATGCTGCTTAATGAAGAAGGACTGGACATAAATTACTCCTGTGAAGATGGCCATTCTGCCTTGTATTCTGCTGCTAAGAATGGACATACAGGTAAAAAAACAAACCAAAGCAAAACAAAGCAAAGCAAAGCAAACCAAACCAAACCAAACCAAACCAAACCAAACCAAACCAAACCAACCAAACCAAACCAACAATGCCTTACCTTAATACACCTGGCAGAAGGGTGGAAAACCAAAGGCAATTAAATCACTGTTGTGAGCTAAAGGTCCACTTGGAGTTCTTTTTCTTTCTTTTTTTGGGGGGTGGGGGTGGGGAAGAGAACAGGGAATTATTTTTTAAAGTCTAGTGAATATTTAAGAACCTAATTATGCAGTTCCTAATGGTAAAGTGTAGAGCCAGTGGCAAAGTCAATTTTCTCAGATGCACAACAAAATGCATTGTTCATATAGGGATATTCTTAAGCACATATGAGAATCAAACTGTCCATCTGAGCTCACTCTTGTCAGGACAGAGTAACCCTGATTCCTTTGGTAGGAATACCTGCTATGGGAGAAGCAGATCTTCCAGACTGTTAGGCTTACGTGTTGAGTGGCTGCCACAGAGAGGTTTTACCAGTTAGAAAGAGTGGCCTTGTAAAAATTTATAGTTCTTTAGATTATTTTTTTGAGAACTAAAAACTTACTATAAATGATCTGTCACTGAAGAATAAGAATTTTTTTTTACTCTTTAAAATGCAAATCTTGTAGTTAAATACACTAAAGCATGTGGCACCCCAGAAGAAGAGATGGCTAGACTACACATTCTAAGTTAATAGGGAATGTGCGACGTGAACTACTTCCTCGATGGCCAGATAGATGCAGTACTCTCCGGAGCTGAGGAAATTCAGTAGTTTTAAAGCACTTCAGAATTCAGAAGCACTGGGGGAATTTTCTTCACTGTAGAGAGATTAAATTTAGATCATGCACTATTACTTATGATACTTCTCTGTTAGTGATGTTTGTGTCTCAGGTGGCTTTCTGTGGGCTTTCCTTGATCTTCAAGTAGCCAAGTGTAGGATGGCCCACATAGAAGTGCTTTGATGATTAAATTAGCATCCATCATGCGGTAAGGATGTAACTATATAAATGCAGTTTGGTAAGTGGATCTGATTCTCTACCCCAAAACATTATTTTGAAGAAACTCTGGCTGAGAATCTAGCCAAGTATTTTTCTGGTATGTGGTATTCCTTTTCTATTCATCAACAACTCTCCTCGAAACATTTTTTAAAACCATGTTTTGGTGGCTTTGGAGATACCCAGTCTTCAGGGAAAGAGATGGTTGTCCATGTGAAAGTCTTTGGCATGTCACATCCAGCAGGACAGAACTGTCAGGTCAGCCTTGCTGTTAGATCTCTGCACAGTTTATTGGGAGCCTGGTTCATCATTGCACTGAATTAAAGTGGCTTTCTGTTAAAATCCTGCAGACTGTGTGCGATTGCTGCTGAATGCAGAAGCCCAAGTCGACGCTGCTGATAAAAATGGCTTCACACCCTTGTGCGTCGCAGCTGCTCAGGGACATTTTGAGTAAGTGATGCTGTTCATTCTTCTTTTCCTATGAAAGTGACCCGCTTTTTTTATATTGGGCACAGATTTCACTCCTGCTAAGTATGTAAATGAGTAGTTAATATTCATTGACAAATCCACTAAACATATTTGAGTGCTCAAATGCAAAGCAGGACCTTAGATTTGTTCTTCATACTAATTGTTAAGTGCTGTATCAAAGGAAGTGTGTATGTGTCTAGTCTGTATATAGTCCATATATAGATGTATACAGTCTGAACTATACATCAGTGAACTTGCTTCTCAAAAAGGTCAACATTAGCGTAGCAATGGAGAACAAAGTAAGGAATGCTGAGAGCTTTGTTTTCTCTTGTCTATAAAAGCATTTGTTAGTGCTAACATTAAAAGTAGAACATAGAATTATATTGTTTATTATAATCCTATTATTCGATGATAAGGTAAGTTGATAGTCCCAAATACTCACGTTTCTTCATTTATAATTAAGAGAAAAATCAAAGCAAGGCTTTTGCAAACTGAAAGTAGTTCAAGTCCAAAAGGAACCTGCCAATTAATATGCACATAACTTTAACAATGAGTTCTAAAAGGAGCTTCGAAGTCATTAAGTACAGATATTTCTTTTTAAAACTAAAAGACACATTTTAAAAATAGAATATAGCCAAATTGCTGTCCTTCCCGTGCTGAGCTGGCAGGTTGTGAGGAATATATACTGTTGCCACCTTTAAGATCCATCTGTCCAGAGAGAAATATTCTTCAACAAATTACAGAATCCATGGCATTTTGGTTATAAGTCTTAGCCTTCAACAGCTGAGCTACTTCCCCAACTCAAACTATACAATTCTTAAAATAAAGCTTTTTAGAGTTCGCATCAGAGTTGTTAATTATAAGTGTGTTCTACAATATTCCGAAGGTGGCCTTCAGTGTCTAGTGTCATTTCTCTTGTGTGTCTGTCCTGTGCCACAGCAGCCTGGCTTCAGTCTTGGAAACCACAGCAGCTACTTTTGCTGTTGTTACCTTCTGGTTATATTCTGTGTCCCACTGAAAAGATCTCTCCTCCTGGCCTGTGTTTCAGCCTTTGTCACCTTCATATTCCCAGGCCATCTGTAAGCATCTTTCTTGGAGGATGTAACTGTCGCAGAACTGAAGCATGGATAAGCTTTGGAAGGAGGAACCCTATGGAGATTCAGTAATTAGTAAATTTCAAGAATGTGCTACACAAATATGTCAGTGCAATAATAATAATAAAAAAAAAAACCTACCACATATGTAAGCCAAAGACTGAAAGAAAATAAACCTCCCTAAAGGCAAATCCTTCAGTTTGTTCAAATTCTATCTCTGTGTTGAACTCGTCACAAAGTCACAGTCTGGGCATTACCTCCTTTTCTTCGTGAGTGTGTTTCTGTGTAGCTGTGTCCTCAGAAGCCAGCTACCACCCAAAGAGACAGCCTCTTCTATCTTTCTCCCAAGGCAACCCATTTCCCATCCCCCCTGCTCCTTTTTATAGAGGAGGCACATGGTGCCCGGCTGTCTATGCTATTTATAATCAGTTTTTTGAGTGAATAAAAAAAAAGTCACAGAATGATTCAGCAGCCTCTTGTTTTTTTGTCAAGGCAAAGCCATTTTGAATCACAAATAATATGTATACCACGTACGATTATATCATTTAACCTAAGAAGTCAAACCCGTTCCAGGGGCAACTCCTGTAAAGGTTGGTAAGAAGGATCCTGAGCTAGGTTTGAACATTTATAAAGGGACAATTTTATGTTTTCATAAATTTTGAGACTAAAGTGTAGTTTCTAGTCATATGGAAGTGATAGCAATGCAATAACATTCATAAGGTCTAAATAAAATAATTGATATATGTCAATATGCAGGCTTACTCAGGCATGTTACCTGGATTTAATAATATCTGATCAGGGAGCGCTTCTCAGCTGACACCTCATTTGTATGTAACTAATCATAATTCTATGTACAGATGTATAGAATTACTAATTGCATACAATGCCACCATTAATCACTCTGCTGCTGGAGGACAGACACCTCTGTACCTGGCCTGTAAAAATGGAAATAAGGAATGTATCAAACTCCTGCTGGAAGCTGGCACTGACCGGAGTATAAAAACCAGAGTAAGTACCTATTTGGGAGAGTGCTCCCTGACATATGTGATTTATATTATGTCTGAAAACGAGGCATATAGGTTCAAAAATCACAGACTTGTGTATATCTAATATAGATGTATATGACAGGTGCAGACTCTTTGTCATTATTCCCTATAGAAGGCAGTATAACTAGTGGCTACATAGCATATGCACTGTAGACAACATTATAAGGAAAATGGAGAAGACTTCAGTGTATGGAAGGATGTATGTAGGCACTATGTAAATGCTACAGTGTTTTGTATGAGGGATGTGTGCATCTCTAGGAATTCAGAAGCCAGGGTGAAGAAGGCACGATGCAGCTTTGGAACTAGCCTCCCACAAACGCTGAAGGACAACTGTGCATAGAAACCCACTCATTAGTTGTGCTGTAGCTTTAAGGCTCCTGAATTGGAAAGTGACCTCTCTTTGAGTCTCCGGCTTGCTAATTAAACATCTAGCCCATTTTACCTCATGAGTCATTCAAATTCTGAGGCTAAACCTAAAAAGGGGGATTTTGGTACTCTTAGCATTTCAGAATTAGAGAAGACAATGAATATGTAAGTTTTTACTCATTGAACAGATACTGTTCTTTGATGCTATTACATATTTCTTTGATAAGAACCAATCATTAAGTATCAATATCAGCAAAGATAACATGGCCAGATATGAATATTTTTCATGTTAAATTATTGTTAAAAACAAAACAAATCCCCAAATGATTTTTATTTACTTTTAAGTTTTTATTAAATTTTAATCCTTTAATTAAATTAAAGTTCTTCTTATACATATATGGGTGTTTTGCTTGCAGGCATGTCTAAACCACTTGTATGCCTGGTTCCCCTAGAGGATTTGACCATCTCCCCAGATACTCTTTTTAAAAAGAAAATCTGAAAAAAGTAGTTTAGTTCACATTTCTTTATTTTATTTATTTTATACAAGAAATACTTGGTGTTTGGATACATTCACTACAAAATCCTATCTTATAGCTAGAAGATAAATGAATTTTGCATCATCAAGCTGAATAAGTAGTCCAACATGGAAGGTTAAACCACATCCTGCTGAGAACGCACATCAGTGCCCTGAAGCTAGCTCTGTTGGGCTGAAGAGATTGTTTAGACAATACAGAAAACACACTGTATAATTGATAAGTGACCTCATGGGAGATAATTGTGTCTTATGCCTTTTAATGGTAAGGTAGCAAGAGAAAGTGAAATGTGGAAGGGGTTTTTGTCTTGTCTTGTTGTTTCCTAGAAAGACTGTTTGAAATTTGTAAATTAGGAAGGTAATCAGCACCTACTCTGTGGCCTATGTAAGGGTTATTACCCTGCAGAAGAAAGCAGGGATCTGCTCTATCTGACTGCAAGGCAAACCATACCCTGCTCTATTAACTGCCTTTGTGGTCCCAACTGAATTTTACTGGTGTGAAATCCAGAAGGAGAGAAAAAGTCCTCAAGGGTCAGCTTAGAAAAAGCTCACAATACTTAGTATACATTGAGATGGTTCCTACTTACTGGCTAATTTTCTTAGCTTTTACATTATCAAATGATAGTGTTTTTTTTTTTTTTAATTTAAAAAAATTTTTTTTTTAAAAAAAAAAAAAAACAGAGCAGTGATACTATATGCCTGTAATTCCACCACTTGGGATGCAAAAGGACTATATCAAGTTTTTAGCTATCAAGGAATGCATAATGAGACCTTCCCCCTCCAAAAAAAGATTTAAAAAACAAAAAGTTTTACAGCTCATTGAAATATATTTAGTATATCAAAATGATCTTAAGGATACAATATAAAGGCAGAAAAACACAACACAAATCACTTATTTGATAAAAAAAAAATTGAGGACAAATAAGAGTTTCAATGTTGTAGGCAGACCCACCTGTGTGTCAGAATGAGACTATGAGGGTAACAGGGATTTTCTCCTAGGACCAGACATGTCAATTTTAAAGGCATTCCTTCCATGATCATTCATATCAATCATGCTCGGCATGATTGATAGGCTGGTGGACCTTCCCCATCAGAGGGTCAGGTTTACTTTATCTGGAGGGAGGCTTGGTGATCTGCAGTTTTAACTAAGTCTCAGAGGGTACTGAGGTTGCAGAACTGAGGACCACTGGCCCGAGCTTGTGACTACTGAAGAAACCAGCTAAGTGGGCAAGGGGTCGGGGCAGAGCAGTTCATTCTAGAAAATGGTCTCGGTGATTTTAGTTGGACCATTTTCAAAGTGAGAACTGATTAGAATCCTACACTCAGAAGTTCCTGAGGAGAGGCCCATAGATATCAGTGAACCAGAGCCTATTGGGCTTTGTTTTTCCTATGTTCCTACCTTTTCCTTTTTACCTAGAATCTTTCTTTCTAGAATCATTGTCACTGAAATTTTCAGATCATTCTAGTTAGGCCACTGCATTGGCTGTAAAACTAGTTTTCTGAAGTGTTTTTCAGTGTATTACTAATTAATACCATTATTATTATTGCATATGATTTTAAAATTTTATTAGGATAAAGTTCACTCCATTTTTTTTTTTAATACTCAATTGAAATTCTGGTTGGACAAGCATTAACACTCAGGAGTAAGGAGGGCCTGCTCACTCCAGATGGTAACTGTTAGGTGAAAACGATTAGCAGCAAACATGAATCACAGTTGTGGGAATTAGTGTCACCAATAAAAGTCAGAGAATGTGAGTTCATCAGGTATATTCAAGAGTGAATTGCCTCCATTCCCGGATGCAGTGGTTCATGACCAAGAGAATTTAAGAGGTGGACTTAAAATAACACAGTCCTCATAATTAGTGTTATCGTCAACCTTTTCTGCCTGGTCAATGTATTTTCAGGATGGCTGGACACCAATTCACGCAGCCGTGGACACTGGTAATGTGGACAGCCTCAAGCTCCTGATGTACCATAGACTGCCTGCCCGTGGAAACTCTTTGAGTGCAGAAGAGCCCAAGTCAGGCTTATTCAGCCTGAATGGAGGAGAGAGTCCTTCAGGTCCATCAAAGCCTGTGGTTCCTGCAGAACTCATTAACCATGCTGACAAAGAAGGCTGGACCGCTGCCCACATTGCTGCTTCCAAAGGTTTTAAGGTGTGTCTGGTAGCTGCTGGCCCCATCACCCAATTGTAAATGTGATGAGTGGTATAGTCATTCATAATTGATCTGGTGCGTTTAGGCTGAGTAAACAGAAGTGGAGTAATACCTTTGCAGGTGATGAGAGGCTGATACAAACTGACACTCATTTCTCTCTAGAAGATATGTACCATCAGGGGCATAAGAAAACTTTCATTTCTTTTATTTTTAAAAATATTTTATTTATAAGGCATACAAGAGTAAATTCAAATATTTTATTTCATCTGTGTTAGGAAGGAGAGGTAATTAATGTAACTAGTTCATACTAGTTGCGGAGAAGGAGGATCAGATTGTAGACTCTTTTCTTGGGCTCTTTCTATTAGGAATGGTAGACCAGTAATACGCTATTAGGATGCTCCCGATGGCTAAGACATTAGCTAAGCATGCTAATGTCTGCAGAGAACATGTGTTCTTAGCTCTTAGTAGAATAAAGACACAAACGGGAGCTGTCATTCAAGGTGATGGACAGGCATAAGATCAACACCTCAATCCGTGATATGGAAAAACAGAGATTATGTATTTTAAAGAACAGGACTTTGGGGAGAATCACATTGGGAATGGTTCATTCTCAATGAGGTAGAAATTATTTGGAGTCCTGTAGACTACTGGAGAGAACAATCCAGGTAAAGAGAAAAATAAAAGTAGAGACACAGAAGTAGGGAGGAAGTAGTTAGCATCCCCAACTGAGCGAGTTAAGGAAAATAGGAATAAAATAATGCTGGGGGGGTCATTGTTGGTTGGGGGGGCTTCAGTAATATTTAATAAGGAGCTTGACATAAAATTACCATTAAATATACAGCTAGTGGGAGGTTTTTGAAAAATAAGGTTAAATGGTTCTTCAGTTTGAATTATTTAAGAATAGTATTTCAACCATCTGGGATTTGGAGCAGCTGGATAGCCGAGAGGACCAGACAAGTGGTGGAAGGTGATGGGAACAAGGGTCATAATGAGAGGTATAGACAGAAATGGTTAAGGCTGTGCTGAAGGTGGGTTAGTGGACAAAATGCTTTTTGTGCAAGCACAAGGAACTGAGCTTTGATAAATAGCACCCACATAAGAGCTGAGCATGGCCATATGCTCTTGCAACTCCAGTACTGAGAATGTGGATGCACGGAGATCCTGGGAGTGGAGGGTGGAGCCTGCTGGCCAGTCAGTCTAGTTGAAACAAGAGTCATGCTCAAGGTGTGATTCTGCCTCAAAATGTAGGGTGGAGAGCAACAGAAGATACCCCCAAATCACTTTCTGGCCTTCACGTGCACACACGCCGGCAAGCATGTATGCTCACATATTCACACCCCACCACCACCAGACACACACACACACACACACACACACACACACACACGACAACAAATAAATGACTAGGGATAGAACAAGAGTAGACATGGGAAAGGAGTAGAGCTGAATGGTAAGATAATAGTTTGCAGTAAAGAGCAAATGAAAAAGCATTGATTAGTGAGCTAGATGGTGATTTGCGTTATCCTTGAATTAAGCACAAGATTCAGTCATTTCACATCAAAATGTCTGTTTGGAACTGTTAGGTCTACTGTAGACACCATGCGCTTCACAGTTCAATTTTTAAAGAGAGAGAGAGAAAAGAAAAGCATGATTTATTCAGGGCTTCTTAGCTTACATTCCCCTTCCTGTTACTCTTGAACTCAAAGGGAAGGAAAAGTCTAAGAACTGATATGTAGGTAGCATTGGAATGGAATACAGTAGCATACAGTGTAAAATATTTTAGGAAACAAAAATGGGAAGCGTAAGCCATTCAAGTTTGAACTTGCAGATGCTCAGAGACTGGCAATCTTGGTGACAAGGTAGTCTGTTGCTCACATCACAGCCATCTCCGAAACCAATAAATAAATAAATAAATAAAATTTCTGTGATTTATGAATAGAAGTGGGTTATGAATACACTCAGCCTTAGGAACAAAACAGAAAAAAAGCAGAGGTCTCTGACCTAAGGTATTTGCCTGCCCTGCCTCTTCTGCTCGGTGAGAGGAACCCCCTCCTCCCCCACCCTCTGCAGGGAGCTAGCCTTCAGTGAAGGATGATGCGGTTGCTGCACAGCCTCTTGAATATGAAATCTTCTTAGTCCCAGGGTTTTGATCATTAACGATGGTAACGATGGTAACGATGGTATTTCCATTGATCCCTCAGACCCTGACAGCCACAACGCTCTCCTTCATGGTTGTATAATGGGAATCTGACCTCTTTCTCTCAGAATAGGACTCTTCTGCATCCTCTTATTTTTAAAAGCATACAATCAATGTTTTGATGTGAGACTTTAAGGAATGATTGACAACACAGTCTGCTAAGCTGTTTAAATAGTCAATTCTCTTAACTCGGGAGTGGGCATTTAATCTTCCATTTTGACCTCTTTATTTCATGATTAGGACATCTAAGCCCGAGAGGGTTTAATAGATAGCGGTTGGGAATGAAGCCCAGATTTCCTGATTTCATTAGTCTCCTTCACCCTACATCCTTCCTTTCTAGTCAAAAGCGTTGTAAAATATATCTGCATCACTTGTCTAAAACAATGTTTCCATTCTGGCCAGGATAGCTTTTCCAGATTATCCATTTATAATAATTTGCTAAGGCTGGTTTTCAGAAACAATAAATTACAACTATCAGTGTGTAGTAAATCACTCTAGTCTAACCACAATAGATCCTTGAAAATGGTGTCAGTCGGCCACATATATCTAGTCTGTATGAACCCGGAGGTATTGCTAAAAAAACTCAGACTCAGAGACAAACACAGGCGGTGCATTCTTTCTCTTATGCAGATCCTAGCATTTTATTGTTAATCTGTATGTGAGTGTGGGTAGAGGCTATTCACCTGGAAACAATGCAGGGATATTCATTAGGACTTGTTCCTGCAAACACCAGGGGGAAACACCAGATGAGAATATGGCTAGTTTTATCAACTTGACAAGAATCAGAGTCCGCTAAGAAGCAGGAACCTTGATTGAGAAATTTCTTCAGTCTGATTGGCCTGTGAGCATGTGGGATGTGTGTAGGGCATTATCTTGATTAACAATTGGTGAAGGAGGGACCACCCACTGTGGGTAGTGACCTACTCCTACCCCTCACCTCCACTCCCTGGCAAGTGGTTCTGGATAAAGAAAGCCCATTGTGCAAGCCATGAAGACCAAGACAGTCAAGGGCTTTCCCCCATAGCTTCTGCTTCAGTTCCTGCTTCCAGGTCCCTGTCTGGGGTTCCTTCCCTGACTTCCCTTCATAATAGACTATAACTTGTTAGCTGAAATTAACCCTTTCTTCCCCAAATTGTTTTTTTTTTGTCATGATATTTTCTCATATCAAAAAGAAAGCAAACAAGAATGAGAGGGGAGGGGGGCTTCAGAAAAGGAAAAAGTGGGGGAAAGGACTGAAGATCAACAAAGCAAAGCATATGTGAAAATGTCATCATGGACCTGCACAGATTACAATGGAGAATGGTGGGATTTTTAGAGCTTGAAGGGACAGAGGTCATCCCATTCTGGCCCCTCCCTGTGCACTATACATGAAGAAATGAAGTGTTGGAAAATGGTTGAATTAATTTCTCAAAGATGGCTCCTGGAGAATTCACTTTCCACATTGGTGCTTGCTTCTTTGCAGTCCTGGTTGGTTTTTCCTGTGGTTAAGTTTGATCGCATAGCCATTACTGTCTAACAACAGCTGCTAGAGAGAGGACTGAGCCAGGGATAAGCCTGTCTTTGTTTCCTGGAAGCAGATCAAAGAACTTCTGAGTGAAACTCTCTCTTTTGCTGTGAGAACTTTGAGAAGTCAAGGTCTTGCCAAAGAACTGAGAAGATTGGAGTTGGACTCCTCTATCACTGATAAAAGCTTACGTTCCGAAACAAATCGTCTTTATTCATTTATCTATTTATCTGTCTTCTTTACTTTTTATTCCTTTTGTTTTCTTTGTTGGTTTGTTTGAGATACAGAGGTCTCTACAATAGACCTGTTCTGTAGCCAGAACTGTGGTCTGGAACTGCCTGGGTAGCTATCAACTCACAGTAATCTGCTACTCCTAGCCTCTCATATGCTGGGGTTACATACATGAGACACCATGGCCAGTTTCCTAGAGTATTTTCTATTGGGAGATTGTGTGACTTGTATTTCTGTGGGTGGGTGACACTTCTAACTTACCTGTCGCCATGTCTGTGGCTTCCCATCACTCCTACCCTTCTGTGGTCCCCTTACCTTGTTTAATATTATTAGTATCCAATACAAGCCCTCTTCCCAAGGCTTCTAATACTGCCCCATGCTTCTTTCTTCTCTGATTACACTAGCAAGTCTCAGCATCCATTCTGGTGGTCCTCCTGCTGATTTTTGTTTGTTTTGTTTTTAACAACTGCATCTGAGTTTTAGCTTCAACTGTGTCTTCTGCAGCAACTAGTCCCAAACTTACTTCCTCATGTCTGCCTTCTGAAGACTTTTCTTTCAAGAATCCCCAAAGTCATTTCTAGTCAGTCCTCTGGACAAACTATGACTCTCCTGTTGCCATCTTTAATGTATTCTTGCACTGTGATAGGATTGTCTGGGGTTTGCAGGGCTTTTAGCCTTAGACGTATCAAACATTTTCTCTTACCTTGTAGTAACCACTTCTGTTTTACCATGGCATGGATGAGATAGAAGAAGGTGCACCAAGGTTTGTATGGTACCCAAGACTTATATTCTTCTCACTTAGGTCATGACTGCAAAGACAACTAGATATTAGAAATCACTGAAGTTTTTCCTCATTGCATGGAATTGCATAACAAGCTTGAAGAGGGGAAAGCCAGATGAGGTATCTAGAGGGCACCAAATCAAGAGAACCAGTTATCATTTAAGATAAATAGAAATCTATTATTTTAATTATCTGTAAATGAGTGTATCTATATGTGGGAAGATGTACTTGAGTTCACGTGTTCATGGAGGCCAGAGGCTTCAGATCTGCCCAGAGTTGGAGTTTCAGGCTGTTTAGAGCCACAGCATGGGTACAGGGACCTGAACTCCTGTCCTCTGCAAGAGCAGTAAGAGCTCTTAACAGAGCCAGCTTTCCAGCCCTGAACTCTCTTTATGTTTTATCTTCTGTGATCATTTCCTTTTCCACTTACGTTTCAGTGAAAAAAAATTAATGCCATAGTATATGTAAATAAAGGGAAGGATTTCCTTAAATACCCATTCCAGAACATTAGGCAAAGGTTAAAGGAACTCTTGCTTATGTGAGGCAGCAGTGAGTGACGGACAGAAACACAATGGGGACATAAACATAACCAGGGTCAACCCCTCAGCCAAATGTGGACGTGTGCTGACTTCCGCTTGCAGCTGTCACCTGTCTGGCTTTAAACTCCTTTTCCTTTGTCATTCTGTACTTTCTTCTTTGGTACCTCACAAATATAGTCTCTCAGGATTCCAGAATCTTGTCTTTATGTCTTCTGAGTATTCTCTGAGACTGTCAAAGGTTATTCTGAGTTCTCAGGGTATCTCTGTACCTGCAGGACCAAACATTTTGTTTGCCAGTGTGGTCTTGTTTATTCTTCTTGTCCCAATGGAGCCATCCATTGTGGGCTTTTACTTTTCAAACAGCTCAGCTTAGAGAGGTACATGACAGCCTTATTGATGACCATGTTTGTTTTTGAGTCACCAAAAGGTTCAACATGGTCACAACTCTGTCTGCTCATCTCTTAATTTTCCTGAACTGAAAGAAATACCAGGCTTCTGTCTTTAACCTGCCTGAATTCCTTACTACATGAGTTCAAATGAGCAATACAACTCTAGATTTTCTTTCTTAGTAAATCAACATTGGTTATTTGCTTCCTCATTCACTGCATGCATCCCAGCCTCATGCCTTCTCATCTGTGCTCCGTTGCAGGCTCCACCTTCTTTATGCAGCCATGAGTAGGACCTATCTGACAACTAAATGTAGAGATGTAACTAACCTACTTCATATTCTGATACAGCTCTGTCACCCTTGGGGTAGGGTCTTCCAATTCTCACTGCACGCACTCTGTCATCTTTCCTACTGTGTGTTGTTTGCTACCCACAGGACTGACTGACCACTTTCTGGCTTTGCATTTTTGGTTACCATAGTCTCAAATGGCTTCTTCACCTGTCTGCTAGAAAACATCTTAGTTAAAGTTTCCAGCTCAAGATTCGGGTGTCGCCAAGGCCTCTCTTCACGTTTCCATTACGTAGTTTATACTTTACTGTAATTGTTTGCATCCATCTCTCTCCCCTTCTTTCTTTTCTATAAGCAAAGCTTTCATCTTTGTATGTGCTGCTTCTAGCAGAGACTATGGCTCCCAAGTAATTTCTTGAACCAATGGGTGAATGGACAAAGTGTCCTTTTATAATGTGTCTGTTTTCTCACTCTCTTCCTTGCCAGTATATCTTTCCAGTGCATCCATCAGGTTTTAAAACAGAGCTGATGATAGCATTTTCCTTCCAGCACACAGCCCATATCTACCCAAGATTACCCATGCTGCTTAGCGCACAGCTTTGCAGCTGCCCTCTGACAATTCTGTTTTGACCAATTCACACCTACATCTACCTGCTTGCTTCTGCCAGTGTGTCTATCTTAATTGTTTCTGCTTCCCTCTCCTATACAGCAGTGGGTACACCCATACCCAAAGGCTAATTCTCAGCACTTAGCTAGGCATTATGTGTATACTTGCAAACTTTTATTTGGGGGGGGGGGGAGAAAGAACTTGCTCTTGCCTTGCCTAATTACAAATTCTGTCTCGTTGCCTTGAATTTGATTTTGTCTTACCCACTTCAAACTTCAGGTTTGTCCTTTACCTCCTTGGCACTGGTACCTTGCTTCTGAGCGCTCCTTAAAGGCCTGCGATGGAGGTATCACTGGTTCTTCATGATCTCTTCAGTTTGTTCTTTGTGACAGTGAATCCCTACAGTTTGCTCTGGGCTCATGGTCAGCAGTAAAGACTACATTCTGACCAACAGGAGTATGAGTGGAAATAAAACCTAAGATAGAGCTTGTAGGTCTCTACATGAGCCAATATATCTCTATAGGACTTCAGTTTAAATGCCATCCATCTGGACATATGGGTAGAACACGCTGCCTGTTCAGGCCCATGTCCAGAAACTATTATCTTAGCAGGATCCCAGGAAGAGGGAAAGGTAGATTCTTTTTCTGTCTTTCTTTGTTCCTACTTTTTTAGAAGGTAAACTTTTATGCTGTCACATCTGTACCTCCCTGGCTGTGGTTTAAATAAATGTTTTCCAAAGGGAGTGGAAGGCTTTTAAGGTAGGAGCTGGTTAGGGGTCTTTTGGTCATATTGGGTCATTATTTTGAAGAGAATATTGGGAACTTGACCCTTTCTGTTTCTTTTCTTTGCTTCCCAGTCAACATAAGGTTCTCAGCTTTGCCCTCCCTCATGTCCCTGTCATTATTTGCCACCTAACCAAAAGCCCACAGTAACACAAGCAACTGACCAAGAATGGGAATCCATGAAACTGACTTCAAACAGCCTTTTGTCTTTTTAAGAGTTTTTGTTGCGTATTTGGTACAGTGATATAACATGCCAGCCCTTTCTTCTTCATATTTTCCCATAAATAACGTAAAAGAAATCTTTGTGCATATGTGCATTGTGTGTATATGTGTGTTCATGTGTGTGAGTGTGAGTACATGCATGTCATTTAACATGCATGAAGCTATCAAAGGACAATCTCAAGTGTTGGTTCTAACCTTTTACCTTCTTAGAGATACACTCTTATTTATCACTGCCTATACCAGTTTGATTGAGATTCCAGTGAGTGTCCTGTCTCTGCCTCCCTCCTTGCTATAGGCACATTTGGATGCATAGTACCTTATCCAGCTTTAAGTGGGCCTTGGGGATCTAAACTTAGCTCTTCACACTTGCTAGGCAAGTGCTTTACTGTTGAGTTATCTCCCAGACACATATCAAATTTGTTATGGCACTTTTCACTTCCCCATGAGACTTTGAACTGCTGCTTTATTTATCTTCAGAACCTATGACCTTAACATAGTGCCTAGTGTAGCACCTTACATGTGTGTGTTAAACTAAGATTATGCTAGTTCTGCCCCACATAAATATTTTAGTCATTGGCACATAGCATACATGACAATGGTTCCATAAGATTAAATTGCCTTGTGATATTCAGCCATCTCAGTATGTGGGAGAGCAGTGTGAGGTGTTCATGTAGCGTGATCTAATGACATTTCTCACAACATATCCCTACAGTCACATGATTCAGGACTATTCCTGCAGTGTCAGGAACTGTGCCTGGACATTAGCATCCATACAAATGTTATGTAGTGGCTGTAGCTCTTGGGAAGGTCCTGCTGGGCACAAGTGTTCATTCATCTAGGCTTGTATTCCCCAGGAGGTCTGCATGGCACTGTGGGATTAGGCCTGTAACAGTATCTGGATGCCATTACCCTCGTGGGCACATCTACAATGGTTCCTTCAAAAAGAAGGGAGCACTTAACAAATGATGTCCCACTGTGCTACCTGCACATAAGAACAACTAGAAGCAATCCACTCTGAAGTCAGGCATCAAAGCATCTTAGTTACAGAGACTTACAAATCTGTGTTATAGCTCTCTATCACTTTAAAAAAATAATTTAGTGACATCACCTAAGTTATCTTTAGGCTAGCATTTGCTATGTGCACTGATAACTCACCAGCTAACTTAACTATTTGGGGATGTTTCCTAACTGGCAATGACTATGTTGATTATGATGAATTACAGCTGCTAATAAGTGCCAGGTGCTTAGTCCATTGGAAACATCAAAGAACTCTATGCTGCTTTTTTTTTAAGTCACATGACAGTCCTATGGGTGACATTATTTGAAACCCAGATAAAGCAACTGAATCAGGAATGTTATAAAAAGCCATTCTGTCCTTGTAAATATGATCATATCCATTAACATGATTTGAATCTAGGCCTGCTTCAGGTTGGCTGTCTTTTGCCACAAGTACTATTTTTTAGAGTAGTTGTGGCATTTTAAAAACCTATTGCTATCCTGGAATTTGCAAAGTTTAGTTTTTATATTGTATTCTATTGATTTCTGTTTGAGTAATGTCTCAGCTTGTATTGTTCAGGTTTCTTATTGGCTATCAACTTACTGGCTTTATAGTAGTTTTAGAAATACCAGCTTGATAGCAGTAGTTTATAAAATAGACATTACTTTACATTAACTCTGTAGCTTTGGAATTTTCTAAGTCTGATCTATAGATCCATGAAAGCTAGTCTTTGAAGGCATAACCCTTCCAGTCTGAAGCAAAAGCCAGCAGAGAAAAACAAATGTCCTAGTATGTTTCTTCAAAGGCAAGCAGAGTTTCTTCATTTAGGGGTCCCCTGACAGAGCTCTTAAGTTTGCAGGTGTAGTCTTTTATCCTATTAATACCCCAAAGAGCTTTCTATATCAACACTACCTTCAGATAAACAAGGCTTCTGGTCCCATTTCATTTTAATTGATAGTTCCAACTTCATCTCTTCTTTGTTTTCTAGTTTCTAGAAATCCTCTCCATCGGGGAACTCATTGTTGTATTTAAAAGTAAGTTTTGGAGGCAATGTGCAACAGCTGGAACTCACACTTGCTCCTCCTGGGAATGTGATTGTCTCAGCCAAGGTGGAGAGTACTTTCAGTGTGTCCTAACACAGCACTAAATCCTGGCCTGTCTTACAGCAGTCGGATGCAAGTGAACAGACCTGCATCTGTGCACCACAGTACATGTACTGGGAAGTTCCTAGCAGAACGCAAGCGTACATTAACAGAGAGTGAATGAGTAATTTGAGGCATGCTTATGTCTAGGAATAGCACATCATAATACCGGTTTTTTAAAGTAAAATTCAATTATGAATAATAATGCATGGATGAATGTTAGAAGTTATAGTGAATGGAAGAAGCTAAATATAAGTGTTCCTGCTGTGTGCTTCTGTTTGTGCAAAGTTCAAAGACAAGCTGGAGCATTCACTACTGTTAACAATCAGAAAATAGTTATCGAGGTGGGAGTGCAGTTAAAGGTCAAATAGGAGCATCAAGCAGGCAAAATGTTCCTTTCAAATTAAATTCACATCACAGCCATGTTTCCATGATAAACAGTGGTGCGCTTTTCATAGGGATATTATACTCCAAGGAGACTATTCTATAAGAAGGGACAGGTTTTTACAAAATGAAAAGGTGAAGTTCTATACCAGGATTAGATAAGGCTTTGCAGAATATCTGATTGGCTGTGCTGCAGGGTACCCGGATGCATGCAACCTGACAGTCTTTACAAACCAAGGGCCCGGGGGAAAGGCCCTAGATTCCATCTCCAGCATCTGAAAAATTATGCAAATGAAGTATTCTTTGCTTTGCGTGTCTAGATATTATTTAGATACATTTGAGATTGTATGTGAGTTCCTGGAATTGAAGTAAGATTTCCAGTTGTGAATTCTTGCTTTGTTTTGTGTACCACATTGTAGTGTGTGTGTGTGTGTGTGTGTGTGTGTGTGTCATAGTGTGTGTGTGTGTGTGTGTGTGTGTGTGTGTGTGTGTGTGTGTGTACCATGACTGTATCAGAGGACAGCTTTTGGGGATTGATTCCCTTCATCCATCCTGTGAGTCTTGAGGATCTAATTCACGTCATCAGGCTTGACAATCAATGCCTCAGCTGCCTGGGCCTCTTCCACTTCCATTTGTGCATTGCTTATTATTTGTTAGTTTTGTTCTTTTCTCTTTGGCTGTCTCTTTCCGCTCCTTCCTCCCTTACTCCACCCCCACCCCCTTACACAACTGGGTATGACTTGTACACTGATAGGTAAAGGCAAGACCATGTCAAGCCATATATGTATATCCCAGACAGCTCTCAAACTCTTAATTCTCCTGCCTTCACCGCCAATTTCCAGGTACTATAGGGATATGAGGCTATGAATTCTTGACCGGCTAGCTTACCCCAAGCAAATGGCTTTCTCCCTTGGGTTTTGCACTCGAGTTGATTGATTTGAACATGGATATAATTAGTGCTCTTGTCTTTACAGAACTGCCTAGAAATCTTGTGTAGGCATGGAGGGCTAGAGCCGGAAAGGAGAGACAAGTGCAATCGGACTGTGCATGATGTTGCCACTGATGACTGCAAGCATTTGCTGGAGAATCTGAGTGAGTGATGTTCCAGCCTGTCCATTCTGCCACACCACGCGGGCTCTGGAGCCCTGGGAAAGATACTGGTGCAGCTCTAATGAACTCACCCTCTTAATTTCTTTGAGTCTTATTTATTGCAAAAACACTTTTGAGGATGTCATTACATTTTCCCCTCAAGTAAAATTCCTGGGCAGGTCTTTGCAGTACAAATAGTGCCAGCTCTTTCTTAGATTTCACTGACTATCTTGAGAGAACCATCTAAATGTTTACTCCCCCTCCCATCTCACCCCCAATTCTTTGGAGATACTGGAATTCCAGGTGAGAAGTCCCAGTTGTGCACTCTGCAGATCTGATGAGCCTGGCAAGAGGGTTGCCTCCAGCACTTGGTTACTACCAGTCTTTGCAGAAGGTTTATGATCTCACAGGTCCCCTCTGGCTCTCTAAGTACATGCTCCTCGGTGCATTTTATGAAAAGTTCTCCTATAGGCTTGTGAGTACAGAATGCGAGACCATAGACAATATTATAACATATCAGTTGTCTCTCAATCTAACTGTTAAGCCAGGTGTTTAAGTAATTATTATCTTTAGGGTAAGCAAAACTTTAGCATCTAAAATAATGTTTTAACCTCTAATTATACACTCAGAGATGGAGCTATCTTTCCCTTCCCTTCCTCCTTCTCTTCCCTCTGTTGCTTCCCCTTTCTCTCTCCTTTCTCCCTCCTTTCTCCCTCCATTCCTTCTTTTCTTCCTTCCATTTTCCTTCTAAACAAAGCCTCTCTTTGTAACATTTCCATGCCTGAAACTAAGCTTATATGACTACCTTCAAACTCACAGTGATCCCCCTGCCTCAGTTTCCAGAGCACTGAGATAATAGGTATGAACCACTATAGCTATGTTAGATATGTATCCCAGATCCACCCCCTGCCCCACTATCCCCTCTTCCAGCCCCATGTACTTTGATTTTAAGAACTTGCATGGCCCAATTTGTTCTGCCCATATACGCATTGGCATGTGACAGTCACTGGACCATATTTGACCTACTAGAGACCAACCTCATCCTTAAAGAAAACTGACTTTCCCTCCTGCAGCAGCCATCAACTACCCAAAGCTTCTCATCTAGGTGTGGCACTCATAAGCCCCGCCCCCACATAGATGATGGAATATTGACTTGTGTAGGTCTAGACAACCACGGTGACTGAATTCATGCATGAGTAGTCCTGTCATCTCCAGAAGACTGTTTTGCCTTGGCCTCTGGCTCTTTTAACTTTTCTTCTCTCTGACCAGTTTTGTATTTACTGTTGCTGTTCGTGTGTGGTTTGAGATATGCCCTAATTTGTAGGCCTAGAGATAAAAATTTTGAGCTCAGTTTTATGTTTATCTATTTAGCAAAATAATAGGTTAACTCCTAGGGACCATGAGTTTCCTAAAGGTTCTTGGTCAGATTTGTAGCATCAGCCGTGTAATTTCTTCCTGTAGAGTGGACTTTAGATTCAATCAGAAAGTAATTCAGTTGCCTTATTGTGTTCAATAGGAGTATCTTCCCAGTTTGGTTGTTATTGAAGCTAGCGGACTTGGGAAGAAAGTCTACATGAGGATATATCTAGATTGAGATGGCTCGTGTACATGCCCGTAGGGGATTGCCCTGAGTATTAATTGATATAAGATGACCCAGGCCATTGTGGGCAGCATTATTCCCTAGGCAGAAAGCTCCAGAACAATATAAGAAATAGAAAAATCTAATTGGATACAGCTAAGAAGAAAGCAAGAAAAGATCCATTTTTTTTCTCTTGACTATAGATATGAATATGAGTTCCTGACTTGACTTCCCAGAAATGAAGGACTGTAACATAGAATTGTAAACCAGAAAACCCTTTCCTCCCCTGCATTGCTCTTTGTTACAGTATTTGCCATAGCCACAGAAATGAAACTACTCACTCATTATAAGGACTTATTACAGCTATTGGATAATACTTATAATGTGAATTCCAGTTTTCACCAGCTGCTTTGTTGAAACTAGATTACACAAAGTCATGTTTAGATTTATTTAGGAACATCTGTTAAATATATATATCTTCCAGCTGAAAGGTGAAAATGGTGGGTAACATCTAGGATTACAGCAGAAGGGACCATGAGAAGAACTTGGGTTCCAAAGATACAGGATGAAGAGTAAGTGGAAATCCAGGATTGGCAAAATGCAGAGTAGAAAAGAGAGACATCATGGATCATTTCAAGAGGTCTGGGAACTGCCACCCCTCATTCCAGGGAGAGCTGTCAGGGGTGAAGCTGACATGGCTAATACAGGTTGGGAGTTGTTTAGATGTGAGGATTTGAGATATCTGTGTCAAGTCAGCAGGAACTCTAAGGAAAAGATGAACTGTCCATGTGAGTTTGACAGTCAGCAGTCTGTCAGAAATAGTTAGTTATAGAGCTGAGATGAGGAGAAGTCTGAGGGGAATGACAGTAAAGATGAAGACAGTTCTGAAATAGGCCACTTTCAAAAGGCTCAATAAAGTCAAGGGGTCTGTGGAGAAAGAATATTAAAGAGAGAAGAGCAGAAGTGTGGAGGGTCCAGCATCATCTGTCAGGAGCAAAAGACATGTATGATAGATGCCAGGGGTAAGGTAAACAACTGTCAGCTGGGAAATAAAATAATGATAAGTTGTAGAAAAGCCATTTTTAAAAGGAGTAAATTACCCCTGAGAGGCTCTATTCAGATGTGGATGTACACAGCCAATCATTAGACTGAGCACCGGGGCCACAGTGGAGGAGTTAGGGGAAGGATTGAAGGAGCTGACCGGGTTTGCAACCCCATAGGAAGAACATTATCAACTAACCAGACCTCCCAGTGCTCCCAGGGACTAAATCACCAAGCAAAGAGTACACATGGAGAGACCCATGGCTCGAGTCTCATATGTAGCAGAGGATTGCCTTCTCTGGCATCAATGGGAGGGGAGGCCTTTGGCCCCGTGGAGATTCTTTAACATAACATAGGGGAATGCTAGGCTAGTGTGGTGAGGCAGAAATGGGTGGGTGGGAGGGGAACCCCTCATAGAAGCAAGGGGGAGGGAGCATGGGCTAGGGGTTTGCAGAGGGGAAATCAGGAAGAGGGATAACATTTGAAATATAAATAAATAAAATAACCAATAAAAACATAAAAAAAACTTAAAAGGGTAAAATATACTTTTAGTTTTACATTTCAATTATTATATTAAAATTAAAATTTCCCGGTTTTATATATTTTAAATTTGCTGTTTGAGAATTTCACACATGCTTACAATGTATTTTGAGCATATTCACCACCACTCCCAACTCATCCTGAGTAACCTCTCTCATGACCCACTCCCAACTTCATTTTTTATTTTTAAATAACACACTGAATCTAGTTAGTACTGGCCATTAGGCATGGCTATTAGGTCATTCATCGATAGCATTTTATTTTAGTA
The DNA here is from genome assembly GCA_030674055.1 of Rhabdomys pumilio. Taxonomy (NCBI): domain Eukaryota; kingdom Metazoa; phylum Chordata; class Mammalia; order Rodentia; family Muridae; genus Rhabdomys; species Rhabdomys pumilio. The sequence continues at coordinate 27,137,303 of JANHMN010000016.1, read as the reverse complement.
CCAAAGCATACTATATAATTCTTTCACTATGTGAAAAAGCTTTCATTCACTGAATTTTGTGGACTCTTGGTAAAACAAAATCTAGCTTTGCCATAACTTTATTTCTTGAATATCTGAACATACTTGGGAAGTAAACTCAAGGCAGTGTCTGTGTAGACACTGTTACATTTTTACAATTTTATATTATCATTTTATCCATACCTCATTGGGTAAACACTTTTGAGCTGTTTCATTAAATATCTCTAAGGTCTTCAACTTTGTTTTAACAATGGAAGTATTTATATTCAACAGTGTATTGAGGGGGCTGGTGAGATGGCTCAGAAATAAGAACACCAACTGCTCTTCAGGAGGTCCTGAGTTCAAATCCCAGCAACCACATGGTGGCTCAACCATCCATAATGAGATGGGTATCTGAATACAGTGTACTTTGGGCTGGAGGGAGGGGGGCCCAGAGTGAGCGGGGGCTGGAGCGAACAAGTGAGTGGGGCCAGAGAAAGAGGGAAAAGTGAAGAGGAAAAAAAAGAGTACTTAAAAAAAAAACCAGTGTATTGAATATTAAAATTTATTAATTATGGTGATAAGATCATGAGACAAAATCATAGAAGATGATTTTGATCATCAAGATCAAAATCATAGAAGATTTTAGAACAAATATAAGTGATTATTAGTAAACGTGATTGAGCTTATGAGAATGAAAGTGCTTGTGTGCCAAGCTCAGGCAGTGGAAATTTCATCCAAAGCTTCTGCTGTTGTGGCAGAGGTTAGGTCTGAGCTGTAGAAGGCTAGCTCACTGTGCATTAAGCCCTGGGAGTCAGAAGTTCCTGGTATAACACTGAATCTTTATCAAATACTCACTGGTATTTATCATGTCATTCTGAGTTGACCTCATTACATCCCTTCCAAACAAAAAATAATTTATTAGTCATGACAATTCTCTCTATCTTTTCTTCCTTTTGTGGAACACTGAGGGATAGCAAGACTAGGGACATTCACCAAGGTCGCAGAGCAAGGAGAAAGCTGCTTCTGGGGCTCAGACTCAGGTCTGTCTTAATGATCAGGAGACTCTTCTAAGCCCGCTGACTTTTGGAACTGTATTCTAACTTGCTCATGATGTTATATATAAAGATAGACACAACATAGAGAACTCTAGATGAAAGTAGGACCCCTGGTTTTTCCAACTCTTCTGACTTATTTTCCTCCTCCTCCTCATCCTCCTCATCCTCTTTGTCTTCCTCTTCCTTGTCTTCCTCCTCCTCCAACAGCCTGAGAATCTTGCTGTAGGGAAGAGTCAATGAAGTAGAAATGCTGAGCTACAAGGGATGATAAATGGCTCACTTTAAATGCTCTAAAAGAAACCATGGGGAGACTGGGAGACCAGTATTTGCTGCAGTATAAAAAGGCTCAGCTTAATATTGAATAAGATAGCTGTCTTTTGATTTATCTTTAAAATCTTCATAACTGCTTATTCTGTTTAAGCATTTTGTTTTCTCTTTCCTAGCAAGGCTGTTTCTAAACTCCCATCCCTTTGTTCTTCTAACAGATGCTCTTAAAATACCCTTAAGGATTTCCATGGGTGAAATTCAACCAAGCAACGGTGGTTCTGACGACTTTGAATGTGAACACACAATATGCACTTTAAATATCCGCAAACAGACATCATGGGAGGATTTTTCCAAAGCTGTGAGTCAGGCTCTGACAAATCACTTCCAAGCCATCTCTTCTGATGGATGGTGGAGTCTGGAAGATGGGACGTTTAATAACACTACTGACTCCTGCCTCGGTCTTGGCACCAGCAGTATACAATCCATCATGCTAGGTATAAGCAGCCTTGAAGTAAAGCGAAAGTTAAATGTCTGGGTTTATTTGTATTTGTGGGCGTCAGAGCCTGAGAGTTCACTGATGGAACACATTCTAGGTTTGCTTGTGGCAGCTGCCAGTACTGAAAACCTTGAGCCTTCACAGTGAAGCCATTACATAACGTAGCCTTGTTGCTATAAAAGTGCTTTTATGCCTCAAGTAATGTTAGAGAGTAAATAGCTTGAAAGCTTTTGATGAGGTTTTGTTATTACACTTGTACTCCAGATAAATGCAAGAAACTAACCACATTATAGATGCTTGCTTACATATACCTTCTGAACTTAGGCTCCAGATTTGCTCTCAGTCTTTGCCAGGTATGTTAGACTATATTAACAGTACAGTAGGATAGTACAGGAGTCCAATGTGGTCTAGAATTGAAAGAAACTCTTTAATGAACTTACATTCGAAGCTCCCACATGGGACAGGTCAGAGTGGTAACTGATTATTGCTAATTAACAGACTTACAAAGAACTTAGATAAGATCTGTTTTCCGGTGAGCACAGTATGAGCTCACAACATATTCCTTGTTCCTGGCTGGTTTTCTTTTCTTTCCTCTCTTAGATCCAAATTAACATCTATTAAAAACACTCTTTGCAAGGTCTGTGCATGATACTTTATGAAAGCACACCAAAGCCACATTGTATAGCTACATAGGGATTACACGACTTGTCCAAAGATACATGTTCAACAGTCCAACAGAACCATCTTATAAAGAATGGACCCAGTGAAGGAAAGGCAACCTTTACTGTTGCTTTTATGCATCAGCTTATATCAGAAGGTGTTTTTTGAAGCATGTTTGCTTTAAAAATATATTTCCACTAGCTTTAGCGTAACTTACTTACGACAGCTTTAGGATAATAGTTAAAATATTATTATGGAACTATCATGCGATTTTAAAATTGCATTAAGAAAACAAGGCATGAGCATTTCTCGGGAACACATTTTGCCCACCTAGTACAAGATGGGGCAGAGCACGGTTCTGTGCTGAAGTCTGATATATGAAGACAAGACAGAGGTGTCCTGAAGGAAGTGGCCCTGTGTCTGCTGTTGTGAAGTTAATCTGGAAACTGGTAACAAGGAGTGGTTATTCACAACTGCCAATGAAAGCACTTCTATGAACAGTGGCTGCCAGACGGTTGCAGGTTCACACTTATTACAGTTATAGCATGCCCAAGTAGACGTTTAGTTCTAAAAGTCATTGAATTTTGTGGTCAGAGGGTTTGGTTTAGTCTTTAGTATAGTTTTACTCTTTCTATAGCCAGTCTATAATTGATGTTATTTTTAATCTTTGTAAGTGAATTTTCTGAGTCATAATTAAAGAAACGAGCTCAGCTGAGATGCAGAGGGGCTAGAGGTTTTACAAGTACTGGGGCTGTGCCAAGATTGATAACCTGAAATAGTTGGCCTGAGATCCGGAAACAATACCAAACAGTTCTGGAACCTTTTATAGAAAATGACCCAGAGATTAGATGGTGAAGGATTAGATGTTCTTGAAAATGCTGGAACTTGATGGTCAAGTAGGCAGTGATTTCAGGATATAAAACTTTTGAGAACTTGACCTTGGAAACATCTGGATATGTTTTTGTTCTTTAGATATTGCCATAAATAACTGTTTTAAAGAAGTCATTAGAATGAACAAGATTCCTTTGACCTTGAACAAAAAAATGTCCCTGAGGAGTTTATTGCTATTTGGATGCCCTGTGGCCTCAGATGCTCTGAACTCTTGAAGACCTCACAGAGGAGAATGTGTTGGCCATTATGAAAGCACCATTTGGGCTCTCTGTGACCTTGACTCTTCATGACCTTCTGTTTCCCTTTCTTCAACTAGGAAGTATGTCATGGTCAACTGGTCAGAGCTTCCCCCAGTCCCCGTGGGACTTCATGAAGAAGAAGAAGGTGGAGCAGGTCACGGTGCTCTTATCAGGTGACGAGTGGCCTTCCAAACTAGTGTAATGCCTACGGCGCATGTGCCTCACCATGGGCTCACACAGGGCCAGTTCCTATATCTTCAGTGTTCTGTCTGCTTGCTTCTCACAGTACTTGTGTGATCCTACTATGAGGTCATTAGATGTTTTCTGACACATCTGATTAAGGGTGAGGGAAGACTTGGAAGTTGGAGTTCTGTCACCCTTGGTTATGTCTGCCCTTTTCATAGATTCCTGCTGCTCTCATTATGTCCCTCATTAGAAACAACCTAAAGGCAAACTGGCCTTGTGCTAGGAGTGGCAGACTGGTTTCAAAGAGAAATGTCTGATGTTACTGTCAACCATGATGTATGTCTGATATGATTATATTATAATGGTACACATGACTATTAAGAAAGTATCTACTATTTTCAGACTGTGTTTTTATTTATAACATAATGCAAGTGCAATGTTACTCAGTGGTCATAGCAACAGTCCAGTACGTTCTTAACCTGCTCACTTTTAATTTATTCATAAAACTGATAAATTTTCTTATGTAATGTCTAGTTATTAGTATGTGGTATATATACTGTTTCTTAGCCCTGAATTATAAAAAGGTTACTGATTTCTTCCTCTATCTCCCACCGTTAGGAATAGACTTTCAAAAAAATAAGTGTTGACCAAAAGTTTTAAGGTCTGAATTATATTCATGGCATTTTTAAAAATTGATTGTCCACCCTAGAAAACATATCACATTTCAACCAGGGTGTTGAGTGTCAGAACTTAAGGTGGGGACAGAACCTAAAAGAAGACCCCAGACTTGTACAATAATATTAGGCAAGACTAAAGCTTTCCAAAGACTGGGTTATCTGTGTTAGCTTTTACTAACAAACAGTGAGGCACTGAGCCCAACAGCTTGCATGCTCAGCTCCAGAGTTGCAGCTGGACTCTGGAGGTCCTGGCTGTAATCGTTAAAAAGGTCAGTGGACCTTCTTGGGGCGGGAGGTGGCAAAGATCAACTGTGGAGCTTTCAGGTTTCTAAGGGCACTAGCTGTTTAGAAATCAGTAATCAGGTGTCAAAGTCACTCTTACGTTTCTTGGCCAAATGTCAGCTCCTCTAAGTCCAACAGTATCCCGTTTCTTTCATGGGAGCTTGTGTGGTGTCTTGATCATCTGTATTTCATAAGGAAAGGCCAATTTTCCTTCTCTGTGTATATTTCTCACAGGTCCCCAAGAAGGCTGCCTCAGTAGTGTGACTTATGCATCCATGATCCCACTTCAGATGCTGCAGAACTACCTCAGACTGGTATGTTGGCACTGTCATCATCATTACTGAAACATCCATCAGGTGGTTCATATGGATAAGTATTGGAACCCACATACCTTGTCTTCTGGGTTAGGACATTGTTTTCCCCAACATGCCCCTCCCTGGTAGGCTGTCCATCATTGGCCTGGATTTCTGTCACAATGATCCAGATGTCCATTTCTGTGTCCTACAGAGACGATCTGTGACCACTAAAGTGCATTAACTTATATAAGAACTTATTACCTGCCACTTAACAAGGATATGCCATCAAATACTAGACACAGAAAGGAATAGACATGTATATCAAGTTGCCTTACTCTAAGCTTTTACAGTTTAAAGTTGAGTAAATAATTTCACATCAGTTGAACTGTTGGTTTGGCCACCTTTACAGAAACCAAATTCATTAGAGATTAAATAGGACTGAAGTTTATTCTTTTCACATATCTAACTTGAAGCAGGTGAGAGGTCTGGGCAGTGCAAACATCCAAGTTCCAGGGTCTCAGCACCATATCCTCCTGTTACTGCTTGCAGCCCATGGACCAGAATTTTAAGTCAGTTCCCTACTGAGCAAATGTATCTTGCTGTGTTATAACCACATTCCCTGCTCAAACTAGGCAGTATGTTCCTAATAATAAGAAGAGAAAAATGAATACCAAGGAAAGCAGTAAATTCATATACAAAACAGACAAAGAAAATATGGTATTTGTTACATACTTAGTAGATGTAGGTAATACACCAAGTGTTTTTACTTGTCTTGTTTATTCATAATATCCCTACATGTTTGATAATGTTACCTCCATTTCAAACAAGTAAGGCAAAGAGAGTTTAAGAAGATCTTACGATCAAAGCAGCACACATGGTCACTGATGGAACCTAAATGATGGAAGTGCCAACAACACCCTGTGACTGAGTGAGATCTACTGAAACTACTATGAATACCATAACACAATAAATAAATAAAAGCTCCGCTGTCTCCCTTAGGCAAACTTCAAAAAAGTAGTTAGATTGGGACTCTTTACATAAGTTGTTTCCATCAGATTTAAATTAATGTTTTGGTAAAGCTATGCACTGATAAAGCTCACTTCAGAGTCTGGATCCACATTGTAACCTCAGCCAAGGAGAGCTTTATCAGGCCTCTCTGTGGGACACTTTCACTTTTCTCTCTTTGCTTTTATTTGTTTTCTTTCCCTTCTAAGCATCAGATATGCCCAATAGGAAGAACTTCAGCTAATTCCTTACTCAAATGAAAGCTGAGTGTGTGGCCCCCTGATTGTCAGGAATATGAGTCTCAGGCTGTGAGTATAGCCACCTTGTCTCCCTTATCCCCTCCCACCATTGCCATATTAAGCAAGGTTTTGACCAAGGGCTAAATTGTCTCAATCCAAAAACTATGATAGTTTTAAAGATTTTGATGGGCTTTATGTTACTGTTACTGTGATGAGACACCATGGCCAAAAGAAAGTTAGAGAAGAAAGGGTTGATTTTGCTCACAGTTCATCATCAAAAGCAGTGAAGGCAGGAACCTGGAGATAGGAATTGATTCAGTGGCCATAGAAAAGTGCTGCTTATTGGCTCGCTCAACCTGCTTCTTATAGAACTTAGTACTATCAGCCCAAGGATAGCCTCATCCACAGTGGGCTGGCCTCTCCCCTAAGAATCACTAATTAAGGGTATATCCCACTGGTTTGTCTACAGCTAGACCTTAACCCAGATCTTCCCCTTTTACTTCAGTGGTTCTGGTCTCTTGATAATTACAACCAATTCTTTAGCTTTAGCTGAACAGAAACCATATATTCTTTACCCAGAAGGCCAGGTAGAGCCGTTGTATGCCTGGGAAACATCACAAAGTAGACCTTCATTATCTACACTGCTTTCAACGTTTATATCTCCCAAGTGCCCACAGACCATTTGTTGAGACTGATCTCTCAACACTCGGTGGCCTTTCTTGCCCAAGTTCCAAGTCCTTCCATAATCATCCCCAAAACAACATGGCCAGGTGTGCTACAGGGATACCCCACTCTTTGTAATAATTTGTCTTGGTTAAGAGTACTATCACTGTGATGAAGCACCATAACCAAAAGCAACTTGGGGAGGGAAGGTTCTATTTCACTCACAGATCCATATAACAGTTCATCGTCAAAAACCAGCAAGGACAGGAGCCTGAAGGCAGGAGCTGATGCAGCAGTCACGGAAGCTGCTGCTTCCTGGTTTGCTCAGCCTGCTTTCTTACAGAACTCAGCACTACAAGCCCAGGAATGGCTCCACCTAAAATGGGCTGGGCTCTCCCCTCAAGAATCACTAATTAGAAAATGCTCTACAGGCTTACCTCCAGCCTGGTGGAAATATTCCCTTAATAGAGATTTCTTCATCTCAGATGACTCTAGCTTGTGTCAAGTTGACATAAAACTAGCCACTACACTTTATTTTTTAACACTTCTTTCCATTAAATAGAGAAACGCTCCAGTGAACCAACAGGGAAGTATGGTTTTATAAACATAGAAGACCTAAAGCTAAGGCAAGAGAATTGCTATAAATTCAAGGGCAGCCTCGGTTACAAAACTGAGCCCTTATCTCAAAACAACAAAAACCAAACCAATAAAAACAGAGGGCTTTGGTTTTTATAGTCTCAATTGTATACACTGTATGACTTTGCATATATAAATTGTAATTTCTCTTGTGTTTCTCTTATGTCTGTTCTATGAGGAGTGACCTCAAAAAAGGGTTACAAATCACAAAACACAAAGGAATCCATTTTCACTTACCTTTTTAATATCCCAAATGCTAGTTGAGCAGACTTCTGAATCGTTACATACATTCTAAGTCCACTGGTAGTTCTGCTCAAAAATTTCAAGTATCGCCAATCACATGATTGGTTATTAGATTTTGTGCTTTCTCATCAAATAGTGTACAGTTGCATGGCTACTGTTTCAAATGTGTACATCACATACCTGGGAGTGACTTTTGAGACTGATGATATAAGTTCAAGAGCAGTTTATGTGATTAAGTTGACAGTAACAATCATTCATGCCTCAAAGACAATAAATAATTTCTTTGAAATTGTGTGTCAGGAGAGACTGCAATGAAACTACTAGCTGTAAAGCATGAACTTTTAAGTGACAGCTATCCCTATTTTAATTGGCACAGTAATGCCCTATTATTTTTCCAGTCTTTCTTACATTTAATGTTTCAGCATAGCTGGCCTCAAACTGTCTCTGGGCAGCAGCTCTTATGCAGACTGGGTATGACAAGTGGAACAGCAAACAAAAGTTGAGGTTTTATTGCTTTAAAACACCACAAATCTGAAGACACATCTCAGTTGCCACATGGACAGCAAGGGGCAGCTCTTGTCTTAATCCCCATTCTGTGGTAAAGCATCATAGAAAGGGAAAAAAATGAAAAAATGGATGGGCCATTGTTGACGTTGCTTGTTTCCAGAATCAGCATGCTTCACAAAGCCCTGATTGACACATGATGTGGGACCCCAACAGGATGTGAAGACACAAGACTAAATCAAAGTAGTATCAGTCATGATAATGAGGCCATCGTACCTTTACCAATAAGAAAAAGTGTCACACTGTAGCAGAATAACTCTGGTGACTGTGACGCAAGCTATAATTTTAGAAGTTGAACTTAATTTCATTTTTTATCAAACAAATTTCTTATAATCAGTTCCATCCAAAACAGTATTAGCTTACATATTAGTCTGTCTAGCTGTAGAGCCCTCTGCTGGAGGCATGAAGCATAGAGCATGATCTTATATTATACCTAAGAGTTTGACATTTAGAGAAATGTGATATGATAACTCTGAGATTGATAAGTTATTTTCTTGACAAAGCTTTTCATATGCACATTAATCTCCATAAATTAGCTATAATTTGCTTCAGTGATTAATTTGTTTGGTTGAAAATGATCATCAAAATACCTATATATCATTTGATCAAAGGAAAACAATCAACTAACGAATTGGTAATACCTGAAATGTGAAAAGATCGTTGTTGGAAAGTATATTTTAAAATACAAACAATCAGAACTCTTGTACTTTTGTACATTTGTTTACCTATGCAGTAACTTGTTTGTTTATATTCTATTGTATTTCATGGAGGATATTATAAAGCATAAACATGAAGAGATCACTGCTTGTAAAAAAAAAGATCCTTTCAATAAATTTTAAATTGTTTCCTGTCCTTTGCACCCTAAAAAAAGTATATGTGCTAACAGGTGAGGTGTGGCTGTTTGTAGCTTATCTCGGAAGCTGGACCCTTTGCTGTTATATGGTTTCAGAGTCGGCCTCCAGGAAGTGTAGACAGCTTGACAGGGGAGCTGTAATGAATAGAGTGCTCTTGTTTTCAGCAGCAAAACAAGATTAAATTGCACGGCTAGTTGAAAAATCTCCGGGGCAGAGTGTTCAGTAAATCCTGGAAATCTGTATCCCATTTCACTGGCATGAAACAATCCCTTCCTTGTGAAGGAATTTCTGTCCAGCAATTCAGAGCGATTTGGGATTAATTTGGAGAGCTGAAGAGCTATGGTGTAGAATTGCACCTGGACAGCAATATCTAGCACACAATTTACCAATGAAGTGCTTTCTGAAAAGTGACAAAACCTCAGAAAAACAGAACTGAGGTCTCCATTAGCGAGCCGCTGAGACTTCCCTACTGCCTTGGGAGTATTAGGCTCGTTTTTTTTCGGACCCCTCCCTGAAATGAGGTAGGAAACACTGTCACCCCTTCCTTACCATCTCCCCAGTGATTCAAAGCTATAAAACTGACAGCAGCGAAAAGCATGAGCAGTTAGGCTCTACTTTGACTGCACAGTGAGAGTCTCATCTGCTCTATCGGTCAGAATCCTTTCCTATCCATTAGACAATATTGAGACACCTGGGTAAAGAAGTCGATGAAGACTGGTGAGACCACGCTGAGGCCTGAGAGGTGTATTACTCACGAGCACTTTTGTGGAACTGGAAACAAGTTCATCCTTGTGCTCTTATCTGTCTTGTTGGACAGCAGGATCCTGCAAATTGTTGGAGCCTATAGTTTAATCAATGACTTATAGACATGAGTCAGTCATTCACCCAGTGACCTAAGGGACTTTTGCTAGCAAAGTGAATCCAGGAGTGGCACCCACTTCTTGTGTTAATGTAACACATTCGCCATGGTCTTATAACATTTAAACAATAAAGCATTAATGCCACACCTATAGGAGAATACTGTCATCCTAAGATGCTGCTTTAACAAATGTCAGAGACTAGATAGCTTATAATAGAGATTTACAGGCACCCTTCTGCGGGTCAGGAGGTTCAAGACCAAGACGCCAGCAGTACAGTGAAGTGAAGTGGTATCTTCTTACTGTATTCTAATATGGTAGGAAGAGCAAGAGGTTTTACTTTATTACTTTTCATAAGAAAGTCTGATACCTCCTGTCATAATCAGGATTACTATTGCTGTGATGAAATGTCACAATCAAAGTAAGTACAGGAAGAAGAGGTTTGTTTTGCTTATACGTTCATGGCACTATTCATTACAGAAGGACTTCAGGGCAAGAACTCAAACAGGGCAGGAACCTGGAACCATGAGCTGATTCAGAGGCTGTGGGGGGAAAATGGTGCTTGTTAGCTTCCTCTGGATGGATTGCTCATTCTGCTTTCTTATAGAACTTAAGACCACCAGCCCAGGGACAGCACCACCCACAATGGGCAAGCCATCCCATATGCATCACTAAGTAAGAAAGTGAGTGGTTTTATTGGTTTGCCTATAGCCTGATCCTGTGGAGGCATTTCTCAATTGGACCTCCCATCCCTTAGATGACTCTAGCTTGTATCAAATCGACATAAAAGCCAGCCAGATCAACTCTTAGGGAAACTATTCCTTCTTTTATCATTTTAGAACCAGTCAGAATTTCTCCATATGCATGGGAGTGGGAAGTACAGATCCTAGCCATAGAAAAACCAGACCAGTAAAATATGGGCAATTCTCTAGACTGCAAAGAGATAAAACTATGAAATCAATGCAGGAGATTTGTGGAAAATCTGGACTGGGGTGGCAAAGGACAGTGTTGGAAAGCAGTTGCGTGAAGTAAGGAACTAGACAAGTAACTAGAGATGCTGTGGCGTGAGGCTGCACTCAAACCAGTAGAGAATAACATGGAGATGGTGAATAGCCAACAGTGTATAAAGCTATTTCAGGGAGCTCTCTCAACATGCCAGCCAGAAGGTCAGAGCTACAGTAATGCCATTAGATGGCAGATGTATTCACAATGAACAAAGAGAACTATTGAAATTGTTCCTTAGAAATATAGATAACCAGTAGACAGTACCAAAATCATAATGGTTAAAATTTCCTAAGCTAGACAAAAATAAAAAAAATAAATAAAAATGCCCCACTCCATAGATTCCATTTAAGAATGAGAGGAAGAGGCCATTACTAGACAAATCTCATCATTTTTAATGATGATAGATATAATCCTGTACATTCTTCAAGATTCCCACCAAGTACAAGTGAGAACAATTATTACTCAGTAGTATTCTTCAATTATATTATTTTTTCCTGAGGATGTTTATGGCATGGCAACTCCTCAGCCTAGAAAACTGCACCTCAACTCTACTTCCCAGACTATCCTCACATTTCTGGAGAATGCCCTGCTTCAGGCTTGGTCCTCACCTGCACATCTGCCATTGGCTTGATAGGCCACCAATAACACAGAAAACAGGGTTGCTAGTGCTGCGTTCAGTCTATGGTGTTTAGTATGTTACATTCCCTGGGTAGCTATAGCCACCATTAGGTATTAGTAAGTTCATTCTGAAGGCTTACCAATAACAGAACAGTAATTAACATCAGAGAAAAGTTACTCATGGCTATCAGAAACATGGTCTTTCATACCCTAACTGCAAGTCCTAAGATCTTCATCAAGGGGCCCTGAAGAATGATTTTTTTAGCTTCCCTCTTTAGCTCACAGGGTAATGTCTGGCAGGCGGTCCTTGTGTGCTCCTGTCCTGAAAACCTTCCTGTAGCCTCTATAGACATTGTGTGCCCCTGTATCTTGAATATATTCCTGTAGCTTCTGTAGACATCATTGTGTACCCCTGTACCCTGGATACATCCCTCTACCTTCTATAGACATATCTTAGTTTCCAGGGGAGAGGAGGCACAGTTCAAGTTTTTAAGGACTTCACAAGTCTCATAAATACTTCTGTTCTCAAATAGCTTTCTTCTTTTGGATGCCTGGGGTGACTGGGACCTCTGTTCCTATGTGCCACCCTTTCCCTTGTCATGATCACATCTTTACCCAGGATTATTCTTGCTTTCAAACAGGTTGAGCAATATCATAATGTCATTTTCCATGGCCCAGAAGGAAGCTTACAAGACTACATAGCAAATCAACTTGCCCTCTGCATGAAGGTATTGAATATTTCTATACTGTTATTATTTTTTGTTTTTTGTTTTGTTTTGTTTTGTTTTGTTTTGTTTTTTTTTTTTTGAAAACTGGGAAGACTATAGAACTAATATCCCTGTTTTGTTATCACAGCACAGACAGATGGCTGCAGGATTCCCCTGTGAAATAGTGAGAGCCGAGGTGGATTCAGGTTTCTCCAAGGAACAACTAGTAGACATGTTCATCAGAAATGGTAAGACCCTCACTGGTACAAATAGGAATAATTATGCTCTAATTTTATTTTGAGAGAAAAGTTTTATTTTAACAGGAAGGGTGATATGTAGGAGGAGCTAAGGGGGAAGGAGCACCGAGAGGAAAAGATGGAGTAAGGAGAAGAGAAGATGAAGTAGAGGAGAAGCTAGGTAATGAGAGAGAAAGAGAGAAAAAGAGAGAGGGGGCATGGAGCCAGAAGTTCATGTGTCTCCACCAGTCAAAGATAGTTGATATATCTAGGTTGGGTATTGGGTTACACTTCTGATTGAGCATTACCATACTTATAAAGCCTTTGATTAACATTTTAAAAAATTGTATAAAAGCAAAATGGAAAAGGGGGCATGGGATAGGAGTTTTCTAGGGAGAGGAAATGGGGAAATGGGATGGCATCTGAAATGTAAATAAAATATCCAATTAAAAAAAAAAGAAATGGTAAGACCCTTTCAAGCAGCTGGCTTGTGATAACTCACAGGCATGTTCTTCACTGAAACCATTCCAAGGAAATAACCTTCATAATTCATCTACTTTTTAGTTGTTAGTGGCTGTGGATTGAAAATTGGGAGCCCAAGTGAACACTTGCAAAATACTATTTCTGGCTATGCTACTGTATTAGTTGGCCATCCTGAATTTTCTCCTTTATTTTTATAAACCGCTCATTGTTTTGAGCATACTATGTAACTCTCAGCAGGGCTACAGCAAGAGAAGAGGTAATGCAAGCAGCTCCCCTTAGTATGGCTGCATATCACATTTTGACATTGCCTGGAATTGGTGCTGCAAGTTGATAACAATGAAATAAACCAAGATTGAGTTCAATTTACTTATTTACACATTTCCTGTAAAGATGTCCTTGGTATTTTCATACCTGGAGTAAACTTTTGTCTCCAACTGGCCATTAGTGTGCCATTGATTAGCATTCTGGGAAATACAGTGCATGTACCACTTAACTCACTTGATCTCTCTAGCAGCCTTCTGCAAGTAGCCAACTTTGTATCTCTTCCCAGGAATAGGGTAGCAGAACCGCATGTAAACATTTCTTGAGATAAATTATTCATGAGGTCTTTCACAGCTTGACAACCCAAGTTTGTTGTCAACAGGTGACACTGAAATAACCCCGAATGGCACAGTTGTGACACAATGCTGAAACAGGTCAACTTTAGTTCCAAGAGGGTCTAGCCACAGACCTGTCTGGGGGAAAAGTTGTAAGATTCAAAGAGGATGAGTTTAGACCTTCTAAATTTTAACAGAGAGGGCTATGCCTTGTCTTTGGACTGGGAGGAATAGGGTTACCCTATAGCCTAGGGCTCAACTATAGACCAAGCTTAGGATGACAAAAATCATCTGCAGATTCTAAGTCATGAAATAAAGTTAAAAATGAGTTTAAAGAACAACTGAGCATCCTTTAAGCCTTGAAGTACACTTTGGAAGTAGGAAAATCTCTTACAATCTTAATATCTGCCTGCCTCACAGGCTAGTCTTTGACCAGAAACCAGGAAATAGATACAGAACACTATTTTCTTTCATGCTATTTCAATAGTAGCTAACATTTATTAACTTTAACTCTGGCGTGCCCTATTTTAAAGCCTATCTTTGTAATTAGTAACTTTCAGACAGACCATTCAGTGTTCCTGGTTGGTGATCTTGAAAGCACTTGAGATGATGTTGTGTGTTCTACCATCAATGCAGTAAGAACATAGATTAGGACTTAGATCCAAGGAATCTAGTTGAAGCTTAGCCTTTCTCAATCCCAAGGATACATCTTAAAAGGTGCCTTGTGCTAACTGGCATTTCTCCTTTAATTATTTAACAATAGTCTCCTACAGCTTTTCAGCTTTCAGGACGATGTCTCATCAAGGTTAACAATGTAAAATGATTTATTCTCAGCAAATCAGGGTGGATAGTCAAGTACAGACTGAGCTTTGCTGTTAACATAGCTAGGAAAGCTTGGAAAGCACTGAGTTAAGGCATGAAGGATGCAAGGGGGACCAGCCCAGCACTGCAGAATTGATAATCAGCATCTTCTTACAAAGAACTCTCACAGTCTGGAAACTTGGAGAGAGGCACACCGTGTCCGGTGTGTCTTAAATCTCAGCTGCCACAGGGGCAGTTCTCTACCCTTTTCAGGACCTTTCCCCTAGGAAACATCCCTAGAGTTTATTTCTGTCTCCTCACCTCACCTAACTAGAGCGTTAGCAGTAGGAGAGCTCATGGAACTTTGGCTTTGAACTCCATGTTACATCATAAACTCTTTGAAAGCTACTTCTGTGGCCTATACTTTTGTTTGCTTGAGTGACTGAGTGAATGACCTTTTGCAGGAGGTAACCCTAGAAAGAAAAAAAAGGAAGAAAAGAAAGATATATTTTTTCCTGTTCAGGAAAGGAGATAGAAATGTGAGCAGATGGGACAGGAAATGATAAGCCATAAGACTTGGGAAAATGAAGTGTTTGGAGGTTTTGTTTATTGAAGCACTTCAGATCCATCTCAGGACTTTGTACTTCAAAGTAAGAGTTATGCCACGAGCCCCACGATGAAGATTTTTGAGCAACATACTCAATTAATTAGTAAATTAATAAGGAGAGAGATCCATCTTCACCTTAAATTTAGAGAAAAAGAATAGGAAAGGTTGCATCATCTCTGAATACAGAAGGATATACTGTATTTATCTTAGTGATTTTAAAGGATCAATACTTCCCTTCAGTTTTGAGTAGCAAAACCAAGACCAAAATGATGAGGTTTGTCTACTGCGTCCCTGTGTACAGTGAACTGAGCACTTTAGGGTCCATTGTTTGATTTGCTCTCCCTGCCTCTAAGTTTTGCCAAATCTGCTTCCTCCTCCACTCCTCTTCTTCTTTCTCCTCTTCTTTCTCCCCATCCTTCTCCTCCTCACCTTCCTCTTCCTCCTGCTCTCCAGCTGGGTCCTCCTTGCCCCAACATTTCTTGCTCAAGTGGCTCTAAGTCCTCGTCAACCCTTCTTATTTTCCCCTCTCTTGCTTCTTCAGCAAGTCCTCCTCCATGATTATTGAAGGATCATTCTAGCAGACAAAAGCTCTCATAAGTGTTCCCTGATATTATACTCCAAAGGCTCCAGAATAAAAGTTAAAGTTCTTAGAATGTTACATCAAGAACATTATGATCTAACTTGTCGTTTGTACCTACTTCTCTGGATGCCTCAACCCTCCACCATTCTCATCCTTTCAGTGGGGTCCACTGCTGCTAAGTCATGCCTGGGAAGGAAGGTGGTGTGGAATAAGTGTGGATACCATAGCAAGGCATACCCAGGGTGCCCCAGAAAGGGGTCATGGGTCTGTGGGTGTCTGTGCTTTCTCCATGCAGAAAGAGCTAGTTAGAAGTGATCTTTGAAGATGAAATGCCTCAGGGAAAGGAAGGCACATCCTTGCAGCCAAAAGGGCCCCCTTGCTTGTACTGTAGCTTTTAGACAAATTAGGTATGACATTTGTCTGCCAACAGCACTATTTCCTTTTATTTTTCAAGAAGAAGAAGTGACCAGATGGCATTGTAGAGAAACACACTGATCTGGGATGTTCTGTGTGCTAATGGGTCTTAACCTTATTTTCTTCAAAGGGAAGACATGAGCCTTTGGCTAGACCAGCACCAGACTGTTGAATTTTATCTTCCACCAAGCATCATAGCACATATTTGTTCTCGGGTGCATGTCTGAGGGGTACAGTGTGAAAGGGACCACAAAAAATGCATTAAAGAACGAAACAGCCCAAGAAGCAAGAGAAGCAGAAACTGAACAAACTTAGCTTTAAGAAACCAACCTTTACATGGAAAGTAAAATGCAAAGGAGCCAGTGAAGAGTAAGAACAGGGACACCAGGAAGAATGAGGGAGCTTGCAGAGGACCACAAATCACTTTGTGTCTGTGTAGTTCAAGATGACATTTTCCTCTCATTTTCGCCCTGTCACATGACTCTGTTGTTTGGCTGGGAGGGCATGAATACATATTGCAGTTGACTCAGGTTCCTTCACCATACAAGGCATGAAGCTGGGTCAACAAGACAGATGGCAGTTTAAATTACATGTGACACAAAGTCGTGGAGGGTGGGGAGAGAACAATTTAAACACTAGGTTAGTATTTTCAAATATAACACTTTGAGTCCCTTGTATAGCTTTTATGTTTTGAAGTGTAAAGGAAATGGGATTACTGTAGTGATGGAAGACAAATATGCTAATTACAGCCTCCCATACATGAGCTGACCTCATCGGGCCCTGTGTTACTGGAGGCCATCCCTACACTGGTCACTTTGTGCCACTCAAAGATTTGCCCCTCCAGTGACTAGAGTAGGCAGTGTATGAAAGAGGTTATTTTCAGTCCCCCAAAGGGTTGGTTATAACAGTTATGCTGGGTTACTAGGTTCAGACCAAGGAGTGCTGCAGTTGAATCAGCCCTGGAGGATTTTAACTGAAGGCTATACAGAACTGAGATTTAGCTGTGAACGAACCTCTGTATCCAGTTAGGATTGCCAGTCTCTGCAGGAGGGAAACCAGCCAGTGCATGCACTCAATGTTCTGAAGAAAACAGAATGGTTCCAGAAGTGACCTTGGAAATAGCATACAGCCAAGGGGGCTCAAAGGGCTGTTTCCTGATACATGACAAAAGAAGACCCCAGGCAGAAATAAAATGGAGTGAGTGACTCCAGAAATCCACCATGAAGGAAAAACCTTAATTCTCAAAGTTTGGTAATGAGTTCTCACTTCTGCGATTCTTCAACATTTAGATATGAAACTATGTTAAATAACCTGAACTAGATACATGCTGTTTCTCGTGGAAACTAAAACTCACCTTTGCACACGTGGGACTGAGGAAAGTGTCCCAGAGAAAAGAAAGAGGGAGATACTGAGACATTGAGGCTGTGAGACCAGTGTTAAAGACATGTTTTACTGGGGATATCCTTATTACTTGACCGTTGATTGGTGCTTCATGGCAGATAACAGACACCGAAGGTCAGTGGTCAGGAACAGCAACACCCACCCACCACTCCCTTTCTTTCTAGGCACAAATTCTGAGTGTCTGCTCTAAATTAGGTGAGCAATG
This sequence comes from Rhabdomys pumilio, assembly GCA_030674055.1. Classification (NCBI taxonomy): domain Eukaryota; kingdom Metazoa; phylum Chordata; class Mammalia; order Rodentia; family Muridae; genus Rhabdomys; species Rhabdomys pumilio. Next base: position 27,119,540 of record JANHMN010000016.1, on the reverse strand, counting down.
CAATCTTTCCTAGTGGATCAAGAAAGTGAAGGCGTCTTTCCCACTCATCCCCCTGCAGTCTCACACATCCACAAATTCAGTTAATTTTACAGCCAGGGTGATCCTTCTTCTTTATCCCCTCTTCATCTCTCTTCCACCACTACTGCCCCGCATTTCAGAAACACCAGACCTTACACAGACCTTCACCACATCCAGTCCCCTTGTACATTATTGGTCATGTGCTCTCTGCCTCCATGAACTATGCAGCCTCTTCTTCAATGAGAAGTTGAAGGCTGCTTTTGGTGTTTACTCTCAGTCCTGTCACTGAAGATGGAATGCAGACTTACTATCTTGTCTCATCTACTTTATAGAAGTATGTCTTCTTGGTATATCTACTTGGTAGAGGCTCCCTCACCTCTTGCCTTCAGCACAGTTAGAGCTCCTGTTTCTTTTCTAATTATTTTTTCCCCTGTAAATCTCACACTGAATGAGACTTCAGAGGAGGAGTCCAATCCACTGTATCTCCATCCTTAAACATTTTTTAATCCCTATCCGTAAACATTGCCACTGATGGCGAGCAGTGGGGACGAACTCCCTCACATCTCTTCTACATTTCATTTCTGTCATCGTTGTGCAGTGCAGTAGATCTTGGCCTTAGTGGCACCTCCCTGTCATAGAGAACTTGTACAAAACAGAAGCACCCAGCACATCTCTATGAATCAGAATCACTGATAATGAAGGGGTGGGTCCCAGGTGATTTTACCATAGCACAGAGTGAAGCTGCTGCTGCTGCTGCTGCTGTGTGGCTGCTGCTGCTGCTGCTGCTGCTGCTGCTGCTGCTGCTGCTGCTGTGTGGCTGCTGCTGCTGCTGCTGCTGTGTGGCTGCTTACCACAGAGGTGAGGTGGCTGCTTGATCCCATTGAATTAGTGTGGTGCCATGAAGTCTGAGTTCACCACCAAGGTACTTTCTCTTACAAGTTTTCCAAGGTTCATTCAGTGCACCAGTGCTGTTGAGGACTAAGCTGTAACCAGCCCGTAAAGTGCTACCTGTGCCATTTCTTAAAAGCAGAGGGTCTTCTCCTGTCTGTCCACTTTTTACCATGTCACACCTCCAAGTAGCCCTCATTTCAGCACGTTTTTCTTCATCTTCTTCTTTGTCGTCATCTTCTTCTTCCTCTTCTTTCTTTTTCTTCTTTTCTCCCTCCCTCCCCTTACCCCTTCCCACCTTTCCTCCTCCCTCATTCTTCCCTTTTCCCTTCCCCTTTCTTCCCCTTCTCCAAGATACAATCAGCACTAGGCACAGCACCTATAGTAAGGAGATACTTGGATAAACATATATTGAAATACAACTTAGTTTTCTTACAGATATATTCCAGCTGCTGTAGCAGTGTTGGAACCACTTGACATAGCCATACACATATCCCAAATCAGAGAAAATATGGACTTCTTCAGACCTAAGTTATAGGAAAAGAAATGTAAGACATTAGATAGTTTCTTACATCACTACATAGAAAAGGGTTGTTTATTATTACTATTTTAACCAATTGTAATATTTTTGGGGGGTGGATAAACTGAGCCACAATGTGCAAACTCTAACAACTTTTTTTTTCTTAAGCATTTTTATGCCACCTAAGACAAAATTCTCTATGTATGAAGATTCCCTCATGGTCACACGTTACATATTCTCTAAAAACAATTACCACCAAAACACCTTCTTCAAAAATAAAGTCATGACAAAAAAGGAAATTACAACAGGATTATTGATTATATATTCTTCTTTGAAACTCATACCTAACTAAACATTTCCCATCTATCTTTCTCTCCACAAGTTCATTGTAACCAGAAAGTGATAAATTTTTTGTCATTGATTATCAAAGTTTAAGCAAGCCAAATCTATGGTAGCAAGTTTTTCCCTATGCTTAGCTGATGGCAATTGGTATTTACCAAGAAACATATCATCTATATGATGTTTTATTTTAGAAGTCTTGTTCAGCAAAACTGTCTAATCATCTAATCTCTGTAGTTATAATAGAATTATTTATTCTTTGTTTATAACTCTGCATTTTTTTTTGGCACAACAAAACATGTGGCCACTTTCCTAGATTACAAGATCTGGGAACTCAGACCTAACCTAGAATGAAATGGTTTGCTGCTGCTGTTGTTGTTTGTTTGTTCTTTTGATCCTTAACTTGTCCCAAGCCTATTTCCTCCTCCAAGTACCATTATGTGCCTGCAACCCAGGAAAGCTCACTGCACACCTTTTCTAACCTATGCAGCCCTCACTACTCCACAGGGGAGGGGGCACATTCTGTTCTTTGTTCTAACTCTATTATATCTTTCTGGCAAAACAACCTCAACCATCTCATTACATTTTCTGTCAACTACACTAGCTTTCTAAAACTATGTAAATCAATTCAGAAATTCTGTAAATTCATTCCTTCATCTAAACAATATAATTTTATGAAAGTCCATCTTCATATTGATGTGCAAAAGAAAACAAAGCCCAATAGAGTGTGCTGTCTACCAAAAAGCAATCACGCTAGACTACAGACAATGAGGATCTCTCCATCACAGTCACACCATGCAAGATATATGAGGAATATAGCAGTGACAAATATGAGACTGCATTAGCAATGTAATTGCAGTCGGCAATTATAATTTTTATTCTTCTATAATATATACATATGTATTTATTTATTTATCTATTTATTTATTTATTTATTTAAGAAAGGGTCTCTCTATGTAGGCCTGGGTTGCTTCAAACTCTTCCTGGACCTCAAGTGCTATACACACACGTGTATTTCTCAGACAATGCTTGAATCCAGAGAAGCATAGGCTGTTGCCTTTGTTACCAGACAGCTGTATAGAAGATCACATGAGAAAATAATGTGATGCCCACCCCTGAGGACAAGAAAATGGAGAGATGGCTCTTCTTTGTCGCCTAGTTTTTAAAGCTGTTTAGCTGAAGAGGTTCCCTTGCATTGTTCAAGGATTCTTCTAGATTGAAAACGTACAGTATCTGTAATAGTGAGATGAAAATACAGAAGTTTCACTCATGAGTATCCATGACAAGTAGAGTGATTCATAAGGACTTTAAATCCATTGTTCCTCGTTGAGGGTTAATTTGACTATGGTGAAAACATCTGAAGCTTTCTAAGACATTCAATGTATTAATTTCTTATTTTTACATTGGAATTGCTTTTTTCATGTTTTAACTAAAACAGTAATGACATGTGAATGACTGGTAGGCACCACACACTGTGTTAAGGATTTTTTGTACACTGGCTTATTTGTTTGTTAGAAAAAAAAAATATTGGTTCACATCTTTTAGTTTGGATTGATATGCAGTCATTTCTGCCCATCCTGAGTGGGAGGAACAATAAGGATGGAGACACTGGACCTGATTCCCTCCTCAGTATTTCTGAATCCTTAATCTGATCTCTTCTTAGGTCCAGGGTATGCTTACATCTCTGGAAGCCTTGCCTATTAGTGCTATGAACATCTTATACATGTGTAATTTAAAGACCATTCAATGCTTTTAACCTTTTATATTACAAAACATCCATAAAGTACCTCTTAAAGATCAAGGAATAATTTTTAACTAAATTAGCCATTTAGCCACTAAGCAAGCCAGGAATTTTAGACTCTTCAGCTTTCAGAATATACCTATGTGCCCTCTTGCTCAGAAAACCTTTCTTCTATCCTTTGTGATAATAACTTATTAGCAATTCATTGGAGAGTCAAAGGAATGAAGTCAGGTTCTCATATTCGCCAGGCAAGCCTTGTACTGTGGAGCCCCACCTCCGGCTCTTAATGTGTTTTTATGTTTTCGTTACCTGTTTCTAAATCCACAGGTTAAATATTTAGTATTATTTTTTTTTCAAAATTTATGTAAGATGAAATAATATTTTAAATATTCCTTGGTAGCTTGTTTATGACAACTTCCTGTGTTCTCAGAGTTGTCATTTCCAGTGTGACAATGGACTCCTTTTATTTTATTTGACTGACCTCTTGCTGCTGGAAGTTGGGTAGATTCTGCCCAGGATTTGCTACATGAAATGGGTTGGGATGTTATGTGCATCTTCAACTGTGTTGAGTAATACCACAGAAGTCCCTGAACCTGCCGCCGTGAACCGCCAGCATTTTCAGAGCATGCCTACCACACAATATTTTTTATAAGTACTTCGTCTTCTTAGTTTTGCATGTATGGCGGTTTGCGTAGGTTTTGCAAAGTTATTAACCGCTAATGTTGTCTTTGACCACAGCTTGTCTGATCCCAGTGAAACAGTTCCCTGTTAAGAAGAAAATAATCATTATCTTGGAAAATTTGGAAAAATCTTCATTGTCTGAGTTACTGGGGGACTTTTTGGCACCATTGGAAAATCGCAGCACTGAAAGCCCATGCACTTTCCAAAAAGGTAAGGGATGGAGAGAACAGGCTAACCAGGAAGCCTGTGTGGTATCAGACCAGTGGTTGGGGCCTATACTTGGTTTCTAGGTTCTTAGCTTCTTATTCAGGAATGGAACAAAAACCCACATTGTCACAAAGTCAGAAGGAAACTTTATCCAAAACCAATAGTATAGATTAAGAAGGATGCATTCTTAAGATTTATGGTGGACCACAGGAGTGGAGCTCAAGGGTTCTGATTATTGTTTAAGGTGTTGTTGTTGTTGTTGTTGTTGTTGTTGTTGTTGTTTTGAATGAAGTTCAAAAGAAGTTTGAGTTTGGCTGCTAAGAGGGGGTAGCCTGGATGATTCTCTACTTTGATGAAAAGATTCGTATTCTATAAGCTTTCCCTCATTCTGTATGCCCCCTCCCACAATGCACCTGATTTTAAAACAGCTCTAATTATGTGCAGGGATAAGAGGGTAAATAGAGAATTCTCCCTAAAAGTTTGCCTGACACAGTTTTACCACTGTCAAGTACTCAGCCCCAGTCTAGGCTGAATCTGGCATTACTCATGATGCTTGGGTTGTGTTTCAAGATGGGTTTGGATAGAAAAAGAGCCTTTCCAAGAGGGTTGTTAAGGATAGTAAGTTATTTCCAGTGTTTAAAACAGGTATACACCCAGCTCAATGCAGGGGGCAACTTCTAGGTTGCTAGACACGTAGTTCGGAGAGGGCTTCGTGTCTAGCCCAAGTCAAGAGAGTCCCAAGTTGTTCATTTATTATCCTTGCCTGTCTTGATATCAGCCTTAACCTTTCTGTCTTCAAAGGGCATGTTATGTAATTCATGTTCTTGAATTTGCATTTGCACAAAACATAAATGGCCGAGGTTGAATCATGCTCGGTTGTTTTAGGGAACGGAACATCCGAATGCTATTATTTCCACGAGAACTGCTTTCTGGTGGGAACCATTGCCAAGGCCTGTCTCCAGGGCTCTGACCTGCTGGTACAGCAACACTTCCGCTGGGTTCAGCTGCGCTGGGATTGCGAGCCCATTCAAGGACTGCTTCAGAGGTTCTTACGAAGGAAAGTAGTCAGCAAGGTAACACAAGCAGAAGCTGCAACTGGTTGAGGTGGGAGAGGGGTGGTCTTAGCTGGGCTTGATTTCCACTTCCTGTGTGGCTGAGGACTAGGATATTTTGTTACTATCCGGAGTCGTACAGAACGAAGGATGTGGAATTCACAACACCGTCTGCACCAGACAAAGAACAACAGCGTAGCTTTTAAAATTTCATTATCTGAGAATGTGTGTAGAAGTTGTAATAGTTCGGGGATAATACATGTACAAGAAAAAGTTAACTGGTTTTACGGATGTTATCAATAGTTCTTAAGAAACCTCATCAAGCTCCAAAAATTAAAGAAAGTTAGACTTGAAAATTAATCACTCAGCTTAAGCAAACTCACTAATGTCTTGGAGCCCTGAGGACATCACTTAACTAATGCCGTTTTAATGGACAGCTTTTAGACGATGATGGTAAATGATTGAGTGAACTTCTTTTAAGAATAAAAATATTTATTTTATAGTCTCTCACATATGAATATAGCCATGTTGATTAAATGTAAGATATTAGTAGTAGTAGTCTGAGACTGGACTGATATCTGAGTGTTCTTCAGAGCAGATTTGTTGCCAAAGAACTCCATTTGGTTTTCTCATGTAATCCTGTACACTGGTAGCATTTAGGAGACAGTGGATACTGCCCATATGTTCACGAGTGTAGGGCTATCCATGTGTGCATGACAGCCTACCAATGGTAGCCATGTCTCCAAAGTAGAGTGACTTCTTCCCTTGGCAACCATTAAGGGCTACTGGCTCCTCTGCCAGTGGTAGAGCCTTGGGACCGTTCCTCATTAATGCTGGGACTTTGACTGGCTAAATCTTGTGCAGGTTTCTTGAATCTACTTTAATACTATAATTTTTTGAGTAAAGCAACACTATATGGATTGTCTTTCTTAAAAATTACAAACGTCATGAGTATTTCTGACTTTCCAACAATTGGGAATTTTCCTAACAGTACATAAGTTTTTGTCTTTTGGAGAAATCTCTATACCACCAAAAGGAAACTTGATGTTATCAAGTATAATTTTTAAAAGCTTCTATTAGATGACAGAGTTAAATTTTCACTCCTAAAAATTTGAAAACAAATTCCTTTATACTTATCACATGCATTTTGGAAAATTCAGCATATTAGCTGAGATCTCCCTTTTAAGGAAACTGTTTAAAAACTAAAGCATGGTCCAAGGCAGACATGCCACAGATCCAGACCTGTTGTCGTCACACGCGCGCGCGCACACACACACACACACACACACACACACACACACACACACACACGTGAAATAGTCATCATTTTTATCTCATTGGTTCAAATTGTTTTTAAAGTTTGAACACTTGCTTTTTACCATGCCTTGAGTTCTCTATATGTTTGGCAATAATGAATTCTTCCAGATATGATGCTTCAGGATTCGGGCCAAGTTTATCTTTACCTTACACTCCCTACATGCTGCCCTATTTTGTCTGGGTTTCATGCAGTCAGCATAGAAGAGTAGAATGTGTTCATGCCTTACATCTAACCAAACAGAACACATACTGCCCCCAAACATGGCTTCTGGCTTCTGCTTCTGCCTTTCTGTTGTTAGTTATGCAGACTTAGGACGCAGTTTATACAGTTTTTAAAAGTCATCACCCTTTGGAAAACTAATAGTAGCCATGCCATAGGAGATAAGTGGAAAGTGGTCATCAGAACCTCATGTGATGGGCAGCCTTGTAAATACAGGCCTGCAATGCCAGCTACCTAGGACAGGGAAGCAGCAGGATCATGAGGTGAAGACCAGCTTAAGTTAAAGAGTAAATTCATGGCTATTCAAAATACTTAGTGAGACCTTCTATCAAAATAATAAATAATAAAAATGCAAATGTCCAGGGCTATAGTTCAGTGACTGAGTACTTGGGTAGGAGACAAGAGGTCTGGATTTGATTTTCCAGGAAAACACATAAACACGCACACGCACATGCACATGCACACAAGTAGACGTGAAATGAACTCTACCAGCCATGTCTGAGATGCATCAGAAAGGTGTTTCCCACACATTCAGTAAAAATTTGCCACCACTGACCCAGGGCTGTGGAGTGAAGGAAGCCCTCTCCATCCTCACAAAGCTCATATTCTTACAGAAAGCTCTGAACAAGTCACCACTCTTGCCAACTGGACCATAGTAGTTTGTATTCAAGAGAGATTTTTAAATATATCACTTTATATATTTTAAATACAAATATCAAGCGATATATTTTAAAACATACTCAATGTGTGGGAGATCCACCTGCTCAGATGACTTCAGGTTGAGATGTCGAAATTCTGACTTTTTATGTTATAAAGGTAGCAAGATATCGCAGTTGTTTTAAAAGACATTGCATAACATAATAATTAAATTTTCTTAAATCATAAGAAGGCTTACAATCTCACAAACAAATCTCACTAAATACTCCTTCAACTCATAAAAACCTGAAAATTAAGATAAATCCTATGACTCGAATGCTTTCCCAATTCTTATACTCTATAGATAGTACAATTCTAGTTTAGCCATGCCACTGTGAAGTGGCAGCCGACATTGCAGCCAGAGAGCTTGGTGAGATTCAGTGATCTGGGCTCTGATAAAATCTTTACCCTCCCAGTAGGTTAAACTGGCTGGAGAGCAAGGTGCAGGGCTGCACCAGCAGCTCTCCAATGCTGGGTTTATGAGCACACACCATCACACCCACCTTTCTTACGTGGGTCTGGGATTGAACCAATGCCTTCAAGCTTGCATGGACTGCAAGTACTTTACTGATGCTATCCAAGCCCCTCAACATTTTGTTATTTGGGAATATCAGTAATCATTCTTCGACTTTTCTGTTCCACCAAGAATATTATTTCTGCCTCTCCTAGCTAACAAGTGTCCTTTATAGACAGTGAGAGATTGGCTTAAGTACTACTTTATTTCCTTCTTTTGAGTAAGGATAGAAAAAGCTTGCATCTATACATAAAGATGATCTGTCTGGACAGGATCCTAGGTTAATGAGCCTGGCCCAGATAATTTATTTAACAGATGGCAAAATGTATCAGCAATCCCAACAGGGCAGTATTTAGAGTGCCTTGGTGTGTGGCTGGCTATCCTCCCTAATGCCTCCCAGCCCACAGATCTGATGGCTGACTCTCAGGATACACCTTTTCTTTTACGTTCTGTAGTTTGTAGTTTGTAGCTGAGCTGCAAAGCACAGAGGAGTGTAGCTCAGTGGGAAACTGAGTTAGTGTGCAGAGGCTTGGGTTCCATCCCTAGCCCAAAAGTAAAACCAGGAAAACCTGACTTTGCAATGTTTTATTTGCTTTAGACGTGATGAGTGGTGCTTAGAAACAGAAGGCATACAAATATCAATATACTGTGACATCTAAGTTTCTAAGCATCTCTGCCAAACTGTGCTTATGCCAAATGGGTACGCATCAAGGAAATAAAATCATGCAGTAACTGTAAGACTGATTTCTCAGAAAGACCCCTGAAGGAAACACCAGCCTTTAATGTACTGTCAAATGATAATTACTGTTCCCACAACAACCATTTTGCACATGAGACGTTCTCTATAAGCAACATCCAGACTTGGAGAGATAGGTAGGAGTAGAAATTATGTTTCATGATGAGGATATAGCATGCCGTCCTGAAAAAGCATGGAAGGAATCGCTCTGCTTGCTAGCTGCCTCTCTGGTCCCTCCCATACAGCTAAGTCTGATTTCTCCTTGCTTACTTATGGTTGAGCACAGGGAGCACTGTTTGAGCAGAGGTCAGCAACAGTGCTAATGTTAGCAGCAAAAGTAGCTTAGTGATTATCAGTAACATTCTAAAGGTTTTTGTGTGATATTTTTTATATGTATGGAAGTTTTGCCTGCATGTATGTCAGTGTACTGCATGCATGCAGTGACTGTGGAGGTCCAAAGATGGGTTGCCCTGAGACTGGAATTACAGTTGTGAGTGGCTGTATGGGTTCTGGGAATCAAACTCAGGTCTTCTGTGAGAGCAGCCAGTGCCCTTAACCACTGACCCATCTCACTAGCTCAACAACCTATTCTTAAGTGCAGTATTCTCCTTTTTATTTCTAGTAGATACTGTGTGTGAGCACCATTTTTTCTCTATTAGAAGTAGATGTCTATAGTTTCTTGAAAGTTGCTAAGAGTAAATCATGAATGAATGCACTGTTAAAAGTATTTCCCGTATATAAGATGGTGGCTAATCATTTCACAGTGTAGCGTACTCAAAACATCACACTACATCATAGGGAGAATTATTTTCCAACTATACCTTAACATAAAAAAGTAAATAAACCCTAGCCTTGGCTTTACCACTTCTTAGCTTTGTAACCTTGAGTAAGGCATCACCTCTTTGGGCCTCACTGTTATGAATATGTAAAATAGGGTCAAATACCCAGGTGGGAGATCTTGGGGCACACTTGTGACACTGATATGTGCACACGTCAAGAGTGAACATGTTAGTTTCACTAGGCACCAAGTTTGCTTTTGCAGAATCCTCCTACATCTACCCAAGCAAAGGTAAGGTCAAGTTCAACTAGATTTGGGCTTTATGGGTTATATTTTTAATTTTGGACTTTAAAACAAAAACAAAACATTGTTTTTCTAAGACAGAGTCCTGTTTTCCACTCATCTCTAGTTCAGAGGTCAGCTGCCAGCACCCTGTGATCCTGTATGTAAGATTGTGGACTGGGCTCTGTCTGTCTGGAGGCAGCTCAACTCCTGTCTGGCCCGCTTGGGTACACCGGAAGCACTTCTTGGACCAAAGTATTTCTTTTCTTGTCCAGTAGTCCCAGGACATGCCCAAGCAACAGTGAAGTAAGTGCCAATTTTTATTTACCTACTAAAAGTAGAGTTACAGTACGCTTGTCAGCTTTAATTGTCAACTTGACACAGCCTAGACTCATCTGAGAGGAAATCCTTGACAGAAGAATTACCTAGAGTAAGTGGGCCTCTGGAAGATTACTTTCACTATTAAGTCATACAGGAGTCCCCAGCCCACTATGGGTGTTACCATCCCTAGGCAGGCGGCCTTGAATTGTATAAGAAAACTAGCTAAGGGGGCTGGAGAGATAGCTCAGCAGTTAATCTCCCTTTCTGTTCTTCTGCACCTGAGTTTGATTCCCAGCACCCACAAGGCAGCTCACAATAATCTGTAACTCTGGTTCTCAGGGATCCAACAACTTCTGGCCTCCCTGGAAACCAAATGCACATGTTACACAGATATATATGTGAGCAGAACACCCACATGCATTAAAATAAAATAACTCTTATGAAGAAAGGTAGCTAAGCACAAGCCAGTGGACAAGCAAGTGTTTCTCTACAGTTCTTGATTTCTCTACAGCTCCTCTTTCAGTTTTTTGGCCCTGACATCACTGATGTTGTGACCTGGAAGGTGAAATAAACCCTTTTCTCCCCTAAGTTGCTTTGGTCATGGTATTTATCACAGTATCCAGAGAAAAATAGGACACATGGTGAATTTAGTATGTTTGAAACTGTGACTGCTGACAAGACTAATTTTGCTACCTCCTATCATTGGCACAGAGTACCAATTCTGTCAAAAGTGGCCATGGCCTGTCAGTCATTTGTACTTTCTAAGTAATTGTGCTTTTGCTAAGATCAGTAGCAGCTATTATCTATAAATGCCAATTCACAAACACACACTCAGGACTCTTAAGAACCAATTTTCAGCCTTTCCCATGGGGAGTGTATCTCTGCACAGGAACTGTGTAGCATAGAGAGCTTGTCTTGTTAGCAATCTGATGCTATGACAGCTTACTGCGGCTAGGTTATCGAGTGAGAGGCATGATGTTGTCACCCACAGCCAGCATAAAGACTGGGCTATATGTTTACATAGATTTCCCTCAGGTCCTCTGGGTGACACATTGTGACGGAGGTAATGCTGTGTTTGTATTATAGCTCTGAATGTTCCCCTCCTCATCCTCCACCAAAGAGAAATGCTGGACTATCTGTCCATTCTTTTTTCCTGGAAAGAAAACACTATAATCTCCTTTGTTCGGCATTTTGCTCTGCAAGAGACATTATGTCTGTTTTTCAAGTGTGGGGAGATAGTACAGGCCAAAGGATGAGATGTGTAGAAATGCCTCAAATTGTCACCTGTATAAAGACCAAACCTGTCTTTATACACTCAGCACTCACCTGTAGGTAGCTATAATTTTGAATACTAGAATCTTGGGAGTTGAGGGTGTTGGGAAGGTGGGGTGTTTGCCTAATATATTCAAGGCCCAGAGTCCAGGAAGGGAGTGCTTGTCTAGAGTACCAGAGCTGTCTGTATACACTATTGCTTTATTATTTTTCTTGAGTTATTTGTAATTGAGCACTAATGACTATAATAAATCAGTGCTTTGATAACTTTTAGGAGTGCTTGTAATTGTACGGCAGTATCCGATAGCATTGAAAATGTTTCTATCCTCAGAGACATCGTTTTGTTTCTATATCCTTGAATTATATTAGCTGGTTTTGCTTTTTGTTTGTTTTGTCAAACTGAGTATCTAACTAGGTCTTCATACACAGGAGGCAGGTTCTTGGGTGCTCTGAACTGTTAATGTGGCAAAACCACTGGCATTGTAATTAGCACTGATGTAGCTTACAGCTAAAATAAAGAGGTACGCCTGAAGCCACAGCTGGATGGCCCAGTTCTCTGCAGGGCTGCGCCATGTGGCTATACATGGGTAGTGAGGAGTTCCTACTTTGAGGCAGACATTTAATTTTTCAGTGATCCATCTCTACTTACATGTTAAAATACATAGGCATCAAACAAATGTAAAACATTTAGACACAGGTTTTATAGAAATATGTTTTTTTGAATAGATGCCTTTTCATATGCCTTCAGTTCTGTATCTTTATCACACAGTCATTCTTTCTGTAGATACTTACTACTGATTCCAGGATTAAGACAGGCTTAAACATTATTAGGATCATTTGAAATACTTTGTTCTTGAGACAAATTCAAACTGCTTTGATATTGGATAATTTCATTTATTATACAACTAACCCTCAAAGGTAACCCAACCAAGAGAAACATGCCAGGTAATTTTCTTCAAAGTTTTCAGGTCTGCTGCTTCTGTGAACTTGCATGCAGTTTGTAAGAGACTTGCCTCTTCTTCATCTTTGCAAGGTGGATGTCTAAGCTGTGGAATGCCGTCATTGCTCCCAGAGTTCAAGACGCAATATTGTCAAGAGCTTCCATGAACAAACAACCTTGTGCTGGGCAGGCAGCTTCTAAAAAGCACCCTAGCCAAGGACAGCAGGCTGTGGTGAGGGCTGGTCTCAGCATTCTGCTTAATAAAGCCGTTCTGCATGGCTGTCCCCTTCCCAGGGCAGGTATGTAGGGCTGTGCATGAACAAACACATTTATATTCTCTCGATCACTGTTTGGAATTCGTTTCTATGAAGTATTCCTTTGTCTCCTTGTGACAAAAGAAATGAATGTACTACTCATAGCATTGTACCAGAACTCTTTCGGTTTTGAATTACTGGCATGTATTTGGATTCTAGACCTCCAAGTACAGTTTGTGCTGGTCCAGTCAACTCCAGCTTGGTTACTGTTAAGAAAACCTATGAGTTAAGACTTGGTAATTTATTTTAAGTCACTGGACAAAGCTGTGTTGTCTCCCCTTCTTCTTAGAAAAGTGTGGCTTGTGTTGTTTCAGAGCTGGACCAGCAGATAGCAGACTTCAAAGGGGGCAGTTTCCCTCTGTCAATAGTTTCCAGTTACAGCAAGAAGAAAGGAGAGAGTGGAGCCTGGAGAAAGGTGAACACCAGTCCTCGCAAGAAGCCTGGGTTCTTCTCTTCACCCACGTGGAACAAGCCAGACCTGAAGCCCGAAGGTAGGAGGTGGGAAGCCTGCAGGATCCAGGTTCTGAGTGCAAGTGGGCTTGTATTATTAAAACTGCATTCTTTCAAGGCCCCCCAAGTTGCTCAGCTTACACTTGCCTGGCATGAACCATGTAAGTGTTTTCTAAAACACAGCTGGGAGCCTTTGACCCAAAGGTCAAAGATAACACTTTCATACCAGAACTGGAAAATTCATCTTCAGCTTGTTAATTGTTATTTTAAAAATGTATTTGTTGTCTTGATCTCCACAATTAAATTCGTCATCTTTATGATATTTTGCTCTTTTTACAAACATGTCATTCCTCAGTTGAACTTAGCTTAAAAGAGTACATGTGCAGGTATATTTGATACAAAAGTAGGGTGTTTCTTCGTTTCGAGTATTGTTTTCCTGTATGGTGTGTTCAGGGTCAGGTGCCATTTAAGGTGCTGGATATTGAGTAGGAAAAGCAGCCAGAAAGTCTTCATGGACTTAAAAAGTGTGACTAGCTTGAACTAAGTAATTACCTAAGCTATAAGCATTGTCAACATATGCTGTAATGTGACAACCAGAATCAATACAGAGAATAAGGAAGAAATAGTATATAAAACAGTAACTTAGAAATGTCAGCTCTGTGGTTGAGATGTTAATTAAGCCAGGCATGGTGGCACACATCTTTAATTCCAACACTGAGAAGGAAGAGACTGGCAAGCAGCTCTGTGACTCTGAGTCCAGCCTAGTCTATATAGGCTCCAGGTCATCTAGCCAGGATGATGTAATAAGGTCCTGACTCAAAAAAAAAAAAAGTTAACTAAAAATATAGATCATAGAATTTCACTGACTTAGAACTGTTTGTAGTATCAAATATACTATACTTCAAACCATGAACACTTTGTGAAAAATTGATAAAAAGGTCTTTTAGCAGTGAACACTGACTTGGGGATATAAGTTTCCAAATCCAGGAACAAATTTTGCAAAGAATATAAGTTATTTATAAGTACTTGGGTTATTTTAACTTTATTAACAATAATTCTTTCAAATTATTAGATTGGATAATTGCAGTGCTTCAGTTGGTTTTTGTGGTTTTGGACAGAAATGTTTGGTGGGAGAGTTCTTGCCTACTATGTGCAAGTGGCAAGAGAAGCAATGAACCCTATCAGATCCCTGTGGAGTTCCAAATATGTAGTGAAGACCACCCATTCTCTGAATAATAATAATTACTTAAAAAATTAAAGTTTTACAAGTACATTGTGGGCACCACATGCAGCAGCAGGTAACACATCAAAATCTGCACATGATTAGAGATTACTCTCATGAAATGGCAGGTACTTGCTCCTCTTTTGGCAATTTGGGAATAAAGACCTAAATATATCAATAGATCAACTACTGAGCAGAGGGGCCATTGATAAAAACAAATGGCAGGTCTCCTAAATTGAGCCTCTGGTTGTTTTAATTCTATTGACCTCAGCATAATATCCGTAAGCAAACCAGTTATTCCCCTAAGTCTTAACTACTCCTGTGTTGGAAACTACACCAGAGCCACTGTTCTGAGAATACTTCCACACAAGTTGGATGCCAATCCAAGCCCAGTACTTCAGAGTCTAGAATCTGGCTTTTACAAAGGTTATGAATGCACATGAATAATGATCCATCCTATTGACAATGGCTGTTTTTCAACAGGTATGAGAAACAAGACTATACCACATCTGAATATTAACAGAAACTCCTCTCTGTCAAAGCAACAGTAAGTTCCATTTCAAGTGTCACTTTCATCAAAGAAAACTTGAGTTCAATTATTAACTAACTTTAATTAAAACTTGAGCTGAACAATTAATTAACTTTATTTTAAGTATTTGATATATTGCTAGCATTATTTTGTGCAGCTATTTTAAGATTAATAAGATTTTAGAGTAATAAATATCATTAACTGAAAGACAATGCATTAATAAAAACTTTAAATGAAATTCTGTTGAGTTCCATAAGCATAATATAAAACCCATTTTTTTTAGTTTGTTAAATAAAGTTAGAGAACTAGGTTTCATTTTTTTTTAAGATTGATTTATTATGTGTACAGCATCCTGCCTGCATATATAACCGCATGCCAGAAGAGGGCACCAGATCTCATTACAGATGGTTATGAGCCACCCTGTGGTTGCCGGGAATTGAACTCAGGACCTCTGGAAGAGCAGCCAGTGCTCTTAACGTCTGAGCCACCTCTCCAGCCCCTAGGTTTCATTTCTTAAATCAAGCTTTATCATTTAACAGATCTATAAGAAGGCTTACATTTGTGAACATTTTGACCAGTGGTTCTCAACCTGTGAGTCACAATCCCTTTTGTAGATTAAAGGATACTTCACAGGGTCACCTAAGACCATTCTTCATATCAGATACTTACACTATAATTCATAAGTTGCAAAATTACAGTCATGAAAGAGCAACAAAAATAACTTTATGGTTGAATCACTACAATAGGAAGAACTGTGTTCAAGTGTCCCATCATAGGAAGGTTGAAAACCACTGATTTAGACAATCGATCAATAACTTTTTTAATGCTAGATTTACAGAAACAGCATGGCTTGCTTACCTCTAAGTACGGTGTTTATAGTGATCATTTTAGGTATATTCCTCTTATGGTATTGTTGATTATTTCAGCTATAAATATTTTGGATTATAAAGAAAGGTTTAGTTAATTATAGGATAGAAATATTTGGTTAGTTTGCAAATAAAATGCACACCATGTATCTTGTTCATAGTGTTACAGAGAGAGGTAAATAAGATTGCATGTTATATGACTTTCCACCAAGACTATCACATACCAAAGCTTGGGTAATATTCCCCTAACCCTCAGAAGTAGTTTTAAGTTTCTTTCTCGATTGAGAGAACTCAGGACCTGAACTAATAAAAAAAAATAATCAGACTGACTTTGGCATGGCTGATTCAAGTTTAAAATAAATTTTTGTTCCAGTGTATTATACTAACACATGCTCCCCTCTCCCCACCCCGGCCCCCCAAACAGCTGCTTATTACTTTTTATAAGCTTTTTATCAATTTTGATTCAACTATAACATTTCTACCTTCTCTCCTTACAAACCACTAGTTTTCAACCCATGGGTTGCATCCCCTTTGGGATTGCATATCAGATATCCAGCATATCAGATATTTACATGATGATTGACAGCAGTAAAAAGATAGATACAGCTGTGAAGCGGCAACAAAATAATTTCATAATTGTGGATCACCACAGCATGAGGAATCCTATTAAATGTCGCCGCTTTGGGGAGGTTAAGAACCACTGCTCTAAACCCTCCCACTCTCCTTCCCAGCATGCTCTCTCTTTTCTTTAGGATTCCTAACCATTACCTGCTCCGTCTGTATAATGTTACTGTATGTATGCATTTCTATACGTGTGTATTTTTATGTATGTTTTACATTGGTTCTGCTATTCCCTGGAGAAGACTACCTCTCCCTCGTTCAGCTTTCATTGAGTGCCTGTAGTTCTTTGTGTAGGACTGAAGCCTTGTGGGCTCTTCCCTGTCTATGTTGGCATGCTCATTGCTGTCTTCCTTGTTCAGCATTTGGGCAGGAATGCTGGTAAACCTCTGTGGCTTTGACTTCACTGTGTCAGACCTAAGTGATAGAGAAAAGGGAGAAAGAAGATTAAAATAGTCTACACCTGCATAGTTTATTTTGTGGAAAAACAACTGTTATCCAACTAAGAGTTTCTTGGCTGGAAGTTAATGACATCTTGAGAAAACCAGGTAGTATCCACATCTCTTGGTATAGGGCCGCTGTGGCACTTGATGACCTTTACAAGTTACTTGGGAGGATATTGGAAGCTCTTCTTCATCTCAAGGTTCAGAAGGTAGAGTGTCTAGAGTTCTCTACTTGGTAACTGGCTTGTTCCCATTTTTGAAAAAACTCTCCTCTGGTCTTTGTATTAGGTCCTTAGAGAATGATCTATCTGTGACATTGACTTTGGACCACAGACTCTCTTTGGGTTCAGATGACGAAGCAGATCTGGTCAAGGAACTCCAGAGTATGTGCTCCAGCAAATCTGAGTCTGATATAAGCAAGGTAAGAATTCCCTAGGCTCAGACTCAGGCTCTGTCCAATAGAGACAAGAGGATGCTGGGAGCCATATCTTAAAATGCAGCCTCCTAAATGAAATGTCTTATCATGTATCATTGTTGATGCTATAAATCAAATCATTCTTTGCTTTGTTCAGAATATTCATTTTTCCCAAGCCTTTGGATAGTAGGGACTTTTGTTGTTCTCCCCTGAACTTAAAATTCTGTATCTATTTGAGCAGTCTTTTGATTTGGGGAAGATTTTTTGTGTGTGCGATATGGGGAATCAAACCCAGGGTTGGCATGCTAGATAAGTGTTCTACCCCTGAGCTGCCTGTCTTTTTGTTTTGATACAGATTCTCTCTGCTATGGTAGCTTAGGCTTCCCTTGACCTCAGTGTCTCTCTCCATAAGTAGCTTTATACAAAAGCCTATGTTTGACTTTCTCAGACATTATCAACACCAATTTTGGTACATAAGTTATCGGTAAGATACAAGCTTCATAGCAGATCCAGGTTATAGACAGAGTTGTAGCAACATTCTTTCCAAATAAGAAAAAGGGTAGTCCTGTATAATATGTACTGTCATGGTCTTTAAGCTGTGAAACTTGAGAACCAGATGTAGAAACCAGTTTCTCAAAATCTCAAAGAAAACATTAATAGCATCAAGTTGAACCTGTTTCGGCACTCTTATGTCTGGGCTACATTTGACCAAGACTCCTTTAGGAACGCTTTTACTTGGAAGGGAGCAAAGACACTCACAATGTACTGGAGATCCAGTGACAGACTCAGCTATTTCAGATGAACACTTAAACTCTCTAGGAAAAGTAAAAGTGACTGCCTTATTCGACCTTACTGGAAATGAGCTAAAATTCTTATCTACAGGAAAAATGAGATGAGATAATGAGGCATACTAAATTTTTTTGTTTGTTTTGTTCTAACTTGCCAAGTAGATTCTTTTTTTTTTTTTTTTAATCTTCTGCTTTTCATGAGAGATACCTTTTTAATAGATTCTTTGTCTTTGGTATATAAAAAAATAACCTTTGAGCAGGACAGAGTCTGGAGACATCTTTCCTAGAGGTATTCAAGGTTAGGGAAGTGGGTGTCTGCTCTTCTGTGGCTTTTCCATGGTGGAGTTTGGCTGTGTTTCAGGTGAGCCACAGTGTAACAGTGGAGGTTGGACTTGGTGGGCTGTGTCTTTTCCAGATTGCGGATTCCAGGGATGACTTAAGGAAGTTCGATAGTTCAAGAAACAACCCTGCCACATCAGCACCTGTCAACCTGAGGAATCCAGTGCCACAGAAGGTAAACGATTTTATGTCCAAAATGAGAGAAAAAAAGGTTTGTTGTGGAACTGACTTTTTGACTCAACTCTGTAATTTACACGGAGAGAAGAAACAGGAAAAAGTATACATGAATCAATTAAGATTTTAAAATGTTCGGGTAATATGCTGGTCTAACTTTTTCTTACCGTTTGATATTATATTTCAAAATTTTGTGGTTTATCTTAGTCTTTGTTTCCAGTTTTGTTTGACAAACAGTGTAAGATTTCTTGCGTCTGGTGAATCTTGAATTAAACACAACAAAGGGTGAATGCTAACAAAATGATCTTAGACTTAGACACTTACAAATTCTCCTTTTCTTCAAGTTTTAGTGAGAGACAGTCTTTCAAAAATCAAGTCAAAGAGGCAAACAAAAGGGCCAAGGTTGTGTGGATTGTGTTAGTCCACATAAGGAACAGAACAACTTGGTCTTCTGGGTGAACAGAAACATTGGATGAAATCCTACCATCCGTTGCTTTGGGAGGATCTATAGGACCCAGAAGCACTTATGTGGAAATAATACATGGTCTGTATTTAATAAGCTCTGTTGAGTTCCTGTTCCCTTCCTGTTCACATCTAGCCCCACAATGGCTTACAAAGACCTGTGTGTGCAAGGGCAGGTGGGGCAGGTTTTAAAGTGGGCATGGTTTAACTATCCAGTGACTAATCTTCAGCTTGTTATCCTACAGTCCTGGATCCACAGCTCCTACTGCTGTGATTCATTAGTTCTGGTTAGTGCTGTCTGTATTGAAAGGAAGGAAGTGGGCTGAAGGCCTTAATAAAATATATAACATGCTATAAAGACCTCTCTCCCTGCCAGGAGAAGGTTTACACAGTTCTTGTGTCCTTACTGAGCATTTGTTTGAAAATATTTTATTCAGAGTTTGTCTTTCTGCTACCTTTAAATCCTTAATTAACTGTCCATGTGTGAGAGCTTCTTTGAGCTTTGAATGGCTCCCTAGAACCATTCCTTAGGATTCATTGTATAGCATAGAGGAACGGGCCCAGAGCATCTCAAGAAATGCAATAATGAACACTAACGAGCAATTCCCCCCTAGTTCCAAGTCATATATATATATATATATATATATATATATATATATATATACACATTTATATTTATATAAATATAATATAAATATAAAAATATAAATATATTTATATAAATGTATATGTGTGTGTGTATATATATATATATATATATATACATACATTGTTGTCTTTCACTGTAGGAATGGCTCAATAGTGGAGTGCTTTCCTTTCTTAGCACAGATAGATCTTTGGGTTCAAACTCCTACACTGAAGAAAAAAAAATGTTAGACAATGTTGCTTTTTGTTTAAATGTCTTATTTTTCTTTTATAAGCCATTGCCCATAAGAATATAGTATTGAAAATGATGCAGGCAACAGACAGATACAAAGCTTGGTTTTAGAAGGGAGCTTAAGGTATCCTTTATCCTGCCTTGCCTCTTAAGATCTATGTGCAGTTGACTGCCAGTTTTAGGATAGCTGCATCCTGATTTCTTTCTTTTTCGAAGTGAAGGCACCTGGGAGGGTTGGGGAAAGATGCTTTTCTAGAAGATGCTTTTCTCAGGAGCTGCCAGCAGAGGGCGAAATGCCCCAGCTGTCTGGAAGCTGGCAAAGTCCTTCCTTCTCTATCTTGTTTACAACTCACCCAGCATTTCTTGGTTCCATGCCCAGTTTCTCCTCTTATCAGGAAATAACTCCCTTTAGAGGTGAGAGCGCTCTGGATTAACTGAAATTACTTTCTCCTTCATGACCAGAAGGCATACTCCATCAAGAACCCGCTCCTCCTGGCTCTGTGTAACTCTCTGACAGTGAAGGACTATAACTGTTTGTTAATCAAAACAGCAAACTATGTAAATCATCAATATAAATGACAAATACTGTGAATGTTTTTCTATTTTCTAAATGACGTAAGATCAGATTAATCTTCATCTCTGGGGGCAAAATGTAATGACATCCACTTTAAGGGTTTTTTTTTTTTTTTCTCTACTTCCTGAACTTTGCCCTCTAAATGTTCTGGTGTGATTAGAGGAAGGTACAGACAGGACCCTGGATTCTCATGTGTAGCCAAGCATGATATCCAGTGCTCTAAGATGTAACTTTGTCTGTCTTTACTTTCTAAACACCTTCTTTATTCCCACATATATTTTCAGAGGGGCTACTATTCAGTCATCTAACTTTTCCATGTGTGAATTGCATCTCTCTCCCTCCACCAGTTCTTTCTCTTCTCCTTCGACTCCCTTACCCCTGACACAGTCCTGTCTACCAGAGGCAACCTGTCTCCCTCCCTCTTTAGCGTCTAGAGAGATGCTTGAGAAAAATGCTCACTATTGAGGAATGGCTTACTCTGATTTAAAAATGGTTTATTCAGGTTACATATTTAAAACAACTTTAGGAAAATATATTAGAGTTTTTGTTGGAAGATTGTACGAGGGACCTTGGGAGCTTTAGGCTAAGAAGGTTTAAACAATCCTTAAAGATTCTGTTTGAGGATCTTTGGGAAAGATACCCTAAAACTATGCTTGGCTGCCAGAGTGTTGGGAACATCATGCCTTCACTCTCTGTAGCATATTTTCTGATTTACATACTCAGACCTTGACTTTCTGTGACTATACTAAGCCCCAGTGAGCTTCCATGGACTTAACCCTTCCTAATACCTCCAGAAACTGACTTAGCCTGGACTCCCTAAACATATTCTAGCTGTTAGAATTTTTAGTAATTTATGTAGTCATTCTGCTTGTCCTTGTGTTGTAGATCAAAAAACAGAATTAAAAATAATACACCATAGGGCTAGAGAGACGGCTCAACAGTTAAGAGCACTGACTGATATTTTAGAGGACAAGGGTTCAATTTTTAGTACCCGCATAACAGCTCACAGGTGTCTATAACTCCAGGATCCTAAACCCTTACACAGATATACAGACAAGTAAAACATCAATGTACATAAAATAAAAGAATAAACACCACCACATTATTTCCTTTCCCACTTGAGAACCTAGTACTTTATCAAAGATAATTCATCAAAACTGGTGAGATTTCCATTTTCATTCTATAGCTAGGTACTGTGTTTATTATTTTTTTTAACACGCTCCTCCTTTCTTTTGTTATGCTAGGGAGGAAATCCAGGCCTTTGCCGATGCTAGACAGTGGTGTACCACTAAATAACATATGTAGTCTACTGTATTTTAGACTAAATTATCACGTAAGGCCAATCCCCAACTTATAATCTTCTCAGCTTCATTGACTTCAGCATCAACATAGAAACACACCTCTGTTGTGACTGTGAGGGTGACTCTAGGAAGGTTTAACTCAAGAGGAAAGACACACATAGGAGGTAGATGGCTTCCAACCCATAGACAGAAGACCTGGCCTGAGTAATATAGGAAAGGTGAGCACAATACACAGTCACCATCCATCACTCTCTACTTCCTGACTACAGCAACCTTTCCCGCCTAACTCTGCATCCCTTCAGCTCTGAGCCATAGGAATCCTTCCTCCCCTCTGTTTCTTGGAATTCATCATAGCAATCAGAAGAGTAACCAATGGACCTTGCTAGGACAATGATTAAGCCCCATGATGTTCCGTTATGGTGTCTTGACTGTGATTTTACAGTTAAGTCTCAGGACAGGATTCTCACTATCCAGCACCCAACAAGCAGGGCCATATTAGTTCTGTTTTGTGTGACTTTGACCAAATACCTAACCAGAACAATGTAGGGGAGGAAATATTTGTCTCATGGTTTCAGGGGTTTTGGTTCAAGATCATTTGTCTCATGTACTTAAGCAGAACATCACGGCTGAGGGAGTTTGTGGCTGAGGAGAGCTATTTACTTTCTTTGTAAACAGGAAGGAAAGAGTGAGACAGAAGGACAGACAAGGATCTCCAAGGACCCACCCCTGGTGACCTACTTTTTGCTACCTAACCCCTACTTCTAGAGTTTTCTAGAAATTTCCAAACCAGTACTAGGAGCCAAGCATTCGGTTCCTAAGCTCGTGGAATGATGTCTCCTACTTAAACAATAACATAAGTACTTATGTCTCACAACTTGCTAGCATCCACAGGTTTTCAAAGAAAACTAGGCATGCTAAGATGATTGTGGTTTTCTTTCATCTTCTTCTGCACCAATATCGCGCTGTGCTGCAGTGGAGCACAGACTGGCGTGTGTATAACTCAACCCTCTTCCCAGGCTCGCTTGTGGTTTGCTGGTGCTAAAACAACAGAATGCAGCTATGAACTGATTCCCTAAAGAGAAAACCTGTCTGAAAGAAAATGCTTTTTCTCCCGAGCCACATCTTCTTTCCCCTACAGACGTTTGTGCTCTAGATCTCAGATTGCTCCTTCACTGCCTTTTACTCATTAGGAAAGTGTTGAAAGCTCCAGACAAAGGTAGATCAGAGTTGCTCGCAGCTGGCTGAGCACTTTGAAATAGCTGAGTCTGAAGACCTGGCAGCAGTGGATTTCACTTCAGTGATTTCAGGGTGGTTCAGTGGTCATATGGAGAGCTTATGAGGACTTTAATAGAGCATAAATGGAGGGGAGCGAAGATTTGGGGTAGACTTTCAAAAGGCCTTTAGTGACATACTTAGAACATACTTAGGAATTTAGGACTTCTGAAGCCAATGAGAACTTTAATCCACCCCCCCCTTACCCCATACTTTTTTTCCTCCACTAACACTGCCATAATTCCATAATTATTTACTGATTTTGCAAGGAACATTACACTAGGTAGAAGAGGAAGGCAGATATTAGAGATAACTGGTAACTCGTGCTCAGTTGAAAGAACAGTAGTAACCTGTAATGTGCCAAATGAGATGCCTTAGAAAGATTACATTTAAAAGGCAGGTTGAAGACCAATGATGATTCTGTTGATCGGTGGGTCTAAATGCAGTCCTCGAGCATAACTGAGAGCTAAGGTGCAAGCTAATCGGTTAGTGGCAATTCAACCAGAATGGGCAGTAAGGAAAAATCTCCAACTGTGTGAACCGAGAAGGCTCAGATCAGTGCCACCACTGTTGAAAAGAGTATCTTAAAGAGTTGAGGAAAGTTTTTAAGTTTGGATACACCTTATACATGTGGGAGATGTTTGAAAGCCATGCCCCACCCAAGACCATTAAATCTGAATCTTGGGAGACCAGCCTGTCAGCACTGCCCAAACTGATTTCAGGATTAGAGCTAGCATCTTTTGTGACTTCAGCCTTTCAAGAGGAGATACCACAGGCAGTTTGAGGCAAACTGTTGCCTTCCACTCCAAGTTGTCTTTATTTGACTGGTTAAACTCAAGTTTTAAATCGTTCAGTGATTGCATTGCTATGTGGGTGCATTATTACTATCAAAGCAGTGTTAACAGTCTCAGAGCTTTGCAGAGTTTAATACAACACAGGCCAAAGGACTGCTGTTGAATGAAACTGGGGAAACACTGGGGAATTCCACCTTCCTTGTTCTGACTGTACAGATGCTCTCAGCTAACTCTACATCAGGTTCCTTGTGGGAAAAATGGGGAATGTTGCCCAGGTGATTTCAGTGGCTCTGCCACACTAAACAGTCAGACCGGACTGTGTTCATGAAGATTTGAGAAACCTAAGGCACAGAATTGCTAAGCAGGGGCCTTCCTTTGCTAGAATGTACAGTCTGGTAGAGAAGGATGGTTTTCTTATGTTCTTTGTTGTATGCCAAACAACTGGGGCAGTGTTATCTTCTAGTAAAGGCTTAAAATCCATTTGTTAATATATAAAACTGTGAGTTAGCCAAAGTAACATAATGTGAAGATTGGCCCACAGAGTGCTTGGTTGGTGAGTTAGCTTTCTGTCACTAGGACAGATACCTAAGTTAAATTATTGAAAAGGGTGAAAGATATATTTTAGCTCATGATTGCAGCATTTATAGTCCATGGTTTGCCAGTTCTGTTGTTTCTGGACCTGTAGGAAAACAGAACACCCTGGTAGTCAAAAAGCACATAAAGAGTCAGAGGCCCTGAATACCTGTGACCTACTTAGTACAAAAAGAGGACTGACTCTTACTGGTTGGCCTCTTACATCCATTCATATGCACATCAACATGTAAATAATGATTTAAAGACATACCTTCATTAAACACACATGCACATGCACATTCAGTTACCTATTTCATCCATCTAGGCTCCGCCTACAGTTCGCCTCACTTCCTAATAATACCATCCGTTACAAACCCAGTAAATTGAGTAAGTCAGAATTCTTGAGATTCAGAGCCTATGAATGATTGGCTCCACCAGCTGAGCACCAAGCATACGAGCGTTTGGTAGGGACATACAATATCTAGACTATAACAGTTGCGCTTGTTCAGTTTGATGTTCTCAGACCTAAAAGTCTATAAAATTCCTATTGATGTGGAGACTTAAGACTCTATCTCTTGTCTCCTTGATGCCTGCAAATATTTATTTAAGAGGAGGGGAGGCTAGAAAGCATGACTCACGAAAATCAAGCAGAAAGACCACTGTAGTCAGTTGTTAGCTCTCCCCAGACAGGGAGAAACTCCTGCAGGTTCACTCAGACACAAAGAGGAGAGGAAGAGGGATGGGCAACTGAACTGGGCAACTCTGATAAACCTGTGATTTCTCCTCTCTTGTAGGAAGCCAGTCCTCTCAGCAGCCATCAAACTACCGAATGCAGCAACAATAAATCAAAGACTGAGTTGGGTGTCTCAAGAGTTAAATCTTTTCTTCCTGTTCCTAGAAGTAAAGTCGCCCAGTGTTCCCAGAACACCAAAAGAAGCAGCAGCAGCAGCAGTAATACAAGGCAACTAGAAATCAATAACAACTCCAAAGAAGAGAATTGGAACTTAGACAAACACGAACAAGTAGAAAAACCTAACAAATAGGCCTGCCTACAACACCTATGACCACCTTAACTTCTTTTGTATATTTCATGCAGAAACCAAGACAAAGAAGATGTAAATACCTTCAAATGAATAAAACCATTTTTTTTTCCTGTAATATAAAGGATGAGTGCGGGACCACTATTCAGCTTTTTGTAAAGAATGTATTTATAACCTCACATTTTTTTTTCCTGTTAATTCTATAGGACTAAACTTCGATCCCATGAAGTTATGGCAACTTTCCAAGTAGTTTTTAATAATAGAAACCTTGTAATAGTTTTAACCAAGATGTTCAGGGGTATTAAAGCAGAAGTATCTGTGTACTGTATATCGCTATCTGTACATATGTACATATATGTATATTTACAGAAGTTGCATACATGTGTACAAGATTGGCTTAGATGAAACGTGCCATTTGGAATGGAGATGATAGTTTTATGTTCATCTGATGGGGAATGAGTCGAATGGGGCAATAACAAGACATTTCTAAACAGCTATTTTCCATTAAAAGCCATATGAAGTATTTTGCCTGTTAAAATTCTAGTTTTACATTTTGAATCCTTTAGTGGTTACATTGCCATCTGGTTGCATCATGTATATATATTTACGCTTCTGAGTTTGCATTATGACCTGTAAAATATGAAATTATAATGCAATAAAAGTGTTATCTTTCTTACAAAACTTTTGTACCTAAGTGGATATGAAAGTTATCTGCATCAAGAAAAACATCAGTTAAATGAATTTGGAGTTAACGTCTCCAATATATTTCTAAAACCACACTAATAATAAAACGAATATTTTCTAGAAGTGTGTCTTATAAATTAATGGTGAAATTATTTATTCAATTCAAGGTACTTTGACACCAAATAAAATTTTGAATTAGTGAAGTTATTTTGCTGTATTTTCCTACCTGTATCTGCTCTTGGATACTTGCTCATATAACAGCTGTATAATTGGAAGCCAGCAGCATAATGTTCCATTTAGGAATGCCATGAAACATATCCTACACGCTGCTGTTTCACCAGCTATCTACACACTAGCTTACCCTTACAGGATGTTCTTCGATATTTGGCTAGAATAATAACAAGAGCTTGAACTATCAAAAAAAAAAAAGTACGATTTTTCAAATAAAGCTTATTTACTTGTCTATTAAAAGTCCTTTGAGGAGTCAGGATAGGTATTTACATTAAATACTCACATATAGACATTGTTTTAAACTTCTTTGAAAACCAGCTGCAAATGTTAGGGGACAGTGTAGTGACTGTTGTATGGCTTGAGGTGAAGTAGAAGAGAGAATTGCCATTAGAGAATAACCAGAATGCAACACATGTCAGCATTCTTCTGGGCTCTCTTCATCAGGCAAGTTTGG
The DNA here is from genome assembly GCA_030674055.1 of Rhabdomys pumilio. Lineage (NCBI taxonomy): Eukaryota > Metazoa > Chordata > Mammalia > Rodentia > Muridae > Rhabdomys > Rhabdomys pumilio. The sequence continues at coordinate 27,092,598 of JANHMN010000016.1, read as the reverse complement.
GGGTAGAGGAGTAGAATGTCAACCTCACATACAGAAAAGGTGCAGTGGACAGAAAAAAACAAAACTGGAGTAAAGGTCAAGGGACAGAGAAGAGGTTCTGGGAAGTGGACCTAGACTTGAACACAATAACTATATTGGGCTGGACTCAAATTCTGCTTGCCAGGTAGTATTTGATACTCAAGTGTTTTCATAAAAAGGTGCTAGTCTTGGGAGCGAGACAATGCAATCAAAGACAAAAGGTGAGGAAACAAAATCAAATTTGAGAAACCCTGAGGTGACCCGTAGCCACTGATCCGTGCGGCTGCTTCATTTTGTCAGATTCAATGTGTACTTTTGGTAATTAGATGGCAGGCAGCATAAAGTCTAAAAAGAGCATTAAGATCAAGGGCTTTCAAAGTAGAAGCCTACTGATAGGTCATGATATTTAATAAATCATAACTCATTAAAAAAACAGAACTTGATAGAGGTATAAATGCCAAGGTCATTGCAAAGACAGGACTGTGAAGCACTTATCCAGTGTGTGGGTTTTGAGTGCATATCCATGCAAGGGAAATTATGACTGCGGACCATGGTCCTAAACCTTTAAATGCCAGTAGGACATCATAGAACATGGTGGAACCTAAATTTTAAAAGCGAGTCTGCAGTTGGCTAGATAGGGTCATAATGATAAGTGGCCTTGTGGCTGAATTAAGTACTGCTGATTTATTACCAGCTGCTCTGGTAGGCAATAGGTTATTTAACCTGTAGCAAAACAAAGACCACAACAACCATAAAGACCATGTGAATATTACATTAGAGCACAGTAAAGCATTTACCATGGCCTCCGTCATTTGTAAAATGAGTATTGATTCAATGTCTCGGAGCTTAAGTTGGATATAGTAACTAATATGCACATACTTTCAACACAGGGGAGGCTAAAACATCACCGGGTGTCTGAGGGCAGCTTGAGCTACAGAACAGAACGATGGCCTGTCTCAATTTTTTTTTCAGAACTTCTTGTGGTACTCTGTATATACATACGTATATGCTTATGTATACAGCAGACAATCTGAAAGGAAAGAGAAAGTTTAGTGTCATCATTGGGGAGTTCTGCCTCATTTTCCTCACATTCAGTAATGGAGAGATCACAAGACAGACAGAGCAGAGACAGCAGACTTAACCTCTTCTTTCTGCCATGTAGATCTAATATACTGATAATATTCAACCTAACATAAAACATTCTCCAGGATAGATCATATTAAGCCACAAGTTGTTATGGGAGAAATTTTTAAATCATCCCAAATATTGTTGCTACCCAATGGTATGAAACAAGAAATCAGTAAGAGAGAACATTTCAAAAGAACAATCCTTAGAAATATCTGCTAATACTCCTGAACCACCAATGAATTCATGAAAATAAAGGAGAAGCAGGAGAATGTGAAACAACTGAAAATAGAAACGATGTATCAAGACATGGGACACAACCTTATAGTTCAGAAAAACAGCTCATAGCAATTAGCATCTGCATCAAGAAAAGTCTCAAAGTCAGGCATTGTGGCAAACACCTATAATCCCAGGATTTGGGATTTGGGGCCATTTGATTAAAACAAACAAAAACCTTCAACCTAACACCTGAAGGAACAGCTTAGAAACCAGCACAACAAGTTTTCAAGAAACTAAGTCCAGAGTCAGTAGAAGGATAGAAAGAAGAGAATGCATAATGATTGTAGCAGGTATTTACATAGCCACATTTGAGGCAATCCTACCCTTTCCCCAGCTGTTGTCATTCAAATATAACCAGTGACAGCCATATTATGAGCCTTGCAACTTTAATTTTCAGCTCTCTGAAACAATTACCAGAAAAATGAGTACAAAACACACCTGTGATTTTTCGCACCCACTTTTTAACTTAAGGGCAAGGTTCTCCAGAGTAGGCTCTTGTATTTTGTGGTTGCTTGTGTAAATAAGACAAGAGGACTTTACCATACCTATATACCAGTAAAAGGTGTTAATTTTGATGAAGTCATTTTTTTCACAAATGGAATATTTCTGTGCAATTGATCCTTAAGGAAAGATCTAATTTAGTTGATGAGCCTTAGTCTTTATTTTGGCATTTATTCTTAATGACAATGATCCATCACAGAAAATGCTCCTGTAAAATTACACAATAATGTCTGATTTCTGTTGCCCTGAAAGGTCTATTTTTTCAAAAGAAATCTGACCAGTGCCAACAGACTGCATTAGTGACTATTTGGTGATTAGATATTCTGCTAATCTGATTTTTTGATTAAATTAGGTAAACATTGAGTACTTGCTGAGTACTGAGACGACATTGTTCAGCATACAGAGAGGGAATCTACAGCTACATGACAAATCTAGCCTACCTTTAACAATAAGAACTAACCCAAGATATCAGGAACTATGAGTCCAAACTCTTATCACAAAACTATGAAGAGAACCTTTAACAACCCAGGGCTCTTCGGTGCCTACGGAGGAAAACAACACATATCTCCCCCTAGAGAAATGAAACCCTGACAATAGTTCCTACTGATATAAAGGCAATGAACTAGGCAAACAGAAAAGGACATTAATGTTTTATTCAAAAATATATTTCCACTGAGATAATTTAGGTATTTATGTCTACAAAGGGCTTTCAAACCTATTGCTCCCTCATTAAAGAACCATGTGGCCAGGAGCTGAGAACAACACACTAGATGTACCTGGCTCCTCTAATCTTTACTTTACTGATTATCAGGATAAAGCAGTAAGTAAAGATGATTTCCTGTTATGTGTGTTCTATGAAGACAATCAGTAGAGTGGTTTGATGGAGCCCAGGAAAGATCATGGAGAAAGGATTGCTTTAGGGCAAGGTGGTCTCTAGGGACTAGGGATGTGACATTCAATCTTACATCTGGGAGATGCAATAGACCAAGACGCACTGGAGGCAACAGAAGTGGCAGTGGCAATTTGCATTCATATACAGACACAAATGAGTGTATATTAAATTTTACAAACTACTTTATGGCAAAAGAATAAATCAACAACGTGAAGACATAACTTATGAGATGGAAGACAAATCTTCACAAGTCATACACTTAATTATATCCAAAATATATAAGGAACTCAAAACAACAAGCAAACAAATAGCCTAATTACAAATGTGGGAAAGGACCCAAAGAAGTACGAAGTACATGTCTTGCAGAAGAAAGTGCATGTGGAGGAAAGTATGCAATACACTACGCATTATTGAAATGCAAATAAAACCTCAGTGAAATGTTAACTTACATCTTTCAGAGCAGGTATTATCAAACTAGCAAAAGATACAAGAGTTGAAGAAAACACACAGGACAAAAAGAATCCTTGCACACTGTTGGAGGAGTACAAACTGAATTTTATGCTCTTTGCTTTATAGCCAATATAGAAAATAGTATGAAAGTGCCTAACATTGAAAGGCTTAGGAGATGGGTCAGGGGGTAAGACTGCTTCCCACAAAAGTAAAAAGATCTGAGTTCAAATTCCCAACCAGAGAACAGCTGTATATTCCGATACACTTTTGGGGGAATGGAGACATATTGTATAAGTTTGCTGGCCTAGACGAAATATCAAGCTTCAAGCTCAGTGAGAAACTCCAAACATAAGGCAGAGAATGAAAGAAGAGGAAACACTTTTGACCTCTACATGTGCAGGCAGACAGGCAGGCAGGCAGGCAGGCAGGCAGGCAGGCAGGTACACAATTTAAAAATACAGATTCCACATTATCCTCTAATGCCACTACAAAGAAAATGATATCTTTTAAAAAGGACGATCTGCTCACTGTAGCATTACTTGTAATAGATAAAATCTGAAATTAACTTAAGTATCAACTGATAGGCAGATAATGAACACATGATACAAATAAACAATGGAAGCTTGAATCAGTCTTAAAAGAAAAAGAGGTCCTGTCATTCATGACTACATGGATGAACCTAGAAAATACTATGTTAAGTGAAAAGAAGCCAAACACAAAAGGCAAATGCATTGCATGTGCGCAGTTCTATGTGGAATGGAATGTTACAAAACAAAGCAAGCTCATAGAAGCAGAGAGTGGGATGGCGCCTCCCAGAGGTGAGGTTGGAGAGTGTTTGAGAAGATGCTGGTCAAAAGTTGAAAGATTTCAATTAGGAAGAATTAGTTTGACGCCCCAGTGTGGGGAAAATCGTGGGTGGGGAGGTGGAGTGGGAGGGTAGGTGGGGGCATATCCTCATAGAAGCAAAAGGAGGGGGGATGGGATGGGAGGCTCCTGCGTGGGGGGGAGGGAGGGGATTACATCTGAAATGTAAATAAAATATTCAATAAAAATTTTTTAAAAAAAGAATTAGTTCAGGAGACCTTTAGTATAGCATGGTGTTTGTAAGTAGTAATAATGAATTCTATTCTTGAAAATATCTTCAGATATTGAGTTTAAGCAGTCCTAGTCATATTCCAAGTCAAACTGATTTCTTTAGTAAAAGAAAAGGAAGGAAGGAAGGAAGGAAGGAAGGAAGGAAGGAAGGATAAAGGGAGGGAGGGATGGAGAAGGAAGGGATAAAAGGAAAGAAAGAAGGAAAGAAAGAAGAAAGGAAGGAAGAATGAACAAACAAATGAACAAAAGAAAGAAGAAAGGAACAAAGAAACAAAGGAAGAAAGAAAAGAACTAACAATTTCACAAACACATGGAGTCTCTTTTAAGTAGGAAATGATGGAGCATCTGCTTGGCCTCTGAGGTGGAGACAACATGTCCTCAAGGCCCTCTGATTTAGAACTAGAATTTTTCTGTACTGATCATCCACAGATGGAGGCTCCTATTTTTCTTGAAAGAAAAAAATAGATTAACTTCATTTAATTCTTAGTTTTCTGAGGCAAGGGGCTGAAACAATGATATTTTCTTCATGGCAAATCTTTTATTGGGTGTTTAAGCACAACTATATCAACATTTCTACTATTTTTTTTTTAATGTGAAAGCAGTGTGCATTGGTTTGGGCAAGCCAGTTTTCTATTCAGATAATATTCTGGAACTTTTAAAACTGACCTTGTAAGCAATGAAATAGGAACTAGCATAGCGTGTCACACTATGTGGGGTAACTTGAGAAGAGTGATATTCCTGTTCTGGTGTCTTTGTCTTCCTTATTTCTGAGTCATCGTAATAAAACGTGATATGTTGTGGTGTTTTGTGGTACAGTAAATAGAGCGTAGCAACTGATGTAATAAAACTCTCTATTTCCCCCTTCAATGACCTATCATTGATCATGAGACAGTAACCTTCGTGGTCTTGGGTTTTTGATGTGTAATGAAAATATCAGAGATCTCTGCTTTTGTATTTCACCAGGTATCTTAAATAAGTATTCCTATTTTCTTTCCTAAAGTCGGAGGGGACAGAATCACAATCTCTGCATTGATTTAGAAGGAAAGAACATATATGATCAAAAAAAACATAACTGATCTTTTTGTTTTTAATGTGTATATGTTTGTCTGAGTTATGTGCACCACATGCATACATGTAGTACTTGCAGAGGCCAAAAGAGGGCATCAGATTTCCTGGAACTGGAGTTACAGGTGGTTCTGAAAAGACATGTAAATTATGAGAATCAAACCCACACATAGGAATTTGAAACCTAAGGCCACAATTTCCTTCTGTCTCAGTTCCTTCTAGATTTGCTTAGGATTCTGTCCTGTGTCACTCAGAAGACCTGATAAAACCTGAATAAACCTTCTTGGTATATGTGCCTATGTTCATCAGTTTTTATATCTGAACTAACTTTAGGGTGAGAAGTTCCAGGTGCTTCTGTGAAATGACAACTCTCTCTAAATATTAACCTATATCTCATTTAGTCCTACAAACCTAATATTTACCAAAAGTACACGAGCATTACTGTACCAACTAATCTTTTCTGTAATGTTCATGACTGGAAGGTCAAGTCAGTCTTAGAAGTCTTGTGGTTTGTATTATTTATTTCTGAGTAGGCCTACACCCTGCTCAGCTCGAATCTACCAACTTCCTTATTTATTAGAGCTTTGATAGCCAAGTTTCATCATTATCCTTTTCCTTCTTGTGATTAGTTTGTCTAATATGCTTCATCACCTCTTAGATATTTAAGAAAAGGTCTGCTGCTATTAGTAGTTTGAATGTTTGCCATTTAGTTTCTAATCAAGATACCCCTCCCATTGATAATTAGCCCATTTATGTATGGTAACATCTAACCAGCACAGTGTTTCTGAAGAGACACTGACAGGTATATGCTTCAGGTATCACTACTTACATAGCATTGTACATGACTGATATTCACTTTGAAGGAAGGTAAAACTCCTTCCTTCCCAATGTATCTGCAATTCATATCCAGACTAATAGAGCATGCCATAAACTTAAGAGAACTTCCTTTAAACTCCTGCATGAGTGGTTCATCCACATCAAAGAAAGTTCAAAGTCAAAAGTCTAATTTGTGTTGGCCAAAATCTTGAAGTATGTGAGTTTGGGTAGAATTTATAAAAGTGTTGGAATTCTTGATTTTTGACTTATCTAAATCTTCATAATCTGGGACACTCGTATGTTTGAATTTTTACTGAAAACTCAGAAGACAAAAGGCTCTTAATGTCCAGGCATTCTCTGGTTTGTACCTGTTCCCTTAATCATAACATGAGCCAACCCAACTGCCTGTTAATTAGTAAGAACAGGAACCAAGTACCTTAAGATCCTTTATTTGACACTCAGTCTCTGCTCATTCACTTCTGCAGTTCCTAACTCAAGATGATAGTCCTTCCCCTTCCACTCCTTTAGAGGGTATCAAAATGGTCAGTTGTTCTAGATGATTTTTTATTGGCTCTTGCTATTTCTAGGAATCCATTGGTTCTACAACAGTTGCAAAAATTAATATAAGCATTAAGAAAGTTGGAGCCTGGCAATGGTAGTACAGGCCTTTAAAACCAGCTCCTGGAAGGCAGAGGCCCACAGATCTCCGAGAGTTTGAAGCCAGCCTAGTCTACAGAGCTAGTTCCAGGACAGTTAAACTACACACACACACACACACACACACACACACACACACACAATCTCAAAAAACAAACAACCAAACCAAACCAAACCAAAAGACAAACAAGTAAAAAAAAATTAGTATTGGAAAGATCTTGATAGCATGGAAAGTTGTAAAATAAATAAGTTAAAATTGAAAACCTTTACCTATTTGTATACAGCTGGGATAGTTCAAGGATGAGTTAGAAACTTTGCCTTTACTAGGTTGGTAACAGCCAATACCAAAGACAGCATACAACTTCACAACTCCAAAGAGGATTATTTTTGCTGGAGGATACGTTTCTCCTTGGTGAAAGGTATACTCATTGCAGCAAAGATGACCAAGCTTACTCATATCTACTTAATGTCAAACTGTCCAGCTAATTCATCCATGGATTAGACTTTTAAGCTAGGGTCTTCCAGGACTTCTGCTATTCTGTAAGTGATGCACTGGGAATCAAGACCTAAGGATATTGAGGGGTCTGCTTAAAGTAATGAAACTGATTTGTGGCAACACTATTATAAACCCGAGACTTCGTAACAGGTCAAATCACTGTTCGGTCACCTGTGGTTTCACCTGTCCTTCATCTACCCTTTGAACTACTCCTCGAAACACATGAAGATTTCCCTTGGAAAATGATTCTTTTCCTTTTACTCAAGTGGTCTGCGTAGAGGCAATGCTTTTCTGATTATAAAGAGTTCATATGTAGTCAGGCCAGTCAGAGCCAAAGATAATCAATTCTAGGACAAAGTTTTAATCTAATTAGAGGTATCCTCTCTATTGCTGATGTCAAATGGATAGCTGCTAGGCCTGATGCCTCTTGTCAGCTCAAGGGCAAGCCTGCCCTAGGCTGAGTAGCACAAGAAAAGGCCAATAGATAAGAAGATGCAGCCTTAGTGAAAAATTGGGGAACGGTATCATCATTATTAATTTCAGGACCAAGACAGGATGATACCAAAGACACCCTGGGACACATCATCATCACATGAGCCAAACTATTCTCTTTGATTTATTCAATCTTCTGGCTCTTGTAACAGAAGTAATAAGAAAACAACTCTATGATTCTAGGCCATATTTAACTCATATTTGTAAAACAGAAAGTCTATCTCAAGCCCAAAGGCATCTCTTATCAGAATGCAGGTGGGATCTACTTTTCTTCTCAGCGGTGTGCTTTGGTATGGGATAAAGCTTCAGACTTTATGGTTTATTCTGTCTAAGCTGTGTTCAATCATAGGTATGTTGCTCACATGTAAAGCAGAGGACAAAATGTATATCCATTTCTTCACACCATGGTATTGGGAAAGGGAAAAAAATCTAAGCTAGAAAAAGTATTTTTTAAATGTAAAAAAGAAAAGGAACTTTTCCCATTGACTACAAACCCTTCCTAACATATCATATATATAGGTAAAGATAGAAGTAGGTTGGGTGTTTCTTAAATCTAGTGGACATAGGAAGGGAGTTTGAGAGATTAAAAAGTATGAAGTTTCTTTTTGAAGTGATAAAAATAACCAAATATTATGTTTTCTTGCACTGTAGAGTTTAGTAAGGATATGTGTGTATATAGATAAACTAAGTCTATATATGACATGAAAATAGAAGAGTGGACCATTTGGAGGTAGGGAGGGATCAACATGAGAGAAGAATGTAAGTCACAAGGTAATGTGGTAAATATGGATGAATAGGAATGATGGACATAGATAAAAATGCCATAATAAAACCAAGTATTCTGTTTGAAATGGAAAAAAATTTTAATTAATAAAAAATACATCTTTTTGTAGAGATGACTTTATAACTCTAAATATACTAAAAGCTACCAAACTATATACCTTAAATGAACAAATTCAGTAATTTTCTTTCCATATGAAAAGGCATTTCAATAAATGCTTTTAAAAAACATACTAACAAAAATAGCAACCTAGCTAATTAGTATCTTCTTTTTTTCAATCAGCAGAGGTTTATTAGGGAAGAAAGCTGGGAGCCAGCAGTCAAGCTGCACACTCATGCAGGAGTAGAGATTGACCCCTAAATAAGCCATATGTAATTATTTTAGTCATGGCAATGGTATAATAAAATGTTCCATAAATAAACAGGATTATATAGTCTTACCTTTAGCAAAGATGTTTAGATTTTGAATATTGATCATAATGAAAAGATGTTTTTACTGTATTTGTTAACTTATCACCATCATATGTGTGTGTAACAGAGTACTTCTGGGTATTGACAAAGAGGGCTAGCTGGTCGTAAAGGCTGTGCTAAGTAGTGTTGATGACAGTGTAAAATCTGATTCATTCAGCTTTCCCTCTTTGGAGTTGAAGATACAGTTGGAATTCTAGACAAGATATACCAGGATCAAGTTGAAAAAGTTTAGGGATAGGGCTGTTGCTAGTGCATTAGGGCTTAGAGAGAAGTACCCTGTCTCTCTAACATATTGCTATGGCTACTGCATCCTCTTAAAGCCTTGGAGAAGAATCAGAACAACTAAACTTCCTTGAACTTACATTCATGGGAAATTCCTGTGACAAGTTTCTAACTCTATGCACTGAACTATTTACTTAATTACAAAGGTCTACCCAGAAATAAAGAGGAAGGGAGGGATTAAGTTATCTAAAAGGTTGCAGTTAAATTTGGAAATGAAACAGCTAGTATGATCCAGACTAACTAGTTCAAGACTCCAGCCAAATGGTTCTTCTGAGTTAGTTTGTAGATGAGAAAGACACCTACACCTAAAAATAAACGATCTGCCCAGGTCACAACTGATTTAGCAATCACAAGCAAACCTTAGAGGTGGTTGCAATGTGGCCCTCCCATAACCATGGGGGCATTCAACTACTCAAATCTCCATTGTTTCCCTGCCAAGGCAGAAGGTAAGCATTTGGCTCTATATAGTCACCTGGCATTTATCTAATGGTTGTAAATACTGTTTGGAAAATATTTTGGAAACAACTGCCAAATATGGGTTCTGGAGGACTAGTGGATCAAATGTATAATTGCTTGATGACATAGATCTTTGAATTGACACTGTCTACATATTCTAATGGCCAGAGAATGGGAATTTTAAACTTAAAACCTGAAAGGCTGGGACTCAAAAGAAACCTTGCTCCCTTCTCCAGCTCTCAAAACAAAAACAAACAAACAAACAAACAAAAAACAGAAATAAACAAACAAAAATGCAGAACTGCAAAGTAAATGCTTGGAATTTGACCTCAGAAGAATAGACAGAGTTTTTTTAATGAGAATTCTCACAGGAAATTTTCCAGAACATCAAAAAGAAGACGACACCTTCCTCAGCAACCCCACATCCTTGTAAATCATTCTTTATGACAGCAACTTCCCTGCCTACCCCAACACACCATGTACTTGTTTTCTAAGTGGACATCATAGCCTGCTGCTTGGTGATAGGTACATCTTCATAATCCTAAAGGTAAATATTATTAACACAAAGGATTACACTATAGTAAATCCACTCCGTTCTGTTCACCTTGACAAGGTTTCCTGAAACCTTATCTTTTTCTCTATGAGGGTTACCTTAACAGGACCAAAGGTCAGAGCTTCAAGTAAGGATTGGCACTGATGTTCCTGTCCCCCAGTTTAATTCTAGAAAGAGAGCTGAAAGGATGGAAGATGACTAATTACAAAACACCAAAGCACAGAATGAACTCTATCCTAAAATCTCCTAGGGACATTTAGTCCTGTTGGATAAGGGTTCTGTGAGTTTTCTTTCTTATATTTACCTCTATCTTTAATTAGAGTACTGAAGTAAATGAACAGACCATGTAGGATTTCACATGCCTTATCTTGACTGAAGTTTGCTATTTAACACTGACAATGAAGATAACACAAGGAACAGTTAAATAATAGGTAATGCAGAATTTATTCAAAGGACTTACAACTTTTTTTTAAATAACCTCATTATACAATAGGCACATTTCCCAGAATAACAAATCAGAGAAAGTGTTCATTGTGTAAACATAAAGAACTGAGTTAAAAATCGCCTCCTCTCATTAAATAAATGAACAAACAAACAAACAAACATGGACATGACCCTATAGTTCTGATATTAAAACATTGGAGTTATAAGCACAGGTAGGTCCTTGGAGCTTACTGGACAGCCAGTCTAGCTAGTTGGTAACTTTCAGGTTCAATTAAGAAATATTGGCTCACAGAGGGATAGAGAAATTGCTCAGTGGTTAAGAGCACTCGCTGCTTTTGCAGAGAATCTGAACTTGGTTCTAAGAACCTACCTTGGACAATTCACAATCATCTGTAATGCTATTTCCAGGTTCCTGATACCCATTCTGGCCTCCATATAAATCTGCATTCATGTAGAACACACAGACAAGCAGACATGTATATATACATACATATTCAAATAAAATTAACAGTTAAGCTGGAAAACACCTGACACGGACCTCTGTCCTCTACTTAGAAGTTCATCTGTACACAGGCACACATGCACGCGTGCACACATACACACACACACACACACACACACACACACACACACACACACACGTTGTAAATCATTTTATTTTGTAAGATAAGGCTCTGGTTATGCAACGTGCCTTATATTTCCCAGAACTTTTTTCCTATTATTGGAACAATAGAAGACGAACTCATTACTGATTACTGAGAGATGAAAATATCATTCAAGTAACTCAACATGGGAATTAAAGTTAGGAATCAGTATTCAAGATCATATGTTTACTGATAAAAGAGGAAAGTAATAAAGCAGAGTTCTCTCCCTCTCCAAGCCGAGGCCCTGGCTGAGTACCTAATACCACCATACACTAACATTATTATGTACAAGCAGGTGTAAGTTTCTGCCCAAGATTATAACTTGGTAAGGAGATCACAGTTCAGCCCAGGGAGATATTTCAGGGCAGTAGGTATCATGCTAATATGCTAACTTCGGGGATGTACAGAAAGAACAAACACAGTGGTATCAGTCATACCTAGGAAGAGAGATTCCTGGAAGTGTGTCACATGCGCACTGTGATTTATTCAGCTGTGTTTATAATCAAGCATGTGACAAAGCAAAGTCAAACACCAAATGAGCAGTTCATTACCAGTCTAGGGAGGGGAAAAAAGAAGCACCACTGTCTGATACTATCTTATACAATGAAGATAATTGATCCATCTCAGTTGCCCCCTCTCTATAATACCCCTCACCTCTGTATTTATCTCCTCTCCTCCATCTCCTCACCGCTCTACACTTTCTTTGCAGTTCTAGAGACTGCTCTGATACTGCCAGTCATAGTTTCCCTTGTCCTATATTTATGGCCTCAGAAGCTCAACCTTTTTAAAAGAAATTATATATCCATTTTGATTCTTTTTTCACATATTACATCCTGACCCAAGTTTTCACTGTCTCCTCTCCCTTCTCTTTCCCTACTCTCCTATCCTCTCCAGATTCAACCCTCCTGATCTCAGAAAAGAGCAGGCCTCCCAGGGACATTAACCAAACACTGCAAATAAGACCAGGCACATACTATCACATTGAGGCTGAACAAGGGAACCCAATAGGAGGAAAAGGCTCTTACAAGTAGCAAAAGAATCAGAGACAGCCTCCACTCCCACTGTTAGAATTTCTACAACACCACCAGGCTACTCAGCTGTAACATATATGCAGAGGATCCAGGTCAGATCCTTAACAGGCTCCGTGGTCTCTGTAAATTCCCATTGTCATAGTCATAGTCATGGTCAGTTGGTCCTGTGGGCCTTATTCTCATGGATTATTTGGTTTGCTGATGTCCAGTTTTAAAGTTCTTTATATATTTTGGACATTAGCCCCCGCATCAGTTGTAGAGTTGGTAAAAATATTTCCCATTCTGTGGACTGCCATTTTGTCCTGTTAATAATGTCCTTTGCTTTACAAAAGCTTTTCAGTTTCATGAGGACATATTTATTCATTGTTGATCTTAGTGCTTGCACTACTGATGTTCTCTTCAGGAAGTTGTCTCCTGTGCCAATGCATTCAAGGCTATTCCCCCTTTTCTCTTCTATCAGTAGGGTTCATTGTATTTGGTGTTATGCTGAGGTATTTTATCCATTTGGCCTTGACTTCTGTGGAGGGTGATCAGTATGAATTTATTTATATTCTTCTACATACAGGCATTCAGTTAGACAAGCACCATTTGTTGAGGATGCTTTTTTTTTTCCCACTGTATATTTCTGGCTTTTTTTGTAAAAGATCAAGTGTTTATAGGAAAGTGGACTTACATCTGGGTTTTCAGTTTTATTTAACTGATCAAAGTGTCTGTTTTTATGCCAATACCATGCAGTTTTTATTACTATTTTTTTTGTACAGATTGTGATCAGGGACAGTAATACCTCCAGAAGTTCTTTTATTGTATAGGGTTGTTTTAGATATCCTGAACTTTTGTTGTTGTTTTTTTCATATGACATTGCATATTGTTCTTTCAAGGTCTGTAAAGAATTATGTTGGCATTTTCATGGGGTTTGCATTGAATCTGTAGATTGATTTTGGTAGGATGGTCATTTTACTATGTTAATCCTAACAATCCACAAGCATGGGAGATCTTTCCATCTTCTGATATGTTCTTCAGTTTCCTTCTTCAAAGACTTAATGTTCTTGTCATACAGATCTTTCACAAGCTTGGTTAGTGTTGCCCCAATATATTTTATATTATTTGAGGCTACCGTGAAGGATGTTGTTCCCCCCCATTTCTTTCTCAGTCCATTTGTCATTTGTATGCAGGAAAGCTACAGATCCCTTTTTACATTAATCTTGTATCCAGCCACTTCACTGAAGGTATTGTCAGTTGTAGGACTTCCCTAGTAGAATTTTGGGTATTGCTTACATATACTATCATATCATCTGCAAGTAGAGATATTCTGACGTCTTCCTTTTCAACTTGTATCCCTTTGAGCTCATTTTAATTGTCTTATTGCTCTAGTTAGAATTTCAAATACCACATTGAATAGATATGGAGAGGACAGCCATGTCATTTGCCTGATTTTATTGACTTTGCTTTGAGTTTCTCTCCATTTAATTTGATGTTGGCTATAGGCTTGCTGTAAATTGCCATTATTATGTTTAAGTATTTCCCCATCTGATTACTTTATACATTCTCAATAAATGTATTTTGTATGTCTGTTTAATTAAGAGGCACAGTTTGCTAGAGATTTCAGGATTATAAAACAGAGGTAGCCTTGGGAACCAAGGGTAGTGAGGATAATAAAACATCACTTATAAAACATGTCTCCTTTATTCTTGATCTGTCCACCTGGAGGAAAGCCACACCCATGCCCAGCTCTTGGCACTAATCTATCAGCGTCCCTCATAGCTTCCATTCTCAAGGACATCTTGTACAACTCAAAGCTTCCCCCTTTGCCTCTGTTGTTTTAAGCTTTCATAACTCCAGTCCTTCCTTATTGTTTTATGCTTTTTTTCTCTTATCCTACCCAGACTAACCCCATAGTGCTTCTTGTTTCCAAGATAAGTGTGGCTATATCTCACAATCACTCATTTTTCTTTAGATTTCTTCCTTGAGGTCAAAATACAGTCACGCGTACATCAGCGTTTTCTGGAAATGTGTCACTCAGTTTCCTGATGTGGCAAACACAGTTAATGGCTCCAGCTGCTCCCTACCGGGTCAGTTTTCACTTTTGTCTTCCTTCTGCATGCTGTTACCTGCCAATGACTGAACTTGAACTGTGACACCTGAGACACATTTAACCAGACTTTGGCACTCTATAGTGATGGCCAAAATTTCCTTTAGAACTATATTAATCCTCCAAATAGAATGTACCTGGCCCTCCTTAATCCCAATTTCCTTCACAAGTTTCTACTTCCCACTAAGATCTGAAGGACACCCCTCTACACACACACACACACACACACACACACACACACACACACACACCACTCTTACCACCACTGTTTATTGCTGTGCCTCTTTATCCTCCACAAATATTCTTCCCCAAGAAATATGTAACACATCTTGTCAGTTCTTGTATCTGTTTCATGGACATCGCAAGTTGAAATGCTTGCCGGTACTGATGGCACCAGCCAATGATCCCTTCATGAGGAAAAACCAAAAGGACCAAGAGTTCAAGGTCAAGTGATTAGTCAGCAAGCTCCAGGCTACTGTGAACCACATGGAAATATCCTGTTTCAAAAGAGAAAACGTTTCAACCACACAAAACCTGCTTATCATGAAAGATCTGACTTTCCCTTTGATCTTTTGAATTACTCTAGGACTGCACCCCTTCAATGGCTCGCATGACTTCTATTCAACTCCCTTCATTTTGATTCTTTCCATTAAGCCTAAATGTAAGTTTAGAAAGCCCCTGTGGAAAAAATGAAAAGAATCCTAACCTTCTAAGAAGGGACATTTTTTCCCATGGCTCTTCTTTCCTCTCATTTATTCCTTAGTTAGTAAAGTGTTCTCTGGGTATACTCTATTAACTCCTAACAAACAAAGAACAGAAATGTGTTCAATATATCATAAACTTAAAAGTGGAAGGGCCATTTGTTCCTCTTCTACCTCTAGGCAGTGTGGAAATAGCATCTTTGCCTCTGATTTAGAGATGCATAGTTTTCACCCCAAATCTTTAATTCACAAATGCCAAACAAGTCTGTTTTGAAGGGGAAATAGTGACTGTTTTATTTGTCCCACTCTGTCTAACTACACAGAGGATGAGTAAATTCAAGGGAGCTCATGTTTTGCAACAAAGACTGTCCTGCAATAATGAGACATAGACCATTTAGAGAGCTTCTTCTCATATCACGTGGCTCTCACAGGGTTCACCTCAAACTGTCTGTGACAGCACAACACCTGGATAAACACATCAAAGTGTAACTTAACCTCTACCTGTCACGTGAAAGAATGCTGTCTCCCTGGATAACTGACTCCACTGTCTCCAGTGTGACTGGCCATTCGTGGTGAGTCACCTCTCTATCATCTACAAACATTTATAAGAATCTTTTCACCAGAATTATTTCATTGCTACACAGAAACTGGTGGAGGCATTGTTTGCTGCTTTGATTTGGCACAACAAAGCTCAGAGAACTGCACACAAACAGACAAAACATGATTCTACTAGGTGATTCTACTGGGATATTGGAGACACGGTGCTGACACTATTAAGAAAGTCAATTTTTCAAAGCTTATCAAGTGATAATGTTGAGTAGTGAGATTGCTACATAGTCAAGACCTGGAACTGCTTAAAGAACAGTATCTAAACCAGTTGTGCAGATAAGCACACTACAATTTTCTGTAAGTTATTCAGAAGATACCTTAGGATAAGGGTGGAAACATCCAGAAAGATGAGAAGGAAACTTTGAGCTGTTCAGCAGCACACAAAACAAATTCCTCATGATAATGGAAGGAGAGAGTAAACTGATCCATTTATGAGCTAAGGAACACAAAGCCACCTAGGTAAGAAGTATAAGGGAAATTCTTCACAGGGTACATGGTCCCGCTACGGCTTAATTTAGTTTTGAGTTACTAGATCTATGAGAAAATAACTTTTTGATTATATGATTCTCTAAGTTTGTGGGTTTTTGTTATAGCAATCTGTAATGTGCAAACAATGATAAATTGTCATGTGTTATCTAAACTCACAATGAGGCTGACTCTCTCTCCAAGTGGGATGGATCCCTCTCCACACTTGTTTGTCTCAAAGTGCTCTCCAAAATTTTTCACCTGGGGCTGGGTAAATCTAACACAGTGATTGGGAGAAAAGGGAGCAGTAAAATTTCCATATAGAATCCAAAGTGAGGATTCTCTTAGAGTGCCTAGCACCAGTAAATAAAACCTGTAGGCTTTGATTTTTCAAATCCTACTTAATTAGTGTTCCTAAATGCCTCAACCTCCCTATTAACCCACTGACCAGAGTTTGTGGAGAAAGGTTGATAGAAAAAGAGGGTTATAGGCCTGTTTAGAAGTAGTTCTTTGGGATGATTCCAATCTTTGTTGTCAGGATATTAACAGTTCAAAATAATACCAAATACCAAACATGAATTAGTAGCAGTGGCTTGATCCAGCAGAAACCTCATGGCTCCACCGAACTGGCATGAATCAATAGAAATGGGAAGAATCAGTCAGAATACCATGGGAAGTTCTTTGGTACATTTCTGTCTATGAAGTGAAGTTCAGTGAAGACCAGCAAAACGTTACAGTGTGTACGCATGCAAGACCATCCTCTCACTGTCTGTGGGGCTATACTTATATTCTTTCTAAACATCATGTGTCCTCTCACATGTCTGCTTCAGCAAATCATCCTTTCATGTGTCACTAAAACATCTTCTCACAAGACAGCTTCCAAAAAAAAACATCATGTGACACAACTGAGTTTTCAAAAACCCAGAAATTTCCACTTTGAAGATCTTTAGGGCTTAGTATGGGGTTAACTCTTTACGCTTTCCATAGTGTCCTTGAGCAGGGGCACATCAAATCAAGCTAAAGGTGATGGTACTTCTCTAATTTTGTTTTCTCCAACTCATGTCGTGGTTGATATGATGTGGTCTCCCAAAATGCTGACACTATTTTTGGAGGTTTGGGAAACTTTAGAAAGCCGACTTCACTGAAGGAAGTTAGTCTCTGCATGCCTTTGTGAGCTATACCTAGCTCTACACACACACACACACACACACACACTGCTCTTTTTCTTATACAACGTAAGTGACATTCGCCACATGTTCCTATTACTAACATATTCTGCTTCACCACAAGCCAGAATCAGTTGAATCAACTACCATGGACCAAAAACTCTAGAGCCCGGACCAAACTAGACCCCTACTACCCTAAGTTGTTTATGTCAGGTAGAGTGTCACAAAAATTATAAAAGTAGCAGGATATATGACTTTGTCTTTTCTCAAAGATGTTTTATTTCCTTATTTTTATTTTATGTAGATAAGTGTTTTGTCTGCATATATATCTGTATACCACAAGTAGTGCCCCTATGAGGCCAGGAGAGGGTGTACAATTGCTGTCTCCTGGAGTTGCAGAGGAATATGAGCTACCATGTGGATTTGGGAATGGATCTTTGAAGAGCCTAGCTAGCAGCCAGTGCTCTTAACCACTGAATGACCTCTCCAGCTCTATCTGAGTTTTGTCTTTAATGTAGTTGTTAGTTTACTGTCTCATTTTTATGAAGATGGGTTTTACAATCTTAGGAACATAATAATTTCTTCTCTTCAAGCTCTTCTTCCACTAAAGTAAGCACAAACAGATGTCTCCATCTACTTGGTGCACTTCTCCACTGGCAGACAGCCTATATAGGAAATCTCATTGTTACATATATGTGGTCAGCCCATACTGCCTGTCCTAAGCAAGGCAAAGTCTCTTTGCCGTATTTCTACTTAACATAGAAATAATGTCATTGACATAGCTAGTTGCTGTTGCCGCTCTTCACTTTTTTCTTCATATCCAAGTATTGCTAGTCGTGACCCATTTGATATATAGGAGAAAGAAGGCATCCTCCCATATGCCAAAAAAGATGTGGATGGCAATCTTATGTATAACTAACATCCAGGAAGTAGCTACAACAGAGGCATTTCTTCCATATTTGTTAACAGCACTCTGATGATTACTTAGCTTAGTATTACCTAGAGCCTGAGCTACAGTACACAGATTTTTGAAAGAAATACCAGTTATTCTCACCCACAGTCAAACAGTGAACGGAGCTAGGTGACTCTTTGGAAAAAAAATTGGAGGAAGGATTGAGGGCCCCAAAATGGATAGGAACTCCACAGGAAGACCAACAGAGTCAGCTAACCTGGACCCTTGGGGCTCTCAGAGTCTGAAGCACCAACCAAAGAACATACAACGGCTGGACATCCCCACTTATATCTAGCAGATATACAGCTTGACCTTCATCTGGGTGCCGAACAACAGGAATGGGGCTATCCCAAAAGCTGTTGCCTGCATTTGGGATATGGTCTACTAGCTAGGTTGCCTTGTCTGGCCTCAGTGAGATAGGAAGTGCCTAGTTTTGCAGAGACTTGAAGTGCCATATTGCATGAGACATTAAAAAGCAATCCATGCTATCACCAGCAAGGCTTTGGTGGGTCTTGTTCTCATCTTGGCAGGCTTTCTGACCTGAAGCTCTGAAATCTCCCCACCCAACATAGAATGGTTTACAAATTAGGATTCTAGTTGCTGCGCCCAGCGATTGAGTTACCTGTTGATTCTGAACTAAGTCTGTGTGATGTTTGCTTTCACTCAACTGGTCTTTCCTTTTATATTGCCATTCACTTTTTTTTTCCCCTCAGAGAGAAAGGTACGGTGACAAAGCATGGGTTTTGCAAGAAGTGTGCCCCAAAAGGCTGTGGGAATTTGGAAGTGTGGGGCTGGCGCGGTAGTGACCTGCCAGTGGGAACTTAGTGAGCTGGGTGGAGAGATTTCAGAGCTCCAGGTCAGAGTCTTCACAAGAGGAGAACAAGGCCTGCTGGTGCCTTGCTGGCGATAGCATGGATTGCTTTTTAACATTTCAGGCAACAGTGCCAGGGTGGGGAGATATCCAGAGGGGTCCCCACACACTCACAGAAAGTAAGGGGTAATGGGGGAGGGATTGTGGGATGAGGTGACCAGGAGAGAGAGCAGTGAGTGGGATATAAAGTGAATAAAAAAATTAAATGAAATAAAATAATTCAATTAAATTTGTAAAAAGAAAGGAATACCAGTCATTCTATAGGACCTCACCCAGGCCAGCTGACCTACTCTTTGATGCTTCTGCAAAGTTTCATTCTACCCAGGGCAATAATCTTTAATGAATCAAGAGCCACAGAAAGACAATAGAAAAGAAGAGATGACAAGATAACTTAACAGAAGCTCTTCTAACAAAATAGGATGTAAGTTCAAATAAACTGGAAGAGCCAAGCCTCTCTGAGAAAAAAAAGATGGCAATATAAAAGGCAAGACCCAAAGAAAAGCCAGAATCCTTTTAAGATGCTAAGAAGAGAGTGATTATGCCAGCTGGTTGTCTTTGCCTAACTCTTGTCATACCAGTCTCTCATGTTGTTTCAGTTAGACCTCATTTGAGCCTCTTCCAACCACACAAGTAAAACAGAATCACCAGGCATTGTGTGCTCTTACTGGATTCTATTCCATGTTTATATGGGAACATTAAGATTTACATCTGCATGTTACAGGATATTGGCCTCTCTTAACTTCAAAGGATTTAAAAAAAAAAAAAAAAGGAATTAGAAGACTCTGGGTCTAGAAATGTAAATAATGCAAGGAAAAGTCGTAAAGTCATTCTTGGTTTAAAGAGAAAAGAATAAAATTTATTTTTTTTAAAAGGGTTTGGCTTTCTGAGGTGTAAACAAGGGCATTCTCTTGCAAACTGTGTTGCTTTTAGTATGAGATAGGCCTCAGGCGAGTGAGAAGCAGTCCTGGATTCTATTGCACTTGACCAATGATCACCTCTGTTCATAACATCTTTGTCTCCAAAGCTTTAAGACTCTTATGATAAATTCTCATCACAGTGTCTCTGAAGCATTCCTTTGTTGAAAAAATAAGTGTTTCCTTACCTGGTGTTTTGGGTAGCAGTAACTATTTAGTTCCATTACACAATTAATTATATCAGGTTCAATTTGAACTCTATAGTGCAAATAGCCCATCAATCTCCTTTGTTTTCTCTAACTCAGCACCTTAAGGCCCCGACATTCCCCTGGTTATAAAGGTCATTGACTTATATTGAAAAGCTGGGGGACTTGATATATATTAACTGATATTAATAAATAAGATATATTCAGGTAGCCTATGCCTCATAGTGTCTGGAAACTCTTTTGTCAGTGTTGCTGTGCATTCGTTGCCATTTTGCTGTTGATTGGGGACTGAGTAACCCTTGGAATCAAAGAGAAATCCAGTGAAGGGACTGGGAGGTATCTATGTTGGTAGAGCACACACTGAGTTCTCAGTACCACATGAGCCAGGAGTGGTTGTCAATGCCTGCAATTTTAGCATTTGGGAGGAGGAAACAGAAGGATCAAAAGCTCAAGGTCACTGTTGGCTACATAGGACAAAGCCAGCCTGAGATACATGAGACATTTAAAAATAAGTAAAGATCATTACAATCTGATCTCAAGGGGACTTGGACAGGATCCTGGACATGTTTAGCTCTTCTATAGCCCTCAATATTTTTGTAAAGAATATTTGTCAAGAGTTACAAATAAACCATACAGGTTACTGAAAATAGAATATAAAGAGCCATAAAAAGAAACCTAAAAAGAACACTTAGGAGGCCACAAGCCCCTCTTATGACATATATAAAGTTAAAGTCACTTATATTCATACCAAAGGCTCATATTCTGACTTGAAATATTAAGATGGAATGAGGAGAGCTTATTACTTAGATCAATGTTAAGGTCAGAAAAGGAGTTTGACAAACTCCTTTTGATGGGAGTGTCTTACAGGGAATTTGCCAAGATAAGTTATCTCAACACACAGGATTAAGACCAGAGTCTCTCATTTCATTTCTTAATTTGGTCATTTTCTGGAAAGTCTCAGAAATGGTTAAGGAAAGGTCAAGGAGTTTTCCTGGCCAGATAATTGAGAAAATGCTTTCTGTTTCTAATGAAACAGGCTCTACTAACACTGCTGTCAGATAGCTCCCAGGTTTGTCTGGAGCTATGCATGCATCACTAACCATAAGGACACCAATAGTGGTTGAATCCTTCCTCTATTACATCCTGCTAATGAAAATTTTACTCCCGTGAGGATATTTTCTTCCTGGAGACTTCTCAAGTGGCCTCCTTTCTTCTCACACATCCTGAACCACCAAAATCTGGAGGTGGCAGATAATAGTCTGCATGCATGCCAATACCACTTGCACACATTCAAACTCCTCAACGATGCCCTCAAAGTTCTTAGATCAGACTCTAGTAATAAATTCTGTTAGCTCCGACTCTATGCCATGGTCATGGACTATATAGATTCACAGAGTCACCCACTTTTGTTCATGTGTTAAAATGTTCATTTCCAAAGTTCACTCCAGAGACATCATTTTTGGCAATTTTAACACCAGTGAGAATAATGCCTTCAAGAAACTCCTTTCTCAAATCAACCTCTCTGCTTCTGTGATACTGTAGCTTCCCACCCTACACAGTGGTTGCCACTCCTGGTGCCTGTAAACCATCTGTGACTTTAATTTGAAGCATTTTATTTTTGGCTCATTTCCTTCTGATACCCTCATTTAATCAAACTGGCAGTAAGTGATCAAAAGCATGGCCATCTCTGCATTTCTATTGGAATTCATCATTCTTCCTTTCTTCCTGTTTCAATTTCTGGGCATAACTCCAAACCTAGTGAAATCCACTTTGCTTGTTAGATGACTATAATGATTAAACAACCAACCATTCTGCCCAATCTCATCTTAGAAACATGAGCTCTATGTAGATGGTTCCTTTCATCTTTCTGCCTATCTCTGTTTCATTCAGGGCTACTTCTTACTCCAAATTTTTCCAAATCACGTGCCAAACAGAACCAAGATACTGCTTTCTTCGGCTATGTATGCACATAGGCAGAACCTATGGCAACCACAACCCTGAGCCAGTTGCCAGTCCAACAGCAACATCTTCTAACACATAAACATGCCCTTTTGAGACAGTCTCTGTGTAGCCCTGGTTGTCCAGGAATTCACTATGTAGACCATGCTGGACTTGAATTCCCAGAGATCAGCCAGCCTCTCCCTCTGAGTGCTGGGATTAAAGTTGTGTACCACGTCACCCAGCTTCAAATTCCCCTCTGCCAATCAGAGGGGAATCTTATTTTCCATGTTGGTCATGGCTCTAAAAGGTTGGAAGAAGTTGTCATAGGCCTCCTCCCATCCTAATTCGAAATTGATGACCTTTCCTTATGTTACTAATAAAAATCAACTGTATTCATAAAAACCTTTCCAAAATGACAAAGCCTTGTGATCTATCATTTTATATAATTGTACCCAGCTTACCTTCTGCCCAACTTCCTCACTACAATGGATACCTCAGGTGCCCTGTGCCCCTTCTAGCCTATTACAGTCAATCGGAACAGTTCTTGACTCTCCCAGCTTCATCAGTCCTCCTCTCTCTGAAGTTTACTGTTCTCACGTCTGTTAAACAACCAAGATGCTATTTATTCCACCTTCAAAGAAGTAAGCCACACTGGACATTTCTCTGTCCACTTCCACCCGTTTCTCTCCTTTCTTCCCGACAAAATTTATGAACACCTAAGTTTGCAGCCTTTAGGTTTTTATTTTTCACTCCCTAAATATCTTGAATTCCATTAAAGTGTTCTTAATAAGAAATCCCACTCATATTGCTAAATCCAGGCAACGGTCCTCGGCTTATTTAATTGATCGACAACATTTAAAACTGGTCACTATTACCCTTCTTTAAACATGTTTTTAAACTGGATTCGAACACCTTCAGAGTTCTTTCCACACCATCCCAGCTTCCATCTCTTTCCAAGTTACATTCTTTCACAACTTCTCCACCATATTCACCCAAAGCATCAGTTATCTAATCTAGCTAGGCTTTCTAGGAATCTAAAGTGCTTATAGTACACTTGGGGATCATGAGAAAATGTCAGTGCTGAGGGCTGGGGCTATAGGCCAGTGGAAGAAAACTTGTTTAGTAGCCATGAGGCCATTGGGTTCAATCCCTAGCACCACATCTGTGTATATCCATGCACTCCTAGCTCATTTGGAAGCCACCTGAACTGCACAAAGAGATCTCAAAAACCAAACTTCTAAGGTTAAATCAATGCTCTTGAACAAGCACCTGAAGTTGTTTTACAGTTCTCATTGGCTTCCAGGTGAAAATAATGGTAAAAGGAACAAGATATAGCTCATGCCTCCTGTGTTAAACACAACCATACGCAGGTCTTCATTTTGGTGATTTGTATTTGATGTATTTGTATTTCTGGATTCCTCTCAACTTCAGGCTCATATATCAACTGTCTGCTGTTCTACTTTGAATTCTCAAACTTAATGTCTTTAAAACAATCCAGATTCCCAAACTGCAGCCATTCTTCACAGTCTTGACAAAACATTCCATCCCTATAACTTCTTAGCATCTTCCTTATGTCCTCTTCTTTCTAGTCTACAATCTATTGGCAGATTCTGCTGTTTTAGCCCAAATATGGCTTCTATTTGGTGTTAGCTACTGTGTTCCCTCATATCCAAGACTAGCACAGCCCTGATTAGCTTCCAAGATGAGCAGAGATAGGCTTAATTCAGTGCTATGGTTGTAGACTGCTATTACCATAGACTATTATAGTAAATATCTAATCTGTCTCCCTAGTTTCATACCTCACTGGTGTCAACCTGGTCTTAACTTCAAAATGGAGCTGTGAAATAAGTCCCATTCTTGTCACTCTCTATTCAAAATACTTGTTTCTTTAATCACAGTGAGTAAAGCTACTGGTACTGTGGAGGGCCGTGTGCTCTGATGCTACTATGGAGGACCATGTCCTATGATGCTGCTTTATCGGTACAATTCTGCTTTACTCTCTGATCTGAATACAGCACCTTCTTGCTGGTCCTTCAGGACACCCAGCTTTTCCATCAGGACATGTCTCACTTGCTCCTCTTTCCCACCCAGTATCCAATTTGGTAGAAAATGTTAACTGACCTCAATCTATAAGTATAGTTTGTTATGCCAAATAATTCCCTCACTTTCCTTTTCTCTAATGTGCTATAGAATATACCTCAACTTTCTCCCACCCACAAATCCCCCCTCTCTCCACTAACTGGACTGTGAGCTCCCTGAGGTCAAGGACTCAGCTACTGTATTCCAACTTCTAGAGCACAGAGATGGGATTCAGTTATTTGCTGATTGGTTCATAATTCCTGCTTTAAGTCACCATCATCCTTGTAAAGGAACACCTCCTACCATTACAAAGTGCTGGCCTTTGTGTCTGACCAGCTCCAGTCTCCCCAGTAAAATGATGGCTTTATTTACCAGTTGGGGACCATCCTTAGCTCTTTCAGCCTGTCTCTAGCCCAGCCACTCACAAGCCTCACAGGAAACTCTCCTCTGAGGTTTTCTGCTAGTCAGTAGGTCAGCTTATCAACTCTCTCTCTCCCGCCTCTGAGAATTCTTTAACTGGTTTGGAATGGAGCCTTATATCAGCATTTTCTCAAGACATCCAGACTGTCTTATCATTCTTCCAGGTTTTAGAAACACTGTTAGGGTGATTATCTCCTCGGTATCAGAACGACAGCCTAGTTCAATGGGTTTTACATTTCACTGTAAGACACACCTGATGCTTGAACTCCCACTCCCGAGTGGAACTCTTGCTTAACATGCACGAGGCCCTGGACTTGATCCTTAGCACCTGAAGAAAATTGCCCAGAAATTCTTCCAGAAAAAGATTTCTGGGAAAAAGAGATTCTGATTAACTTGGTAGGTTGAAAAAAAGAGAACACAAATTTCTTTAAAAAGGTCACAGGTGCTGTCTGATGACAAGGTCTCCAAGGCCACACTCAGAACCGCCTTTCTAGTTCTTTCCAGTTGGTAGTGTCTCTGTGAAGGGCTCGCCTGTGTCTCAGGACTGGTATTTGGTACTCTGAGTTAGACAGCACTTTCTGTACTTACTGCTATCCCCATCCCCTTATAATTAATTAGCCTTTTCTATTCCATTGTATATTTGTTTACATTATATATACATGTAAATATGTACATCATTTACTAGATACCACAAACAAGAGAGAGCATGCAGTTTTTTTCTTTCCTGAGATTGTGTAAACTCATTTAATATTATACATTCCAAATCTATCCATTTTCGTGCAAAAATTTAACTTAATTGTTCTTTAGAGCTGAGTAGTATTGTTTTATATACACATATATGTATATGCATTGTATATACATCAAACTTTCATTACCCTTCTTTTGATGGACAATTATATTGATTCCAATTCTTTGCTATAGTGAACAAAGCAGAAATGTTAAGCAAATGTTTCAAATGTCATGGTAAAACAATACATTTTCTCACCAATTATTTATCTTGCATAGTCACTTTCATATGTCCCGTGAAAGGTTAGATTATCCTCACTCTGACATTTATACAGAGTATGAGTATTTAAGCATATTACAGACTTTTTGTTAAGTTGCGGTGGTGCCACTGTGACTATGGTTTTAGAAATCAAAAAGAATGAATTGAAATGCTCTCAGCTGGTCATGTGATTTAAATTTTTTCCCCAAAAATAAAATAAAAAAGGGCTGTGAAAAAAATATATTGTCTATAAATTTATGTCTTAAGCTCTGTGGAAAGACCATGAACCTCCATGTTTGTTCTTGCATATATTCAAAATTTTTGAGGAGTAAAAACTTTAATTGATAAAACAATGAAAGAGGCATCATGGGCTCACTTTAAAGGGTTTTACTCTGGTGGATCAGATCCTCTAACTGCATGGAGATAGAAAATAGATTTTTTTTCTATATAAGGAGTGTATATAATTACAAATTTGCTTATTTAACTTGTTTTTCAGAGTATTAATGAGATCCTGGCACCTGCTAGCTAGCCTGAGGATACAGAAGGGAAGAGAGATGGCTGGTTAGTTTACAGAACCTAGACTAAAAGATAATGGCCAAATGAGTTGTAGCCAAAAATATTGGTTCTTTATTTTAATAAAACAGGATATATTTCCTTGTGTTACAGAATGCAAGGGACAATTAGACTTGAGTGGCATCTGAGAGATGATATGGACAAAAAAGTATTGATTCCTTATTTTGATAAAACAACACATATTTGTATACAATAAAATGTTTCCTTAATTTCCTAGGCTAATTCCAAGACAATTTTTTTTTGCATTTCATTTTAAAAACCAATATTTATCAACCAATATACAATGCAGTTTTGATTCCATTTATCAATCTACCTAGTATGTGGTAATAAAAAAAAAATCACTCTTCCTAGGCCTATGTCAGTGACACAGAACATAAAGAGTAACTTATCACCCCTGTAGCTATTCACGCTTCATTCCCAGTGAACAAGATGGCTTGGTGACAATGTGTTTCAGACTCGTAGTATGTGTGAGAGATTCTCTATACACTTCTGAGGCTGGCATGTACTCCTCTGTCCTTAACAACTGAACCAAATCTCCACTAGGGGGGAAGGTGTGGAAGGTAAAGCTGTACATTTTTTATAAATTATGAAGTTTGATCAATGGAAGACATATTTGGCCTGGGTGGAAACTTTTGACCCAGAAAACCATTTAAAATGATTGCCACTTTCCTTTATCCTTTTCCATGTATGAAAAGATTAACATTCACACATTCATTTAAGCAAAAGAAAAATCTCAGTTCATTGTGCACAATGCATTGTTTCACAATGTGGGACACCACTTAACAAATGACTTCAGAGTTCTCAAGCCCAAATCAATCTCTCTCTCTCTCTCTCTCTCTCTCTCTCTCTCTCTCTCTCTCTTTATAGTTTTTTTCTCTTGTAGTTTTTTTTTTGTAAGGGATTAATAATCCACACCTGCCTTAACAGGTCAGACAGGTTTTCACACTGAGTTCTTTAGAAACTCACTCTAAATTGTCTCCCACATATTATTTGAGAATCTTTTTTTAACCACCTACTAAAATATTTACTTTGGGGGTTTTATTAGACTTTCATTCAAGTAGGTAGCAATTTCCCAACCCTGGAATGCCCCTGGTTACTGAAAGAAATGTATTAGTTTTGAGTTCTTCCTCCACCCCACCCCCCAACATTATGGGGATGGAGTGAATGGGCTGTCAAATACATTTTGAAAATGTACATCAGCCACAAAGTGAGCAAGTCAACCTGAAACTCAACACTTAGAGAAAGCAAATAGAGAAAGAGCAAGTGAGCAAGTGTACAATTAAAGTTTCATTTAAAATGGAAAAAAAAAAAAAAAAAAAGAAGTGACAAACCTGGCATTGAAACTGGCCTGGTAGAAATGAATCTAAAGAGATACATGCATCTTTTAATATGACTATCAGACTATTGAAACTGACTCCAAGGAAACAGGAATTTCCCCAGGAATCTCCTGAAGGAAGCCAGCAGAAAGGACTATGTCTGCCAGCAAGAGACTTCACAAAGTTTCTGTCAGATCTCTCTATAGGCTGAGACTGGGATGGCTCTGTGGTCTACACAGGCTGAGACTGGGATGGCTCTGTGGTCCATACAGGCTGAGACTGGGATGGTTCTGTGGTAGGCAGAACCATACCTCAACTGGGACTGCTTAGATATGCATATCCTCTATTTAATCTTTGATTTCACTTCCAAATCCAAAAGATGAACTTGGGGGGTTTGCTGGATCTCTTTGTGCCTCCCCTGGGGCAGATTTTTAAAAAGTATAATTTATGCATGGTAGAAGTATCAAAAGAGAAAAAAAGAGGACTCCTTGAAGTTTAATAATGATTAAGAAGATGCTCAAATTCATGTTAGAGAGCAAACCACAAATCCAAGAGGTTCAGATAACATAAAGCAGGATAAACATTATTTAAAAAAAAAATCTCCCTAACTACACACAAGCATAGCATAGTGGAACTACTGAAAGTCAATGTTAAAACACAAACAAACTTGAAAGACTCCAAAGGATAAAAACAAACAAATAAAAACAAAACAAAATAAAAAAAAAAAAACCCGCATCTATGGAGAAGCAAAGACAGGTTCGCACCTGACTTCTCAGAAATCATTCCAGCAAAAACGGAGCAGGGCGACATCTTAGAGGGAAAAAAACCTCCATACCACATGCACAGTGGCTTTCTGTACCCTGTGCAATAGTCCTTTAAAAGTCAAGAAGAAACTAAACTTTGGTCAAACAACTTGAGAGAACAGGTCAGTATGCTTGTCTTGCAAAATGTGTTAAGTAAATGACATTCTTCAGAGGGAAGGAAAGTGATAAAGGTCAGAACTTCATTTGCATTATAAAGGGGAAACCCATCAGAGAGCGAATGTTGAAGGCAAAACAAGTACTTTTACTTCGCCCCCATAAATTGTTTTTAAAAGCATTGTATATTCACATGTGTAAGTCCATACATACATATGCTTATGTATTAACTAGATGAATGACAACAATGGAAATCGGGACAGGAGAAGGAATTAGAAATATTTGGGGGGTGCTGCATATACACACTTGTGTGAGAATGTGTGCAGGTGGAGGTGTGCATGCATGCATATGTACAGCGACGAGGACAGAGGTCGACATCACGTGTCTTCCTCAGTCACTTTCCACTTTATATTGAGACAAGTTCTAACTTAAACCCAGCAGTCTCCAGGAATCCTTCTGTCTCTTCTTCCCCAGTGCAGAGATTATAGGTCCAGAAAAACCTACTCAGCTTTTTATGTGAGTGCTAGAAATCCAAACTCAGTACTCCATGCTTGCAAGGCAAGGACTTCTAACCATTAAACTTATGCCTCTTTCAGCTGATATGGATTACATGCTTGTGTAGTCTAGAGCAACAATTTTAAAATGTTAATAAGAAACAATATAATTGCTCTGTTAAGGAGATATAGCAATGGAAAAAATATAAAATGCTCAGCATAACCTCTAAAGGCCCAAAAAATAAAAAGAAAAAGACGAGGAAGAGGAGAAGTCACACGAAGAAAACAGAAACAAATGCAGTAGATATTAATTCAACTATATTAATAATCAAGTCAAATGTCAGTCCCCCAAATATCCTCAGAACAATGGATTTTAACTGCGAATCAAACATCCACTTCAGTTCTGTGATCCTTCCAAGTAACAAACACACTTTGAAACCACATACAGGTTGATAAAGGATTGGCTAGGATTATACCATGCTCACACTTACCAGAAGAAAGTGGGAGCAAGTGCATGCATCTCAGACACAGAGGACTCAGATGACGTTACAAAAACTAAAGTAGAGCTTTATATGATGAACAAGGGATGAGTACTGTAAAGAAAACAATCCTGAACAATGCACACGACGAAAGATAAATATGATCACCTGAAGGGACTGAAAAGGTGGACACTTCCACTCTTCATAGACTCTACTTAGGACAACAAAGTCACAGCGATAACGCTCCTGATGGGATGATGGAAGCTTGTAGTTGACTTCATCCATCCAGGAGGAGCAGATACTCCTGTCGGAACTGGCTGCCGTTTCCTTACTCTGTGATCTAAGGTTCTTTTTATTGCTCTTCTTTCCTCCTTCCCTCAAAGAACTGCTTCTCCTTTGTGCAGAGGGAGAGTCTCCATCTTGCCTTAGATTGGATTTCATCATCCCAATGGACCTCACTCCTGGACTCCCCACTCCCTGACCCTCGAAGTCTCACTTTGACCTTCACTCCTCTGCATCAAATGTTTTCTTGCACTTGAGGGTAGACACTGACAGCACTGGGAAGGAGCTAAAGCACACATCACTGCCCATACCATCAAAGTTTTTCATTCTGTCAGTCAGGCTAGGACACAAGAATGTGAACTTCATATAAGTTCTCAAGTGAGGCAGAGACCACATGTTAGGACCAACTGATGCATGAGGATTGCACACTGCTCAGTTACAAAACCTACGAGGATTTTTAAAAAACGTGCTTTACAGCCTTATTGAAAACTCGAAAGTTGGTTTTCAAATTGCAGGCCCCCATGTTTTTGCCCTTTTTTCACAATAGCTTGGTTTTATTTAGGTCCACAAATATTTAAAAAAAAAATTACAAGAGACTCAAATGGAGAGAACATAGAGGTCGTGGTTTTCTGGGTGGCGACTGTTTACACAGTGTTATCCCATGGCACTCTACTCACATATACACTTAGCTCCCAGATCTAAAGAAATGCAGCAATCTAAATGTCTGCTCCCTCCACCGCAGTGAGACCTGAAGCTTGATCTTGATGACACTGAATAACATATGTATGAAACACAGAAAGCAAGCCTAAACTTCAAATGAAAGCAAGGAAAGTCCAAAAGGAAGCCAAGAGGCTGGGCTTCAAAGACATCACAAAGGTCCAGGACCTCCAAACAAACTGTAGTCAGTCACAGAGGAAATGAAGACTCTCAGCGCTTCACCTTGGGACAGGGGAGAAATGCAAAACTAACAAGGAAAACACTTCCAGATAGGTTTCAAGTACAGACTTCAGTGTACTTCACTCTTACTCTTTGCAAATGGGTACTACAAGCTTAAATATTTTATATTTTGGGAGGGGCAGGATTTTTGTCTCTTTTTAAAAGGTTATGAAATTATCCATACAAAATGAGACACTGCACCTTTGATGGTGCTAAGGTAGGCACTAAGGTGAGTGAAGGTCTTTGAGCTTGTCTAGTGCCACAGGACATCCACCTCAACTCTTGCTATATTCCAAATGTCTCCTTTTAGTTTGTCCTCCCGGGGTCCATACTTGATGCCTTTGACTTTTTCTTTTCTATCTCTCTGCTCTCCTTCCCTCTCAAGTCTCATGTATCCTCTTGCCTCTCATCTTTTCTCTCTTATAGTACTTTTCCTTCCCTGTTATCATCCTTTTTCCCCTCATCCTAGTCTTCTCTCCTCCCCTCCCAAACTTTCTGTTCCTATAGTCTTAGCAGCTTTATTCAAGATTGTCATAATGAATAAGAATGAACCAAGGAAAAACATGATGTCCTCCAGTAGGTAAATAAACTTCAATATATCCAGACAAGGGCATGTTATTCCACAACAAAAATCAATGAGCCATCAAGCCGTAAAACCACATGGAGAAATAGTGCTTATTCCTAAGTGCAAGAATCCAGCCTAAAGCAGAAAGACACCAGCAGCTGCCAGGTATTGGGTGGGAGTGACAAAGCATAGTGAGGACACAAGAGAACTCTCACGATACAGGGCATAGAAAACAGCCAGTGTGATGGCTACACATCTCCTTACACATTAGCCAAAACTCATGAACAGTACCTGTCTTAGTCAAGGTTTCTATTCCTGCACAAAACGTGATGACCAAGAAGCAGGTCTGGGAGGAAAGAGTTTATCCAGCTCACACTTACAAATTGCTGTTCATCACCAAATGAAGTCAGGACAGGAACTCACAGGGTAGGAACTTGGAAATAGGAGTGGATGCAGAAGCCATGGAGGAATGCTGCTTATTGGTTTGCTTCCTCTGGCTTGCTCAGCTTGCTTTCTTATAGAACCCAAGACTACTATGCCCAGGGATGGCACCACCCACAATGGGCTAGGCCCTTTCCCCTTTGATCACTAATTGTGAAAATGCCTTAAAGCTGGATCTCCTGGAGGCATTTCCTCAAGAGAGGCTTTCTCTGTGATAACTCCAGCTGATGTTAAGCTGACACACAAAACCAGCCAGTACAGCACTCCATCAAGAATGAGCTCTGTTGTATATTGTGCTGGGTAGATTTCTATTCTTACGATAAAACATTGACTAAGAGCAACTTGGGAAGGAAAGTGTTTATTTCAGCATACATTTTATAGTCCATCCTTGCAGGACTCAAAGCAGGAATGAAAACAGAGGCTATGGAGGAGATGCTTGTTGGCTTGCTCAGTCCGATTTCTTAAGACATCCAGGACAACCAGTCTGGCTGTTGTAGCTCACAGGGATCTAGATCCTTCCACACCAATCCTCAATCAAGAAAATGAACTACACACCTGCCTACAGTCAACCTATTGGAGGTATCTGTTTTTTAAACTGAGGTTCCCCTTCCTAGGTAATTCTATCTTGTATCAAATTGACAAAAAACATCTAGTCAGTCCAAAGGTTCTCAACCTTCCTAATGCTGTAACCCTTTAATACAGTTCCTCATGTTGCAGTGACTCCAGCCATAAAATTATTTTCATAACAATAATGTTTCTGCTGTTACAAATTATAATGAATAGAATAGGCAGGATATCTGATATGTGTTCCCTATGAAATAAAAATCATTCATAAGGGATCGTGACCTACAGGTTGAGTCATTATCTCAACCATTATCGTTGGTGATAATGCTCCTGTACAGTGCTCCTGTAGACTCACTGGTTGTAAAAAAAAAAAAAGTACCTTATTTATTCATTTATAAATATTTTGTGTTCTCAATGTCTCTATTCAATATAACAGCCATTAAAATATACTGAGTTGTGAAGCTATGTTTGTACACTCATGTTAACAGTGGTTATTTGCCATATAAAAATGTGGAATTAACCTGAGCCCATTTGTAGATGAAATGATATGCAAAATATTATCTATTACAAAAATTACAAAAATATTACCTTATATATTATATACATATATACATACACACACAAACACACACACACACAAACACACACACACACACACATTCATATATATATATATGATTAGTCTTGACTAGGAAGAAAATTCTGAGACATGATATAATGTGGATGAGTATTAAAGACATCATGTTAAGCAAAAGAAGCTAAGAAGAAACTAATATTGAGATTGTATTCCTATTAGGTACACTCAAAAATCATAGACCAAAAGTGGAATTCATCGATTCATGGGTGGGAGAGAAAAGAATTACTGTCTCACGGATAAAGATAGTTTTTCAGGATAAAAAAAAACTTCAACCAGAAATGAATAGTTAATAGTAGTGGTAATTACACAGTTATGTGGGTTTATAAAATGCTATTGAATTATTCTTTAAAATGATAAAAGTTGTAAACATATAAATATTTTGCTAAACTTAAAGACCTAACTTGATAACTTGTGCTCTAATTCAACGGAAATTCTCAAAGAGATTATATGTAAAAGGAAGATTTGTGTTCTAAATCACAGACTAGAGCTAGGGGTTCCAGAGCTAGAGATCCCAATGAACGTATCTGAAAAGAGATGAGTTTCACACAAATAAAAGGATTTTATTGACACATGATAGTCTATTACAGTAATAAATACAGTACATTCCTCTAAGTCTTAGTTTGCAGTTCAGAAGCTGATGTGCACATCAGGGGACTACCTTAACTTTTGGTACCATTCTCTTCAAAGCTGCATCAAAAGGGAGCATGTGTTGTCTGAGAACCACACAGATGGGTACAAGATTTCCATCAGTCCCAGTGCTCCACACATGGTGAATGGCCCTTATCACCCCTGCCCTCCTCACTCCCCTGTTTTAAAATAGCTAGTGCTATAAAAAGTCAACATTTCAAATATAAAAATTATTTTATACAAATATAAGTCATTATGTAATCATTATTAAAATACAGCATTGTTATATATGAGTTTGAAACATTATTACTAAAATAAATATTTCCCAGAGAAAATTTCATTTGCATCACAAATTATAAAACAAAGCATTTAAAACTAATTCACAATTAAATCTTTTTCAGAGTGTCTCCACAACAACTCTGCAGAGACAGTGTGAAGTACACACAGCTAGCTGAGAGCGCCTGAACATACACTGCACATTTCCATGGCCACACTCCTGGACCTGGCAGCGTGCTGCACTAGTTTGCACTAACACAACCTTCCTTCACTTCAGAAGTCTTAAAGATCTGTTGCTTCCCGGGAACATAAGTGTGTCAATTTCCATATCAAAGAAATTATCCTGGCCCCTTCATGGGACTGTAACAGTTCTTTTCTTAGCTCAGGGATGATTCTGATAATAAGAATGTTTAGCTGTATGGTCTTAATCTTAATTTCCAAGCCCTAGATATTCTTAATCCTGATGGGTTACTAGATCACTAGATGCTGACTGGGGCATCTTTTAATACCACCCAGTATAGTATTATAGTATCCTAATACTTCTTTGGAATGGGACAGACAATGTATAGAAGGAAATACAGCTGTGTGTCCAAATATCTTGGAGGAAAAAAAGTTGGGCTATGAGCTATATAACTGTTTTAGTTTTCTCTGCTTCGTCCTGTATCTAAGCACTATCATTTCAGCTCTTCAATAATTCAAATTAACTAGCTGCACTGAATACTGAACAACTAACCTTGCTGACACTTACAGCTAGTTGCCTTTCTAGATACTACTAGGGGGCAAATGTTTTCAGAAAAATCTGGCTTGCAACACACAAGTGGTCATCCTCAAGTATCTGAAGTACCTTTCAAACAACCTGACCACTGCTGGAAGGACAGTTACCCATACCCATATGAACATTTTTGATTTCTCTTCCAAAACAGTCTCTTAAAAACCAAGTTGCAGACTTCACCCTGCTTTCAAAGGCACAGGTAGTGGGGTTCACTTCCTCCGAGTCCATGAGCAGACTCCATAAATGATCGCTTTGCAATCATTTGCACTGACTCTTTTCTTCCCTCTTTCCTTCTTTGCTTTTCTGTGTGTATGTCCATTAATGTGCATGTCTGTGTGTATGTACTTGCAGAAGCAAAAGGATATCCACAGGTATTGTCCCTCGGGTGCCCGACCTGGAGCTCTCTTTGTGGGCTAGGATCACTTGCCACAGAGCTCCTGGGATACACCTATCTCTGTGTCCCCAGCACTGGGGTGAGAAGCATGGGGAATGCCTGTCTTTTTCACTTTGCATGGGTTCTGGGAATAGACTCAGTGCACTGAGCTGCTTCCCCAGTGTCCCAGCACTAGAGACGGGTTTCTTGAACTTCTTCTTCTGTCTCCTCTTTCAGAGCAGTAATTTGTGGCCGAGGCTTCTGCTTGCTGGAGTGGCGGCCCTGGAAGAGCTTCATCTTTTCTGAGGAGCTAATGGCCTGCTGGAAGATACTCTTCTCGCTCAGAAGTGCCTGAAGGGAGTCGTACTGCCAGACATTGCCATCTTCAATGACCTAGGGAAAAGGCCATTAGTGAGACCTCAGAGTGAAGAGCAGGCCAGTGCTGACAGAAACTGACCCAGGTCCAAAGAAGAATAAAAGTTCAAAGAAAACACGGCATTCAGAACCTTGTATTTTTCAATTAACTTTTACATCTGGGAAATTAGCTGGCAAAATAGCCACAGGGATTTGAAAAATTCATGTATTACCTTCAGAGAACAGCTGAGCAACTGAAGGAGCTTTGTAAAGCAGAACAAGCCATGGCCCATCTCTTATGTACTCTTAATCTGAGCTGTACATATAGTGCCATTAACTTCGAGCCTCCTCACACCTGAGTCTGACACCTACCAATTCCAAATTGGCCAGCTGTGGCTGAGAATAACACCGTCAGTGCATGTTAGACTTTTTGTAAGCCTGAGGTCAAAGAATAGAGCTCCTTACCTAGTCCCTGAACTTGACCACCACAGAACAAGAGATGCGGCTACTCTCGGCACTTGGAACTGGGCAAGGACAATAGGAACAGCAATGCTTCACTAAAAACAGCATTTACCTCCAGAACATTCAAAAGCCATGGGAAAGTGAAAATGTTACATAATCCTTGGAACTTCCCATGTCTAAACAGGAGCTGTGACATTTTGGGGGAAAGAATGAGAAGGTGTCTGACAGGGACACTACCCGGAGTTCCAGTAGTAATCGGGATGATGGAAGAGACTTCTCTCCTACTACATTAAACCACTAATGGTAAGGCCCATCCATATCTTTCCCATGTGAAGTTTAGCTACTGAAAGAAACAGATAGACTTTTATTCCAGTAGTACATTTTGTGACTTGCTCCCCATACAAAGATCTGAAAGCATAGATATCTTGTCTACAGTGTCAGTGTCATTTAGCAATATGCTACCAGAGGAGGTGTGCTAAATTTCACCATCACTTCATAGTTCAAGTACAATGGAGAGAAACAAAGGATAGGTGGTAGATGTGTGACATATGTATGAAGAAAAGGGTATGCAAATCTAGTTGTGCAAGATTGTTAAACGGAGAATGAGATATCAATCAAGTGTAAAAGACTCACCAAAAATCGCTGACAATCCAACATTGCTTCTATCCTGTGTTCACAGAGGACTACTGTGCAACCAGCAAAGGCTTGTTTTAGAACTCGTCGAATTACTTGGTATGTTCTAGCAAAGCAAGAAAATAACGCATAAGAGATTATAGAGTGTGAATTATCTACCTTTATCTTTGACAATACATATAGTATTGCATGGACTTAGTTCTTTACTTAAAAAATACTTTTAGCATACTGTTGATAGAGAATTAGCTACAATCATTCTTTTAAACCATTCTAAGTATTTAATACACTAATAAGGCAAATGTTTAAAAGTTTCATAAAAATGAGACTACAGTTTATGTAGATTCAGCATCAGTTATTTGCTTTGTGCTATTAATATATTTAGGACACAGGGAAGCTGTAAGAGTGCACATGCCTAACTAAGTATTTTATTATGTGTTAATGAGGTTGAAGAGTTTTATAAATTCCAGACTCCAGTCAGGAGGGAAAACAGAGCTCTTGCTGAAAAAAAAAAGTACTTGTGCTCTTGTTAAATAGTGAATTTCCCCTGGCAAACTGTTTTGTCCCTCTACTTGTAGGCACGGTAGCTGAACGGGAATTTGTATCAATATGAGGTAACTTCAGTGACTCTGCTTCTATTGCACTCTTATCTAACAGGATTTCTGGAACTTACATGGGGTCCAGATGGGCACTGGGCTCATCAAGCAGTATGATCTTGGCCTTACTGAGAACAGATCGGGCCAGGCACATTAACTGCTTGTGGCCATGGCTTAGCACATAACCTCCATCCACAAGGGTAAAGTTGAGCTGCCCAGGAAACTGCTCTATCACAGACTTGAGTCCAACCTGTAGGAAATAAAGAAAAGCACTGTGCTTAGAGGGGCATAACTAAAATCAAGAGGCTGGCATTCTAAAAGTAGACGTGAGTTTGGATGGAATAAATTTCACATCATCCTCAACTACCAACTCCTACTTAGTTTTATTAAACAAAATCTGAAAGAAATATTGGTAGCTAGCTTTACACAGACTAGAGGATTTCTTTCAGCCCTACACTTCATTAAAAAAAAAAAATCTCTCAGTGTTCACCTGGTAAGTGTCATGTTCCCTAACAGGCAGTGATAAACAATTATACCTGCTCCTGTCAAATTATATACATAACACACACACACACATACACACACACACACACACACACACACACACACACACACACGTATACAAATACATATATACATATATAATTTATAAACTTATAAATTTATTTATAATTTATATATAAATTATATATAGATACATATATACACACACAATTGCAATCAATTCAATATGTGCTTTAAAGATAACAGATACAGAACACAGTTATTCATTCCATTATAACTGATGACAAAGGATTCAAGAGTAGAAAGGGTAGAAGACATGACATGTTCATCTTCTATCTGTAATATGGGATGAGAAATATCATGAAAATTAGCTGATGAAGCTTTAAAAACTACATGACATCCTAATACTAATCTCCTTCACTTATAACATCTGAGAAATTGATAACTTTCTCATGAAGTAAGAAGTTACTTAGTTAAAAATGGAACACAACTAAAATTTAAAGGCACTTATTGTTAGGGTAGAATATGAAGATTCTTTTAGAATTAATGGCTTATATTTTTAAACTGCAATTTTAAAGGGAGTTTAATAAAAAGATCAAAAAAGCATTTTGTCAAAATTAAGGCATAATTATAGATGTCTTGGTGGTTGCTACTTATTCAAATACATGCACATTATGTCTTCTTTGCTATTCAGAACCCTAAGTGTATAAGAGCTAAGTAAATATAGACAGAATTGTTTCTTGCTCTTCAAGAACCTGGAATTTTGTATGTCCAGGTAAGATAAACACCCATATAACTATACCATAGGCAGATTAAGATAAGGCCTTTAGAAAGATCTCATGATCCTGCAGGTGAGCCCAGAAGGAGCTCGCATCACTCTTTATGCCAGACTCTCATACTCACTATGGAAATTCGAACACATAATTTTAACATTGTTAAAACTACCTTTTGTGTAAACTCATTAAGGTTTAAAAGGTTTCTCAGACAGTAAGGCATGTAGCACATTAGACAAGGAAGATTGCCTGATGGCTTTGTCCCATGTATATTAGGTTTCAACACCAATACCAACTTACCTCCTGCCTCCAGATTTTGGTTATTTACATGGTATCAATGTGTATGTTTAAGCTAATGGTTTTAAATGCCTATTTCCAGCCTAGCACTACTCCCAGGTGTTTCAGAAACCTGTCTTTCTGTCAGTTCTGGCACACCGATCCTTGTCTGGCCTTCTGTCATTTCTTAAGCATTATACCACAAGTATCAATGAGTCAAATTGTCAATATGTTTAAGAGATCTCCCTAAAATGCAGGTTTGAGATTGGATCAATTCTCTGTATTATACCCTACAGTAGTTCTTTCTCTAGAAGAATAAAATGCAATTGTCCTCCTGTGGTACACAGGACATCCTGACCTCTCCCTCCCTCTACCCTACACCTACTATTGTGTCTAGAAGCAGCAATTTTTATTCTTTATACAGCTCAACATTCTCAGGGTTTGTCTTTTTAAATATCCCTGCCTATCCACAGGACAGCCAGGCATCCTGTATTGTTAGCATTGTGTATGTTCCCTCTGTTAGACTATACATTTCTTGAAGATAAATATGTGTTCTTCAGTTAGGAACACTCTCAGCCTCAACACATTCATTCATTCATTCATTCATTCATTCATTCATCTTCCTTTAGTCATTCATTTAAAATGTACTATGATCCTCCAATGCTGTAGACAAACAACACAGTCTTTAAGCATTAAAACTTAAGGATGAATGAATTAAGGTTAATTTTAGTTGAGAAATTATATACTGTACTCTATAAATATTTAAGATTCTATGACCACCCATCAGATTACCAAGTGAAAAGTACCCAAATATGTTTAGAATAAATCAGTTCTCTATACCAAACTATTCAGAAGTATTTGTAAGATTTTTGTTTTGTATGACAGTTTTTTCAAAAGAAAAAAAAAGGTGGATTGTGCTTTGCCTGTAATCACTAGTGGGCAATTTAAAAAAAGATGCCCTCAGCTCCTTTTGTTCCCATTCTGAAAACTTCCCAGGGAAATTTTCCACCTAAAAGACCATTGTTTCTGCTATTTAAATTGTTTCTACAACAGTTCACTTGACTATTAGTGTAGAAAGATGATACATTTAAAAAATAATCTAACAAGCAAACACAAACAAACAAACAAACATCCCCACATCCTAAGAGCCAGAGTCAAGGGGCTAAGAACACACAGCTTAGTGGAACTGAAACAGCAGAGGGCCCCAAGTCAGGGCTGCAGTTCTTTTTGGAATTCACCAGAGATCTTAGCAAGGCCATTCATTTACTGAAATGAAGGTGGTAATGCCTATTGTGCATCAAGCATGAGGATATTTTCATGACACATTTTATATGACATAAAGGAATTCTTATTCAAATCATTCAAACAGTATTTATCAAATACAGTCCATGGATCCAACTACTGCAGGCACAACAGAGATCAGGGCATGATCCCATAATCCTAGTGAACCTACAGTCTCATAGGAGATACGGAGTAGCTAAGAGGTCAGGATGGGTTTCAGAACAAAATGATGTGTGGAGGAAAGCTTGAATGGTGAGATGGAGCAGGAATAGTGGACTGCAAGGGCTTCCCAGGACCAGCAGGTGAAAAATAGAAACAACCACCATAGAACGGAGAGCAGCACTCTGTGCTTTAAATACAATTAAAATTCACAGTAGTGGAATCACAGGACATGTTGGGGACACTGAGAGTAGAGCAGCAAAGACCAAATCACAAAGGTCCTTTAAGCAGTGTACAACAGGCACCCCGTCCAGCAGAGGCACAAGGAGGGATGATAAGCAGGCTAAAGATGAAGGCTTTAGAAAGTTCTCCAGAGCTGCACAGGGTAGGGAGCTGCTGTGAACCAGAGCAGGCAGGTTAGACTTTTGTCCCAGTGTCTTATTAGGCTGACACACCTCAATGTGTTCC
Organism: Rhabdomys pumilio; assembly: GCA_030674055.1. Lineage (NCBI taxonomy): Eukaryota > Metazoa > Chordata > Mammalia > Rodentia > Muridae > Rhabdomys > Rhabdomys pumilio. The sequence goes on along the minus strand of JANHMN010000016.1, from coordinate 27,051,898 downwards.
TGTTTGCCTTTATTGGATCAACAACCATATAGGATTAAAACCTACGATGCGTGCCTTTTAACCTAACTCTCCTTTGTGCCGCTGTAAGCCAGGGGCTGGTGCCCGTGTTTCCTTGTGGTCTCTTTAGCAAAAACTTGCTACTCTCACTCTCATTCAAACCATGGGACATTAAGGTTTAGCTCAGCAGCAGCAGCTTTTTGAACATAGATTTAAAAAGAGGATCAATGAAAAGGTACATATAAAGATGAACTGGTAGGCAAAATCTAGCCACGTGACTACCTGTATTGTTCTGGAATCTAAAGTCGTCTAAGCATATCTCCTAACATTTTAGATGATTTTATGATCTCACTTTTCTGAAATTTTATGGAGACTTGGCAATACCTGTGAGTTTTATAAAACCTAATCCCTTCTTTCCCAAGTCGTCTTTCAGCACATTGTATTCTTACAGTTAATTCTGTCAAAGTACATCAAGGGTCTTACAGTGTATCACTAGCAATTTAGTTAATGTTTTCTTTAAAAAACTTGCATTTTCTTGGTAATAAGGAAACCCTGACAATGAAAAACAGTTAATCTCAGTGCATTTTATTAGAAGGTTAAGGTTGGTTACTCAAGGGGTTAACATTTAGCACTCAGAGGCTTCAAAGTTCCTCTGTCCAAGATCTGTTCTGTGAGTTCCAGTTGTAAACTGATACCAGAATGGGTTAAGACTTTAGGGGTTGTTGAAATGAAGTAATATATTTCCATAAGAAAAAGACATGACGTTGGAGAGGAGTAAAGGAGGGAATTCTACTTCCACATGTCTTCAGAAACTCATGTTAATATCTTACTGCCCAAGGTAGTGCTACTGAGTGACACAATAAAGTGTTTGGGAAGTGATTAGGTCATGAAGTCTGGGTACCCCATGGATGGGATTAACACTATAATCAGAAGAACCTCCACAGCGCTCACTGGCCACTTATACAGAGTGAGGCACAGCAAGAAATACTCCTCAGAAGTGACAGGAAGTAGAGCCTTAGCAGATAATAAAGACTGTCTGATGGCTCCTTCCTTGACCTTGGGCTTCTCAGTCTCCAAAATAGTGAGAGAAACATACCTCATCATACTTATGAGCCACTGAGTCTATAGAACTTTAGTAAAGCACCATGAACAGACTATAAGGTAAGGAGCAACACCCATGAAAGGGGGATGAGTCAAATTCAGAACATAGTTGTGCCAGTAAATTAGAGCAGTGTGCTATAAGGTATGTATACACGTATTCCTGCATTCATACATGCACACACAGGTAGATGTGTAAAACTGCCTATCATCTATGGCAACCACACTTGTGTGTATGATCTACCTCTTTAAAACTTATTTATCACCCTTACTTCATCTGCAACTTTCCATATTTCTTCGTCTCTCCATTTTCCATTGGGATCCAGGTTTTGTCTGAATGTTCCAGAAAAGATAAATACTTTCTGCAATGATAAAGAAAATTATAAAGTATAAATAACCTATACATCTTTTAATGCTTTCCTCTTTATTCTACAATATTTCAAGTAAGAAATGAAACAAATAAGTATCCACGTATTCATTAGCTAGTTAATACTTTTCTAGATATGCTTCATATCACTTTAAAGAAACATATAGTAGCATTTAAACCTCTTTTTGGATATTTTTTCTCATTTCAGTGCCCTTGGGATAAGGAAATTGAGGCCACTGTACTCTGGGGAGAATTGAGTCTCTGCTTTTACTAGTGTTCCTTCACACATCTTCTTACTTCTATGAACAGAGAGAAACCTATAAGTGATCCTAGAGCATCCATTTGTTCAAGGGCATGTGTGCTAGGGAAGAGAGACAGATGCTCTGGTGTGGAAACACACTGCAGGACCATTGTCAAGATGTTCCGCTTGCAGAAACACTTCCACTTAAGTGGACCATGTGCTTAAGGACAAACCACTGTCTTGAGAGATCTCAGATAATAAGTAGTATTTTAAAAATAATATTTAATCCTCTCTGTACACACAGAAGACAAAAAATTTTTATGTGAATGTCTAAAATAACTTTCTTTACTTTTATTATTTTGATTGCCTCTCTGTAACTTTGAAAAAGCTATAAATTTAATTGGAATACATAATAAAAATATTTACTTGGGACAAACAGAATAATGTCATTATCCTGGAAGACTGAAAGGAATGCACAAGGTGTTTTGTCTTCAAAACAGACAGTTGCTAATGGGAATGTGGCCTGCAAAGATCCGTTGGTAGTTTGGTGCTGGCTGAGCAGGTACGGCTGCAAACCGGAACCCAATGCTTTCATTTCCATACTTTGGTTTGTTTGTTTGTTTGTTTGTTGTTTTTGATTTATTTATTTATTTATTTATTTATTTATTTATTGGTTTTTCGAGACAGGGTTTCTCTTTGTAGCCCTGGCTGTCCTGGAACTCACTCGGTAGACCAGGCTGGACTCGAACTCAGAAATCCGCCTGCCTCTGCCTCCCAAGTGCTGGGATTAAAGGCGTGCACCACCACCGCCCAGCCATTCCCATGCTTTGTAAAGCAGAGAAATGCCATCCTATTTCTGACCTCTCTGCATCTCCAGCTCCTGCACGTCAGGAACTGAGAGTCACTCATGAATCATCTTCCCCCTCAGCTTACCTAAAAATGATCCACTGGTCATTTATATTATCCTCAAACTATATGTTGAATCAATTTCTTTCTCAATTTCTATTTCCACTGAATACTCCAAACTATCATTAGCTCTTTTTGTGTGACTGAAAGAGCTTCCTAAATTGATTTCCTTCTTTATAGTCTTGCTTCTTTTACAACACACCCAAATAATTCATGAAAAATGGCCATGACTTTCCCCTTCACTAGGGCACAATATCCTTCCAATGGCCACAAGACCTTAGGGCTCCTTTCTGCTTCACTCTATTCTAACCACACATACTTTCTTAGCTTCTTCACCTAATTTTCTTCTCAGCTAGAAATCCCATCCTCCCTCTGATTTTCACATGGCAATCTCTATCCTTCATGTTTCAAATTAAGTTTTATTTTCTAGGTCCACTGTTCTGTATCCTCAAACCAAACAAGCTCCCCAATTATTTCTTATACTTTGATTCCTTAACACCAAGTTTAGGTGGTGGGGTTGTTGTTCAGTGGGCAGAAATGCTTACTTTTTGCAAGAGGCCTTGGGTCTCATCCCAGAAGCACATGATTTGAGCACGGTAGCATGTGCCCATAATTCCAACACTCAGGAGATAGAAAACAAAAGAGGATAAGAGTTTCAGAGGTACCCTTTGTTACATATGAAGCTGGAGCCCAATCTAGGCAATCTTTGACAATCTAGACACAATCTTTGTGTCTCAAAGAAAACCACTGAGAATACATCGACATCTGTGAGTGCTGAAGGCCTTGTCGCTACTTTCATTTTAGATGCAAGTTTTGTATAAGCTCAGCAAAAGTTGCCCAAATGAGTGAGCTGATGTGGAGAAGTAACAGCACAAAATAATAACAATCAGAGTAAAGGTTGTTTTCCCTCAGATTTGAAAGTTAATTTCTATAAGCTATTGTCTGGCTAATGAAGTTCCCTCTCTCTCCCCTTCCCTCCCTCCCTTCCTCCCCCCCCCCATGCTCTAGCTCTAGCTCTAGCTCTGTGTCTGTATGTGTGAGAAAGAGAGAGGAGAGAGAGATATCTACTAAATGTAACCCAAATGCTTTACAGGTATCATAGCATTTCAGATGTTATCCCCTTTCCCCATTTCTCCCCCACCCAGAAATCCCTATCCCATCCCCCCTCCTCCTGCTTCTATGAAGATGTGCCCCCACCCACCTACCCTCCCACCTATGCCTGACAAGTCCATCCTCTTCAACATATATAGCTGGAGCCATGGGTCCCAGGCTGGTACTTTAGACCCTGGGAGCTCTGGTTGGTATTACTGCTCTCCCCATGGGGCCACGAACCCTTTCAGCTCATTCAGTCCCTTCTCTAACTCCTCCATTGGGAACCCCATGATCAGTTCAATGGTTAGCTGTGAACATCCGCCTCTGTATGTGTCAGAAGTATAACAGTGACAACCCAATAAATATGTGAAGATTCCTTATGGCTGTTGCAGAAATTATCTAACTTTTATTCATAACAGTCTATGACATATATTAGTTCTCTAAATTTATGATGTTTTAATTTATTTTGAACAGATACACATTCAAAATTATGTCTATTCAGAATCTAAAAACTTTACGTGTGGTAGATTTATTACAACTCAGAAATCTTGAAGGCTTTGTTCATAATTTCATGTCTAGTAAAAGGTAGAGAACTACATATCCGATTTTAAAGAAAAATCAACTAAACAAACTGGTTCAGCTAGAATTCAATTGTATACCATCAATCAGACATTCCATTCTTTTAATTCAAAGAGAATCTGGCAGTCGCTTGCTTTCATGGTGCCAGCAGATGTCTTCCTTCTGTTTTCTAAGCTGTTTAATCATCCACAAACCCCTTGGTATAACTGAAAGGTCTTTGGAGGTCAACCTAAACCTTTTCTCTCTGGTTTACAAATTCAAAATGAAGGACCTGGGAAGTGGAATGATTTGGCCAACCTGGAACTCTCAGATCTGCTGTGCACCAATAAAAAATATGACTGAAGCTTTCTAGTCCCAGGGATCCCCCATTGGCCTTGTAAGAAAGTACTCACTAATACGTCAGTTAGGGAAAGCAAATATTTGATATTTACTTAATGTCGTGTATGGTATAATGAGCAGTTCTTGAGACTCTAAGCAGAATAAAGAGATCATCATTGTTCCCAACATGTCCCATCTCCTCCCTGCAGCTGCTGCCTCCACTCCTCAACTCTGTGAGAGTGGCTGAACCTACATGGACTTCCCATGGCTGATCATATATCACTATAACAGGTAATATGCTTTACAGTAGTACTAGATGTCAAATTAAAACAAACGTAATCCAGCTTCTGTGGTGATTACATTCAATGTAAAGTAGATTAATAGAAGTGACTTCCCTGCTTATGTATGTATGTATGTATGTATGTATATATGTATGTATATATATGTATGTATGTGTAGAACATGAATAGTTCCCTTTAAATGTGGCCCATCCAATTGCTTATAAACACTGACAGTGGTTGAAATCTCTCTGACCATCCCTGCAGCAGTTTCTGACACTGCATCTGTACAATAAAAATCCATCCCAGTATGCACCATGAAGATTCTCAGGCTGCATTAGAATATTTAAAATTAATGACTGCTTTGCTTTAAAGAACATCTATCAGCTAGAAAATTATGAATGATATATTTCTACTGAGGACTATTAGCAGTTTGTAACAAATATAGATTGCTACACTATCAGTGCATATGCCATTTATTTAAAAACAAAAGATGCATGTAGGATAAAGTTCAGTTTCCTAGAAATTCAGAGTGCCTCATAACAGTTCTTATACTCTAAAATTTTAGCATAAACCTTTCCAAAGATACATAAAAATGTTTTCTAATCAAAGCAAGTAATCAAAGGTTTCAAATTTTAGGCTCAGAAATAGCTAAATTGTGCTGTATTTATTTGAAAATCAGACATGACAGTTATTTTTCTGCCCTCCCTTGAATTCTAACACTCTGTCCAACTGTCTACCTAAGTAAGTTCTAATTAACCACATCACAGTATGATCATTTGAGAGTCCATCATATATATATACAAATGTGCCACCAAACCTTGTCCATTCCATCCTACTGGATCATGCCATGACTTTTAATACCTTCTAAACTGTGATTTCCTCTGACCCTTCTCCCTTTATCCTTCATACTGACCTATCCTTTTGATTGATCACAGTCTTCCTGCCTAGAACTCCATGTACCCAATCTTTCTAAACCTATAAACTTTATGACACTCTATGATGTGTGCTCATTACAACTTTCTTTGTGAAATTGTGCAAACTCATTTACTCATACTTACAGAACATATTCTCAGTCCAGTTAAAAAACAAAGGAGACATGACTCCCCCCTCCACTGAATTAAAAATAATAACTACAATAACAGAGAATAATGACCAAACAATGTGGGGAAAAAAGAGTTTAAATACTTTTCATTCAATTTCCCCAACAGTACAAATAATTATTATTACTATACCCATTTCACAAATAAGAAAACTAAGACACAGAGAAATTATACAAATGTCCTAATTTTATCTTATACAGATTATACAGATTAGGGGCCAACTGATGAAAGAAAAACACATGTGAGAGACAGCAACATTTAGTGATCCAGAATAGAACAATGTCTTATAAATTCCTCTCATCCAAGGTATTATGTTACATGTCTTACAACAGAGGGAAAAATTCAGAAGAGAAGTATTTTACTAAGAATTTCTATCCTTTTTCTGTAACTCTGCTTCCATTTTTCTGATTATTTTGTTTAAATCTTGTGTAAAAAAGAAGAAATGCAGATAGTTTGAAAATGAGACATATTAGAAATACAAGCAGAAATACATAAGCAAGGTTTGAGATCCTATCTAGATTTGAATAGTCTAAGCAGAACATTTGTGTTAAGGCAGGGAAAAACACCCAAAAACCAAAGAAACAAACACCTCAATTCATAAAGTCTAACCAGTAAACAGTTACATGTTTTCTGCAATCAGAGAAAAAAACAAGAAAATAAAGGAGACAAAACAGCAGGAAACGAAGGACACAGATGTGCTGGTAGGAGCAGCAGCTAGCTTGGGGTCTTGACATTTCTCACTGCCTATACACTCCCTCACTGGCCCACTGCTTGACAGATAGCTATGGTAATTACTGATTCTCAGCCACTCCCTTTGGCCTTACTTTTTCTGTTTTTAATTTCTGCCATATGACAGTGAGCATCATTTTGCATTTCTCATGATAAGTTTACAGGTTGGACTGGAAAGTCTCTGGCAGATCAATGACAAGTAGTACCTCTACATTTGACATAACTAAAAAGGCTGTGATATTATAATTGTATGCACAAGATATAGTAATTTTATATAGTAAATTCTCAGCTGTCACCACCAATATCATTGTTTATATCTATACATGCTATCTGATCTCTTTCAAAACAGAACATGCTTCAACTTTGTGGTGAGAATGACGGGCAGATGCTGAGTATTTTCAAACCATTAAGAAAAGGAACCAGGGAGATGGCTCAGTGGATAATGTACACTTGCCACACAAACCTGATGACCTGAATCCAATGCCCAAATTCCATGCTGGAAGGAGAGAACTTGTTTCTGAAAGTTGTGTTCTGACCTCTCCAAGTGAGCCATGACATGAGGAATACACCCACCTCCTCTCATACACATACCACATACAATAATAATAAACAAAATAAAAAGTTCCAGTCCTTTACTCAGAAGAACTTAACAGTCCTCCAAATTTGTAACTAAAGCTTTAAAACAATTGTTTTTCATTAATTATCTGGTTAACTAGGTCCACAGTCAGTGACTACTTTCATCTTGGTACTCTGCCTAAGTCAGTAGGATGGCATCTAGCAGCTTCACTGCCTCCTCTTCTAGACTCAGAACTCACAGCCAAGACAGAACAAATGAAAGAGGCCCTGTCTTAATTCTGGGCTGCATGTATTCTGAGACTGCTATGTAATTACTAAACTATGAAAGGAGGGAAAAAATCTGTTAAGAACTGCCCAAGCCAATGGAACCTTGTGACTGCACAGCGCATGTTTCAGGATCCCTGTATAAGAGAGGGTATGCTTTTCCAAGTACCCGTTTCATGTATCTGAAAACCAGTGGCCAATGAACCTTGAACATTACGCTATCTCAGTGTGAGAATGACCATCTGAAGCACATCCTTGTTAAAGAAGACAGAGGAGAAAAGAAAAGATGAAAAGGCAGACTAAACTAGTTTTCCTTGGCTATTTGCTTTTCTCCTTCTTTGTATCTTTCTAAAGATCAAACTGGAGGAAAGGAAAAGCATGCTGTAATTCTCATTTTCTAAGAAAAGATAGAAAAAGTAACGTAACCCTTAGTTTAGACAACAAGCATACGACGGTTTTCTTTTCTTTCTTAGGTTTCACATGACACTCAGAACTGTCATTGAGACAGGTTAACCGTGCTGGCTGACGTTCCGGAGACAATGAGAAAAGCAGCTGTATGCTCCTTATGAGCATTTCTGAACACACTTTTTTTATTTTATTTTTTTCAAATGTAAGCCTTGAACTCATAAAAGAGCAGAAAAGAATAGAGGTAAGTTTGAAGAGTCATTTAAACAGCAAGGCGGGACAGACTTTCCCGACTCTGCCCTGATGCGTTGTCCTTTGTGTCTGGCATAAGTAAGTTCTGAAGGAGAACTAGCAAGAGGACAGAGCCCTTCTATTGTGGAGCAGCTACAATGAACAGCAAGAGGAACAAACTTTTAGAGCTTGACTTTTCTAGTGCACCAGTGTATGCAAAAAAGAGCTACAAAGGCAAAGCCTCTACTGCTTTAGTTAAAACTTGGAGCACAGGACTTAGGCAAGCCCAAGAGCAGTGCTTCTCAGACAACCACTTTCTTCCACTGTCCTCAGCATTTTTACTTGCCTAATGCTATTGCCTCAGGAAACTTGTATTCCTAGTGTTTCTTTATCTTTAGACTATCTGACAATCCCTTTTGTGTACTTGAGGAACACACAGTGTTTCCACAACTGCAGCCAGGACGAAGCATCTGGGAAAATGGCACACTATAGAAACAAATTGAAAGCATCAGTTTGGTGGTTACAGTGTCTATTGTCTCCCCACTTGAAAGGAGCAAATGTTCTGTGAAGATCATCTATCAAGAAATACAAGCATTTTCTTGGTCTGGCTTTGTAGTTGGTCTACCTGGTAATACTCCCGGAATGTTAATTTTGTGTTAAAAATACAGAAGTGTTTCAAAGAGCCATCTTAGTGGATTGGATGCAGTGCTTAGTAGAACAAAAGGAGGAAAAGTCTCAGAGAAAAGGGCAAACATCAGCACAAATAGTCCAATTCTTCTGTCTTAGTAACAGCATCTCTTGGTTCACATTTGGGTCATGTTGGCAGCAACCATTGCTGTTTCTCCTCTACACAGAAAGTTAGCATGTGCAGTCACACACGCAGCATAGCACTAAGTGGCAGAGTTAGAGATGCTATACTGCCTGGATCAGAAAGTGACCTTTATAAGAATGTAGACTGATCTGACATGGTTATTCCTATTCAAACTCCAAAGGAAAAAAATTACTGCACTTCAATTTCCAGTTCTACTTTGTCCCACTTCCAAGAGCGTCTGATCTCAGAAACATCTTCCACATCTTGCAAAGCATTTATCCTTGGGCTACTGTCACTTACTTGAGATCAAGTATTGGAGAAGGACTACGAAGTCACTCACAAGGAATGACCCAGGCTGCTGCTTTAGACTGCACTTTAGAAAAACACTATCAAAACGCTTCAAGAAATACATATCACACAGAATGCCAATTTTTGGGAGAACTTTCATTTCATATGCTACATTTTTCTTGCACAGTAGATGAGATGGTAGGACCCACCAAATATACTTTACAGAGTGATATGAATTTCTTGAGTATGTCAAATGATGATAAAATGCTAATTTGTATTGCTTTTTACATTTCTGTGCTTACCTGTGTTATCACTCCGAAAGCTTTCCGCCATTCTTGTAAGGTCACTGAATTCCATGAGACACCATCGATCTGTATATCGCCTTTAATGTTCAGCAATCGTAAAAATGCTGACAGCAAAGTACTTTTTCCTGAGCCAGTTCTTCCTAAGAGCCCCACCTAGGAGGAAAAAGCATTGGAATTACTCCTAGACTAAGGACAGCACCCTGCATATCCACTCAGTACTGCTCTTCAACTGAGAGCTAGGGGATTGTTTCTCTTGTCATCTAGTCATTCAGCATTTTTACATACTCTCAATTGTCATTATATGGAACTGATCTGGAATTCATCATAACCTAGAACTGAAATTAGAAACTAGCCATACAGGATTGTATTCCCAATTCATGTTTCACTGACCATTGACTTTTACTAAAAGGGAGTGCCCAGCTTAAGGAAAAGTAAAAATAGTATATCTTGATGCCCATCAGCTCTATGGATGGGCTCAAACAAGAAGCAGGCACTTGCTGCCTGTTGTATTTCTGAACATGGATACAAACTTGAAAACGGACTCAAAATAGGCCTAACATTAGTTACTGTCCCTGGACTGCAATTTTTTCCTTATTAGTGGAGCAACAGTTATCTAGTATGTCAAGGGATTGGTCCCCAGCATTGAAGGGGAGGCTGGATTCTACCCTTAAGAAACTGAGCAGTGTCAAGTTCAGGCCTCATGATAAAATAAGGGGATATTCAGTAAAGTATGTATTCCCACAGAATGTGGGTTGAGCGGAGAGTCAAGATCACTCTGCTCCTCAGCAATGTTCGAATCAAATGCTAACATATGAATCTTCTGGCAAGAAGGAAACTCCAAGAAGCAAAAAGGATATTAAAGAAACTTTTCTCACTATCCAAAGACTACAGCTGCAAGAGCACAGCATGAGATTAAGGCTACCTCCCTCTACAGGAGGTCAGTAGGCCAGCAGCCCTCAAAGCTCACATTCTTTGTTCTGATAGAAGCTCAGTGCCTTGCAATAACTAATTGATTACAGAATAAACTGCTGTATATATGCAACACTTAAATTTGTTTCATGCTGTTCACATTGCCCCTTTATTTCTATTTTTGACCTCTTTAAGGAGAAAATGGTCTTTTTGACCAGTGTTCTTTACATATATGGTTGGTGAAAAAATGTTTTTAATAATGTTTTTAAGGTTTTTAATCAGTACTTTAAATAGATTATAAAATGAATTTGTAAATATTTACAGATGCTATACTTATTTCATTGTAGGCTAACAATAACTTATAAACTCAAACCATGGTATGGGCCACAACCAGTGAAAATAATAAGTTATTGGGGAAATTACTTGGCAATAATGTAAGCCTTTGTGATAGCTGGTAAAGAATAGTTAACAGAATAATTGCCTTCCTAATTTTTATAAATCATTGTTCTTTGGAAAATAAGCAAATGTTATGAAGAAGAATTTTGTATTTATTTTTTCCTTCTTGCATTTATACAAAGAATACAAATTCAACAAAGGTTGCATAGTTTACCTGGTTTTTTTTTTCAGTTTCTCCATCTGGGATAATGGTGTATGTACATAATAAATACTTGGATTAGCTGATTGATTAGATTGGAGAGTAGAAGGGTGGGAAAATAGATGGCTGGAAGAATGGAGGAATAAATGGACCCATGTGTACTTGGCTTACAAAAGGTGCTCAGTAAATACTTACTGAGATTGACTGAAAGACAGTCAAGTAGATGAGCAAATGAATTAGCATACACATTATTGTATCTTATAAATAAATAATACAATAATTTTATTCAATGACTAGATAAAATCTTAATTTTAAAATCTGGAGGAATTCCACACTGCATGCTTCCATCTCTGTGCTAACCCATGTCATATACATATTCATTTACCATGTTATGATTTTTTCAACACTGCAGTGTTAAATTAGTTAAATGAGAAATCAGAAGAGGTCAGTGCAAGTGATGTATAGGAGAAAAACAGAAAGTGAAAGTGGACAGATAGAGCTAAGTTCATCTACAGAATAGTTGGTAGAAGGTGCCTTGATGTACTAATCCCTAGAAGGGATAAATGGGCTCACTGCATTTCCTCCAGAAGGAAATATATTTTTCAGAGAATTCAGTTCTTATGCTGCCATAATACTGGGCTGAGAGGCAATCAATAAATACTTTCTTTAGCTTTAAACCCTTTGGTTATTGCTCTGGTTTCCTCATATCAAACTGCTGGCATGTATTCTGTCTGACCAGTTTTTCAACAGCAAGGAACCTAACTGATTTGCACCCTAACAAGGTTGTCTTGTTGAGTAACTGTCACATAATAATTATCTTCTTATTTGCATGAGTACTTCCTGCAAACAAGCTCTTAAGATGTGTCCTAAGTATGAGTCAATGTTTTTTTAGTAACCTCAATGCACCTCAACTCTGAAAAATTTAAATCAACATAAATCAAACTACAATCTTGGAGAGCTAATCAGTGCCACACTTGGTATAAGCAGGAATTCTTTTGTATCAAGAGTAGAGCAGCAGTGGTGTGGTCCCTTTAAAGCACCTTACCTGCACTTTAATGGCAGAGGGAAATGCACTGTAATTATCTCATTTCCTTGTGGTCTCCAGAAACCAAGACAGACAATCAAATGAAACATCAAATTTATGGGTGATTATGACTGAGACTCTTAAATGTTCACACTCTCTGTTTATTATTAATAAGACACACAGGCTGCTTAAACTGTTAAATGATTCAGCAGCCTCACATCAGATTTTATAAAAGCAGAACAGGGAGTACTTTTAACAAATCCAACACCTATTTATATGTGTTCATGTGATGAGAACATTGATATTTTTTTGCTTTTGTTATTGTTTGTTTGTTTCATTTTTTTAAGACAGGGTCTTTCTGTGTAGCTCTGGTTGTTCTGGAACTCACTTTGTGGACCAGGATGGTCTTGAGTTCACAGAAATCCACCTGCTTCTGTTTCTCAAGTGCTGGGATTAAAGGTATGTGCCACCACTAACTGGCAAGTCACTCCATCTTAAGTAAAAAGTTGAGCAACAAATTTTCTGTCAGAAAGGCAAAGCCACAGAGCAAAGACTATGCCCCTAGAGTTGGAGAAAAAGACAGACAGATACAGATAGTTGCAGAAACCAGCAATCAGAAACCTTGAGGGAGTAAGTACAAGCACTACACTGAAAAGATGACCCGGGTTCATTGTGGACCATGGAGAGGGAAACAACTCCGGGTAGCCTCCAGTGACCTCACAGGAAGACTAGAGGAAGGTCCTCTAGCTTTCAAGCCACCTCACAAGAACGTTGTCATTCTGAGATAAGCCAGAGCACTGTCTTCCATTTAAGACCTGTCTGAGTGAGACTATTTATCATTTGTAACTTAGAGATTTTTTCCAGAAGTCCAGCCTACCTGACTTTAGGAAATATAAGTATTAATATATAATTATTTAGTGCCAGCTTACTCTAGCCATTCTGTACTACCTAAAGGGGTGACTTAACTGGTGGCACTTAAAAGCTCACAGCTGAAGATGTAATTTCTCTAACTTAACCACAGAGCTACAGAACTCTACACTCCAACACAACCTATCCAGTCCATTACTAACAGTCAATTATCACAGTCCCTTTTCCCAAGCACATCATTTATGTTTCCCTTTCAAGAAAAAATTATGAGACATGTTGAAAGGGAAAAAAAGAAATAATAAGTAATATTAGAATAGAAAAAAGCAAGATTTGACAAGGACACTGTAATTAATAAGTTGGGAATGCAAAACAACTATGACTAATATGATAAGGGTTATATCATGGAAAAATAGAATATAATAACAGATAGATTGTTAGTAAACAGAAAGGGGTCATTCTAAGGCAGAATCAAAAGACTTCTACAGTTATAGCAAAAAAAAAAAAGCAAGCCAAGCAAGCAAACAAGCAAACAAACAAGAAACATGTACAACAAAGATGGAGGATGCCTTGATGAGCTCAACAATAATTTAGATACATGTGAGGAAAGAACCCCTAAGCTTGAGGATATGTTACTCTAGAGCCTACACCAACACTCCTCTACACAACATCAACAACAAACCAAAACCCCCAGCACATCCAAAAGTCATGGCACAACTAGGAAAGGTGTGACTTTCAAACAACAGTTACTAAGAAGATTCTCTCAAAAATTAGTGTCACATACTCAATTCATACACAGAGAAAAATAAGCATGTTGCTCAGAGCCTAAGAACTATACCACAGCACCTCATCTCAAAAGTACAAAAAAATTTTTAAAGAAATCCTCTTGAAGAAAGCCCAGAGGAAAAGTATATTATTTATTAAAAACTGAAATAAGAATTACTTATGACTTTATGGACACCATAAAATCAGGAAATGAGTGGAGTCAAGAGGAAAAGTAAAACTCCACCAAACTAGGATTATGAATCTTGTGAAGCTATCTTTCAAAACTTTAGGTGAAGTAAGAAATTATCAAACCAACACAGAGGCAATGTGCTGTCAACAAGATTATCTTGAAAGATATGTAAAGAGAACTTACTCAAGGAAAAGAAAAGATATGATTCAGATCTACAAGGAATTGCAAACTTGTAGCTAAATAAATAAAGGAATCATTTTAGAAAGTAAAATGCTTTTCTTACTCTCAATGAGTCTACCAAGAAAGCTTACTTAAAGTCATTCTAATAACATCTATTTGCACATATGATCTGTGACTACACAAAATGATCCATAGAAAGAATATAAGACACAGGAGGGAGAAATTGGGACTCCAGAGTGCTGATGCTATTTATGTGATAACATTACTTTTTAAAAATGGACCTGGAGTCATTGTAAATACATATTGTAAACTCTAGAGAAACTCGTACAAATTACAAAAGTACAATTACTGTGTTCAGAGGTAAAGAGCAAGAGTAAGGAACAAAAGGCAGAACACGCCATAAGGGCTGCACCTGTGCCTACCATTCCACATGCTCATGGTCTAAGTCACCACTTGAGAGACATGGACTGGCAGAGTTGCCCAAAGAACTAAGATATAACTACCCATTGCCCACAAGAAAATCATCAACTTTAAAGTTTCATATACGTTAATTAAAGAACAGAACAATTTACACTGTGCCAATCAACAAATTTGGTTCTACTGTTCATAGTGATGGTTGTATCTTTTGGTGCCTGTTGTGTATTTAAAGGCATCTGCAATTTGAAAATCTGTAATTACCTACATATTTGCAGGTATAGTCACATTCAAATACAATCACATTTACAATAACCTGTTATATAGACTCTATAATTCAAATTTCATATGAAACATAATAACTTTGCAGTCACATCTTCAACTCTGCATAAAGAATATTGATTGTATAATTATGTTACAAATGTTTTTTACTAACACACTTTTGTGGTTGTTGGGACTCACTAACAAAGCAAGTAATGCTGAAATCTCACCCTTTGACCAGGACTTATTGAAAAAGAAATGTTCTCTAATATGGCATTCCCGTCATCCACGTATTTCACAGTGAGGTCTTTGACAACCATTTCACCTCCAGAGGGCCAGATATCGCTTTTCTTCACATGCTCATTCTTAATGACTAAAACATTAGATGATTCTTCATTGTGTAGTTCTTTCATTATCTGGGTACACATACTTTCTTCTGTCTGTATATCAATAAACTTAAAAACTCTGCTCACAGATCGCATCTGAAACAAAAATAACAGAATGCTTGTTTGAGAAATCTAAACAGTGCCATAATTAGTTTGACTTTGCCTAAAAAAATAGCCTTTAAATTATGATGCAAGCTACCTGTCACTAGGTTATTTGTCAGGGTTTTCAGTGAAGTAACAGGAAATAATTAGATATAATTAAATGCTTAACCAGCAAGTCAACTAAGACACATATAATTGGGTTCTGTAGAGACCTGTTTATTTTTATGATTACTTAAATCTCAGTTACACAGTCCACACACAAATAACCAAAGTATTCTCAAGGGCATAGATAATGTCAAAAAGAAATATTTTCCCCATTATGATAGCACTACACAGTATGTTGTAAGAAAATGTAGCACTGCAGACAGTATTGCCTCTTCAATTTCTTGAACAACTATCTATAATCCTGTATGTCAACTCAGTTTTGTAGACACCTGATGCTTAGTCAATTTCTTTTTTTCTTTCTTCCTTCCTTTCTTTTTCTTTTCTTTTTTCTTCTTTTCTTTTTTTTTTTGTGTTTTTTTTTGATTTGTTTTTTTTTTTTTTTTTTTTTTTTTTTCTGTGTAGCCCTAGCTTTTCTGGAGCTCACTCTGTAGAACAGGCTGTCCTTGAATGTAGAGAGATCCATCTGCTTCTACCTTCTGAGTTTTGGGACTGAAAGCATGTGCCACCGCATCCAGCAGCTTAGTCAATTTTTAATGAATCCACAATGCTCAAGTTATTGCACAGATCAAAAGTGAGAAATTACACTTCTAATAAATGTTACTTGAAAATCAATTTCCATCATTATCAAAATGTGACCATATACAAAGGTTATATTTTAAATTCCATGGAATTGTGGAGGAATGGCTTTTTCCAACATTTTAGTGTAGATGTATGCTTGGGCCTGGTGGCCATTATGGCAAAATAGACAGGATAATATGCACTGACAGCTAGGTCTGTAGTGATAGAGTTTTTACATTCCTTAGTAGAAGGAGGAGAGTAGAGTTCTGGACCCTCCTCTGGGACTCCAATCATCAGTTCCCTCCTGTTTCCCTTCCCTTTCATCTGGAAGTGATCTTGGGAGACCCTAGAGCATGTAGTAATAGAGGAAGTGGGACTTTAACTAAGAGTAGGACATGTTGGGACAGCTTCCACAAGGTCATCATCCATAATGGAGTTGACCAACCTTTGTAGTGTGACAGTGTTTTATGTTCGCTCATGGTCTGTAAGTGGGTTAAGTGATCCGCCATCCATGCTTACTGTACACCCAGTAAACTCACTTCACCAAGTTAGACTTGGATGAAATTCTTACTTTTGTCCTTCTTCAGTGTCTGTTTGGGAGTGAAAATATGTTTGTTCACCTCTCCTCGGGAAAAGTTAACAATCTGGTCTTTATTTTAATACTCTGATTTTAATACTCTGATTAACTTTTACTTGTGATAATTTTAAAACATGATGACAACAGATACTATCTATTCAAACAATTAATAAATGAAGATATGAAGGAGTATAAATAAATACATATAAATAATATAAATACATACATACATACATACATACATACATACCTAGGGTTTGGTCATTTTGAATGGTAGTATACATTTCTTTGACCTAAGTACTGTAACCTAACTCCATCAGTGACAGTCACCATTAAAGACAAATCCAGAACATTTAACATTGTATGTACTAGATGGCCCATTCTTATTGTTAAAATTGAAAGTTTATAACTTGTTTCTTACAATCTCAATGTTTAAAATGAACCCCAAATCTAACTAGTGAAAATATTCCTGACCAACACACTATTTCTTAACAGTGAACACTTGTTATAACATGAGCAGAGTGTAGTTCAATTCAATATCCTAGGACATTTTCTGACAGTCAGATAAAGTAGCAAGTGTGGGTACTTTATAACTACTGAAATGTCATTAAGGAATAGGCTAGTCACTAACCAATTCCTTGAACCAGGGGTTTGTCAGCATGTTGATCACGTCTAGAAGGAGAAGTCCCACCAGAACCACAGCATACTTTCAAGTCTCAAAAACAGTCTTTTCAAAGTCATGACATATTGACAGTTCAGTATTTTGTAGTCATATGAACAATAACTTTTAAGCTTCAAAGACAAAGGCCCAAAGAGACACACAACTGTAGGTATTCATGGCTTCCAAGAAAGTGATCATTTGAGCTCAGGCTCAGATGCTAGCCTGGGCAAGAAAGCACGGCTTCAACGCTTATAAAAATGAAAATCCAAGACTGAAACACTGAAGACTTAGGAGTTTTCGAAAAAGTCTTGTCATAGATTAACTTAGGACGGCTGAGGAACAGCCTTCTCAACCCACAATATGAAGCAACAAGAGGCTGCCCGTGAAGAAGGGCAACTTGCAAAAGGTGTCCTGTCTTCTAACCAAACTCCAGCAGTCTAAGAGGCATGGAAGAAACCAAGAAGTTCTGCAAAAGAGAGGAGACAGAACAAGACAAAGTCTCCCAGATAGTTCTAGACAAGATAGGAACATTGGTGAGTCAGGGACAGAGAGCTCAGAAAGGAGCATGTAAAAAAAGCTCAACTCCACTACAAACCTATCAGGATCTCTGAACTAGCCAGAATTCCACTCTTCACTCAGCAAAAGCAAAAATAGTAAATAACTAACTACAGCAAAGTTGAAGTCATATTCATTGTGTGCTTGATTTCCCTGTCAGAGGTTCACATCCTTTATAAACACAGATCTCAGGTTTGTGGAAAGCTCGAGCAACTTGGTAGGTCCTTCTTAGAAAAAAATTCAAATTATACAGACCAAATTAACTAGAGAGTTACTATTATCAAGTCAGAAAATAAGGAGTCCATCCTTCCTGGAAACAGGACTAAATTTTACAAGTTTTATGAAAACTTGTAGCAGATTCGTAAATGGAAAAGGCTAGAGGCAACTCCTGCCATGCTAGTCATGCCATTGACCCTGTCAGTACCTGAATGAATCCAACTATACCTCTCTTGTACCTACACTGTCCCTAAACATAGTAGTTATGAATTAGATTATAAATGCCACTCCAAGATAAAGGCTTGGCCTCAACAAGATAGAACTTTGGAAACATAGTAGAAACATTAAGAGGTATAGGATAACCAGAGGAAGTTGGCCCCTGAGAGGTTGTCATTGAGGTATATCCCCCATCCTAACCACCTAACCCCATTTCCCGGCTGCCATGAGGTAAGCTGCCTTCTCCGACACATTCCTGTTGCCATGATGCTCTGTCTCAGCATAGGTCTGAAGTCAAGGCAGGTAACCATGAACAATAGCTTTTAAGCTTCAAAGGCCAAGGCCTAAAGATTGTCAGTAGACAATTCTGAGACTGTAAGTCAAAAGAAACATTTCATTTCTTCATGAGGTTTGTATCAGGTATTTTGTTACAGTGACAGAAATCTGACAGATCCAAGGGCCTCTGGAAAGGTCTATCCAAGTGAGAAAACCTGAAGATTGTCCCCTGGTTTGGAGATGAATGGCCAACCCGCTATAGTAATTGTTCACAGTATTTCTTGTACTCAAAGAATGGACTATTCAGAACATCTAGTGCTTAGCCACATGGAGTCATTTAAACCTTTGTTACTAACTAATAAAGCCATTGTTTTCTCTCCTATGCAGTGATAATTGCAATGCTGTGAGGATGATAAGATATGTCTTCAAGACTGGGAATTTATATCTCATCTTCCTAGTCTAGAAATGTACATTGCTAACTTGATTAGACAGAGGTTACAACACACCACACTAGTTTTATATAGCCATGAGATTTTCCACACATGCTGCAGTACCTGAATAAAAGCTTAGTGGCTTAATATTATTAATAAATGCCTAGGCCATAAGCTAGGCTGGTTCCCGAAGTAACTCTGAACTTATTATCCAATTTATTCTAACCTGAGTTCAGCTATGTGGCTGGATTTTTCTCAGTTTCTTATATCCACATCCCTGTCCAAAACTTGCTTTTCCTGCCTGACTCTTTCCCAACCAGAACTCCTGCCTTCTACCCTTGCCTCAGCCTGGTAATGTTAATAAAATGTTACCTGGCCATAACATTTTTATTGACAGGTGATTCTTCTACACAGTACAGCAGAGAACATCTCTGCAGTTTTAGTCTCATCTGTTTTTCATAAAACTTGTAATACTCACTTAATCCTTTCTTAAAGGATTGTCTATTATATATTTCCATGTGATATGTAAGAACCATGGTGTCTTAGCACTAAACAGTCATTCAGCATTGGCAATTATCATTATAGCTGTAGGCTGACATGCTCCTCAGTCTCAAGCTGATGTTTGCTGTGCTTTGAAGAGTTAAGTGGGAAGGAATATAGGCAGCCCTGCCCAAGAAGGTAAGTCAGCTCCATGGATAGGAAAAGTCTCATTGTGGCTAGAGTTAAATTACAATGAAGTTAGGAATTAGCACCATTTTCTCATACTTTAAAGACAAAAGGAGAGCCAGGTGCTAAAACACTGAATCTATTTTTTATTTATGAAGAACTAAACTTAAAATAGTGTAAATTCTTATTCTTTAAAATTGGAATGTACCAAGATAAAATAAAATGTTTGCTTGAGATTCATGTGCTTCTAGTTGTTGGTACATTAATTTTATTGAGAACCAAAGATTTCCCTTAAATACATTGGGGAAGAGGTGATTCTTAAAACTGTTATTATCTTTATAATAGTGCCTAAAGGTGCTAATCTAAGCACTCAGATAATGATGATGATGGCAATAGCAAAATGTGGTTCAATAGCTTCCTTTCCATGTTACTTTATAAAGGACGCAAGTTAGTTAACATGAAAATGACTCTAGATTTTTCTGTTCATCCTTTGTTGCTAATCATAAAGGTCATTCTAGCCTTTTCAGGAATACAGAAATGCCTCATAGAAATATTTGCTATTTTACTTGGTGCTTTAGGAGCCAGAATAACAAAATTACACTTCAATGGCCAACCACTCCAAAGTCATGACAATAGTGTTTTCCATGCCTAAAATTTTCAGCAATCCTAGACAAAAATTTTACCATTGAATTTAGGACGATTATGGAGGAGGACAGAAAGATAGTTCAGTGGTAAAGAACACTGGCTGTTCTAGCAGACTTTGGTTTTGATTCTCATCCATATAGCAGCAAACAACTGTCTGTAACTCCAGTTTCAGGGGATCTAACACTGTCTACTGTCCTCCATGGACACCGAGTATGCATGTGGTGAACAGATACAGGCAAAGCACCCATAACATAAAATAATTACAAGTCATTAATATCATCCAGCTATAAATCCAGCAACTACAATAGTGACCTGTCTGCAAGATACACAAGTACAATAGTGGCACAAGTACTATAAATTAACCAACAATTATTTAGTTGGAGTTAAGGCCTATTCCATGAAAGAATACTTGACACAGCTAATGTAGGCAAAAACCTAACTAGGTAGACCATGGACAGTAGGGAAAAGCCTACTACTATTAGACTAAAGAATGTGACAGGAAAACATCTCTTAATGACATAATGCTGTGCCCATAGATCACACCTCACTCAGCCATCATCAGAGAAGCCTTTCCTTGCAGCAGAAACTACTTAACAACATGATCCACAACTGGACAATGTACAGAGACTGAGAGAGAACCACTCCTCTCACAACTGAGGGATCTATAGGAAGGTAGTAGATGATTCCAAGGAAACAGTGTCATCCAGATACAACAGGATTGTACACATGTGAACTCACAGACTGTGGTAGCATTCACAAGATCTCCACATGCTCAAACCAGACAAAAATCTCAGTGCTGAGATGGGGAAGTGGATATGTCTCACCCTTAACCAACAAACTATTTGCAATCAATATTTGCTGAGAAAGGGGAAATCAGTTTTTTCAATGAAATGTCACTGGTATATCTACCACAACCAAATTAGGCCTCATGCATAAGAATAGTTGGCAAGATAATAAGTTGGCATATAAGCATATGGAGTAGAATATGACATATTGGCTATATTTCTGCTAACTCTTAGCCTAAGGGATATAATTACTAGTAAATGGAAGGACCACCTGCAAACTTTTTGGGCTGTCAATGATGTTTACATAAGTATTTATGTTACATACAAAAGATGAAGCTAACTGACAGACTGCCTTAGAAAAAGTTACAATATTTCAATATCTAGATGCTTAGAGGAAAATACTGAAATCTTGATAGGATATTTTGATTTGTTATTTTGGATTTTTATTAGATATTTCATTTATTTACAACACAGATGTCATCCCCTTTCTCCAATTCCTCTCCCTAGAAACCCCCTATCCCATCCCCTTTCCTCCTTTTTTGCTTTTATACCATTTTAATTACATGCAAGTATTAAGGTCAGTTCTAGGTTGAGGAACTAGCAATACAATAGATGCAAATAGTCAAAGAACAAGCAAGACAATAAACATATTTATGTGAACACTTCTGTGCTCACTATTTCTAAGGGCTTATCAGGATCACCAAAATATCTGAGCCAACTTCCCTGTCCTAAGCCCAAAGTTATTTTCATGTCTGAAGCCTAGACTTATTTTTTGCTAAAATAACATTTATTTATATTTTCCATACAATATATTTTGACCATCTTCTTTCCTCTTCTCTCAGTTCCCTCCAGATCCTCCTCATTCTCTCTCTATCCACTCAATTTCATATTTCCTCCTTATCTCTCAAACCAAAACCCTCAAAATTCAAAGAAACTGAAAACAGTAACTACCAAAGTGAAATGAAACACACACACACACACACACACACACACACACACACACACAGGATTATGGGTGCTTTGTCATACAAAGGTAGAGTTGTGGTAATGAGCCCATAGGCTTACAAAGCTGAAGCTATTTTCATTTCAACCTTAGTAGAAAACGTTTGCTAATCCTTGTGATATGACTCACAGAAATTCAAAGCAAAAATGAATCTGCAAGATCACTAAATCCAGTGATTTAAAGGCCCAGAAACACATTAGAATCACCTAGGCACATTTCAAATACAGACAACAGTTGCTGTCACCTTGCCCCAGCAGAACTAATTTCCCTGGCCATTGTGAACCTGAAGAAGCTTTATTCATGTGCAGCCAGACTGAGAGCCCACGAGCTAATCCATTCTTTCATTGTACAAATGAGAAAACCTAAACCAGGAAGTTAAAGTGGCAGGCACAAAGCCCTAATCAATTTTCCAAGCTTATCACACATTTTTGCACACTCCAGCAATTCCTGAGGGGGCTGTTAAGTTTCTTGTCTTAATTCAAGGTTCAAGAATATCATTCTACTAGTTACTTTTTCTTTGTTGGCTGTAGTAATGCATTGAGTTAAAGGTTTTAGATCAGTTGTAGTAACTGCAGGGTAATATTTAATGAATTTCAGAATTCATGATAGGGTTGGTGTGTGGTTTGCCTATGAACTGAAATAATATCTACATATAGGTTAAAAGTTTCCATTTTTATGTGGAAGGATTCAGAAGAGAGAGAATGTCAAAGTTGCCAGCAATCTGAAAAATTCCTAACCAAACCATTTCATTTTACAGAGGAGGAAAATAAGGCCCTGGAAATGAGGAACAATGATTTGCCTAAAGGCACTCAACTTCTTAGTTTCTGAGCCAGAATGAAATACAAGGCTCTCTGCGGTTGAATGGGTAATACATCTTGAAAAATACACCACAAAGACTTGTAAGGACAACAACAAACCACAATCAAGCTACCATTAAAAGGAGGCAAAAGACAAAGAGGATAAATTAATTCCTCTCTCAGATCCGGATAACAGAAACTGCTTTCAATAGAACAACATTTGGTAATGGCAGTCATGAAGAAAGGAGAAATTCCTTTTTGTCCTCCCACATTTCATGTTGTTCATTCTACAATTAGTCACCTGATCCTCAGTAGAACCCAAAATAAACACAGGTGATGAGAGGACAAAGGAGAAACAGAGTGACTTTGTGCTGACAGAAAACTCTTCTCAGATTGCACCAATCATGCAAGAACTTTCTGGAACTTCACTTAGGTGATCTAAATGGAAGCCCTGTAAGCTCATTGTTGTTAACCTTGCAACTTCCTTCTTTTTACTAGGGACACACAGTTCAGTTCAATAATCGAGTGGAAATGGGGATGCTTATCTGCTGGTCTTGGAAAAATGAAGGCTGTTCACTTTCTGTTCCTTCTGTGGTAGACATTTCTGGCAGGATATGACTTATCAAGTGAAGAAATTATGTGTGGGCAACCCCTTAGTCACCAGATGGTTTAAAAAATACCTTTGCAGAGTCTCATTTATTTGGCCTTTCAGGCTAATAAATGAAGTATAAACTTTTTATCATTTAAATGGTCACTTAAGATCATATATGTGCACTCTGAGATGATGTTCAGGAATTCATACCCCAGCATGTCAAATCTACTAGAAAATAATCTAGAGGAATATTTTATGGATGCATGGAGTTATCAAGATGGTAGCAGGATATGTATTGAGAGCAATAAAGAGATGTACACTAAATAAATGAATCTATAATTTAGCAAGAGACAACTTTTGAAGCATGGGATTAGATAACAATAGCTAGAGAAATGTACAGGGAAAGAAGACAGCTGTAATACAAATGATGATTTGAAGGATACAGGAAATGAAGGCCCAGGAGGTAGTGAAAAATGAAATAGTATAAGGACCCATCCATGGAAAATAGTGCTCAACAACTGCAGGAAACAAGGATGTTGCTTTGTGCATAATGTTTATTGTGACTCAAGTGGGTGAAGAAAATGAAAGAAACTGTAAAGAACAGAAGGTGTAAGAGAGAAAGGCAATCTCTTTAGAAGTTTTGCTGTAAATAGGTCAAATCATTATGATAGGAACTGGAGACCAAGTGAGAGTATTCACTGGTGACAAGTCTCATAAAGGGTAGGCAACTACACAGGATTTGCCTCTAGACAGAAGCAAGGACATGGGCAAAGAGAGTACATATGGCTAGAGGTTCAATAAGCTTGTATAGGAACTCGTACTCTGAGATGTCATGTCTACTGCCAGGTTCTCTAATAGTATGCTGCATTAAGAAAGAGCTAGTACAGATGTAAGGGAATTATTTTTGGATATATATATATATATATATATATATATATATATATATGTGTGTGTGTGTGTGTGTGCGTATATATGTATATATGTTATGCATGTATTTCTATGAGATATGTAGGAAGGTCCTTGGCTGAGAGTTTAAGGAATAGAATTGTTATAATGACTAAAAAGATGCAGGAATAAAGGAAAGAACTTGGGAATAAATTTATTATGAAAACATAATTTGCTGGATAGTTCTGAGTATCAGCATTTCAGATATGTGATAACACAACATAACTTGTATTGTTGTGATATTAGATTTAATAGCTGAGAGATAAGGAAAGCTAGGGGTCTGTGGGTAGGTAACAGGTAAAAACTAAAAACAAAGTTATACTGCTATGTTTATAACTTCATAGTCAAGTTGACTCTGTATTCACGTTTTAAATTGGGACAGATGGGTAAATGAAGTAATTGTTCCAATGCTGAAGACTTTTCCTGAATAGATTTGCACTTAGTTTTAAAATACAGTCAAGAAAACATTGTGTTTGTTCAATTTTAAACTCAGATCACTTTAGATGCAGTTAAAAAGATGGTAAGATAAAATGACACCACACTGAATTTTTGCTTACTGTTATAAGACCCTAGTGGTTACATCAGGTGGATATGAAATTTGATGGCACTGCTCAGACCTTCTCCCTGCTAATTCCCAAGGAAGAAGAGAAGGGCACTATTGGGTAGTTCTAGCAGCAGTGCAGGTACAGGTGAAACTAGCAGGATGGGAGTTAACAGCAGAAAGAGACCACCAACACCCAGGAAGGCCCACCAGCACTGCTTGGCAAGGAAATGCAAACTGACATATGCTCTTCGATATTAAACAAAAGAGCATAACTTTTGAAAATCTAATCAACTGCAAATATTGATACACTTCATAGACCATATCATAAAACACAATAGGTCCTTGTAAAGGTCCTTTCATACACCATGAAAGATACAATGTCAAAGAACAGACTACAAAGTCTAGCATACTCATGGAAAAACCTGGAGAAATACCTTAGAGCGTCTGTCATGGATACTAGACATGTGAAGTAGAAATGTATTTAGCCAAGGTTTTGTCAGCCTGTGCATAGGCTGTTCTAACAGGAGTGTCCAACCCACAGTTCGCAGGCCACATCCAACTGCACAAACAGAGCTATAAAAGAAGCCCAACAGGAATCACAAACTTACTGAAAACCTTAGATTGGATGTGTATGACTAAGTTTAGAAGCTTAAATATCTTGAGTGTGAACTCTGTAGATGAAAACATTATGTTGCAATGTCAAACGTTTGGCTATGTGATTAAGCCAAAAAATTAATGTTGTGAAGAAAATTGTACATGGACAAGGTGAAGAGATTTTTTTTTATGTAGAGAAATAGGTAATGTGCACTGGGGTTTTGAATTATGAAGCCACGATTATAAAATTTTAAGTAAACATAAACAGCATATATATAATATTCTTCAGCTACTTCCAACAGATATATAATATATATCTTTATAAGAGCTCTAAGACAAAAATAAAACCAAGAAGTTTAGAGAAGAGACTAGGAACTGGTCTAACTATGAAAAATAAAACCAAGAAAACTGTATTTCAGGAATTATTAAGATGCCTCAGCAAACTATGAAAACACAAAAAGAAGAAGAAGCTTTAAAAGACTTTGGGTTTATCCCTCATGACATGTTTATAAAAATATATTGTATGTATTTATATATTAATGTATATATATTATGATTTTAGAAATATTATAATCACATGAATGTGCATCTGAAAACAGAAGTTAAGGGAGTTGTATGATAATTTTAAACTGGGAATTCAAGACCTTCTAGTAATGGAGTAATGAATGCATAGATGTAGGTCAAAAGCCTTAAGAGTCAGCGACAAGTCAGCAGAGATGGTTCAGCATGTAGTGGCATTTTCTGCTAAGCCTGATGACTTGGGGCCAGTCTCTAGGACTCACGCAGTGAAGCGAGGAAGTGAGTTCTACAAGTTCCCCTTTGAACTCCACACTCACTCATGCTGTGGCATGGACATTCCTTGCGTACACAAATAAATGTAATCAAAAATTTAAAAAGAAATCAGTGATAAAGTTCTCAGGCCAATTCTAAAGTCTAACTGAAAATATGCTTTTTATTGGAATATAAATAGGGAACTCTATTGAGCTTCCTCTCACTTCTTGCACTAGCCCTTGTGGGTTAGTAGTCCTTCACATCATGTTAGCACACAATATCACTTCCGGCTCTCAGCCTATGGAAGAAGATACCATACGCCAAAATATGGTTTTTGAACACATACTCAAATGCAAGACAACATCAATCAAGCACAAAGGAAAGGAGCAATGATAAACACTTAGGAGGGAATGGTCACTAAGGCCAGGCACTTTAAAAACAAGACAAGTATATTATGAATAATGTCAAGCTGCTGAATGTAAAAGCCTAATATACAGGATTTCTTAAACAAGACACCAAATGCACAAGCCATAAAGGAAAAGAAAAATAAACATAACTCTATTAAATTCAATGTTTCCTTTCATATCAAGGAATACTGTGAATGAAGCCACTGGCTCAAGGGCTATTTAAACGTATAGAACCGACAACTGATTCAGGACTCAAAAATACCTACAAAATAAGGAAAAACAAACAAACGCAAACAAACTCATCGTGTTGAAAAGTAAGCTAATAACACGAACAAGCATTTAACAGAAATAAACAACAACAAACCAAATCTTCAACAATAAAGATTTATCTTGAAATTTTAGTAGTTACTTCACATTCATCAGACTGGCAAAAATATAAAGGCCTGAATAAGAAATATTGCTGGTGACGTAACTACTAAAACTGGTGGAAGTATATATCAGCACAACAGACCTGAGTAACTTGGCATTAGTGAAGCTAAGCCTGGGGAAATTCTAAACTCAGCAATTTCTTTTTCTTCTAGAATTTGCTTTGGAAAACTCCAGGGCAAAGACACATGTGTAAAAGTATTCACAATGGAGATTCATGAGGATTAAAGATAAATCATACCACAGCTTAATGTGTGATACAAAATGTCCTTAAATTAACCTGAACACTTTATTTCTTAAACTGGGTGATATATAAATATATATATATATATATATATATATATATATATATATATACACACACACACACACACACATATACATACATACATATATGTGTGTGTGTATATATATGTATATATATACATATCTATATGTATATATATACATATATATAACTGGGTGATATACATATATATGCATATATATGTGTATATATATCACTCATTTATATGTATGTATGTGTGTATATATATATATATATATATATATATATATATATAATGTTATTGCCTACTCTTTTTGTTTTGTTCTTTCAACTTTTCATAAAATTAAAAATAGTAACTTACCAAGCTATCTGTATCAATGCTTGAGTTTACAGCCCATTGCAAAGTACTCATGATATTCATAGCTAAAGTTAGAATAATCCCAGCCGTTCCTTCTCCTTCACCTAGACACGGAAAAGGGTTTTGAACAAAGTACATGTTACTTCTTTCTTCTGTGAATTATTGTATTCATATCTCTCTTGTCACTTGTCAATAAATTTATCTTTCAATTTAGCAGTTTTAGTGCCTCCTTTGAACAGTAGTGCCCTCATTGAGTAAGCTTTCAACCTAAATTTAAAATCAAATAGTGACTGAATACTGAGAAAGTGCTGCACTTGTAACCGCTGCTTACTTAGGTGCTGAAGGTGATGTTAGCAGTGGGTAGATAATGTAATTGTCTTGTTTACTCTTACTCTCTATGTAACAACAAAAACAAATGCTGGATTGAACACCGGACCATAAATGAATGAATGAATAAATATAAATAAATAGGAAATGAGATCAAAAATCAAATGAGGGACGCATCCATCTGAGTAGCACAAGCACATGTACTAAGCACCTCTTCAAGGGTCGTGGTCTCTGCTGATCAGAGGCTGTTTCTAGGAAAGTAGACTTCATGTGTCACAGGCAGTCAGAAAACTAATGTCAGTCATTCAAGAGAAAACTTTGCCCATTACATTAAAAGAAAGAAGAAAAACGATCAGTATGCTTGAAAAGGACAGTGCTAACATGATGTTTTAGAGTAAATTTCATTTAAGACTAAGAAGGGCAACTAATTAAAATTTTAAAAAGAATTATGACTACAAATATTTTAAGATAAATGTTCATATATTATTATAAACTCAGATTATCATATCCCAATTGATAGTGCTTGATCTAGCGCTAAATTACTATAAAGTTAAACACGTAGGTGAATAAACCATCCTATTACTAACTGAAAATTTTCATGTTGACATCTTCTCCATCTTAGGTACACCACAGACAAAAAAAATTATGCTTTGTTTACATCAAATAATGTACTGAAAACTGTTGATGGTTCATCTTATATAGGGTACCCATATATTTCTTATTTTGAGGGCTAAAAAAAAAAGTAAGGTAAATTTTTAATACCAAGTAATATAATATAATAATCACTGGTCATTTATTACAGACAAAACTATACTGTCTTGCACAAAATATCACACAATATTATGAGAGAGTTATTAGTGCATATGTGCCCACACAAGGGAATTAGTGAAGTTAATTAATGTCTGTAAATTAATATAAATTAATATAATCAAAAAATTAAGACCAATAGAGTTGGTTGGTCATGGCTGGGTTCTTGGGCTGTGCTTCTCATTCCAAATGGAGGTTTTATACTATGTTGACTATTAGACATTTTGACTTCTGATCTTGGTAACCCAGGACTTAGTGATAATATTGTTTATTCTGATACAGCATGTGATATATTGGCTTGAGTTAATTGTTAAGTCTTAATCCATGTAACTTACTCATCTTTGATCAATATTCTGCCTCCTAAAAATTGCTTTTAAGGTGTCAAGATGACTGTATGTGAAGATACACAAATATATCTACTTATAGATTCATTTCATAGCCATGCATAAAGAAAGCAATAAATAGGTAAGTTAACCATCCTCATAGCAGTTGTAAATCTGCAGTGGTCCCAACACCAAAAGGAATATGATTTTTGTCCCTTCTAGGACGTTATAATTAGACAAAGAATTTGTATCATTAATTCAAGAAGAATGAAAATGCCACATGAAGTTCATGTGGTATGATTTTGTTAAATGAAGATAGCTATTATTCTGAGAGGGTAGGGGGGAAAAGGGCAGGGGAGGGAGAAATGGAGAGGGAGACACAAACCCAGATCTCACTCATATATATAATATGTATTATATATATGGGAGAGACATAGAAAGACAGAGAGATAGAGACATAGAGACACAGAGAGAAAGAACTGAATTATCCATAGAAAGAAGTGAACACAAACCAGTATCTACATGAGTCATACTTATGCCTGACTCTCCAGTGCCTGTTCTGGTTCCTCCAGGTAACCAAGTGTAACACCCACCCTGAGGCTGCATGACACAATTTGATACCTTGTCAAAGGCTGCTTCACAGGGGTTGAGCAATTCTGTTTTTATAATCAAATACTGCAAGTCTGGCATTGGTGTGGCATTTACTCTGAAATTTTGCCATAAATAATATATAACATTATATATAAATCGTATAGCATTTTGAGTAAAAAAAATCCAGCACCTAAATACTCATTTATCTGTATAGATTTGAATTTTTCTTATTGTGACCCACTTTTTCCTTAAAGATCCTAAGTTTCAGAACATTTATATTTGATAAATAATGCACTTTTATAGAAGTTATTTTACTTCTATGGCAATTTTTATTTATTCCAATTCATATTAGACAAGAATTTTACCAATAAGTAGCTGTTAAAAGAAGAAATTCTACAGCAATCATGAAAGGAAAAGTGTGTGCATGTGCATCTACATGTGTGTGCATGTGTGTGTGTGTACACAAGTACATGTGTGTGTTTTCTTTCCCCATTTAGACTGTCAACATTAGCATGAAAAGGTCTCTTTCTTGTCAATCACATTTTTGCTATCTGACTCTGTCTCATTATTCTTAAAATAGTGAAACTAGGAATAATACCATACAAACCTTTAAATAAATTATTTAGAAACAAAGAAAAAAACTAGAAATATAAGGAAATTACTTATAAGCTCCACAAGTCTACTTAAAAACATCTAAATATTTTAATATAAATATATGGGATTTTAATCATAACAAAAATTTTTACCTAAGTGCTCCAAGTTGTGAAGTTCAGATTACCTGTTGTTAAAATGGAGACGAAGGTAACAACGATGAAGAAGAGGACGAAGATCATGTCTATTCTCATTTGGAACCAGCGCAAGGTTGCCAGATACATAAACCAGTTGGCAGTGTGCAAATTCAGAGCTTTGTGGAACAGGGTTTCAAAGTAAGTTTGGCGTCGGAAGGCTCGAAGTGTCCAGAGTCCTTTTAAGCTTGTAACAAGGTGGGTGAAAATTGGACTCCTGCCTGTAAATCATCCCATAGGAGATAACATACAGTTTGCCATGCAGAACAGAATTTCATACTACCATGTTTCTGACAAAGAGTAACTCCAGAGTAACCTCACCATAAGCATCTATGGTTGTGGGCCTCTCACCCAGACCAGAACTTACTTTTAAAATGCATGGCCCTGCCCTTTCACCTACCAACCATAGCTGATAACGGTACAGAACCACCTTTCTTGTTAACTCACATTTCCTTGGCAAATAACAGTCAATATCCTTGGCTAATTCTAAATTATTAACTGCTGCTGAGAAAATGGGTTTTGTCTTTAGAGTCAATTTCTAAGTCTCTCAATGTAGAGTTTCTGTGCATTGAGCTCATAAGTTTCAAAGCAAAAACACACTTTAAGTTTATTCTCTTAAAAATAATTGCCTCATACCAAGGTTCTTTCTGAAGGAGATGCTTCCTAAAGAGAGCTAGCAAAGATTAACCAAAAGAAGACAGGACATTAAGGAAGGGCCTGAAGACAACAAGCCAAATGGAAGAAGTCTATCCAGTTACTTTATAAGTTTCATTGTTGGGCTGGGGAAGAGTTCAGTTGATAATATGTTTGCTACACAAATGTAAGAACATGGGATCAGATTCTAAGCACACATGTAAAACTCTGGGCCTGTACTGAGTGTCTGTAATGCTAGAGATGAAGACAGGTGGGTCCCAGGGTGTCCCTGGCCAGACATTTCAGCTGAAACTGCAAGCTCCAGGTTCTGTGAGAAACTCACAGAGACAGAGACAGAGACAGAGACAGAGACAGAGACAGAGACAGAGACAGAGACAGAGAGAGAAAAAGAGGGAGGAAAAGAAAAAGAAGAAGAAGAAGGAAGAGGAGGAGGAGGAAGAAGAGGAGGAGGAGGAAGAGGAAGAGAAAGAGGAAGAGGAAAGATGAGAGGGGGAAAAAAAGAAGCAATTGACAAAGGTAGCCTTTGGTTCCCACACATGCCTGAATGTGCAAGTATGCTCACACGCATACTACTACTACTACTACTACTACTACTACTACTACTACTACACACACACACACACACACACACACCACTGTTATATAATTAGAGATTTAAAGCAGGGTAATGGTAGTGAATGACGAACGCTCCCATGGCCCCCCTCCCCCCTCCGGGCGAACCCTGCAATCCATCCATGCTGTACCTTCAGATTCCAGTTGTTTGAGCTGTTGTGAGGTATGAAGGAAGTACGCCCTCAGTAAAATAAAGACTACTAGCCCTGGCACCGTTGCTAGGAAGATGTAGGGTTGTAAAGCCGAGACAACTATTATAGCTCCGACCACAATGAACAGCAACTGTGATGTCAAAGAGAACATGGGGATGAGTGAGTTTTTCACTTTGTAAAGTGGACAGGTGTGTTGCTGAGTTGTGTCTATACATGTTCTTATACTCTGCACTGTTCTCAATAAGGAAACATGCATCTATGAGTAAGGTGCTAGCTCAGAGGCACTTTCTGTAGGTTGCATAGAAACAATTTTTAAAATAGTTTAGTTGGTTGATAGTTCAGTTGTTGAAGTTTTACATGGTGCTCTCTGCTCTTGGGATATTTTTATTTATCAGATACTATAAATCATATAAGAAGTAAATGTTAAATGATTATGATTTTCTACATCCAGTCCTTTGAATAATTAAATTTTCAAAATAATTTTGGTATAAATGTTATCTTTTGTGATTTTGTTGAGGAGTTCTTTAAAATGAGACATTCTTAATAGAACATTTTGAGTTATAAATATTTGTTTTAAACATAGGCTTAGTCATGTTTTCTGAGCCTAATTTTTCATATTTAATATTGAAAGGAGTATTATTTAATAAATGTTACTCATATCTCAACTCATCTATTCTTATTGTAATAATTGGGGATACTCCAGCAACTCAAAAGGTTTACAGTAGATGGATTTAATTTGAAATTAAGTAGGTAAAATGGTAGGGTGGATCTTAGATCTATGAAAATCTTTGAGAGATTTGCTACCTCCTCTGGCACTTGAGCTAAAACTGTTTACTATACATAGAAGGACTTGAAAGCCAACAGAAATGAAAAACAACCTTTAATTTGTAAGATAAATATCTGAAAATTAGCTCTCCAAGATTTCTGAGGTAAACTTTAAATTAACAGTAGATACT
>JANHMN010000016.1:26909190-27018857 GCA_030674055.1 Rhabdomys pumilio | reverse complement strand
ATTATACTATATTATATAGCATTATATTATATTAATTTTATTAGTATATAGTATTTATTATACTTATATTATGGAACTATGGTTTATTCTCCTGGAACAGGAAACAAATGTCTCATGTTAAAGAGACACATGTAAAATAACACTTTTTGAGTACATAAATCAAAACTTGGATTAAAAAAATTCCAACAGGTGTGGCTACTGTGAAGTTATATCTTTAAACACAGCAATGAAGGAAATCCAAAACACAATTCACTTAGTATGGTAAGTGTACTTAATATGTCAATCATTTCAGAGGAGGTAAACCAGCATCTGCTGATGTGGCTTGTGTGCATACACACAGGATAATAGTTCCACACTTCTTTTAAGTTTTCAGAAATGCAGTACTATTTTGGAGAGAAGAGAAGGAGCAAGCTATGAGAATGTGTCATTCCAACAAGGGCAGTGTTATGTTACAACTATTTCTCCAAGTGCATTTGCTCTCTGAAGTTTCAGGAAGCCATCAGGGAACTCAGAAAACTGTGCCTGGTTCAACAGGCAAGAGTATCAGCGAGTCCTAATGTGGCATCTTCCAGGTTGCTTTAGTCTCTATTCCGCTGCCCTCTTTTGTTATTAAATGACCTTCAGTCATCAATCACAGCATGGCCACCCTGGAGGTCTAGTCACAGCTGTCACTCAATGATAGCCTCATAGAGTCTGAATATTTCTTTTTCCTTCATGTTTTTCAACAGCCCATTTTTTCATCCCTTCATTAAGTCATATTTTTGTGGGGAAACTGTTTTGCTAATTTGTTTTTAAGTGTTCATGGGTATGGCTGGATTAAAGTGTAGCCTCTTCAGGAACTTCGCTTTCATTTCAGTGTTGGACTTCAAAAATGTTCTATCAGTCAAATTTTACAGTCAATGATTAGGTAGAAAACTGTCTTTTGTACCTTTCAAATTAATTCAAGAGGATAGTTACCATATCATGGGCCTTCTTGAAATAAACAGATATAGCTAGTTACTGAATCCACTGAATTTGTGACTATTAAATATTGCTGTTCTTCATAAAACCTATTCACTAGCCAGGACTTCAACTAGTATGCAGAGAATTAGCAAAAAATTCACTTTCTTCCTTTGGAAACTATTCAGAAAACTTCATGGCAAATAGAAAGCTTTTGATAATAGTTATTATTTACAGACCTGGATGAAATCAAATATGGTAAGAGGCAGGAAGTCATCCAAAATTGCTATATCCTTGGAGAATCTATTAAGAATCCCACCTGTGATAAAATAAAAATTCTCAAAAATTAATCACATTTAGAAGGACACCAATATATTTTATCTTAAATCCACAGTACAGCAAAAGCATGTAAAATAAGAATTATCATCTAATCAGAAATCAAGAACTTACAAATATTAGCTTTTTTGAGAATTCTATGTATACATATTTAACTTACTGACTCCAACTTTTGAACTTTTGTAAAACATAAGAGTCCCCTAAGACTCACTCCAACCACTGTCTTTAATCAAGTTCTTATTACAATTAAGGTTAGGAATGTCTGGTCACCAAACCACTCAAACCTCACTTCTGCTGCTCTCAGTTTCAAGGCGCCTTAATGGCTGTGCTTTCATCAATTGTTTTATGTTCAACTCCACCACACAGGGCATATACACCCTCCCTGCGGAGTTCTCTGTCATTTACATACACTGATCCAAAACCCACAGCTGTCTCTCTCAGTATACGCCAGACGCCCTTTTTTATTTTGTCTATCTTCTTCACTGGGAATGTAAGCTTCAATCTGTATTCTGAATTCCAGACTCACATGTCTTGAGTCTTTATTATTTGTTACCTCAAGAACTAAAGATTTCATGTCTACTACATGCTTTGGGCAATGCTGGCTACAGGGATAATAGAGGTGATTAAGCCATTCTCCTTGTAGTGCAGGAATTCATTGTCTAAAAAGGAGCTAAGCAAACATTTAGATAAAGTGTAACATAACACTATGGCAACAATGTAATAGTGGACCTTATCACTCACTATTACCTGCAGGATAAAGTCCAAAATTCTTTGTTTAATATTTAATACTTTCCCATAATTTGTCCTTAATTAACCTAGATCCTTCTATTCAAATCCAATGCTTCTGGTAAGTATGTCTCTTCTTTAGATAGATAGTCTACCCTTTCCTACTTTGCCTATGTGTTGTTTCCTTCTATCTAAAAGTCCTTTCTCCTCTTGTCAAATCTGTACCTCTTTCCTGGCTCAACTCAAATGACCTGTCTGTAGGAGAGTAGGGTATTTGGCATTTACTGCATCTGGAAGCAGTCTCTTCCTGTCCTTGTCTGCATGCATGAGTTGCAGAGACTACAGACATGCTGTATATTACAGCTGCTTGTGCGTACATGTCTTATCTTTTTTCCCAGTTATTAGTCTTTTAAGGTCATTATGATAATTCCATGTCTTTTTTATATGACCCACAGACAAAAGTAAAAAAGCCTTATGCAGACACATGATATATATTAGTTAATATATCCATTTAGTATATTTTATAGATATATGGATATCCTTCCACAAATAAATCAGAGAAAGAATGTATATCCCATGACATTTGTAATTACTATTTAAAAACTGAAAGTATGCTTGGGCAAAACAGTGTAATCATAGTGATATTTATATTTCAAATTTTATTTCAATGACAAGTGTCTGATATAACCACACTTTGCTGAGGACCTATATTATGTGTCTATATGGTCACAAAGTCATTTGAGTATGACAATGTGAGGGAAGGTGACAGAAGAAAATCAAAAAGCCAGAGAAAATCGATGTCAAGAAAAATCACAGTCAATGTACAATCTTGAAAGGCATATCCAAGGGACTCCAAGAAGTTAAAAGTATACAGAATAACTCAGTAACAGAGAGAATCATAAACCATGAATCTAATAGTATTTATTAATAGAAAGCAAACTTTATATGTAGCACAATAACCACAAATGAGAGCAGGCTGATGGGAGATCTTCTAAGATCAACTTGCTGTTTTAGTTCCAAGAGAGTGAATAAGGAAGAACACAACACAAAGTGATTAGGAATTAGCCCGAGACACAGATGACACATTGGGAAGACAAATGAGAAAAGAATAATGTATGGTGGTCACTGATAGGGTAAACAGAGAGTGTGAAGAGTGCATTGTGAGTGAATATAGGGAGGGAGAAGATGTCTAGTTCACTTCTTTTGGAAGCCACACACCCATAGAAAAGAATGGCAGAAATATGCTAATATTTATTTCACATAGGCTGCTGACAGCCATAACTACCATTCATGTGTGGCCAAACTAAGTCTAAGCCCCAAATGTTTGTGTCCTTTCCACTGTATTTTATGCTCCATGTTTTATTTTGCCAGAAATGTCGGAAAACCTTTACCCTCTTGGGGTTTAGAATTTTGTAAAAACAAAGTCACTGGATTAAGTGAATTAGCCATTCCCTTAGTTCTAAGATTCTTAGAACAAAAGAGGATGACCAGGATCATATGCAAATGAGGCAACACTTTGATGAGGCATAACGGCTTCAGAATAAATATAATCTGTCTACTACACCAACACTTAACTTTGTCACCTAAAATATCTGATGCACATTTGAGGTTTTTTGAGATTATACTAAAACAGATTACACTAAAAAGTCTCTATTGGAAAGCAAGTAAGCTGACAAGCTACATAGATGACAAGTGGGCAGTTCCATTTTATCTACCTAATCAATAGTACCTGCTTTCAGCTTGTTGAAGGTTGACATAGGGGCATGAAGAATAGAATGTAACATTTTCCTATGCAAAATTTTTGATGCTGTGATTAATGTATGCACCAGCGGCAGACCTCTGAAGAGGCTCAGGGCAAGCAATGTGTCAGCCACTCCCACGTAAATGTAAAAAATATAATAGAAGCTGGTACTGGTGATGACCACAACATAGGAGGAGCTATTGGTAATTATAGTATCATTGTTTCCACCATTAACAGGGTTGCTGTAAAACAAAAGAAAAGGGTTATCTGAAAACCAAACTTGTCAACTGAATCATTAATAAAAATAAGTATAAACATGAAATGCTGGCTTAAAAGAGACTACACCCTAACTTTTATAAATTTTGTATTGCCAAAAGGTGTTAAGGTTTCTCATAATTGAAATCAATGTAATTGATCCTTATTTGAACAAAATACTAGAAACTATTAAACAGAAACTGTTTCTTCATATATTTTATTGCATTTCATGGAAACAGAAAATATATATTTTAGAAATGAAGACATAAAGGCACTGAACAGTTTTTAACTTGAACAAATATAGTAAACCTTATGCATCTTTCTAAATATCCATGGATTCAGCCATCAGTTTACTGAGGAAATGATTGTTAAAACTGTATCTTTAGTGAACAAGCACATACTTATTTTTCTTATCATTTCCCCTAAAAGGTAATGGTACTAACATTATAACAACTACTTACATGAAAATTACATTATACTGGGCATCATATAAATCTAGAAATGTTTTAAAGTGTGTTTGGTAACATGCATAAGCTACATGCAAAATACTGTACAATTTTACAAATGAAGCTTGAGGGCAGAATTTAATATCTTTGTTCTGGAAAGCAATCTTTTCAGAAATTGAAGAATTACTGAAACTTGTTTTTCTCCCCTCATAATCTGGAGGAGTATGGAGGAGTATAATATAACACAGTAGACACTGAAATAGTTAATAATCTCCAGATGTAAACAAAACACACTCCATGTAAGTACACATA
Organism: Rhabdomys pumilio; assembly: GCA_030674055.1. NCBI lineage: Eukaryota > Metazoa > Chordata > Mammalia > Rodentia > Muridae > Rhabdomys > Rhabdomys pumilio. The sequence continues at coordinate 27,014,102 of JANHMN010000016.1, read as the reverse complement.
CTCACTTTTTAAGCAACCACAACACAAATAAAGAAGCAGCCACCTGGAATAGAACAATCCACAGTTGATTTTTTTCTAGCATCTTTACCCATGCCTCCCACACTCATTTCTAAATTCAATATGACCAATATTGAAGTGCACACACTTTTAGTGCTTTGGCTTTCCACTTCCAGAGTCACTTCAGCAACTGTTTGTATGACACTATTGGGTAAGAGCACATTAAGCTTATGGAATTTCACTCTCATTTTGTACATTCATTTGTTCCACAAACACTATTTTTTGTAGCCCCTGGGAAAGTTAAGGGTTGTCTGTTTAAATAATACATTTTATTTTAGTTTATCTTATTAACTTTTATGATGAAAATCTAATGCCATTATTTTAATTACCATGTTTTCTCAATGTACACATAGTCACCGTGTACTGTCTCAGTGAAAAAAGGAAAGACTCAATGGAAAACAAGAAACCCGGCAATAATCTAAGCAATTAAACTGTCTTTATTCTTATACAAAAGTCTCCTCAATCTTCAGACTCATTGAATGACTCAAGACCCTAGATGGGGCACAAGTTCTGAGCCACTTTTCAATTACTACTAGTCTCCTTTGATCCAAGAACAGGAAAATCAGCAATACTGGCATTGTCAACACATTCTGAATAGGAGCAATAGGAGAAATATGTATTCACCAATGGAATGACAAAGAACTCCTTGAAAATTTTCTAAGGGGCCTAGATCCTAACAAAGTAATTTCTTGCCTGTCACACAGATTGACCAATCCAAACTATATTTACTGACTACAGTAAGTAAAAGCATTTTTAAATACTTGGTAGGAGGCCTTTAGGAAAAATATTTGGGAGTTAAAGAAACAATGGAATACACACTATTATTTCACTTCAAAATGCTTCAAGACTACATACAGCTCATGTGATTTTTCAAATCGGGACACTCCTGGATGATTAAACTGTAGCAGCAACAAAATAACAATTATTTTCCATATCTAAGCTGGGGAGGTAAGACCAGGTGCCGTATCACATGGAATTCAATACACTGTAATTCAGTTATTCACATATTTTGTGGGACAAATAACACCCTAAAATCTACATTCACAAGAAATAAGGTGTGCTAAGCTAAAAGGACTCTTATCATTGAATAGTGAAGGTAGTTTTATGGAAGTTCATTACAATCTCCATTCTATCACTGATAACAAGCCAGAGACTCATTAAGAAACAGAAACAGCAGCCCTCACACAGACACTGTCTTAAGGACCACAAGACAAAGGAGCAAACAGGATCTTCAGATGCTGCACTCTAAACACCACCCGGTTACTGTAAAGGAAGCAGGAAACATCCCTTAAGCCAATGTTTACATTTTCCATTTCTAGGCTATTCCATAACAGACTGCCAAGAAGAGGCACTCGAAAGAGTAGTACAATAGAAATACTAGTCTATTTGCTCAGTGTTAAGAACTTACAGACAACATTGCTTTTTAGGGAAAATACAAAATACACACCTTTCCAAAATAACACATGACTGAGAAATATTAGCTCCCCCATCCCTAGTTTAAGTAGCTGTGAAGAAATAGGAAAAGACCCCGTGTAGGTCACTAAGTTTATTTCCTATTACAAAAAGAACACATACACAGAGCGAATGCTATAAAGTCATAAATCTAAATGGAAACACAGCCCTTATTAAGGCTTAAAATTAACTAAATCATTTTCATGGAGGAGGATATGCATTTTGGCATTTCTCATCATTAAGGACTTAAACAGTGCTTCAAAACCCAAACTCCCACTGTGGATTGGCACCTGTTCCATGATGGAATGTACCAGGAAACATTCCAGTAGCCAAAAGAAATCTACACATTGGCAATGGCATGAAGAAAAAAATTTAGACTAGAACAAAGTTTATGTAAATTTTGACTGAAAGAAAACGACATAATTAAACATGAGCAAATATGTTGTTTAGTTGTAAAATTGTGCATATCATTGCTTTCTTTTAAGCAGCATTTGAGAGCTAATTAACTGGTCAATACCTATAAGATATTGACAAAAAAATGAAAGAAAGGAAGGAAGAAGAGAAGAAAAGAAAAAAGCACACCAATAGATTGTTTTCTGAGGAAAGCATCACTGAATTTTGTCCACTCTGAACTGTGGCCCCATCCCTTCCCTTCCTTACTCTGTCCCCTTTTATAGATACTCATATGGCATTTACATTCTTTTTTTACAGTTTACTTCTTGACTGATGACAAAATGTCTTTTTTTCCTCAGGTGAATGATGATTTAGTGGTAAAATGTCTTATAGACTCCTATGTTTGAATACTTAGTCTCATGCTACTGTGCTGTTTAGGAAGGCTATGGAATCCTTCAGGTTTTTGAGCAGACCTTCAGGTTTACAGTCTGACCCCACTATTTCATTATTTCCTTCCAGAGTGTGCTTGCAATGTGGCCTGCCAACCTTCTACTCCTGCTATCATGCCTTCCCAGCCTCCATGGAATCAGTTCCCTCAAACAGAAAGAAAAAAATTGTCCTTTCCTTAACTTTTTAGGTACTTTATCATGGCAACAGGAAAAACAATAGAGTGAAGTAATAATATTGCATTCTTGTGCAGCAGGCCAGCATACAATGAAGTAATTATGTCATTGTGGAGGCACCCAAGCTTCCCTCGATGGAAGCTGCCTGAGACAAAGGTGTAGCAGACAAGTAAGGATCGCCACCACATGAGTCACTGTCTGCATCACTAATACCTAGACAAACAACTAGAATTCTTTTCAATACTCAACTTTAACTCATAGATACTCCTTGTATGCTGGGCGTCTAAATCTGTTAAAAACTAAATGTATGGAGATATAATAAATGATGAAATATTATAAATAATAAACCATATTGTACTTGTTAGATGTGTGGATGTTAGCAGCTCTTGTCACAAAAACTACAAAAACATCTTGAGATGATAGTTATATTATTGACTTTGTTATAATAATCTCTTTACAATATGTAAGAATCAAAATATGCTGACTATATAAAACATTTCAAATAAATTTTATTTTATGACAATTCATCATATATAGTATTTGCATTTATATATATTTTCTTGTGTCTGAAGTACTACAATATCAATAGTAATTCTAACTGTGGATTTTAAAAGGTTTTAGCTTACTTTTCTGTGTTTGAGTGTTTTGCCTGCATACATGTCCGTGCACTACATACATGTTGTACTAACAGAGGCCAGAAAAGAGCATTAGATTCCTGGGACTTCAGTTACAGATGTTGTAAATTGCCATGTGGGTGCTAGTAATTTGATTCAGTCCTCTGGGAAAGCAGCCAGTGCCCTTAACCACAGAGCTGCCTCACAGGCCCCTGTTGGTTTTCAGAAGCTATGAACTTCACTGGAGACTACCATTGTACACATGGACACATACATGTATATATGCCCATATGAATACATACAGATTTTTTATTCTTAATTTAAACTCACAGTAACAATTTCCAACCAAACATTCTTACCTCAACCAGAAAAACCAGCACGCACCAAATCAGTACTGCAAGTAAGCCTTTATGGAGAGTAATGTATCGGAGGTATGTGTTCCACGTTGTCACCGGGGGTATCTTTATCACATCATCAAAAAAACACTCCTGAGAAAAGAAGTATGACTCTGAGACAATCCTATTCCATGCTGCCACTGAGCTTTTATTTTGAATTCAGGGAAATCAGGGAACAGTACCTTTTATAGCTAAGTATCTTTAAAAAAAAATATGTCGTTAAAAATGCCATGGGTGATGATGGCCACAGAGAATAGGATGTTTGCTCAAGCAATATAGTTTTAAAAAGTAACAAACACAGTGAGACTTCTCAAACCTTACCATTTAAATGTGTTATAGCCCACACCTGTTGTCACATGAGTTAAGCTCCCAAACTCTTCATGATTTAACTTGATTCAGTGATCCATGGACAAGGGCAATTTGGAACTGAGTCTTCTATTTTAAAAGCTGGCTTATGTTTGTATAATCCTTAGGCATTACAGGGTTGCTCTTTTAGCTATGACTTAAACTACAAAATCCAATCCCAAATATATTTTTCTAAAAATCTTTTGTCTTTTGGAAGCTACATTCTAAAAATGTGAGAAAAAGAATGAATATATATATATATATATATATATATATATATATATATATATTCTAAAGGAAAAAGATGGAACTGCCCTCATAAAATCCATGAAGTTCATTAAGTGGCATTAGACTCACGAAGACAAACTCCTGTTAACTTGGAATAAAGTTCACTGATTAAAAATCAGATTTTTGAACTAAACTGCTCTTTATTTACATTCAAGACCAACAGGTAACATCATAGGATGTTTGAATGGATAGTAGATGGTGAATTTCTCAGCACTTTATTTTCTTTCTCTGTTAATAGGGGCAATGATGTGACAGTAAGGGAGACAAAGTGTGTTGTCTGGGAGGTGAAATAATTGATGACTTAGTAACATAATTAGGCAAAGAAAGCATTCTTTAAAATGCACACAAACAAAAATTTATAGACTTCAATTTGGGAATTTTATTCAGATGGATACTAAATCATACAGATGAATTATCTTTTTAGCAAATCAGTTTAAGATTATAGAAATACCAAATGTTTATTTTTGAAAAGTACTTATCCTTTTATGTCACAACAGAGTGAACTCAGACCCAGAGATACTAAATAAATTGCAACTGTCCTAAAGTTAACTTTATATTAAAGTTTGGCACCAAATATGTCATCTACTAGGACTCTGTTTTTAACTTCATCTAAGGCACATCCATTGTTTGGTAAACAATAGCTCTCTTGCTTTCCATTGCTTTCTGTTTTAAGAGAAGTCATTTTGCTCTTTAACACACAGCCTTAAAACCTTTAGCCTGACTACTGTCACTAATATATGCTGAGCCTCACATATCTTCCTTAAAAGAAACCCTTAAAAAAAAACACAACACAATTCTGAAAGATTAGAAAATATATGCTAACTAAATGCAGAAAGGAATGTGAATTAGTCTTGTCAAGAAGTCATGTGTGTGTAATCCTTATCAAGACTATGTCTTTGAAATACTTCTTGATGTCTACAAAAATGCAACTATTTGTTTACATAATACTTTATTTCACCTTTTCCTAGAAAACCACTAAAGAAGACAATTATTAAGTTATAAAAGTGAATATCATATCATGATTCTAGTAAAGAAACTCAATACTAAGGCCCTATTTTGGGTTTCAACACATTTGTGAGGTGGGGATGGTATTTCAATGGCAACCAGAAGTAGTTTTATGGTTCAAGTTGCTTACATAGGTAATGTAGTTTATACCCTTAACCCAGAAACCACGATGGAATGCCATGAAAAATGTAATATGAGACAAAATTTACTCCAATTATGTGGTTAGAATGAAGTGCATCTTAGGGCTTGGCGGGTATATACCTTTAAATCTTCTTCATTAATTTCTTCCGTGATGTTCAGTGTGCTATCTTGTGATAATCGCCTTGAATATATATCCACTTCATTTAAGCTTATCTGAGGGGCTAAGGAGATTTTTCGAATAGAAGTTCTGGTCCTTTGGAGACTGCTGGAGCCTGAGGTGGGTGTGAATGTCATAAGATCCAAAACAGACTGTCTTCTTCTGCCTGGAAACGTGGGGCCGGTGGCAATCATGTTGCTGCGAGGCAGAGCAGCCTCTCCTGGTTCAGAATCGGGAACCAGGGACAGTCTCTTTTCTTGGAGATCATCAGATTCTCCTTCTATGCATAATGGAGTCTTTTGCACAATGGAAATTTTCCTTACAGAGCTGAATGAATTTAGAATAGAGCTCTTCCTTTTTTCTCCCAACTCTCCAGTCTGTCTAAATGACTGTTTGGTTTTGTTCCAGGTGGTAGAGGAATCATCTACTGAGAACCTGCGTAAGGTCTCAGTTAGAATTGAACTTCTTCTTTCCTCAGTAAACTGGTCAAAAGTATCATACCCCATGAGTTTTGAACTGAAGTCTGGACGTAGACTTTGTAGCTCAGAAAATGTCCCATAAAAATAGCTGCTGCCCTGATGCAAAATTAGTATTTTGTCAGCTCTTTTTAAGTGTTCCATTTTAGATGTAACCAAAATCCTAGTTTTGTTGGCCATCAATTTACAGACACAGCTATGGAAATATAAAAAGATATAAGATGTTATTTCATAAATAGTGATGTATATTTAATGTCAGCATCTTATTAAAGTTTCATTGCAAAAAAATCTCTATAGCATTTTATTGCTTTATTTAATATGTTTATACAAATAACTACTCCATCATAACTCTTAGGTGCCTCTTGAATTGCAGTATGAAATAGCATATCTTGCTGTAAAGTGAATACTAGTAGATATAAAATCAAATTCAATTTTTAATAATCAAGTATATGATTTTAACCAAATAATTTTCTCTTAGGTCTTGGTCTCTTTTTCTTTTTTTATTGGATATATTTTTTATTTACAGTACAGATGTCATCCCCTTTCCCCATTTTCCTTCCTTAGAACCCCCATCCCATCTCCCCTCCACCTTTATACTTTTATACCATTTTAATTACATGCATGTATTAAGGTCAGTTCTAGGTTGAGGGTCTAACAATACAATAGATGCAAATAGTTAAGGAACAAGCAAGACAATAAACACAAATAGTCAAAGGAAAAGCAATGCATTAAACCCAATTCCGTGATCACTGTTTCTAAGGGCTTATCAGGATGACCAAAGTATCTGAGCCTACTTCCCTGTCCTAGCCCAAGGTCATTTTCATGTCTGAAGCCTACTTCCTTGTTCTAGCCTAAAATTTAGATTCCTGTCTGAAATTACTTTTTTGTTCTAGCTTACTATTTAGGTTCCTGCCTGAGATTACTTCTTTGTTCTAGCCTAAGATTTAGATTCCTGCTTGAAATTACTTATTTGTTTCAGCCTAATTTCAGATTCCTGCCTTAAGCCTATTTCCTTGTCTTTGGCCAATGTCATATTCCTGCCAAGCAGCCCATTTCCTTGTGCTTGGCCCATGTCAGATTCTTGCCAAGCAGCCCCAAAGGTTCTCCGCCTCTCCCCCCCCTTTTTTTTATTACATTAACAAGACTGAGGCTGTATTAGGTCATTCTGATAAGTATGCCTTCCTTACCTGTCATAGAATATGCATTATCAACAGCAATGAACTTCTGTCTTAAATTGGTAAGGCTCTGTGCAGAATCTTACCCATCCTTGGCTTGCCAGTCTGTTAATTTAATAACTCTGTCTGGGGGTTCATTTTTAGGTTCAAGCCTTGTACTTTGGCTGCCAAAATGTTGATGTTGTTGAAGAAAAGCTTTAACACAATGGGCAGAAATAAAAGTATTCTCAAGACAAAAAGGGCTAGCATGATCAAGCTATATATATGCCATTTTGAAGCTTGACTAAAATAGAAATACTGACCTCAGGCCATGGGTAATTTTATCTGCAATATCTACCACATCAACGACCAGCAGAGCAGCATTCTTGAAATTAATAAGCTCCCTATGTATCATTAATACATCCTGAGAGGTGTTAGAATTATCACAAGTATACTGCAAGTGTCATTAAACTTCTTTGTAGTTAAAGTGAGTACCACTGTAAATTTAGAACTAACATGAATCCAATAGTAATTGGCATTTTTCTAAAAAATAGAGGAATTAGATGTTCCTAAAAGTGTATATTTCCATATAAGTTCTAAGGTGTTAGAGATTTTCTGTTTTTAATTTTTAATAAATTTTCTCTTGTATTTTATGTTGACTAATCTGTTTTCTTTAGGACAAAACATTACTACTGAGAAATACTTAATCAATTTAACTGTCCTCCAATAATATTTTCCTATAGTTTAAAAGTAAGTCTTAAAGTGAACACTCCAGGGGAAATTTGTTTTTTTTATCCATTAAAATATCAAAAATAAGAGCCATAAATTCTTATATATTCTTAAATATAAACAATATCATTTTAGCTAAGTTTATGACAGTCAGACACTGGTGAGTATAGTCAGAACATCATAAAAATAGTATTGGGGGTATTACATTTAATGGAATTTTCACTTTGTCTTAAACTAGAGAGACATGCTGGGAAAACTTCTAAAATGCAACTATATGTGGAAGGTTACAGTGCACTTTGTATCCAGGTTCCCTGGATACAAAGGTGTCCATCGCCCCCAACAAATGAAGCTAAATTCTATTATATATAAAGCAAAACAACAACTGAATAAACAAAACCAGTATAATGACTACAGAAAGATTTGAACAAGTAATTCAGACAAAGGTCATTTGTGCTCTGGACCACATAGAAAGATTCACATGAAATTCTGCAGCAACTTTCCTGCTAAGGAGGCATCACACAGAGTCCTTATCATGCTCTACCACCCAGAAGTCTGTGCTCTTGTATTTTTATTGCTGGCTTAGAAAATGTTTGTCTGGCCTCAGCTTGTCTTCTCTTCTGAAGACTCCACACTCTGAAGACCTCACAGGAAGTCTGTTACAGCCAGGGCTACAGGCCTCTCAGGAAACTTGGAGCAATCCAGGGCAATAGGGGGTAGGATCCAGACAAAGACACCCAGGCCAGTTAATACCAGAGATAACCAGATGGTGAGAGGCAAGCAAACAACCATACACAACAGAAGCTAATATACTCTGTCACTATCAGAACCCAATTCTCACACCACAGCAAGCCCTGGATACACCAACACACCTGAAGACCAGGATGCTTACGTAAAATCTTATCTTGTGAAGATAACAGAGTCATTTAAGATATAAATAACTCACTGAAAGAAATACAGGAAAACACAATCAAACAGGTAAAAGAATTGAACAAAGCAGTCCAAGACCTGAAAATGGAAGTAGAAACAATAAAGAAAACACAAATGGAAGCAACTCTTGAAATGGAAAACTTAGGAAAGAGGTCAGGAATTACAGATCCAAGCATCAAACAGAATACAAGAGATAGAATATAGAATCTCTGGTGTAGAAGATACCTTAGAAGATATTGACACAACTGTTTAAGAAAATTGCAAAACAAAAAACTCTTAACCCAAAGCATCCATGAAACCCAGGACACAATGAAAAGGCAAAATCTAAAAATAACAGGAATAGAGGAGAGTAAAGATTCCCAGCTCAAATGACCAGAAAATGTCAACAAAATCATAAAAGAAAACTTCCCCAACCTATAGAAAGAGATGGCTATAAATGTACAAGAAGCCTATAGAACACCAAGAAGATTGGAACAGAAAAGAAAGTCCTCTTGTCACATAATACTCAAAACACTAAAGGCACAGAACAAAGAAAGAATATTAAAAGCTGTAAGAGAAAAAGGTTAAGTAACATATAAAGGCAGACCTATCAGAATTATACCAGACTTCTCAACGAACACCCCAAAAGGCAGAAGAGCCTGGACAGAGGTCATTCAGTCCCCAAAAGAACACAAATGCCAACTCAAGCTGCTATAGCCTGCAAAACTCTTAATCATCATAGATGGAAAAACCAAAATATTCCAGGAAAAAAAACAAATTTAAATAATATCTATCTACTAATCCTGTCCAGCCTGACATGAAGTCTAATCTCCATTCCACCTTCACCCTTCAGTCACATACATAGGTGGGCATGATAAACAGGCCACAGGCCCTAGAGAGATTTACATACTAATGAAGTACCTGAAGGCCAGAGGGTGGAGTCGATTAAGCATTCCTCCCCAGCCCCTCCCCACTCTTCCCCTCTCTATTTAACTCAAGTCCACCCTGGGTTTTGGGGGCACACATCCAGATCCATCCACCATCTGCCATGCCAATAAACCGGTTATGGAAACCCAAAGACTTCCTCGTGTGTTGGGGCCGCGCTGTGAGGGGCCGCACTGTAAGGAGCCGTGGAGCCACAGCAAAGGCCTTTAGTGAACAGCTGGGCCTAACTTCCAGCTGGAGGAACCCAGGGCATTCTCACCCAACTACAAACAGAGTAGTGTGAGAGACCCTGTGGTTCCCCAGCCATATTTTTTTACCTACAAAATCCATCCCTACAGAGGATTCTAGAAGGAAACCTCCAACACAGGAGGGTACCTACACCAAAAAAAAAAAAAAAAAAGATATTATATTAATCATCTCACAACAAAACCAAAAGGAGAGGATCACATACATGTGATGCCACCTAGAACAAATATAACAGGAATTAACAATCATCTCTCTTTAGTATCTCTCAGTATCACTGGATTTAATTCCCCTATAAAATGACATAAGCTAACAGACTGGATATATAAACAGGATCCAGAATTTTGTTACATAAAAAAAAATCATACCTCAATGACACAGACAGACACAGCATCAGAGTTAGAGACTGGAAAAGAGTCTACCAAACAAACAGTCCCAAGAAACAAGACAGAGTTGCCATCCTAATAACCAATAAAAACACACTTTCAACCAAAAGTTATCAAGGACACTTCAAATTCATCAAAGGAAAAATCAACCAAGAGAAAGTCTCAATTCTGAACATCTATGCCCCAATTGCAAGAGTACTCACACTCATGAAAGAAACTTTACTAAAGCTCAAAACACACATTGGACCCCACACAATAATAGTGGGAGACTTCAACACCCCACTCTTACCAATGGACAGGTCATTGAAACAGAAACTAAACAGAGACACAGTGAAACTAAATAGAGGTTATGAATCAAATGGATTTAACAGATATAAACAGAATATTTCACCCTAAAACAAAAAGAATATATCTTCTTCTCAGCACCTCATGGTAACTTTTCCATATAAATTTTGTGACCATATAATTGGTCACAAAACAAGCCTCAACCGATACAAGAAGATTAAAATAATCCCATGCATTCTATCTGATTACCATGGACTAAGTCCAGACTTCAATAACAACAAGAATAACAGAAGACTCAAAAACTCATGGAAATTGAACAACTCTCTATACAATGATAACTTGGTCAGGGAAGAAATGAAAGAAACTAACAACTTTTTAGAATTCAATGAAAATGAAGGCAGAACCTATTCAAACTTATGGGACACAACAAAAGTAGTGCTAAGAGGAAAATTCATAGTATGACAATTTAAGAGCACACCTGAAGGCCCTAGAACAAATGAAAAGCAAACACACTAAAGAGGAGTAGAAGGCAGGAAACAGTCAAACTCAGGGTGAAAATCAACTAAATAGAAACAAAGAGAATGATACAGAGAATCAACAAAATCAAAAGCTAATTCGTTGAGAAAATCAACAAGATAGATAAACCCTTAGCCAAACTAACTAAAGGGCACAGAGACAGTATCCAAATTAACAAAATCAGAAATGAAAGGGAGACAAAACAACAGAAACTGAGGAAACTCAAAAATCATCAGATCCTACTACAAAACTAGAAAAATCTACATGAAAAGTATGATTTTCTAGACAGGTACCACGTACCAAAGTTAAATCAAAAGCAAGCAAACTATAAAAACAGGCCCATATGCCCTAAGAAAATAGAAAAAAAAAAAAACATTAAAAACCTCGCAAGCAAAATAAATTCCAACATAATTCTTCAAAGACACAGAATGAGCAATTCTCAATTTCATGTGGGGAAAAAAAACCCTCAGGATATCAAAAACAATTCATAACAATAAAAGAACTTCTGGGGGAATGACCATCCCTGACCTCAAGCTATAGTGCAACAGTGATAAACCTGTTTTTTGTTTGTTTGTTTGTTTGTTTGTTTGTTTTTTTAATAAAGGGCCTGAGTGAGGATACTTCAATCTCACACTTGGGAGGGAGAAGAAAGCAGAGGGCAGAGGGAGGGAGGAAAATGGGTGGGAGAGGGGAAGAGGAGAGGCAGGGGGAAAGGAGAACACATCAGGTTTGAGGGGTTGGTACCAAGAGTGAAGCCTCAAAGGCCAGCAAAAAGAATGGAAACAGGCAACCTTAAGAGGTGGAAGGTGGAGGGATCTCTAGAATGTACCAGAGACTAGGGAGGTAAGAAAATCTCAAGACTCAAAAGGAGGGATCTTAGATGAAATGCTCAACAGTGAGGGGAGGGAACTTGTAGAGTCCACCTCTAGTAGAAAGACAGGGCATCAAGTAGAGGGATGGGGTTGCCATACCACAATCAAAAACTCAAGACCTAGAATTGTTCCTGTCTAAAGAACTGCAGGGACAAAAATGGAGAAGAGACTGAGAGAAAGGAGGTCCAGTGACTGGCCCAAATTGGGACTCATCTCAAGGAATTGAATTTATTTTATTTATAAAACCTGGACCTCTGAGATCTATCAGACACTGAGCCACCAACAAGGCAACAGGCACTAATTGGTCTGAGGCTCATGACACATATACAGCAGAGGACTGCCTGGTCTGGTCTCAATAAGAGAAGATACACCTAACCCTTGAGAGGCCCCAGGGAATGGGCAGGCCTGTCAGGGTGTGGGGATGTGTAGGGGTGTGGGGACAGCCTCTTGAAGACCGAGGAAGAGGAATGGGATGAGGAACTGTCAGAGGGCAGAACAGGAGAGAAGATAACAACTGCCCTGTAAAAAAAAAAAAAAGATTAAAGATAATAAAGAAAAAAAACCAAATAAAATAATAATTAAAAAAGATGGAACAGAGATTGAAGGAATAGGGCACTAATGACTGGCACAATTTAATACCTATCCCATGGGAAAGAGCCAACTTCCAACACTATTAATGATACTATGCTAGCAGACAGGACCCTAGCAAATATGTCTCCTGAGAGGCTTCATTCAGCAGGTGATGGAAACAGATGGAGAAATCCACAGTCAAACATCAAGCAGAATTCGGGGAGTCTTTTGGAAGAGTAGGGGATAGAATTGAGGGAGGTAAAGGAGTCAAGGACACCAAAAGAAGACCTACAGAGTATACTAACCTGGGCCCATGGGGGTTCAGAAAGACTGAACCATCAACCAAAGAGAGTTGCTAAACCTAGCCCCCTACACATTTGTAGCAGTTGTGCAGTTTAGCCTTCATGTGGGTCCCCTAACAAATGCAGTGGGGGCTCTCTCTGAATCTATTGCCTGCCATTGGATCCCCTTCCCCTAACTGGGCTGTTTTGTCAGGCCTCAGTGGGAAAGGATAGGCTTCTGCTGTGACTTGATGTCCCATGGCTGGCAGATACCCAAGGGGCAGAAGGGCATCCTCTTCTCTGAGGAGGTTCATAGTGGGACAGATTTGTGAGGGTGAGACTGGGAGGAGTGATATAAAGTGAATAAATAAATAAGTTAATTAATGAAAAAAGAATTCTTGACAATTATTAACAATGATCAAATCCTTAATGATGTAGCTTCAGTAAATAAAAGACTATTTTCAGGCTCTCTCTGGTTATTAAGCTCATGTTGAAGAATAAAGAATATTGAGAATTGTCAGGGAACAGAGAATGTACCTGATGTACCTGAACTAGCGGCTTGCATCTAAAAACAAACAAAGAAAAGAAAAGAAAAGAAAAAGAAAAAAAGAAAAACAAAACAAAATGTTTGTCTTACAGAGTGTTACATGCTTAAAGTAGGTAGCATTCTGTCTCTAACGGACTCGGAGAACTTGATGCAATGGGATTTACAGAACAACTTTAGAGACTCAGAAGACAATAGGACATTAATACACAGCTGTATTGAAGAAGATGGAGTAACTTTTAAGAGAAGAAGAAACATACTAGGAACTTCTACAGCCTTTTTCATTAGATTAAAATAAACAAAAGAAGACTGAGTGAACTATGAAAATACATTTTTATGTAAGGACCTCTTCACTATAGATTAGATCAGAAGCTTATGCATAAACTTGGGGATTGGGAAGTATGGGGTGGAGATGGTGTTGTGGGGACTTGGCCCTTCAATCACAGATCAAGATGACACATTCTTGGGATTGTGACTGGATAAAGCATGCTAATACACATCATGCAACTGACACATAAACTGAAAATGGCATACCAAATATACCACATTCGTCCACATCTGAATAAAAGTAGCTTCCGGACAGAATCTTCTTTCAGCTTCATGTGTTAAGTATAGTAAAGCCCATTATTGAAGCATGTTATTCAACATATTTTAAGAGACAATAAGCAGGGCTATAGAATATTTCAACCTTTAGCACAATGTCTTAAAGTAAAGCTTTGAAATAAACCAATAAATAATTACATCATTTTAACACACACACACACTGCATTCTATCCTTAAAACAAAAACTCATTTGTTTCTAGAGTATTATAATGTCTATTCTAATAAGCTACTTAGTTGTTCATAAAACTAATTCAAAATTTGAAAACAAATAATATGACTAAAGGTAGCTCTTAGAGATTTTACACCCATTGGGCTCTGATAAAAGTGCTAAGGAAATATATATCTGAGTTCTCTGTGACCAAAGAGGGGCAGCCAAAAAAGGACTAAGGCAGAGGTACAGTATGGGCATTCACCATTAAACAAGTCATTATTTTCTTTCAAAAATAACATGAAACAAAAATACTAATGCAGAATGGTAAGTGGAATTTTAAAAGTAAACTACTTAAAATACTGGAAGATGTGTCTCAAGATAGCAAAATGTAAACAATTCTTAAATATCAATTGTTATAACAGGATAGCAACAAAGAAACTGGCTTCACATGTGATCATCAGAAAAGGGTTGGCAGAAGCACTCTTCAACTTTGACCATTCAGGGACGCCAGAAGTGAATAAGCACTGTGTTCTATTCTGATGTTTTGAGCAAAAGAAACGGTGGGTATTTCTCTGGAGCTAATATGCTAATATGCAGCCTATGGTGAAACAGACATTTATTACCTTTTAACATGAGCATTATAAGTAACTCAATCATAGAACATACCTTTCAAATATTTGTTCTTCAGTTAAAACATCTAGATATCCAAACGGGGAATCTAATAGGTACAAATCAGCATCTTTATATACTGCTCTGTGAACAAAATGGAAGGAACATTAGAGTCCCTCAGTAGTTAGTTCATTTAGAACACATATTTTAAACACAGAACTTACATGCGAATATTTATTCATTATTGTTGTAGAATGGCCATCAGACCCATGCACTGAAAGCACACTTGTCACAGCACAGAGCTCAAGTAGCACTGTTAGAAACTTCTGTACATAAGCTTTTAATAGTGCAGATTTTATGAAGTAAAGAATAACGAGATACTCTTCATCTGCCCTGGAACTTCTTTCATATATGGGAAGGATTAATGATTCAAAATAGGAAGTAATACATGTTATTTAACTTTATTTTAAAGTTCTTTTTGTGTGTTTGAGTGTTTTACCTGCATATGTGTGTACCATGTGTGTTCAGTGACTATAGAGACCAGAAGAAAATGTCAGGTGTGCTGGATCACACAGTACAGATGACTGTGAAGCAGATTAATGCTGTGACTCAAACCTGGAACCTTTGGAAAAGCAATCAGTGCTCTTCACCAATGAGCTCTCTCTCCCCAGCTCTTATTTTACTGTAAGTTAAAACTAAAAAACAATTTGAATTGACTTACAATAGTAAAAATATAAAGGTATATTTTCCAAGCTAATGAAAAGGAAATAATTTTTTTAAACATTTTTAAGTGTGATTACTAATAATGCTACCTCTCTCCCAGCTACACCTGACATGCCTTAGAAGGTATTCATTAATACTTTTGTTTTTAAAATGTACTTAATCATCATAAATAAGAAAAATAATGAAATAAAATAGAAATAACAAAAAAAATCTAGATTAAGTCATAAATGCCCTTTAAGCTCCATGTGGGGACATTCTCTTGGAAACAGGATTGGGGGTCAGGAGGAGGTATGGGATGGGAAGTGGTCAGGAGCAGACCAGGAGGGGGATGAATTCTGGACTGTAAAAAAGGATTAAAGAATAAAAATAAATAAATAAATAAATAAATAAATAAATAAATAAATAGTCCTATATGCTGTAAATTGTCTTGAAGGAAACATAAAAAAGCAAATGGATTCCATATTCTCAAGTCTTTATCAACATTTAGTTTTTATCTGTATCTCTGCAATATAATTCAAATGTACTTTATCCACTCTGAAACTAATATGTACTTTCAATCCACAATGAGGCAGGAAAAGGATGAAAACTTCGTCCAACAGCGAAGCTTAATGGTGATCATTCTGCAAAATGATCAGGATTAAGGAAGATTATCAAGGAGGGTTTTCATGATTATTGGATAATGGTGACTTTATGAGGAAAGGAATACCAGAGAATGGATACACACACATGCACACACACACACACACACACACACACACACACACACATGCATACCACACATACATACACACACATACATACCACACACACTCACATATACACCATACACACACATACACACCACACACACAAATACATACACCACACACACACATACACACCACACACATATACACACCACACACACATACACACCACACACATATACATACCACACACATACACACCACACACAAGCACACACATACACCATACTACATGCCACACACACACACACACACACACACACACACACACACACATTACTTATTTTCTTGACATATGATTTTTTTTTATGCTGTCTCAAGACTTTGCCAATGACATACCATCACTGGATATGATTCCTTTACCATAAAGAATATGTGGGAACAAAAAGAAGTAATTTTCAGCAAAATTTACTCTGAATATATTGATCAATTATTATCACAAAAACAGACTAAAAGACCATTGAACACATGGACCATTCCTATACTTCAAAATTTTGGAGCATCTGATCTTCAGCCTTCTGGCCCAGGATCATCTGACAGACCATAGTGATGCAGAATTATTAATCAGAAGGGCTGATCACTCTGTCTTGGCAGACATAATCAGTTGACTATTCCGCAAGTGTGTCCTTTTCTGGACAGTAATTTGTCTTTAGATGAAGAGAGGCACCTTCACAGGTATGACCAGTTTCTCAAAATTAAAATGTGTGTTCATCATATAAAATAGATGACATATTTATTGTACATGTGAATGAAAATAACAGTAGACAACTATTTTTAGTAGTACCATACATTATACATGCAAATATGACTAAATCTTAAACTAGTAAATATAAATATTATACTGAAGTCACATACCATACTTTACTTAAACCTCAAGGAATGCTTAAGATATGATCTTTGGGGGCTGGACAAATGGTTCAGCAGTTAATAGCACTGACTGTTCTTCCAGAGGTCCTCAGTTCAATTCCCAACAACCACATGGTGGCTAACAACCATCTGTAATAGGATCTGATGCCCTCTTTTGATGTGTCTGAAGACAGCAACAATGTACTCACATACATACATAAATAAATAAATCATTTAAAAAATGATATGATCTTTGCCATACAGATAAGAAAATTAGATTCTAATTATTATGAAGCCATCATCTGGAAATTCTCTGTATCTATTGATTTTTATTTCCCAGTGTATTCTCCAGACCAAAGCACAGTTTAATGGAAGGAGTCAAGATGACCTTGATTAAATAGTGACTATCATTTTCTTGTGGCTTCTGGCAAGTTAATGTCTGACTACCTCAATTATCTTGTGATTTCTTCCATAAAATAGAGAGACCATTTTCTGCTTCTAGGCTTGTATTGGGGCTTGAGATCATAAACACACACACAGAGACAGAAAGATAGACTGATAGGCAGGCAGGCAGGCAGGCAGGGAGGCAGACGGACAAATAGACAGATAGACAGACAGGGAGGGGAAGGGAGGAATGGTATCAAGGCATCAGTTATAAGTACTTGGTGTTTACTTTTCCAGGAGTTGGAAGTAAGCCAAATGGCCAAGATGCCAAGATACCACTGAGTCAATGTAATTTCTCATTGTCAACTTTGGTAATGTAAGAATTTTGTTTCAATAAAACTAGAGAGCATTTGAAATCTCATACCACCAACTGTCTTTAAACAGAAGCTATAATTTAAATAAAATATTTTCTTTCTGACAAGAATTAAACATGACCCTGAGGACAATCAGCATCACAAATGAAGGCATGTATTCAATATAAAGCTTACATGGGTATGGTAGCACACACCCTCACCCTAGCATCCAGAAATAAACACTGAAAGATCATAAGTTCTACATAGGGAGACCTTGTCCTTTGTCTCCAAATTAAGGAGAAACCTTATTCCTAGTGACATCATTTGCCTTCCTATTTTTGTTATAATATCATATATTATATTCTAAAAATTAAAAATCAAAAATTTATATTGCCTAACTTAGAAGTATAAACAGAAATCCAAAGCAGAGGCATCTGGGGACAGAGGGAAAAAAAAAGGAGGGGGAGGGAAATAACAGAAACTTGTAATTTCCTCTTCTTCTTTTTGTTTTTTTACAATTCTGTAGTTTTCTGTTCATAACAATCCATGCAACATAAAAAAACAAGTATGGACAAATAAAAATAAGAGTATGCAGTTTGAAAAAAGCCACCATCTTTACCAATTTGAATGCTATACTGTCTATAGTTCTCAAAGAAAATGTGTCAACCCTGAGACAGAGCATGAAGCAGAAGAGAAATGTGTATGTATAATTGAACACCAATGATATTTACAGCAGGTGCTCACCAGACCAACAGTTCAATGTTTACCTTGCTAAGGAAATCCTTGCACGTTGGCCTCCACTCAGTGTGACTCCACCTTCTCCAAGAATTGTGTTGTCTTGTTCTGGAAACTTGGTGATGTCCTATAATTCAGAGCATAACATCAGAAATAAAATTTAGTATATATAATCTGAAATTGAAAAGGACATTGTTCTTCAGATGCAACTGTATATCAGACTCTGTATCAACTGTTCAAATGTTTGAACACTGCATCTTAATTATTTCAAACTCAGTTCACTTAACTGATTAAAATAACATAGCCAAAATTTTATATGTACAACTTTATTCATTTTAAAAATGTTATTCATGATAATTATATAAGATTTGAAAAACATAAAAACTAAATATATGTGTATTTGGGGAATGTCTATATTCAGAGACTACCCATAAGCCCATCATATAAACTCAAGTGCTATTCAAGTGTGAAAATATACTTTCAACTTAAAATCACTCTTTTAAAAAATATCAAAACACCGAATAAGCCTGTTAATAAGAAAAGCTAAAACAAAATTCTTCAAAATTCTTCTAAATTATGTTTACACTGGAGTCCTGGACTGTTTCTTAGAAACCCAAGTCATCTGTCTTTTACTATGCCTTCATAGTTGTTACTACAGAAAAAATCATTATTGGGGGAGGAATGACACATGTGACAGGAAGGTGATAAGTGAGCAAGGTCAGAGAAATAGCAACCCATAGGCACCTTCAGTGGCTAACAACAGGGCATGTTAGTTGATTTGCACATTCCTTCATTCAATACAATATCCAAACAATACAAACATCCTCACCATTTCCATTATTTCTCTGACCTAGTAACAACTATGAAAGCATAGTAAAAGACAGACGACTTGGGTTTCTAAGAAATAGTCCAGGACTCCAGTGTAAACATAATTTAGAAGATATGCTCTCATCCTGGATGGAGAATTAAATAACCATCTAAACATGTAATAAACAATTTTACAATGGATTACAAAATAATACACAATTAATTGCCAAGTTAATTATTTCCACTAGAACAAAAAGTGTTTTTAATCCTCATGCTCTCTGCTGAGTAACATACTATAAGATAAAACACGCAGTTAAATAAATGTTTCACTACTTAACAACACTGTGAGAACAGAATACTATAAGACAGCAGACCCATGCAAGCTGCTTCCAGGCAGTTCTGTCTGAAGTCGTTTGTTCCTCTTTGAGTCCAGACTAGATTAAAATGGCGAGGTGTGCAATTCTTCCCTGGCATTTGCTCCCTACTTCCTCCCTATAAAGCCTACTGTTAATATCACTGAATACATCCATACTTTTATGATCTGTAGCTAAAAGATATATTCTCACAAGTGGTATGACTATATCAAATGCATATGTTCTCCTTTCAAAAGTTGCTGCCAGATTGCTTTACAAAGTAACTAAACAGTTAAATTACAATTTACTAAATTGTATTGTAATAGTATGATTGCAATAATTTTTGCTAATATTGTCTTTTAATTTACATTTTCTTAATCAAAAAGATTTTAAATATTTGCTGTGTTGCGTTTTCTTTTTTGAAGTGTCTGATATTTGTATGTAATGGGGTTTTGTAACTTTCTAGGCTGCGTATAAAAATCACTATACTTTTCTCTTGTTTTCACTGTGCATATCACTTACCATGTGCAATTTTTTGTGAAATAAATTCATCTACTCCCCACCAGCTAATTATATGTGTTATTTTAAACATTATTTTCAAAATAAAACTTTCAAAACCTTTATGGCACAATTTTATATTTGTCTAACCTATTTTTAATTAGTTATGAGGCAACAAGTGAATAATGTTTTACTGATGCCTGTATCATCTGTAATAGTTCCTAGTTCTGGGTTCTCTGGTATTTCTGATCCATTTTTTATTCCTATATTAATACTTTCTGGACTTTTGGGTTCTGGGTTTTTAATGGAATTATATATTATTTAATACCTGATAAAATATAATCCTCATAAAAGTTGGCTTTCTTAGTATTTGACATAGTAACCATGTTAACTATTGAAATAATATATCATGGCTGGGTGGTGGTGGCGCATGCCTTTAATCCCAGCACTTGGGAGGCAGAGGCAGGCGGATTTCTGAGTTCGAGGCCAGCATGGTCTACCGAGTGAGTTCCAGGACAGCCAGGACTACACAGAGAAACCCTGTCTCGAAAAAAAAAAAAAAAAAAAGAAAGAAAGAAAAGAAAAGAAATAATATATCATTAGAAGAGAAGCTAACACAATCTCAGGTGTTGACTTGAACACATTTAATGCACTAGTTCTTCCTCATTAACATTTCAAATAGACGTACAAATATCAACACATTAATACTGTTAAAGACAAACTTTAACACGATGGGCAGGAATAAAAGTATTCCCAGGACAAAGAAGACTAGCATAATCAACCTATATATGCCATTCTTGAAGCTTGACCAAAATGAAAATATTGATATCAGGTCATGGATAATTTTATCGGCAGTATCTGAAGCATCAAAGCTCAGTAGAGCAGCATTCATTAAATTCATAATCTCACTATGCAAAATTAAAACATACAGAGAGGTGTTAGAATTATAGCAAATACCCTGCAAGTGTCTTAAACTATTTGCCAAAGTACATGTCTTGAAACTAAAAATGGATCCCCCAGGCAGAGGTATTAATTTAACAGACTGGCACGCCAAGGACAGGTAAGATTCTGCAGAGAGTCTTACCAATCTAAGACAGAAATGCATTGCTTTTGATTATGCATATTCCAAGATGGGTAAGGAAGGCATTGTTGTCAGAATGACCTAAGACAGGCTCAGTCTTGTTTATGAAATGAAATAAAGGGGGAGATGTGGAAAGCTTTTGGGGCTGATTGGCAGGAGTCTGACATTGATCAAGGACAAGGAAATGGACTTCAGGCAGGAATCTGACTTTAGGCTAGAACAAAGAAGTAATTTCAGGCAGGAATCTAAATCTTAGGAAAGAATAAAGAAGTAGGCTTCAGGAATGAAAATGACTTTGGGCTAGGACAGGAAAGTAGGTTCAGATATTTTGGTCATCCTGATAAGCTCTTAGAAACAGTGATGATTGGAGTGACCACAGACCTTTGTTTGTTGCCTTGCTTGTTCTTTGACTATTTGTGTTAATTGTCTTGCTCACTCCTTGACTGTTTGCATCTATCGTGTTGCTAGTTACTCAATTTAGAACTGACCTTGATACTTGCATATAATTAAAATTGTATAAAAGCAGATTGAAAAAAAGAAATACAAATACCATGATATCAAAGTCACCGAGGATGAAGCCAAAATTCCAACCAAAATAATTTGTCCATAAATTAAGTACTTATATCTTAAGTATTTTATATTTAGTTTAAGATAACCTCATTAGAATTTATTTGCAACTTTCAAATACCATACATTTACATTGAATTCTAGTTTGCAACACTAAATTAAAAATGTATTTTTCTTAATTCAGTTATATGAAATACCTCAATAAGATTTATAAATTTCTTCATATTGTGTAAATGTCCCATGAAAGCTATTACAATCACTAAGTACTTTAAGGTTTGCCATTATTGTGAACATAATAGTTGTTTCCCATTTATATTTTTAGATGACTTTTCTGTAAGGAAGAGCTAGCGATCTTAAATGTTTGTCTGCAATTCATTCATTTGATCATAGAGCTAACATGCAAAGTCAATTTTTTTCAATAGAAATATCAATGAACTAATTTTTCTTTAAGAAATCTAGAAATCTGTAAAACCATTTTGATCAGGATGAAGAAGAGTGATATTAAAAGTCTCTACAATTAACATATATCATAAAATTTTAACAGAACTTTAAATATCATCATTAGTGGAACCTAAAAACATTTGGCTACTTTGTTATGAGAAATTTAGATCCAGAGATATTTTACGATCATTTCAAAAGATTTATTAGGATAATAACAATACTGAAGCTTCAAGCAATTTACCTTTCACATTTCTTTCCTAAATAGAAAATATGACTGTTGAGCATGCCTTCCTGCCTTCCATCCAGTTGAATAATTGTTGGCTAATGCTAAGATATAAGTGAGTATTTGTATATTTATATATACATACGTGTAACAATAATAAAAAAAAGACATCAACTTGAAAGAGAGAGAGGGAAAATGAAGGAGTTGGGGAGAAGAGACATGAGAAGAAATGGAGGGAAGAAAGAGGAAAGGGAAAGAAGCAATTATATTTTAATTAAAAATGTAAAATGTAACCATAAAACTGCACTCCATATATTTTTAATAATCTATATTTATCATAAATAAAAATTTAAAACTATTAGGACAGAATGTCTTTATCTTGTACTCTAACAGTTATCTTTAAGAGGAATCAGAAATGTTAAAACATAAAAAGACATTTAGATAAAATTGATTATATAAAAATTATAACAAAAGCTATCACTGCAGATGATGATAATGTAATATATATAGCTATCAGTCAAAAATTCTTCAAACAGATTCCAACATGGTATCAAATGTCCAAGAATTTAATTGGGGGAAAAACTGTGAAAAAGGAAACACACAAGGACAACCAGAAGTCTAAAGAGCCCACTGCAACTCTGATCCTAAAGTTGAAGGATAGATGGTTGGTATGGAAGAATATTACATCACCTGCATCCAAGGAAGGATTTGGCAAAGCAGCCTAGTGATTTTTCTGTCAAAAATTAGCTAATAAGTCTTACGTGTTTAAAATAGAAATCTACTTTAGTAATCCTACCAGAAACAGTCATGAATGTAGCGGTAATCTCAAGACAAACTCAGTTAAGGACTTCAAAACACAACTGGAGTCTTCATTCAATCATGTTCCCTATACCAGTGGTCTATACAATACATATTATACCCATCATAGTAACTTACAAAAAGGTGTTCAAGGGTAAAGGGTAGGAAAGCAAGATGGTTAAAAAATATGAAAATATGTTCATAACTATTATATATTCATGTAAGTGTAAGCCAGAATAATAAAAGCAAAAAAATAGTAGAAGTTTTGATTTAGGAGTAAGAATGAGCAAAAAGATTAAAGTCACAGAAGTTTTAGAGATGTGAGTAAATGCAAACACTCATTAATGGCTGACAAGGTTGAAGGACTGACTCTGTAGACCTCCATATGAGCCCTTTGCCTCTACACACTCACTCCTCCCTAAGTAATAAACAAACGTGTAAGTAGATATTGTTATAGCTTAAAAAGATAACAGGAACCAAATGAGTTAGAAAATAAAGTGTGCAAATTATATTTCTATGTAGGTTTTAAAGATGAACTGCATATATGGGTGTAAATTATTTTAAATGGATTGGAAAAATACACATTTCATTATTCTAATTGCTGGAGCTTAGAGTTTTGTGGCAGAATTGTGATGATGTTATCCAGGCTTCTAAAACTGAAAATAATAACAATGCTGTGAAATAAATGTTCTCTTCTATAACATATTATTTGTGTGAATTAACTTTCAATGGTATGAAAACAGATTTGAGCCAAGGTTTGAACTGTTTTTTAAGAACTGAATCACCTTGTGAAGAGAAATGTGGATAACTTTCACCCAGTGAATGAAAATCTCCATGCCTGTTGTCATCACAACCCTGTTGAGAGTGAAATGAGGGACAAACAGAGGGGATGTACCCAGGAGAACTGAGATTATGCTCATTACAGCCTAATACATCAGCTCTGCCAATATCCTCCTATTAATCTGAGCACTTGGTTTGATTACTCAGTTTATGCCTCATCCATCTGCAGATTTATAAGTACTTGACATTCTGTTTGATTTAAAACAAAGCACTCTGTTTTGCATGCACTGTTAAACATTGACCTTTGCTGACTACTAAGGCTACTCAAATCTGGTAATATATTTATCTTAAGGGTGTTGGTTTCAGACTTCATAGATTCTCCCCATCTGTGAAAATAACAATTTAAAAACTCTTATCCTGCCTATCATAGGGTTTGTTTTCCAATCTCTTATTTTTATGTCTGAGATTGTAATATAATTACATTTATCCATCTCCTTTCCTCCCTCCAAACTCTTTTTATATGTCCCTCCCAAGTTTCCTTCAATTCATGGTCTCTTTTTTTTTCTTCTTTTTTTCATTAATGGCTATTCCATGTACATACATGCATGTATATATATACATTCCCAAATACAGCCCATTTGGTCATAAGATGTTACTTGTATATATGTTTTGGGCACTATTTGGCACTGGACACCAATTGGTGTGCTCTTCCCTGGAGAACACCTCCTGTCCTGCTCCCAGCTGTCCTCAGTGGCCTGTAGTTCTTTGTGTAGGGTTGAGGCCCCTAGTCCTTCCCCAGTCCATTTGGCATGTCCATTGGTGGTGTCCTTGTTCAGCTCATGTTTGGGCAGTCATGTTGGGGAGGGATCTTTTTAAATAATATTTTTCTTTTTGAAAATCCCATACATTTATACAATGTATTTTGATCATATAAATTCCACAGTTTCCTTCCGCTAATGCCCCCTTGTAACTATCACACCATCTCACTCAAAGCTTGTGTTTTTATTTTTTTAATCAATAATCTCCTTAGTTCAACTAGTGTTGCCCAATTGCGCATGTTGTGTGGCCATCCATCGGGGTATGTTTTGAGCTCTTCACAATGCTTTTATAGTAAGCCTGGCACACAGGTATAGATGCTACTTTTCTTTGTTAATACTGAACATTCTCTGGATTTTGTGGGTGTGGGTGTGTGTGTGTGTGGGAGGGGAAGGATTTATCCATAAAACTTTTTGAAGAAAAGCATCCATCGGAATAAGAGTACTAGATAAGAGTATTAGATAATATTTGCTGATAAAATTAGCTATAGAATATTCTATAAAATTAGCTGTTGGATTTTATTTATTTTTTAATTGGTGCTACGGATGAAATAGAGGTCCTTGCACATTCTTATCAAGTGTCCAGTAGAATTTTGTTTAATAAAAATACCTGTCTTACCTTGAAATATAAATTTATGTGATCAAAGACTATTCTTATAGAACATTATGCTCATTTCAAATTATTCTCTACTCCCAGTTTTGATTTTTTTATTTTAATTTTTTGATATTTTATTTATCTTTTCAGTGTATTTTATCTACAAATAACATCAAATATCTACCAAACTAAGGTGAGGCTCTTGAGCTAATTAGCAGAAACTCTCTCTTTGTTTAAAATTGCTGCACCTGTGGTGACTCAAAGGCATCTGGAAAAAATCTGGGTATCTGCAGTTAACTCTACACGGTGGTGCCCGCCAGGGCCAGATATCCTCATCTGACACTTGTTCTCTCAGTTGCTTGACTTCCTTTATTACAGCCTAGTCAGAACTGCAAATGTCAACTTCAAAGCAGTCTGTGCACACAACACAATGTGTGTGTATGAGGTTGTAAAACACTTGAAAACGCTGAGATAAGTACACTGGAGAGGGTCAAAGTAATATTATAATAAGTGTGCAATAAAGATTAACTTATTTTATCATTAAAGACTAGAGAACATACTTACTGTGGTGTATTCCATTTATTCACATTTACCACTGACTTCTCTTAGAAAGTTACAATTTATCATCTTGGTATCCTTCAACTATATCAAACAAACCAGAAGTTATTAAGGAAACTTGCTAATATGAACCTCATTTGCTCTGAATTGATCACACAACAGAGCCATAATGAGCTAGGCTGTCATACTAAGAAAGAAAGGGAAAAGATATGGAGGAGGTGCTTTCCAGAAGAAAGGGTGGGGTGTTACATTTAATAGTCTTGTGTAATTGAGCAATATTTGCTGAGTATATTTGAGCTTCCTGTAGCTTTGAAGATAGGAAAATACCATAAACTTTTATATGGCTGGCTTATCATTTTTAGAACAACCTTGACAATACAGATGCTTGTGAGAAGAAGAGGGTGGGCACAGTGAGAAGCTAGGTTAAGGGAACATTAACTTCAGGGTAATGCCACTCCATAAAGCATATCTTTAACGGTGAATCACTGGATGATTAATGCCATTGTTAATAATGTTTAAAAATCACTAAACACTGCCTTGTTTTGTGCATACACAAAATGGCCAATGGAAGAGAGATTTAAGGGGAAGGTGAAAAAAACCCAGGTAGGAAGAAGTCAGGATGGAAAAATGTGAGACAGCCAAGAAAGCACTGGAAAAAAGAGAAAAATATAGTAAACATTTCTACATAGCTAACTGTACATGTGAATGTATATTGCCAACAGATACTCAGCAGTCTCTGACAAAGATCAACAGAAGTAAGCTTCGTAACAGAATGCAGACACTAAGGAGCTCATAATTTAAATTGGGTTATGTCTAATAGATAAGATAGGTTGTTGACTTAAGTCAAACTTTATTACAAATAGCTGCATGAAGAAACATTTTCAAAAGACTAAGCTCTGCTAAAAAAGGATGGGGTGTGAGAATTTTCATCACTTTTAAAGATAAAAAGATTTGCCTTCACTAGTGAATAATAACCAAGTTTATAGCAGAATAAAACTTCAACATTTAACACAATCTTTATTATAACGAAGAAAAATATAAAAGTTGATGTTATAGTAGTTACCATCAACACTAAAGGCTTTGGGCTGGAAAGATTGCTCACCGGGCTAAAGCACCTGCCTCACAGGCCTGACAATTTGAGTTTGGATCCACAGAATCCACATTGAAACTAGACACTATACCTTGAGCATTTGTAACCCCATTATGCCTGTACTGGAAGATGAGAGGTAAAGACAGGAGAACTTCCTGAGGTCCAGTAGCTCACAAGACAACCAGAACAACTCCTCTGCCTCAAACATGGTAGATAGGAAAGCTCAGTACCCAGTGTTGCCATCTGACCTCTACACACTTACCATGATATGCACACATTCACATACAGGAGAGCACATACCTACATATATCATACACACAACTAAACTGTTTTATAACCAGTTTTCACGTGCGTGTGTGAAACTGTGAATATAAATATAACTAATCCTATTGTGCACTTCCTTGTGTGTATAGATCTGGGTTTCTATTCAGAATGGATAGCTCAAGCATTCTTAGGAGAGGAACTGTAGAGTACAGCGATTTCATGTGTGCAGGCAAAGAGTGTCCAGGAATAGAAAAGTGCTGGGATTCACGAACTCCTCTACAGCTGGAGAATGGGATGGTAACTGGTTTTTCACTAGATTTTATTAAATAAACCAACCAACTAACCAAACAATGAGCCAAAAATCCTTTCAAATGCCATTCAGTGTCTGTAATCCCCTTATGCCTCATTGAGAATTTCTCAGATGTGAGGAAACTCTCTGGATAACTCCTATGGTGTTGGCTTTATGGACATTTAAGTGGTACGAATTCCTTATCTTCTCCTCTAACTATACCCATCCCTAATGCTAGGACAAATCTAATTCTTGAGGAAAACAATACCATATGTCAATAGAACATCCTGTGTTACCTAGACTATGTCCCTGCTTTGTATTTTCCCCAATTTTTTTTCTGGTCCCTACTACTAAGTCTCTTGTAACTCAGTTTCTCAGAAGGGCTTCAAACCTGCTACCTTTGAAGTTCCTATCTAATCTTTTGTCTTTCAAAAGCTGACATCCTGGGATTTATCTGCTAAACTCTATCTCCTTTGAGTAGAATGTAAGCTAAGAAGAAAGATCCTTGTCTAAGTGTATCCTTAGTTCCTAAAATAATGATACCACAAAGAAACTCAGTAAATACTTTTGAATGAACATGAAATTCTTCAATTTCCCACAACATTGACCTTATATTTTCATATGTAGTATCTTATTTTCATTCTCTTCATTCTCCAAAGGAAGGTGCCCTTCACTTACAGAAGCTCAGAATAACAACATGCTCTATGGACTGGCCTTCTTGTGCTCTAAGTAATCTGTGCTCTTCTGCATTGAGCCTTCTGAGCTCCCTCTCCTTGAAGCCTCCTATTGTCACTCACTCATGCTTATTAATTATGAATTAGCTTGAGTATTATATGTTCAGTTGTTTTAGATATTTTAAACAAATATTCTACTTATATACCTTTTACTTTTTACTCATCTTAATTTGTATACATTTTGATAGAAGAAAATTAATGAGTCCTTGTTCATCTTTCTTGTTATTTCCAAAAAAGATGCAATTATTGAGTACTGCCTATTAAAAATGCTCTTTCACTTTCTCTGTACTTCAATTTTCTATATTTTTAGTACTAACTTTCAGTCCATTCTTTGTATTCTTTACATTTAAACCCTTTTCACTTTGCTACTTCTTAAGTATTGATACTATATCGTTAGTTAAATCTTTTGTTAATATATCTATGTTGGTACCATCATGTTCTTCTGTGTTTTCATTTATAATCTATAGGCTGAGGACTTTTTTTTTCTGTCCATTTCTCACCAAAAACTTCTCCAGCAGGGTCCCCTTCGAAGTTCTACATCACTTCCATATTTCCATAATGAAGTACAATGCTTTTATTGTATCAACTTGCTCAGCAAATAGTGCCATCATAGGGAAGTATTCATAAGATATAATGTCTCAGACAAGATGAATAGGTCCTAGAGATCTACCCTGCAATATACATGGTGGCTACAGTCAATACTACATCTTATATTTTATGCTCAGTGAATAGTTGTTAAATTTTGGTCGTTTCCTTTGGTTTTTGTTTTGACACAGTGTTACTGTGTAGCCCCAGCTTTCCCAGAGCTCACTATACAGACAAGGTGAACCCTGATCTAGAGAATCTTTCTGTCTCTGTCTCCCAATAATGACATTACAAGTACGAGCCACATTATCTAACCTAGAAAGTAGAACTTAAATGTTCACTCACTATACAAATGCAAATGATAGCTATATAACTGATAGATGTATTTCATATCACACTGCATATGATAAATACATAAATTATGTGTCAACTGTACCTTAATAGGCTCTTTTAAAATTCTT
Organism: Rhabdomys pumilio; assembly: GCA_030674055.1. NCBI lineage: Eukaryota > Metazoa > Chordata > Mammalia > Rodentia > Muridae > Rhabdomys > Rhabdomys pumilio. The sequence continues at coordinate 26,984,636 of JANHMN010000016.1, read as the reverse complement.
TTAAAAACTATTTTGAAGTTTAAAATTAATTATAATATAAAAGCCTGGCAACATGCTTGATTAATCCCACTTATTCACCATATCAAACTGTGGCTACTGTACAGATCTATAATGACAACTATTTAGTTTTTCTCCTACCTAATAGGTCAGCATTATTTGTCATTCAAATCATTGAAACAACCTTCAAAATTATCTATCTGCCACTAGCTTTGCTAGTCCTTTAATTGAGAGTATGGAAACTATATATTGTATTTCAAAACATCTTCGAAAAAAGCAATTCTATGGCATTACCTCCTAATTTAAAACCCTTTGGTGAGTCCCATAAGCCTTAGATAAAGTATGAGTTCCTGAGTATAGCATAACTGTTTCTGAAAATATGACTGCCCTTCCCTTCCCCAGTTCACCTCTCTTCACACAGCCTTTCCTCTCCAGATGCCCATGCTTACTATACCATATACAGAGTTACCAAAGGATCCGCGCTTATTTCAATCTGCAGTGCAGACAATCAACTGTGGCTCCCTAGTACAGTATCTTCTCTTGGTTCTCCACCTTTGTACATTCCATTCCCTTTCTAGAATGTTCTTCTGCTTCCTCATTCATCTCTCACTTTAGATGTCACTTCCTTGGGGAAAACTTCCATCATCTTTTAGGACTACATTGTTAACTTCCTATTGTAAGAACCCCCAGAAACATACATTAACCTATGCTAGTTTTTAATGTTCCTCTACTAGAATAAAAAAAACTCTTTGAGAACAAGCATTGTGCCTTCCTTATCAGTGGATTTCCCAGAGTTTGGTATTATCATTAGTTTGTTGCATATACTCATAAATATTTACTGAATGAATATATGTCTTCCTGCTATAAATTTCTCAAAATTTTATATTTATATTTATAGCAAAAATCTCACTGTACACAAGTTACTAGTTATACCTGCAGGCAACATCTACTTGCTTAGTGCAGCATTGTGTTTACAGTAGAAACCCAATGAAAAGTTGTTGAGATTAACTTTTCTTTCTTTTTTCTCCCTCCTCCTTTCCTTCCTTTCCTTCCTTTTCCTCCTCTTCCTCCTCCTCTTCCTCCTTCTTCTCTTTCTTCTTCTTCTTTTGTTGGAGACAGGTTAATTCTGTATCGTAGCTTTGGCTGTCCTGGAACTCGCTCTATAAACCAGGCTGGTCTCGAACTCAGAGATCCACCTGCCTCTGCCTCCCGAATGCTGGGATTAAAGGTATGAGCCACTATACCCAACTGAATTCAATTTCTTTTTAATTTGTTAATCTAAACCAAGAATAAGCAATATAAATATAAATACTTATCCTATCATGTAAGGCCAGGCTTACATGTCATAGCATCACAGCCTACTCATGAGGTAGTCTGTTCAGACAGTTATAATTATGTTCATATACTACTGCTCTGCTGACTTTACCAAATCTCACTAGGAGTGGCTATTTTGGTGCTATTTTGGTTTTTCGTGACTTAAAGACTCTGATGTGTTAACCTGATAATTAGCTCTGAAACTTCATGCTCTTAGGGCCTAAAGCCTAGTCTGTACTTTGAAATCAGCACATTTTCACTCTGATTGCAAACTCCTGGTGAAGTTGTCACTAAATAAATCAGAAGTGACAACTCCTCGGGCCAGTTCATGCTAGTGCTTAGCACAATGCTGCCATAGATGCTCTTTCCCTAACTATTATCTAGTATTTATTTTTTAAGTTCCAAGGCTCAAATGAAGTGAAATATCAGTTCAGTCTATAAAACATGATGGCATTCCCATTTAGTTCTGGTTCAGTCGTTTTATAAAGTATTCTTGGCTTCATGTTACAGTAAATAATATCCAGTGTTTCCTAACCACATATAAGCAGAAAATTATAGGTAGTTCATGGTACAATCAATGTGATTTATTCTGGTTGAAAGGGACATAGTTCAAAGTATTTCAAATATCTGCTTTAGATATCCATTATGTCTGTCTGAGCTAGTGCAAATGCTGAGTCCTATGGCACCTTTATCTTCTCATTACTTTTAACTGTAAAGTTGTGAATTATCCAACTTGGTAAATTGACTATTCAAAGGTTAAGGCTCACCTCACAGGCTAGTTGTACAGACCATGGAGAGCTAGAGGTCAAATTCAAATTCAGTTAGTCATGTAGAATCTCTATGGTGGAATTTATTTTTCAGAACACCCTCATTTCTCAGCTTATTTCCCTCCCAAGTTTTTCATTACTTCTTGCCAATTTCTCTCCCAAGGTGGTTCTTTTTTTTTTTTTTTAAATCTTTTACTGAATTCTTGGCAATTTTCTTCTCAGTATTCCTTTACTGAGTTAAATACAAAAACCACTAAGCAGCTATGGGAGAGAAAAACATGCAAGATGTCTCCTTCCTCAGCTTAGTCAGTAAATATGTTTTGCTGCAGTGCTTGTGTAATGGCTGCCATGGCAGATACTTACTTGATGAGGATCATTTTGTGGTTTCAAAAGCATCACAATAATTTTGTGGAAACTGATTACATATCCTAAGCCCCTGACCTCCTTTGCACACTCCCTAGTCCTACTCCCCACCATAAAGTATTATAAATGTTAATTACTCCTCCAAGCACAGGTACTTTTATAAGAAAATGAGTCACAAAATAAAGAGAGTCAAATCACCTATTACGCAAACACTGGCCTGTCCAGAATTCTCTTGTCACTGGGGCTATGTGAGGCAGGGAAGGTGGGCAAGAGAACAATGTAAGCTCTCCTTCTCTCTCAATACTGAAATAGGACTATAATTTCATAAGACATGTTACTTGACTAGAGCTAAATCATACTAATTTTTCTTTTAAAGCTAGCACAGCCCCTAGAGCTGGGTACTGAAGCTCTATGTATACAAGGAAAAAAAAAACAAAAAACAAAAAACCCTAAAGGCCCATGAAGGAAAATGAAGAGACAGCCAATGGGCACAGGATGCATAACAATGTTTTGCATGAGACTTTCAATTCACTTAAAAGTCTGTTATCTTAAAATCTAGATGCTAAAATTCATTTTTATAAAGCAGGACATGGTGACTTTTCCCAAAGGAGAGGTTAAAAGTAAAAAACACTAATGTAACTTATTCATTTGAGACTGCATGCTAGAAATTATTCTATCAACAGAACCACCATGCCCTTCCCCCTCGATACAGGCTTTAGCTAACTCATCTAGTGAATAATTTCCAACAACAGACTGAAATCAGAAAACTATGTGAAATATGTTGTGCATGCTTCGCCCTTCCATACTCACACACACCTGCCTACTCCTATGACACTGAACAATCATGACACACAGGGTACTTTGAAAATCTTAGAGTTGAACCAAAACACAAGCATGAGGAAGAGGATATCCCATCCCCATCTCTAATCCCAAGCCTTGATGCAGCACATTAAGAAACAGATCAACTTCAGCAGTCAAAATGAAAACAGAGTCATGAATGTTTGGATTTGGCAAGCAGGAGCACCCACAGATTATGCTGAGGGATTCTTGTGTTGGTGCCAGCTGCTGAGCCATTGAGGACTCTGTAGGTATATTGTATTCCTGTGATCAAAGTTCCTACATGCTTAAGAGGTAAAATCTTCATGATACGTATGTGTGCATGTGTGTATATATGGCAAAAAGTGGCAGAAAAAAAGGAACAAAGACTTAGGGATTCTTTAAGATTAAAAAAAGTTTTACTTAACATTTCATTTAACTAAGAAAACAAGGGGTTTTAGTGTATTGAGATTCCTTCTGTGCCTGACTAAATGTGTGTTTATATAACAGAAACAAACATGGAAGTTTCAGTCACTGCAAACAGGGGAGACTCCTGATGCCTTTCTTTACAGTCAGACAAGCACAATCACTTCAAGCTTCCAGAAAGTGTGTTCATTCAAGAAGCAATCTGCTCATATTCTGAGACCTTGACACTCACAGAACCTTTTCTGAGCAAAATTCTTCCAACCAATATGTTACCTCAAACCATTTCCAAAACAGTCATCCATTAAAATTTTACTAATCTATCAGTACATTAGATAGACTACATCAAAATAACATTTCTAGAGCTGTTGTGTCCAGAACTTTACTCTGTAGTTCAGAAGATAACACCATGACATATACTTAGCTCATTATAATACTACATTTGCCATTTTAAAGAACAAAGGGATTTAAGAAAAAAAGTCTTTTATACAGCAACTAAAAAGTTCTAACTGTGGCAAAAAGCAGTGAGACAAAAAGGAGCAAAGCCTTAGGGGTTCTTTAAAATTAAAAAAAAAAAGTTTTACTTCACATTTTATTTAACTAAGAAAATGAAGGTTAATCTGAAAACTAAAGGGACAATCAACAACAGTGACACCAATGGATTTTTTTAATATAGAAAAAGAAAAGACCAGGAGTCTTAATGCTAGGAGACTAAGGAATGCTGAAGCTAGTCTACATAACAACAGTTAAGGAAAAAGGCCGTTAACTTCAATGAGAGCAAGGGAGAGGGTGTGCATAAGAGTGAGAGAACAGTCTCAAAACTAAAACTAAAAGACAGAACCTAGATAACACTCAATAGAGCATTGACAGACAAACAAAATTGAATGCACAAACACAGTTAAAAGAAATACTGAGGGTTTTGGAGACTGACTAGGCATATAATGATAGAGCTTAGGTAAGACCCTGAATTCAATGTCTGCACTGGAAGAGGCTAGACAGATGATACTCTCACACAGTTAATGGAAAGTTCCGGAGAGTAATAAAGGTAAAGTAATCTTTGAACACATAATAACAAGAAATGGTCTAGAAGTAATAGAAGATCTATGTATGAAATGCTTTTAAAAAGAAAAATAGAGATTATAACCATTTCATAGCTATTAAGCCCTTCCTAGTGGTCTCCTCCATTGGTTCTTTGTCAGCCAAGTCTGTGATCCTTCTACCTTGTTCACTGTCTCTGTGCCCTTCTTGAAGCCATGATCTATACCTGTCCATTTTCTGATTGTTGTTTTAAAGATCTCAGATCTCTTAATCTTGAACCAATTTATACCTTTTAAAAAACATTATTTACAAGAATACCTTACTATCAATGAATAACCATTTTTTTCACTGATGGCCTTTCCAATGAATAAAAATTACACAAATAACTTCTTATATTCCCACAATTCTTTTACATGACTTTTGTCTCTTCTTGTCCATCACGACCATAATCTGTGTAAGTGAAATAGTTTCCTATTAGTCTCCCTTTTAGCCACAACAGTGAACAGAGCAGTATTTCCAATGATGATGACAGTAATAATGATTACTTTATTTCTGATGAACTTTCTATATACTAAAGCATTCTCCAAAAGCTATAGAATAGGCAATATTAGCTTCATATTGCAGAAGAAAAAACCCCAGTATTGGGACACGTTAACCTTATGACCTAGTTTTGTACGATTTCAAAATATATGCTATTTATTCTGTACTAAGCTTCCTGTGGTATCCACCTTAATTCTGCTCTCCAACAGCACAGAGTGGCAGGGATCAATGTCATAGCTCTCACGGCACTCTTGCACTAACAGTTCTCTAAGATAAAACTCCCAGGTCTGGTTCCCCAAATCCATTCTTGTTCACTTATTCTCTTTAATTGCACCGTGGCTCTATCAAGATGTGTATGATTCCCTGCAATAGGTGCTTTCATACTTGAGTTTCTGTTCATTTTCTTTTATACATAACGTTACCTATCTTTTTAACTTATTCTTCAAGAAGTCTTCTCTTAGAGACAGGCTTCCTGAATTATTCAAATATTACCACTGACTTTAACCTAACAACTGCTATAGCATACAGAAATTAGAACCTTAGATTTATTTCCCAAAATTTATCACATAAATCTTTCATATGAGAAATGATTAAGTTTCCATTTGGTATCCACCTTAACTCTCCTAAAGTAGACACAGTTCTTATTGTCAATTGGACAAAGCCTAGAGTCACCTGGAAAGAAGAAATTTCCTAGACCATCAGGCCTGTGTCTGTCTGTGGGAAAGTGTCTTGGTCACTAATTGATGTAGGAGAGCCCAGCCCATCTGTGGGAGGAGCCACTTTTCAATTTTGTAAGAGAAAGCTAATTAAGTGTAACCCTGCTAGCAAGACAAAGGACAAATGAGAAAACAGCATTCTTCTTGGTTTCTGCTTCAAGTTCTCACCTTTGGTTCCTTACTCTGACTTAATTAAGGATCAACTATGACCAGAAAGTGTAAGTCACATTATCCCTTTTCTCTCCTAAGTTGTTTTGGGTCAAAATCATAGCATTGAAAATCAAACCAAAGCAGTCTGACATAAAGGAATGACATAGATAGTTTTTGGGGTCTTAAGAAACACTAAGGTAGGTTGGGTGACTTCCAACTCTCACTGACACTGACCAGAAAGCCAATGTATCCACATTCCAAATCTCCAGGCTCTTCTATCTTGTTTCTTGCATAAATACCCAAATTTTGTTGACTACGTCACGTAAGCCAAAAAATTAAAATGCCATTGTTACCATCTTCTCCATGACTAGTTTCATCAATATTAATACTATATCAATGTCTTTTCATTATTCTTTGGTTTCATGGCTCTTCTCATCCTTAACCACTTTGCCTCCACAGAATTCACTTACTAAGAACAACTGGCTCTCAAAGTATTTTTCCTGATTTTCTCTGTAGTGGTATTATTCTATATTTCAAAAAAAAAGCAAAAATAACTTACTGCTTACTGAAAGGATTTTATACCAAATGCTCTACTGGGCAACTATGTCTTCATTTACTCTAAACAATCAGACCTCATTTTTAAATTTTTTAAATCCAGTCTGACTTACTCTCTTGCTTTTTCATAGCTCCAATGTTCCTAATAAAGAATTCTTGGAGTCACAAGTTTTTCTTGTGATCCTTAGAATTCTATAGAGACTCACCTTGTCAGGGATATTACTCTTTTCTCCATATGGAAGCTTTTATTTTTTGGACAGACCCTGATGGAGTTTCTGCTTCTTTTTACTCCTAAAACATTCCTTTTTCCCATTTTCAACTAAATTCATTATTTGTCTGTTTCTAGCTTTGGTTTACTGTATAAAGCACAGCAAGTCTAAATATATGAAAACTAATTCCCTGTATGTTGAAGTTTCTTTAGCTACCAGCATAGCCTGGGTAGAAGGCCATTCACTAGGATCACCGACTGAATTCTGAAGGTTAAGTACGAGTGAAGATGTGGGCGGGCGAAATGGTTGAAGGGAATATGGGAGAAGTTAAAGGAAAGAGAGTGGGAGATGAATTAGATAAATCATACATTGGATATAGGTATGAAATTCTCAATAAATTTCCTTTATGTAAAAAAAAAGGACCAGGAGAATTTATTGAGATAGATTGGTGGTTGCTGAGAGTTGGCAAACATACAAAAAAACATACAAAAAAATAGAATTTGACTATTAATATGAAGTTTCTTTTTAGAAGTTCTAAAAGAGTAGTCATCATTGTACCACTGTAACTCTATTAAAAGACAGTGAATCATATACTATAAAATAACTGTAAATGTCCTTGAATCCAAAAGAAAGGAAAATATATTTTGCTTCTCCTACTTTCATTATTTGATTTAGATATAATTTACATACCATATAAACTCCATTATTTATATAGGCCATCCTAATAAAGCTTTAAAAATATACACAATCTTCTTCATCTAAACATCCCTGACCTACCCATGTTCAGAATGTTGTAAATACTTGTCACATGAATGAGAGACACACAGTTCTAAATTTATTAACAGTAATGTATAAATGCTATATTTGGATTATGTACATTTTAAGATTGACTTTGGTTACTCAAAATACCATCTGTAAAATCATTTTTATGGGAAAATACATACTCAAAACAAAATCTAAAGCTAGCAAGAAAGTACCACCCTACCTCACCCCCAACACTCCCAAAATAAGCCAAGTAAGACCTATCACTCTCTCCAATTCTTGCCCAGAAAAACTCTTCTAAAAACAGATCTGGTAACAAACCCAGAATACACCAACCTCCAGGTTGCAGAAGAAGAACTTTTGGCAAAGCATGGATATCTTCTTCAAGGTTAACCCAATTTTTTAGGATAGCTTCTTTTTTCACTGTGGTCTCAAAAGTGTACACAAAATATTACTATTGAATTCATAAAGACTTTTGCCTTGTATGTTTTTCGCATGATCCCACCATGTGATCTAGACTGGCCTAAAACTCATTATACAGCCAAGACTGGCTTCAGCTTCATGATCTTTTTGCTTCAGACTCCTGAGTATTGGAATTGCAGTCATGAAGTACCACACCCCATGCATAAGGAATTTTTATTTTTACAAAACCTTTAAAATAAATAAACTGCATTTATTTATAAATTTGCAAACTTAACGTAGAAGCCATGGTTTTATTCTCTGACTCACCTACTCTAGCTTACTCCTTATATGTATACATTAACTTAATAGAGATATAAATATGTAATCTGGTTAGTCTGAAGACTGAATCAGCATAATCCATGTAGTGGTTTGAATGTGAAATACTCACAGTAGGCTCATGTGTTTGAACACATTATCTCTAGTTGGTGGTACACTGGGGAAGGTTACACAATGTTTAGGAGATGGAGCTTTACTGGAGAAACTAGGCTACTGGAACTTGGGCCTTGAAGATTTGTAGCCTAGACCCCCACTTCCTGTTGGCTGTCGGCTGGCTTCCTGAATATGGATACAACATGACTAGCCATCCTCCCATTCCTGCCCCTCCTTTGCCAAGACAGACAGTATCCTCTCTGAACAGAATTTAAAATAAACCCTTCCTTCTTCAAGGTGAGTAGTCAAGGTATTTTATCACAACAATGACACAAGAAGCTAACACAATGAGCATTTTTTCATAAATATGCTTACCTCCTGCAGTTGGCAAGCTTTGACAACGCTCTTATATCTGTATTCATCATAGGAAACACCAAAGATGATATTTTCTCTGACAGTACCCGGCATAATCCAAGAAAATTGCGAGCAGAATGAAACTCGTCCACTGTGCTTAATAATTCCCTCTGAAGCTTCCAGTTCTCCCAAAATCAACATCAGGAGTGATGTCTACAAATAAAAACAATTGCTAAATTGTTTGATCAAATTATTTAACTTTTTCTTGCCTCCAATTATTCTAATCAGAAGTTTTCCAATGTTTAAAGAGTCTATAAACTCATTTTATAAAAGATGATTTGATTAAAGATGTTTTTAGTACTTCATGATAAAGGGACTTTTCTAGGCATAAAAAATACAAAGGGAATGAAAGAGACCTGGCCAACATAGATACTATATTCAAGATCAAGGTTCACAAAGAAGAGTGAGCCCCAGTGTAAGTTGCTGGGATCAGTTTTCAGGTAGGAGATTTGTGACAGTGAACACTTGTTGAGAGCTCATGGGATAGGTGCTGCCTCTATGCTCTAATTATCTGACCGTGTTTATCACAATCAACTAACATAGATTCAGTGTTATCTTCTTCTTTTAAATGGAGATCAGTCTGAAAAAAAGAAGCATATTCAGATAGCCTTTCCTAAGAGATAAGTCAAAAGACCTATCACTAAAAAAAGATTTATCAATATTATTCACACAAAATAAGAAAGCACTTTCATTTTCGTATGAAAATTTGCTTTCACCTTTACTAAATGCTAAAAACATATGCATTCCAAAATTGTTTTAAAAAAGCTTTCTTTGTGTGTTACTTTTATATTATATAACTATACAAATAAAAAAGTAAGAAAATAACTTAAAAATATTATGTGCCCTCACAAGAGGAGTCCTAAGTAAAAAACAACTGAACGAAACAGGCAACAGAGCAGGATGTGGTATAGAGAATTTGTTAATCTCCTTAAGAAAAGCTGAATGTCAAGTGTGTGTGTGTGTGTGTGTGTGTGAGAGAGAGAGAGAGAGAGAGAGAGAGAGAGAGAGAGAGAGAGAGAGAGATACAATGTGAACATGTGGTCACTCGTACCCTTCTGTGTGAATGTAAAGGCCAGAGCAGGATATTAAGTATTTTCTATGTCTCTTCTTACTGGTTTGAGATAAACCAAGTGTCTCAATGAACTGAAGCTTGCAGTTTCAGCTACACTGGCTTACAGTGAGCTCTCAGCCTCTCAATGTAGGGTTATGGGTGCACCTAATATGGGAGCTTTTCAAACTCAGGTTCTTGTGCTTACACAGAAAGTGATCTCAACCTACTGTACCATTTAGTAGAAAGAAAAACAGGTAGCAGAGGAAGGCAAAATACTGATTTTTGTCCGAGCTCCTTATGAGTGAACAAAATGTAAAAAAATAAATGAAATATGAAGTATATATAAAATATAAATATATCCAATAGAACAAAATTTAGACTCTACAGAAAATCATAATATAGTTATTCCTTAGTATCCTTGAGTACAATGTAGCATACCATACAAAAATTTTGTTTTTCTTTTCTCACTTAATTACATATCTTGGAAATTTTTCTATAACCAAGGACTAGAGAACTTCAATACATAGCCATACTAACTCAAAGATACCTATATAAAAACTCTGTAAATATATAAGGTTATAACATATAAGATTATCAGGTTGTATTTAAGGCTTAAATAATAAACTATCAAATTGAAAGGTATAAAATTAACTTTCAATATTAATATTTTAAATCTTATTGTAGCTAGACATTTTTCCAGTCAAATGCTAGTTTTTCCTCCTTATCATTATAAAACAGCAGTCTCTCTGAGTAAGTCATCAGATGACCTGATCAGATGTGAACCTAGAGTTTTCTTTGCCTTCACAGCAATCTTCTGTGAGAGGCAAGAGCAGTTCCAGATTCTAATTACTTATTCATCAATTTTTCATAGAATTGCCTGAGGGTTAATTACTGATAAGTTCAACAACTTTGTGATTCCAAAGCTATTTTATACATATTACATGCATTGATCTTAAGAAAATGAACAATTAATTTTTAAAATTCTGTGTAACACAAGTAATACCTTCTCCTTAGTAGACAGTATGCTTTCAGGTCATCTGTGTCTTTTATAGCATTAACTACACAGATTCCTATGGTACTATTTTCTTTAATAATAAAAACTGTCTCTAATTTAATATAAAAAAATGAGGAAAAAATAACACTCTGAGGAGCAAGCGTTTCTGTAGGAAGAAAATATAAAACTATAACTACTTTATTTAAAATGTCATGTCACCTGTCTGGCCCCAGTGTGAGAGGATATATCTAATCCTGTATAGACTTGATGTCCTAGATATGAGAGATGCCAAGTCTTAGGCACCCTCTCAGAGGCAAAGGGGAGGGTGAATGGGGTGGAGAATTCTGGGAGGGGGGATGTAAGTAAGTAAAATAATTAATTAAAAAAGAGCAATAAAGATCATTTAGTATTTAAACAATAAATAAAACAAAATACCCATGTCACCTGTAAGAAAACAATTGGAGAGAAAAATAAGCAAAATATACAGTGATTAGAAAATTTGTGCTACTTTATTTTCAAAATCTCATATAAAACTCTTTAAAATAAAATCCCTGTTTAAGATATTAACATAACATAGAAATAAAATTCTTTTAGAATTCTTTTGTTTTAATTAATTATTATTAATTAATAATAATTTATTTACTTTATATCCTGGTTTCTCCCCCTCTCCCACTCTCACAAATCCCAAACCCCATTAATACCTCCCCTTCTTGTCAGAGAAAGAGAAGACCACCTCAGGGACCAGCCTGCTCTGGGACATCAAGTCTCAGTAGGACTAAATCCATCCTCTCCCAATGAGGCCCCAACAAAGCAGTTCTTTTAGGGGATAGGGGATCCAACTGCAGACAAAATAGACAGCCTCTGGTCCAATTGCTAGGGGATTCACATGAAGACCAAACTGCCCATCTTCTATAAATATGTAGAGAGCCCAGGACCAGCCCCTGCATGATCTTTGGTTGGTTTGATCTCTGTGAGCACCCACAGCCCCAGGTTAGTTGACTCTGTAGGCTTTCTTGTGGTGTCTTCAAACACTCTGGCTAGTTCAATCCTATCCCAACCCTTACATTAGACTTCGTGAACTCAGCCTGATGTTTGGCTGTAAGTCATTGCATCTGTTTCCATCGCTGCTGGATGAAGCCTCTCAGGAGACACTTATGCTAGGGCTCCTGTGATTCTTAATTTTCATTTTTATTTTTTAACAGCACTGCTTCGTCCTTGTTCCCCCCTCCTCTTTTTTCTTTCCATCCTTCCTCTCTCATTGCTTCATATCCCAGAATAGAATTTTAGGGATTAATAAACATATATGTGTATTACTGAAAGGTACCCTAAAATAATACTGATTGCAACGAGGCTCTATTTTATGGATCTCCACAGCAAGTGCTTTGCTGCTCAATGCACGGATGCAAGTCAAATTTCATTTCTTTGGTCCTTAATGTATTATCTGGGTATCTCTGTAAAAACAAGCATCTACCATTATCTACATGACAGAACATATCTGAACCATCAAGAGAAAGCTCAGAGACCGCATCGTTGAGCACATTTCCCTTCTAGCCAATTAGATGTTGTCAGATGTCTCTCCAAATCATAATTGATTGTTCTTGATACTGGGTGGGGAGTAACATAGCCACTAAAAAAATTAACAATTTAAAAAAAAGTCTTTCACTTGACATATTTTAATAATATATAAAAAGCTAAACTGGGTCTATTCAATAAAAATCCACCTACATAGAAGGTCAGACATATACAGAAAGAGCTCAGGAGCTCAAGTCTAAACCAGGTTGGTTTACCAGCTCTGAAAATACATCTGTAGTAAAAAAAAAAAAATGGTTAAAAGGAGAGTTTTTAAACAATAGTTCTTGAAAGACACACACACACACACACACACACACACACACACACACACACACACACTTATAAAACAGTCATAAGAAATTATGTGAATAACTAAAAACCTGGAGGAAATCATTACTGAACTAATTTATATTTTAAGGAAACATTATATCCAAATATTCCTACACATTATCTATAATATATATTATACCAGATATTCCATACATATGTGAATTTCTCTGAAATATTTCATATACTGAAAACTAGAGAAAAGGGGGAAATGAACAGTAAATTAAATTCTTAATAGTAAGGAATAAAAAGACAAAAAACAAACAACAACAAAAAACCCTGATGTCTTGGCAAGATACACCCTCCGTGGTCTAACAATGGTGTCCTAGGGATAACCAACAGCTGCCTGATCAGACCTAAGGCCAAATCATTAAGAGTATTCAATTCATACCTAGTAATCTAGTAATGTAGACCTACCTACTAACCATAACTGAAGAGATAATAGCTCTTAGAGGAGCTCCTACTACTGCCATTTTGTAAACTAATGTAATTTCTAACTGGGTTCTAAATACTTATATTCATAGCCACAAATAAGCATAGTTCTCACCTCTTATCGAAGACTCATCTTTTTTTGCCTTGGATGGAAACTATTGCAGAGATCTACAGCTAGTCAAAGAAGAATTGGCCATGTTGAAACATCTACAATGCAAACTCTATATTTAAGGCTCAGGGCAAATTGTGAAAAATGGGGCTAAAAGATAGCCAGAGAACAGGCAAGTCTATGGCTAGATAGTATCTCCTAGACATGAGATGCTACACTTATGGAATATTCAAAATACTGTTACCTAAACAAATCCTACATGATGACATTACCAGTTGACATGACAATGAAGATGAGGTTATCTCACAAGGTTCCATCCCCTAAATGAAAAATTACAGGCAAAGTTGTTGAGAGGGAAAATCAATTTTCTCCCAAAATGAGCTCTTTGATAGGTTATCTAATCTTAAGTGATCAATTCTAAACATATGTATATGTAAAATACAAAATATATCCAGAATATTATATATAATAATAATAATAATAATAATAATAATAATAATAATAATAAACAAAAATGTCTTGAATTTGAATGGAAGTGAAGAGCTGTACATGGAAGGAGTTGGATATTGGAAAGGGGGATAGAAATTATGTACAGTATTTGTGTATGAATTTCTCAAAAAAAAATTAACAATTTAAAGAGACAGTACCTTTCCTGCTCCGGTAGATCCAGCAATAGCCAACATCTCTCCTTTCTCTATATTCAAATTGATGTTTTTCAACACAGGATTTCCCACAAGACAGAGATGACCCAAACTGAGGGGGTTCTCAGCAGTGGAATGTTTTCTGTCATCATTGTTTACTTGTACTTTCTCCAGTAATTCCCCAAATCCCTATTTATACACATTAAAGATAATGTTTTCATATTTTCCACAGAAAACTATGTACAATCAGTTTAGGAAATAGATGGTACAAAATTCATTAAAATACATACATATTATTAAATTAATTTACAACATACAACTATAAAGCACATGGTTTCTGGAGAGCATGGTTCAATGTATTTGAGAAATAAGTATATTTAATTAGAACAAAATTTCTCTTTCTCAGACTTTTGCTTATCATTGCCTCAATCTCATATTATTAATGGCTAAGGTGTGTACCTGTGTGTGTGTGTATATACCAGAACTATAAGGAAGTATACAAATACACCTTTTTCCTTACAGACTTGGCAAATAAACATTAATTAATTTTTAATATAATATATAAGGCCAGTTTTACCATCTTCCTCATTTAAAGCTATAGATTCTGGCTCAGCAAAGGTAAATGATCAGTCACAAACAAGTAGTACACAGGGTGGAATTACAATACAATCCTCACTTCTGTTCCTCTAAGATTTGCTCCAAACATTTATCATTGGCTACAAATACAAATGATGAAGTTGCTAGTGGATTCAAAGTAGTTTTTCTATACAAGAGTAAGTGTGGAGTGGAGAGAAATCCTCTTAAAAATTGCTTGCCTCTCTATTGCTCAATGGAAGCTCTGAGGTATTTCTCCAAGGCAAAATAAATAGCATCAAATAGTGAGCATGAAAAAGCCTATGAAACCTGTGTGCCTAGTTTTAAGTGAATCTATTTTTAGGTACTCAACATCGAAAGATTCTCTTCCCTAATGTTAACCTGCCTGAGAATTCATTGTCTGCTACTTCTTATGATCCACTTGTACCTCACAATTGGTCTTGCCTCGCTTTCTACAGAAACAACTGCCTCTGCAGTACTTTGCCGATACCACTAAGGTACTCTACAGAGTGTGAAAAATCAGACCCAAACAATGGCATTAAAAGGAGAAATGATGTCTTGAAATAAGAGAGAACCACAAAAGCAAAGATAAAAATAGTAAGAAGAAAAAAGAAAGTAACATTGTATTTCATCTAGATTTCATATGTAGAGATCTATTTTCACATTTCAAAAATAGTACTTCTAAATTCAACATTGGAGATTTGATTAAGAGTTAGGAGGAAGAGTGGAAATTGAACATGGTAAAAAAATATTTATCTAATCAAAGTTTGGCATGTAATGTGTCCTACGCTTGCTTCTCAGATGTTGCCATCAAAGGAGATGGAGAAAATTCTGGAACAAGAGGGCAGTAAAGCTTGAGGAGTGATGACTATGGAGTGTATGAGGAACATGCAAGATATGTAGGTTATCATGCATGACATTCAGGCCTGGAACTAAGACTAGAGATTTGCACTTGCATGTCATCAGTTCACTGATGCTGAGGCTGAATAAGGTAAGCCACACCATATACAGAGTGAGTAAACTGCTGGAAGTTGCTCATGGGAACTCAATGGTTCATCAGTGCCGAGTGATAGGCAGGGAAGACTTAGAAGTCATGATCAGAGAAGTTAATTTTCACTGAAGAACCATTAACGTGCAAAGTGCACTAATAAACAGGCCATGTAAATCATCTTAGCCAGTAGGAAAATAATGTCTTCATTTTACAGATGAAGACACTAGAGGCTTGACAACTTAAATATAATATGATTTAGATTACATGGAAAGTGTATTGCAGAGACAGGATTTAAATCTAGTATCGAAGGTATCATGTTCCTGGCCCATTACATGAAATCAATTATATGACTTGAAAGAAATAAAGATGCTTTATGTTGCCTTTAATGTTCTCACTTTTCACTTTATAAAAGACAATAGCCTCTCCTTATAGCTTTATCAGATATAGTACCTTTCAAATCTTATATCTTATTGAGTAGAAATTTAGGTGCATAAAAAGGAAAAGGTTAAATTGTTTACATATTTTAAAAATGCACAATATTTAGAAATTCTCACCTCCTCCCAAAATGCTGTTACATTCTCCATGACTATGCCTGTGGTCATTAAGTTATACTCCAGTACTTTATATTCTTGATTCTGTAGGAAATCCTAGTCAATGAAGACCAAATCTTTCAATTGTAGAATCACAATAGCAAAAATGTATTGTTATATTTTCTTATACTCTAACATTACAGTGTCTTGTATGGATTTTAACAATTAAATTAAAAGTTGTTTCTTAATAAATTAACTTTATAATTGTCTTAAAGTATCAAGCAATAGGATTCATCATAGTCAAAATATATTAGCTTCTTTCTTATTCTGTTATATGGAACCCTGACAATTATTCATATCTCAGTTCAAGACTAGTACAAATGAAAAGAACAACAATTTTTTTCAACACTGTCTTTACAAGCAACATTGCTTCTCTATGTAAAGGGAAGTAGAAGGACTTCCTAGAACTACTTCACTGTTCTCTGAGAAAAGCCTCCATCAGAGAATTCAAACCACATGGTTCTTAGGGAAGGTGGGGAGCATAAGACTTAAATCTGTGAGCCTGGAAGTCCTCACTGGACTTTGCCTGGCCTCTTGACTTTCTTCCTTGCCACGCCCCAACCCCACTTCCTCTACTGGTTTGTCTTATTTCCTTCTCTTTTTATTCAGATGTTTCTGTGTTACTGTTGATCAATATTCCCATTTCTCCTCTTACCTCTCTGCCCTTCTCTCTGCCTTTCTTCTCTCATCTGCTACCCTACCACAGTGATGTAAGCAGATAAATAAGATTCATCACAGAGCCACTATGATTCTAAGTTTCAGTAACTGCTCTAGTCACACAACTCAAGTTCATTTGACCTTGGAGGTGAATATTGAGTAGAACAGGCTGAGGATGATGGCAATGAGCTGGCCAAGGCACACACTATTGAGGGCAGTTGCTGTAACTATGGGAACCCAAATGACTAGATAATCTCAATTCTCCAGAAGACACTCACTCGACACACATATGTGTATGCACATGGATGTCTGTGCACAGTGGTACAAATGATATCTCTCTACTTCTAATTTCTATTGGCTAATTGAAAAGTTTCAAAGTCCAAAGAAAACAGATATAAAAGCTAAAACTACATGTTGTCCATCATTTGTAACATCGGTCCAAGGTAAACAAAGCACTTAAAGAGCAGCCCGCCCTTCACCCCACATTTATTCCTCATAATGATTTACTTTCTGCACTGAATATTTAAACAGATATCTTATAGGATAATACATTTTGTCTCAGAAGTTTATTCACTTTGCTATGAATAAACTACTTCTTATGTAATGCTCAAAATAAACCTGTAAGCCCCCCTGGCCCAGGATCAGGTAACTTCCTGGCATGCCAGGAGCTAAAGTTCTTGGAACCTAACAATGCCTCATGGGAAAGTAGAGTGGACTATAAGGTGAGCATTCCAGGATTAGCTGGAACATTCTTTAACTTTCTGCTGAAGTTTAGTTTCAATGTTTTTGGATATCTACAAACTGTCTAGAAATGATCTATTGACAGATTTCTTAGATAGGATTTTCAAGATTACAGAAACAATTATTTTAAATTCATTTGACCTACAAAATCTCTTAGGATTTTATTTCATTAGATTTTCCCTGTAAGAGCTCCTAAGATTATGTATGAAAATGAAGAAAGGAAATCTAATCCATTAATAAGTCCAAAATCAAGAAATTCATTTTAGAGATTTTTTTTCCCACTATAAAAATCCTAAAATGTTTCCAAAATCATGTTAAGTATATCATCATGGAATTTACCTGTATTTTTCTTATCATTCCAATAGAATCATACCATATCTGTACAGCCGTGGGGAATTGCCGTGTGACCGACATACGGAGGACAATACAGAATGAAATGGTTGTAAATATTTTTCGGAGGACTATTCCATTGATGACTGTGTAGGGAAGCACAGAAAAAAAGACTACAAAGAACCCTGAAAAGAAGAAGGCAGAGCTAGTGAAGAACCTCATATAGGCTGCCTTCCGGGTCATTTTCAGTTCTGCCCTGTGGAAAACAGAAGACATGTCATGTTATTTTCTTTCAATTATCAAGTGTCTTAGAATATAAAATCTAAATATACAGTCCAAAGTTTGGGCAAGTTATAAAACTTCTCTTGGTCTTAATTAGCTTATATGACTATTAATGAATATACCATGTATTTACACAGAATATTTGTTAACATAAAACAATTAAGAACTTCAACTACTATCATAATTAAATTTTTAATTATAATTAAAATTAATTTAAATTGTATTATCTAAATAGATTAAATTTTATGTTATTTTTATATCTTTAGCAACTTCATTATTAATATTTGATGTGATGTGTGGAAGGAAAAACAATGTTATAAGCTTTATGAACAAAAATGACAATTTTGTAGTTATCCATCAGATTCTTAGAATTTTTTGAGATTATAGCTTGGCTTTAAATATCATTGACAAGGTATCTATATCAAAGAGGAGAGGGTCTCAGGTGTTAACAAGGACACAGAACACCTGAGGAACGTGTTACTGGGTATTCTTTTCCCAGTCACATCTACTGATGCTGAGATGCTGCTCTAGCTTCCCAGAAGCTACTCTGTAGCCAGAGGCCAACTGATTCAGTTGCCCGTGGTTCAAGAGCAGGGAGTAGCTCCTCCCTCCTATTCCCTTTCATTGCAGTGTACTTATCTGCATCACACCTCCCTTGAGTTGCAATCCTCTAGTCTGTCCCAGTCTGAACTTCAACTGTGAGGTATTTACTTTCTTAACATATACAGGAAAAGGTGAAGTGTTTTAATGAGCAGAAAGCAAGGATCACAGAAGATGGTGACAACCAGGAAGATGGAGAACAGTACTGCCCTCAGCTCCACCACTGTTTCAGGAGCCATAAAACTTCAAGCCACTAGTGACCACTTGTTCTTGTGTGGGCACAAGACCAAGGGTGAACACAAAATGAAAGCTCTGTCTGAAAAGAACAGTAACTGATCTACACACTGGTGCAGGAAGGCACATGACATACAGACACTATGCTTCCACATACCTCTAATCTAGAGAAATGAGTGTTATTATCAAGTGGTAAAACTAAAATAAATAAATTCACACACACACACACACACACACACACACACACACACACACACACAGACACACACACATTTTAGTCCTCAAAGAAAACAATGATCTACTAAGCTCACTGATAAGAAGTCACATGTATAACCTATATTGTGATCAGCCTAATGAGTTGTAGTGTTTTGTCTTTCAATAAATTGTACTTACTATTATTTGGGTTCTGCCTGTCTTACCTATGTTTAAAAGAAGCCACTCTTTCCTCAAATTAAATGTGATTCCATCACTAAAGGAAACATAATACTCCCCTTGTAGAGCTGTAGTTAAGCTTAGAAGACAGCATAGCAGAAGATAAAAAAGGGCAATGTGTACCCCTTTTCTTCTAGAGATAAAAAAACATATTGATGAGGCTGGTATGTATAACAGAAGACAAATGTTTACAAATGGTAGTAAAGTGTCAAAATTGCTCAAATATATTAGAATAGCTCAGAAAAGTGAGAAGTCACATAGGAAAAAGAATAATCAATCCAAAACACTTGCCAGAATCATCTAGAAACTAATATAAAAGGCCTAACATTTTATGAGTCATAAAAAATTCTATCAGTTTCTTATAAAAAATTGAAAGTGCCTTTATTGTAGATATTTTATATCTACAGCTCTACAAGGAAAGTATTATGTTTCCTTTAGTGATGGAATCACATTTTAAAAAAGCAATAAAAGGCAGATTTTTTTCAAGAACATTTGCATAGCCTTTGGCCCAGTTCAACAGTAGCCTAGGTTGAGGTAATCATCCTTATAAGAGCCTCTCGTCAGTCTCTCCTAGGACATTGTATTTGCTCTGCGGAGTAAAGCAATTCTTGCTTCCCTTTTTACGTCAGAACTCTCCAGCTTTTTCAGGTAACAATTTTATGCTGTATCAAACAGGTTACAACCAGACAAACGCTAGCTATTAGAATTAACCAACCCGAAATACAGAATAGGAAAGATGGATTTCATCATGTGAGGGAAGGAGGGGTAAAATACCAATGTCAAATAAAACAAAACAAAACCAAAAAAGAAACAAAAACCTGTCAGCTACAGGAACGACCTTCTGAGAGCTGATTTTGAAGCCTGAGAAAACTGGATACATTGATAACCTGGTAAGCCCTGTCATGACTGTGTTTACAGGAATAGTATGAGGGAGCACTCAACTTGTTAATGTGAAAAACAACTCTTATCAACTCAACAATTCCCCAAGATCTTTAAGGATGTTTCTGGAAAGAAAATGCAATTCCTTTCCTGGATTTACCTTGAAAAGCATAACAAAAGCAGGTGACCAATAATATTTGGAAAATAAATACTCTTTTGCTCTTTCTATTTACATGGCAAAGGACTTAACATTTCAGCATTTCCATTGTTGTTCCAATCACACACCTGTGGCTCCTTTACCATTGTCTACAGCTCTCCAGTAGCCTGAATATGAAATAGCCCAAATTCGCACTATGGTAAAGAGCACTCTTTGTTTCCTTTTCCCTGTGAAATACTCAAATTTCTTATGTCTTTAAATTGGTAGTATCCCTCATGGTGCATCCACACCCAGAAGTCTAAAACATTTCCTTGATTGTAGTTGGTAGAATAGGGAAGTCAACTAAAGAAAAATGTTACATGTACAGCAATGATCATGTTTCTTTTACCCAAAATTATCTCAGTAATTACGTATCAGCCTGTACTGTACTTTTTTGGGGGGAGTGTGGGGATGTTAGAGGTAATCTTTACTGATCTGCAAAAGGTTATCTGAGGTGAAAGAAGACAAGACACATACAGGTCCTAAGTAAAGATTGCATCTCAGGAGGTGGCCTTTGTTACAGGGAATAACTTAGCCTCTTTAAAGCAATTTACATGAATAACACTAAGGAAAATTTCCTTTGTATTACTCCTCAGGCTCAGAATACATGTAGAAGTTGTCCAAATGTGGCTGTATCCCACTCTTGTAAGTCATACCACTTGAAGTGCAGTGTCATACAAGATGACCCTTTCCTCTCAGAATTATATATTTTAGTATTCCCATTTATGGTTTCAATTAGCCTCCAGCATCTTCATCATTGTTTTAATTAAGTTAAGGGTATGAAACAACTATGAACTAGTATAGGAGAATCATTAGTAAGAGATAACTATCCATGTACTACAAAAGAACAAGTGAATCAATGATAAAACCATAAGCCAGGGACAAGTGTGGTGGCACATGCCTTTAAGTTCTAGGCCTACAAACTGAGATCTATGCTAGCCAAGGGTACATAGTGAAACCCAGTCTCAAAAAACAAAGGAAAACATTTACTCACCAAAATGATTTTATGCCACTGATGTATAAACCATGGTAAAACTCAGGACTTACACTTGAGTTTTAGAAAGTTCAGATGAGTTGAAAATCCACCTGAGTGGTCAGTTTTAAATGTTAAATATAAAATTGGACCAGTATTATAATTATGTCAACTTACTCTCTCAAGTTTTCAATTATTTTCTCCATCGCTGATTCCCAACAATATGCCTTAACAGAATAGATATTATCAATAATTTCTGATGTGATCACAAGTCTTTCATTGATCTTTGCAGCTCTGCTATCTCTGTAAACCAATCAATTGATCAAACAATCAATAACAGAAACAAGTCAAATTATCTACTAATAACTTCAAAATTTTAAGAAATTCCATATTTTTATTACATAGATAAATATGTTGTTATTACATAGCTGGGAACAAACAAAATTCTAGCCGGGTGATGCACTTTTAATTCCAGCACTCAGGAGGCAGAGGCAGGCAGATCTCTGAGTTCTAGATTGCCTTGATCTATAGAGTGAGATCCAGGACAGCCAGGGCTACAGAGAGAAGCCCTGTCTTAGAAAAACAGGAAGAAAAAAAATAAAGGTAATTGTACCATCTAGCACATGCCTCCTGAGTGTCAGACACCCACCATTAGATGAACTTTGGACAATATCTTTAATCCAATTCTTTACGAAGTCTCTAAAAGGTGGTCAACTCCATTTTGTGAGGCAAAAGAAAGTATATACAAACTCATACAAAAAACTTGTTTGTGTCCCCAAATTTTCAACTTTTGTTATGCTTTTGTTATAGGGAGAATTAATTACACAATTAAAATAATCCCTTCTAAGTAATATGGCATGGTTTTATTGTCAGGGCATAGAGAAGCCCAATTCAAATTCCTTCAAGCTTTGATGAAATTCACTACCTGTACTTCACCATCATCTTCCCTAAGATAGCTTGAAAAATAACCAGGACTATCAGTAAACCAAGGCCACAGAAGGCTGAGAACTGTAACAAGTCCCAGAGAAGCCCCATCAGAAGAGCCACTTGTAAAGGTGCAATCCATATAAAATGTGCCAAGGCAAGTCCCTGAAAAATAAAAGCACAGAGAAAATCAAATGGCATATTACACTCCACCATAAAAAAACCCACGCAAAGAAACACACATGGAAGAAAATGAGCACTGAAGAGTTTTCCAGTTAAGAAATTTATAGTTCTGAGCATACTACAATTTATGTATTGGGCTTAACTGATGCATAGTTACTGCAATATGTTGTTATTCAGTGGAATTAGGATTGTATATCTTTAAAAATTGTGCACGAGTTTTATTAATTCTCTTTTTAAATAAAGCTAGTGTCCTCACATGGAACACATGAGAATAAGGAACTCTCTTAAGACGTTTACTAAATACACACACACACACACACACACACACACACACACACACACACCACATATACACACAGTATCTGGTACTCAATTCAACAATAACTTATTTAACATTTTCTCTATTAAATACTGGAAATTCAAAGATAAATAAAACATGGTATCTGTCCTCAAGGACCTTGAATTTACTTGTGACATAAGACAGCACAGAACAAGAACTGCTCAGAGTATCATATTTAGCCAAAGTACATAACAATTTAAAAGTATTATACTAAAAGGAAGCAAGCTAAGTCTGATAAGGATTAAGTTTTGACAAACATTATTAAGAGCAAGCTGAGGTATGTTTGAGATGGGCAATTTTACCTGACCTCAGAACGGCCCTCTGCTACACAACTAAGCTTTCCCAGTTTCCAGAAATAGCCAAAGTAGGAAAGGGTGGGACTTTATCACTGTTATCTGATACAGGATAAATCTTTCTTTAGAACTGTTTGATTTCTAATAAAATGCATAAAACATTAAATACATGGGTACATACTTCATCAAATTTGTTCAGGTTGTTGGAAAGAAGACTAACAAGTTGTCCAATACTTATTTTATCAAGAACACGGCTTGACAACTTTAAAGTCTAAAAGAAAAAAATGGGAAGTTAGGTAATAACAAACAAATGTAAAATGTATTCATAAATAATGCTTTAGTAAGATGTGACTACATGTATCTTAACCAGAAGGATCAACTTTGTTTCATATTTGTTAGTTTTATACTTTCTCGGGTTTATTTTTAACTTAAAAACAATTATTATATTGAAATACTTACATTTGAATATTTTGTCATATGGAAACTTTTTGTCTTTAAGGAATGATATTGTATTTCCATTTGCAAAATATAAGGTTGAATATCTTTTTCGTTGTTGTTTTAAGTGTTTTTGTTTGAGTTTTGGGGATTTGTTTTACTTTTCTTTAACAAAAACAAATATTACACTGAGTCAGGTAAGCCAGACCCAAATGGACAAATGCTACCAATTCTTCCTTATGTGAGGATCTCAGCTGTTCACTTTTAGAATATTAAGTGTAACAATATGTTGACAAAAGTAAGAAAGATAGAAAGAGATTAGAGAGAGAGGAGGAGGACAGTATTACACACTAGCCATAAAAATGGAGCCAGGGCTGAGGGCTACTTAAGGTAGAGACAAATGCATGGAATGGAGTGAGAAGACAGTAGACAGCAAGATGAGTAGCAAGTAGTAGTAATTCATATATAATTCACATATCTAAAACTAACGATATATGAAAAAGCCATCTTGAAAACTACTATTTTATGAGCTTACTTAAAAATATACCATCTTATGACGGTATAAACACTTGCATGTCAGACATGGTTCATAGGACCCGTTAGGGGTATCCAGTGGCCCAAGTGAAGTGTGAGAGTTTACAAAGCAGTAGGGTGAACAGTCATCTTCCCTCTGATGCATTCTCTCTATTGAGAGGCTTCAGAAATGGCATTACCTAGTTTTAACTAAACTAGTTTTCACAAAATGGAGTTCCACTTGGGACTATGGGGTGGGGATAGAATTTGCAATAATACAATCTAATCAGCATACAAGAAATACATTGGCAGATTCTCGTTGATTTAGAATCTGTTTCTGTCAAAGATAATACAAGGAAACTTATGCCATGCCATGTGGTAATGAAGTGTGTCCCCAAATTGCAATTATCAAGATGATTTAATATAGAGATTTGTAAACATTAGTAATAGTGTTTGTCTTACCTATAATATATATCATGCCTTGAAAAATTAGTTAGTAGTTGAACATGTATAAAAATTATATATATTTAAGTTCAAAATTTACATTTGAGTATCACTATTGTAAAGTTCTAATAAACACATATAATCTTTAAAAACTTTAACTATAGATATTCTTTTAGACAGTATTTCTTTCAGATATTATAAATAATCAAACAAAAGTCTCAGTGCTGGGTAGGGGATACTTCCCTGGGAGTTTTTTTACCAGTTATTGACCAGGGAGTTCTCAGAGGTGCCCCAAACAACACAGGCTTTTCTCAGTGCTCCTGGTTGCCTACCAGAACTTGGTGATAAGAACCCGCTGTTAAAGGTATTGTATGCTATGGTCACAGGACACGGTCCTGAGCTGCAAACTTCCTCCCTAGCGTTTCAGAGTACCAGAGGCATATGCAAGTTGCTGGGGGAAAGAGCATCATCAGCCTTACCCAGCTGTGACTCCTGTAAGCTATATAATTCACATATCTTTGTAAAGTATGTCCTCTAGTGTAGCAGTAGTACAATTCTTATGGAGGTTACTAGCTGCTTTCTGATTGTATATATGGCCTGTTCCACAAACAGGAACTTATATTTGGTTCTGTACTTCTGGTTAAGAGTCTCTGACTGGGGAGGTCTTTGACTGTCAAGGGTATCCAAGTAACTATCATTCTGCTAAACAGTCATGTTATCAAGCTATCTTCTCACTACTCACGTTTATACCATAGATTAGAGCTTACACCCAGCTGTTATCAGAAAAGTTTCGTACTACAGTGGGTCTTGGTCACTTCAGAAAACTAACAAGTAGCAAATAAGTAGTGGTAGAATATTTGGTGATAAATGAGAGCCCTATATCAGTCCACCATGATTCAGAGAACATGACAGAAAAGAAGGCATAAAGAAATTAAGAGAAAGATATACGGTAGACCGACATCTTCACTACAGGACATATAAGTTGCAATCATGAACCCATTAGAGTTGAGGTTATCTGTACATGGTGAAACATTTTAGGATTCATGGGACAGGCTCATGGTTGTTAGGAAGGAGTTGTCATATTCTGTTCTCATGTCTGTAATACATATAAGCTGTACTTGCTCTACTAAATAACCTTCCACCTATGTTCTCATTAAACTCAATGGGCCACAAACAAAAAGACATGAAAGTAGGAGGGTACTTGCTATAACAAGTTCCAGAGGGGGAGGACAGAGAATCAGAGAGAAACTGAAGATAAAGATAACTAAAATTAATTATGTAACTATTTAAAGATGTCAAACAATAAAAAATATTTATGAATTTAGAAATAAAGGATGAAACCTAAGGCAGTGAATTCTTGTCTTAATTTTTTCATATACAATCCACTAATTCGTTGGAACAAAACTACTTAAATTCAACAAAATTTTGTTATGAATAACTGAATCAATATTTTTATGTTAACAAAATAAACTCTTCAAACATAAAGGAAAAACATGGAAGATCATTAATTAAAAACGTATTTACTTACCTATATATTAATGTTTTAACATTATCAGACAAATTATGATCATTAAAGATAGTAATTCTTTGCCTGTGAAATTTAATAACTTATTTTCTGTTAGATGGCTTTGGCAGCAAAGCACCCATTTATTATTTGTTTCAGCTCATCACATATTTGTTGTGTACTTAATAGACGTAAACCATTGTCTTGTATGCATCAGGAATTAATTAATATTTATTACGATACAAATCTTGCCTAGGAGTAACTATAATATATATAATAAATTGGTTAAGGAAGGCAGAATGTAAAGTGGGCTCATACTTTGGATTAAAAAAATATGAAAGACTTTATAGAGGTAGAACTAATGTAATGGATACATTTTAGAGATGCAAAGATAAAAAAGGAATGAATGTAGTTAATCACAAAATATTATTAGAGCATTAAGAAGAGACGGGGTCTCACTGAGCTAGATTCCATGTGTTTAGAAGGAATTTCAGTGTCAAGTAAAGTGCTGCACAGGCTAAAGCATGGAGCTTCATGCATAGCACATAGTTAATGTTCATTCAGTTATTTTGGTAATCTTCAAATTAATCAGCAAAGTTCAGTTTGTATTTATATTTATTATTTTGAGTATAATGTGTTTGGTTTAAGAATTTTTAAGAAAGTGAACTTCCCTACTACAGAATTGTAAAATACTGTTGGAAGGATCCTATATGTCTTTGCCTTGGACCTGAAACAGGATGGATATGTGAAAGAATATCAGACATGGGAAGAGCAAAGACAAAGTGCAATTAGGGACCAACTAGAGCACCATGAAGATGCACTCCTTCTCTTGGGTGATGAGCCAATACAGGAAAGTTAAATGTGGTCTGTGAGATAAACTGAATGATAGTAGATGATCAACAATCAAAGTAGTTCATGTTGAGATGGAAATATACATGCAACAGCTGTAAGTTCTTCATTAATGTCTCTAAAATTATTTAGCGCATGTATTACTAGATTTGTGCTAAATTTTACATGAGGAGTCAATTACAAATTAACCATTGTCCTTATTTTACTTCATATCCTATTTGCCTCGATAATGTGTTGCCATACTTTTGTTTTATCTAGTTCCTTGGAAACCACTTTCCAAGACTGTGACTTATCTGTTTTGAAGTTTTGAAGTACCTTTTAATCAATGCTCTTTTTCTATAGGTTTTAAGTTCCTTAAAAGAAAGATAACAGCACCTATAGTAGAAAGTTATGGGTAGATAAAATTAGATCATATTTAAATAATTCATTAGTGCAATATACATATGTTTAGTTATCATTATGATAAGTATTTTAACAAATGCTTATTAAAGTAAATTCAAATTTCTTTGATAGCAAGTTTTGAGGATTCTACATTCCAAATAATCTCTAAAATTTTTGTTGATTAGTCAACATGTTTTCTTGGAACTTATGAATTGATGATTTTGTAGCATAAGAGATTCAGTTAAACTCTGACTTCTTTTTGTTCTCCTCTGCCTCCATAAAAGCGTTTTTTAAGCAATAAAGTATGGCTATCAAGATTTTATAACACAATTATCCTTGAGTATGTACCATAGTGGTATCATGGATTACTTTTTAGGGGTTAATTTCAGACCTATGGCCCTTTATAAGCCAAATATACATAATTTGTTACTGAAGAAAGAAAATAGCAAAGAGTAAGGTAATATCTAAAAGCCACCAATATATCTTTCTTTGATCACTTGGTAGAGCAATGAAGTCACATACATGGATTGGTGAAAGCACATGCCATTGATATGACTTTGAATTTTGTCAAAATTTTAGACACTATTTAGGTTGTGTAATGTTCATTTGAATCTATTTAAATAATTTCTAGACAGTCTAGGCTCTTGTCTAGCTAATGAATGCAGAAAAGCGAAGTAAGTTCATATGATCTCAATGTATGTGCTATTTCAGAAATGTCATAAAGTTTCAGAACTCATTGGATGACAAAAAAATTAAACTCAAAGTAAGACAGTTAGATGAGTGTCACCGCTGTGGCACTGTCACCATCTGTGGCAGCTGGCTAAAGTGGGAATATATTGCTTGGGTTATCATTAACACTGAAACATCATTGTTAGTAAAAATAGATAATTTTATCATAAGATGATATTTTGTTAAGGGGTATTTGATGAAGTGGTACATTAATTAGTTTTGTAATATTTGTTATTTTAACTGAAAAAAAGTGGATTCAAAAAATTGATAGTGATTTAGCTTACTGCTACAACACTTATCTAATACCTGTGATGCCCTGGGAATTAAAAATAAAACCCACAAAACTACTTAAATCCTTCCCTTAAAATATGACATCTACAATATAGATAATTTACAGAAGATATTTAATAATTGTCTACTGAATCAAGTTACATTAGCAAGAATAGATAACTCAGAACAATACTTATACCTGCCATTTATTTCACAGGCACATGAAACTGGAGTAAGTATTCACACTTATTCTTGCACAAGCTCACATTCAGGGCACTGAAGACATGCCCCATAGAACACCTGAGACTGTGCAGGGCAGCAAACCCAGCAAAGAACTTGCCTGGTGCACAAGAAGTTCTTAATTTAATCTCCAGCACTAAAATAATACAACAAGACCAATCAAATAACATCTTACAAAAGTATTACCTTCTTATAAATCAAGCTAAACATAGCTATTCTCATCTGCATTCCAATGCGATGAAGGCCAAAAATAGCTGGGTGCAGAAGCAGCGTCCTGACAATGAAGAGAAGGCATAAGCCTACGCCTAGGTAAATGGCAATGGAACGTTCCACCTTGTTTTCTGGATCATAGGATGCTATGATTCTTCCTAGCAAGACGGGCTGGACAGCCTTGGTAACTTCCTGCAGAAGGAGAAAACAGAGATTAAATTTCATTTCCGGTTATTAAAATATCCTCACAATTTAATTATGAAAAGTTTATTTTTACATAGAATTTAAAATAACTTTACAGAGAAGATCAGACAATCTATGAAACTGCTGATGGTGTCTTTGTGCATTATCTGAAATAAGACTTAGTTATTAGTTTACAGCAAAAGTCATTTAGAGACAAGTTTGTGTGAGGTGTTCACTAAAACCTGCACGAATAGTGACAATATTGTAAAGGAGTACTTAATGAAGTGGGACATAAATTAATAGCAACTACATATCACCAAACCATTGCTAAAATATGTCCCAGATGATTTCACAAGAACACTCAGTCTGTGTAGGAACTATTTTCATTATGAAGGAATGGAGGCCAAAGAAAGCAGGACATGAAGAAATTTCAAAATGAACTTCTCAAGTATTTTGAGCTATGACATTATATAAAGAGGGAACAGCTTCTTAAGATTATTGCCATTAAGTGAAGCTGGAGTCAGGAGGGAAAAACATGCCAGCACCATTGATTGGTATTTAAAGCCAGCCACTTGGGTACTGTTGCTTCCCTTTGCCAGTGTAGAGCTAGGGATGAACTTCAGTAAAGGCATGTGTTAGAGCACTCTACTTGAGCCAGTTTCCAATAAACACCTAAACTTTTCGTTAGTCCGAAGCTGATTATCAACTAAGCTATTCAACCAAGTCATCCCTTCTAAATGTACATGGACAGATTTGGACCTAGAAACCTAAATCTCATCCATTCAGATTATGCCTTTGAATTAGGAAAAAAAACTCCCAATTTTTGTTTTATAATAACTTAGTAAAATAGAAACTTGGGGCCAAATCTTGCAAGATTAAGACAGACGTGATGCTAATTTAAAGGGTTAATTCAAATGTGTTTCTCTGAGCCTGGCTGACCCACCCCAGTGCTGCTCAGCAATCCTAGCTCTTACCTTTAATTTGCTTTTCACTGATGGCTTTTCCAAATCTCAAGTGCCAATACTACCTGGCACAGCAGTCCCAAAAGATAACCATGCTTTCAACATCACCTTCAACCTCACAGGGAATAAT
This sequence comes from Rhabdomys pumilio, assembly GCA_030674055.1. Taxonomy (NCBI): domain Eukaryota; kingdom Metazoa; phylum Chordata; class Mammalia; order Rodentia; family Muridae; genus Rhabdomys; species Rhabdomys pumilio. Next base: position 26,954,526 of record JANHMN010000016.1, on the reverse strand, counting down.
TGTCATTGATCATTGGCTTTGTGCAGCTGCTCATTCTATACCTTATATACAGTACTTCATTTTAGAGTAGTATAATTCAAAGCTCAAAATATAAGAGAAGATTCAAACCTTTGAAAAAGCTTCCAAGATAATCACAAAGCTGAGATATAGTTAATTTCTTTTATGTGCCATGTTTTAAATGGATTTGAATTATGCCAAATAAAAAGGCAGGTATCAAAAAGAATTTCTAACCTCTTACCTAGTCACAATACACCAATTATTTGTGATATTTAATAAATAAAACTTGATTTTTATAATGTATATAAAATATTTCTTAGCATATATCATTTTACATATGCATCATATTTTATTACATAGCTAAACATCTTTAACCTATTTAGATGTTGAATTACATTAGAGACTAAGCAGGCACATCCAGGGAGATATTGCCTTGATGTAATTTTTAAATGTCATATAAAGATCCTCATAATGTGCTTTTGTTAAAAACCTGAAAGCATGTTTTTACATTTATCCCTACACATATCATATAATTACTCATTTGTTCTAAATATTATCTAACATGCCTTCTTACAAATATATAGTTTGTCTATTCCTGCACTGAGACAAATGTGCTATTTCTATTTTTAAGCTGTTGTAATCTTGATTGTTTTGTAAGATGAGAGAGAAGCAGTTAGAAACTATATTAAATAGTATATTGTATTATGTATATAATTATTTCTAAGAAATCATTCTTGATTGTGAACAATTTCAAAGACTACCCTGAATACAAATAAATATTTTAAAAATTTCCTTTTAATAAAGGGGTTTTTTCAAGTTATAAGTCATAAGCTTATATGTTTTTCTTCTGTTGACTAGTTGAACTAAACTCTCTGCAAATGTTAGATCTCCATTACAGTTTTCAATAACCTACTTTCTTCATCATAATAAACTTATTTGCTTAATTATTTGATTACAACTTAATACAGTAATTATAGCTTGCATTACCTTGGATGGCATGTTTATTTTACACATTACTACTAATGAATTAGATCTCCTCTTGCCTCAACTAACAGGTTGTACTCATCTTTTGAATACCACAAGTCATCTCACAAGAACACTGACAGTATTACTCTGGAGGAGCATATATTCACACAGTAAGATTCAGTTTGTTTCTTCACTGGAAACCTTCAATGAAAAGATGGTATGTAGATAACAACATAAACCTCACTAGCACATAGTGCTGTCATTACTCAAGGACAAAACCAGCACTTTTAGAATCTCTCCTTCTATCATTTCCCCTAATCTCTCTTACATATCATGTTCTCTAATATTTACAATGGAACCATTCATAGATCCACGTGACATTCTTTAACAATGGTAACTGATATCTAGCTTAATCTATAAAACACAGTCCTTTTCAAAAATCAGCACCGGTACATGTGAGCTACATGTCCTCTGCTGCTTAGACTATTTTCAGAAATCAAATTTCCCTCATTTTCACCACATTGAAATAGTACTCCAAACAGAATTGTATCCAATAGTTTTCTATTTCTACAATGTAAAATTATTTTAAATAAGATAATATTCAATTAAATATTTTAATAATTTTATCAGGCATAAATCAAAACAGAATTTTCTTAATTGTTTTCCTTAGAAAATAAAAGAAGCTTAATACTAATGTTTAAGACAATAAGAACACTAAATTCAGAATCATAAAACTCAAATACACCAAAAGCAAAAAGGAGAAGGGGGCATGGGATAGGGGTTTTCTAAGTAGGGGAAATGGGGAAAGGGGATGGCATCTAAAATGTAAATAAAATATCCAATAAACAATAAATTTAAAAAAAAAAAGAAAGAAAAAAAAACCTCAAATACACTTTTTACATTTATTTATTTATTTATTCATTCATTTATTTATTCATTCATTCATTTATAATTTTATTTAATCTTTTTTTTTTTACACTCAGATTTTATTTCCCTCCCGGTCCAACCTCTGACTGTTTCTGATCCCATACCTCCTTCCCACTCTCCTGTCTGCACAAGGATGTCTCCACCTCCAACCCTCACCCCACCAGACCTCCCCACTCCCTAATAAATAAATAAATGAATAAATAAATTTTACATTTATTTTTAAGAATTTTATGCATGAACACACACACACACAATTATTTCTACCAATCTCTCCCTCACTTCCAATTCCATCTATGTCCCATCTGACTCCCTCACTAGTTCATGACCTCTTCCTTATTATTCTTATTCCAGTATATTTACTCTGTGCCACCTAAGTCACTTCTATTGTTTGGACAGTTCTCCTTATTGGCAAACTCTGGTAATCTAGAAGGATCTCTCCTATAACATTATCCCTGGAAGCATGACCTGAGTCTTGGAGTATGATGAAGAAGCTCAGTAATATCTAAGGTAATTTTACTAATCCATTTCTTTCCATGATCATAGTTTTCTTTTTCTTTCTTTCTTTCTTTCTTTCTTTCTTTCTTTCTTTCTTTTCTTTTCTTTTCTTTTTTTTTTTTTTTTGCTAAGAGAGATACAGAACTCAACATTTTGAGTTCAAAGGACCATCTGAGGCCACGAACTCTGACACATGACCATAATCCTATCTAGGAAGGCTGCAAATGGAGGATTATGAATTCTAAGCCAGTCTACATACACTTCCTTCCAACCAAAAATCCATGTGTCATCTGCATTAAGTAATCATGTAAAAACCAGCTAAGGGACTTGTATTCATGGTGGGAATAATTCCAGTCTCAGAGCAGCCTACCAAGGAACGTTTGAATGTACTTCCAGAACAAAGCTCTAAGTCACTGTAGATGCATATATATCCTTGAATCACTTCCATTGTACCTGGCAAATAATCAGATGTTTTTAGAGATGACAGGTTGTCTGTGTTGAGTGGACACTCAGACAATAGAGAAAAATTCAGACAAAAACAGAAGGGTAGACTCAGGCTTGCTACTAAATTATATGAACTTTATCTTAAGAAAGAAAGAAAGAAAGAAAGAAGTAGAAGGAAAGAAAGAAAAGAGCACAATGTGGGCCTGGGGATTTAGCTCAGGAGTGCTTGCCTAGCTAGCATGTGAGGTTTAAGAGTTTCTTGTTATGTCTTGTGTAGCCACTAAGTAATAGTATCACCTTCAGTTGTTGTAAGCACATTATATATATATATTTACATTTAGAATATTAGGGCTGGTAATACTGAGAAATCAACTAACAGAATACCAATATACTACTGAACAAGCTGTGAATATCACAGTAACCATGAAATAAATATTTTGATAAGCAATATCTGTATCTGGTTAAAGTTCCTACAAAGCTGAATCAAAACATTGCTTGTTAACAAAGAAAAATTTTCCTCCAGAATCAGAAATCAAGAATAGTTGATTAACACAAGCACTGGAGGCAGAAAAACAAAAGAATACTGGCTACTATAACTACTTAACATTTTTCTGAAATGTCCAGCTAAGAAAATTTAATAAGAAAAATGATTGCTACAAATTATATAAAAAGTAAAAAGTACCTGTATTAATATAAAATGTGATAGATTCCAAAAACTATTAGGTACATTTTAAAAACTAACTGAACTAAAAAACCGTAAATTTGCAAACATTATGTTTTGCTTAATCTATTTTTTAAGATTAATATAATCACATAAAAATTTCAAGTATATTTTTAAAATAAATAAATTTGTACCAAGATACAGACTATTTACATTGTCACAAGAGTTATGACATATACAATACCTTCCTAGTGAGTATATTTGAGCAATAAATATTTGTTATTACATCAATAAATGGTCCTTCTGGTAAGCTCCTGGGCACTGAGCAGATCTTGAGCTTTAGTTCTGCACCCAATCCCACAAAACTCAGAGGAGGTGGGACTCTCAGGAGCTCTAACATGCTTAGGAACATAGGATCATAGGATCACCGGATCTCAGGAAATTGGTCACACCAGGATTTCTGGATCCCAGAGGCAGCCTGACTCCCAGGAGCTCTTACACCCAGGATCTTAGGATCACAGAATCAAAGAGACACCTGGACTCTGAGGAGTTCTGACACAACCAAGATAACAGGAAAGACAGGCACCAGTCAGAGCCAGTGAGTGGAGGTAGTACTATAGATAACCAGATGGCGAAAGGCAAGCACAAGAATATAAGCATCAGCAACCCAGCATACTTGGCTTTATTAGAACCTAGTTCTACCACCATAGCAAGTCCCAAATACCTCATCACACTGGAAAAGGAAGATTCAGACTTAAAATCACTTCTCATGATGATGATAGAGGACTTTAAGAAAGACATAAATAACAATCTCAAAGAAATTGAGGAGAACATGAGTAAACAGGTAGAAGCCCTTAAAGAGAAAACATAAAAACACCTTAAAGAATTGCAAGAAAACACAACCTAACAAAAGGTGAAGGAATTGAATAAAACCATCCAGGACATAAAAATGGAAGTAGAAACAATTAAGAAATCACAAAAGGAGACTACCCTGGAGATAGAAAAACCTAGTAAAGAAATCAGGAGTCATAGATGCAAGCATCACTAACAGAATACAAGAAATAAAAGAGAGAATCTCAGGTGTATACCATAGAAAATATTGGTACAACAGTCAAACAAAATGCAAAGTGCAAAAAGCTCCTAACCCAAAACATCAGGAAATCCAGGACACAATGAGAAGGCCAAACCTAAGCATAATAAGTATAGAAGAGAGTGAAGATTCCCAACTTAAAGGGCCAGTAAATATCTTCAACAAAATGATATAAGAAAACTTCCCTAACCTAAAGAAAGAGATGCCCATAAACATACAAGAAGCCTACAAAACTCTAAATAGACTAGACCAGAAAAATATACCTACCGTCACATAATAATCAAAATACCAAATGCATGAAACAAAGAAAAAATACTAAAAGCAGTAGGGAAAAAGGTCAAGTAACATATAAAGGGAGACCTATCAGAATTACACCAGACTTCTCATCAGAAGCCAGAAGATCCTGGACAGATGTCATACAGACCTTATACAAACACAAATGCCAGCCCAGGTTACTATACCCAGCAAAACTCTAAATTACCATAGACAGAGAAATGAAGATATTCCATGATAAAATCAAATTTACACAATATCTTTCCACAAACCCAGCATTACAAAGGATAATAGCAGGAAAGCTCCAATACAAGGAGGGAAATTATACCCTAGAAAGATCAAGAAAGTAATCTTCTTCCAACAAATCCAAAAGAAGGTAGACACACAAACATAATTCCACCACTAGTAACAAAAAAAATAGGAAGCAAAAATCACCTTTCCTTGATATCTCTTAACATCAATGGACTCAATTTCCCCATAAAGACACAGACTAACTGACTGGATATGTAATCAAGACCCAGCATTTTGCTGCGTACAGGAAATGCACCTCAGCGACAAAGACAGACACTACCTTAGAGTAAAAGACTGGAAAACTATTTTTCAAACAAATTGTCCTAAGAAACAAGCTGGAGTAACTATTCTAATATCGAATAAAATTGACTTTCAACTTAAAACTATCAAAAAAAGATAAGGAAAGACATTTCATACTCCTCAAAGGAAAAGTAAACCAAGATGAACTCTCATTTCTGAACATCTATGCTCCAAATGCAAGGGCACCCACTTTCATAAAAGAAATCTTACTAAAGCTCAAAGCATACATTGCACCTCACACAATAATAGTGAGGGATTTCAACACCCCACTCTCAGCAATGGACAGATCATGGAAACAGGAACTAAACAGAGACACAGTGAAACTAAGAGAAGTTATGAACCAAATGGATTTAGCAGATAGCTATAGAACATTTCATCCCAAACAAAAGAATATATTTTCTTCTCAGCACCTTATGACCACCTTATGGCACCTTCTCCAAAACTGACCATATAATTGGTCACAGAACAGGTCTCAAGAGATACAAGAAAATTGAAATAATCCCATGCATCCTATCAGATCATCATGGTCTAAGGCTGGTCTTTAATAATGACAAAAACAATGGAAAGCTCATATATTTGCAGAAACTGAACAATGCTCTTCTCAATGATAACTTGGTCAGGGAAGTAATAAAGAAAGAAATTAAAGACTTTAGAATTTAATGGAAATGAAGACACATCATATGGGACACAATGAAAGCAGTGCTAAGAGGAAAACTCATAGCTCTAAGTGTCTAAAAAAAAGAAACTGGAGAGAGCATACAATAGCAGCTTGACAACATACTTGAAAGCTCTAGGAAAAAAAAAAGCAAATTCACAAAAAAGAAGTTGATGGCAGGAAATAATAAAACTCAGTGCTAAAATCTACCAAGTAGAATCAATAAAAGCAGGAGCTGGTTCTTTGACAAAATCAACAAGATAGATAAACTCTTAGCCAGATTAATCAGAGGACAGAGAGATAATATCCAAATTAATAAAATCAAAACTGAAAAGGGAGACATAACAACAGAAACCGAGAAAATTAAAAAAAATCATCAGATCCTACTACAAAAGCTTATACTCAACAAAATTGAAAAATCTGAATGAAATGAACAATTCTCTACATAATTACCAGTTACCAAAGTTAAATCAGGAGCAGATAAACTATCTAAACAGTTCCATAACCCTGAAAGAAATAGAAGACATTAACAGTCTCCCCACCCAAAAAAAAAAAAAAAAAACCTGGGACAGGATGCTTTTAGTACAGGGTTCTATCAGACCTTCAAAGACCTAATACCAATTGTCTTTAAACTATTCCACAAAATAGAAACAGAAGGAACGCTACCCAATTCATTCTATGAAGCCACAATTACACTCATACCTAAACCCACAAAGACACAACAAAAAAAAGAAAACTTCAGACCAATCTCTCTTATGAATATCGATGCAAAAATACTCAATAAAATTCTCGCAAACTGAATCTAAGAACACATCAAAACAATCATCCCTCAAGATCAAGTAGGTCTTATCCCAGGAATGCAGGGATGGTTCAATATTTGGAAATCCATCAACATAATCCACTATATAAACAAACTCAAAGAAAAAAAAAACATGATCATCTCACTAGATGCTGAGAAAGCATCTGACAAAATTCAACATCCCTTCATTGTAAAAGTCTTGGAAAGATCATGAATCCAAGACCCATACCTAAACATAGTAAAAGGAATATACAGCAAACCAGTAGCCAACATCAAACTAAATGGAGAGAAACTTGAAGCAATTCCATTAAAATCAGGGACTAGACAAGGTTGCCCACTCTCTCACTACCTATTCAATATAGTACTTGAAGTCCTGGTAAAGCAATTAGGCAAAAAAGGAGGTCAAAGGGAGACAAATAGGAAAGGAAGAAGTCAAATTTTCACTATTTGCAGATGATATGATAGTATACTTAAGTGACTCCAAAATTTCCACCAGAGAACTCCTATCCCTGATAAACAACTTCAGCAAAGTGGCTGAATATAAAATTAACTCAAACAAGTCAGTAGCCTTCCTCCACTCAAAGGAAAACAGGCTGAAAAAGAAATTAGGGAAATGACACCCTTCACAATAGTCACAAATAATATAAAATACCTTGGTGTGAATCTAACCAAGTAAGTAAAAGATCTGTATGACAAGAACTTCAAGGACCTGAAGCAGATCTCAGAAGATGAAAAAATGTCCCATGCTCATAGATTGGTAGAATTAATATAATAAAAATGGCCATCTTACAGAGAGCAATCTACAGATTTAACACAATCCCCATCAAAATCCCAAATCAATTCTTCACAGAGATAGAAAGAGCAATTCTCAAATTCATTTGGAATAACAAAACCCCAGGATAGAGAAATCTATCCTCAACAATAAAAACTTCTGGGGGAATCACCATCCCTGTCCGCAAGCTGTACTACAGAACAATAGTGATAAAAACTGCATGGTATAGGTACAGAGACAGGCAGGAATATCAATGGAATAGAATTGAATACCCATAAATGAACCCACATACCTATTGTCACTTGACAAATGACCATAAAATGTTGAAAACACAGCAATTTCAACAAAAGGTGCTGGTTCAACTGGAGGTCAGCATGTAGAAGAATGCAAATTGATCCATTCTTATCTCCTTATATAAAGCTCAAGTCAAACCACAGCAAGAAACTCCACATAAAACCAGGTTCACTGAAACTAACAGAAGAGAAACTCGTGGAAAGTCTTGAACACATGGGCACAGAGAAAAAGTTCGTGAACAGAACACCAATAGTTTATGCTCTAAGATCAAGAATTGACAAATAGGACCTTAAAAAATTGCAAAGCTTCTGTAAAGCAAAGGACACTGTCAATAGGACAAAGCGGCAAACAACAGATTGGGAAAAGATCTTTACCAATCCTACATTTGATAAAAAGCTAATATCCAAAATATACAAAGAACTCAAGAAATTAGAATCCAGACAACCAAACAACCCTATTAAAATTGCGTACCCAGCTATACCACTCCTGGGCGTATACCCAAAACATGCTCCAACATATAACAGGGACACATGCTCCACTATGTTCATGGCAGCCTTATTTATAATAGCCAGAAGCTGGAAAGAACCAAGATGTTCTTCAACAGATGAATGGATACAGAAAATGTGGTACATTTACACAATGAAGTACTACTCAGCTATTAAAAGCAATGAATTCATTAAAAATAATGAATTCAAGAAATTCTTAGGCAAATGGACGAAAGTAAAAAATATCATCCTGAGTGAAGTAACACAATCACAAAAGAACACACATGGTGTGCACTCACTGATAAGTGGATATCAGCACAAAAGCTCACCTACAATACAACTCACAGACCACAAGAAGCTCAAGAAGGAGGAAGACTAAAGAATTGGTGCTTCAGTCTTCGAAGGAGTAACAAAATACTCAGGGGAGCAAGTATGGAGACAAAGTGTAGAGCAGAGACTAGAGGAGGGACTGTCTGGCTGTAGTGCACATATGTTTCTGACCCACCTTTGCTTGCCTATATCCCAGATGGGACAAGCTCCCTTGCCTCAAGTTTTTAGACCTTTGGGGACAGAGAATCAAAAAGAGAAATTATAATGACTCTTGTATTTTTCTTAAATCTGATCAATTATTCAGTCTAGTAATCAATCTAATATTGGAAATAATAGTCTTCATTTGGAAGTCAGGATCTAGACATTTTCAGAGACATATTTGGAAGTTAGTTGCAGTTCTCTATGATGTTATGACAGCAAGAGATAAAGTTGGGACAAAATCTGGATTTCAAACAAGGATTAGTGCATGTGTTAAGGCTCTTATAATTGTCAAGCTAAAATTGGTTTAGTCTCATCTAGAGTATTCATTGTAAGTTGCATTGACTATATACTTTCTAATTGTGTTAGTGTGTGAAACCTGGTACGTCTGTTACAGGGGTCAATCAACCAGTTTTTGTCTTACTTCCCTGAGTAAAAAGCCTTGATTCTCTGAAAAATGCTTGAAAGTACTGGAAGAAGTGAGTTAGGCTTTAAGCAGAAGCAAGAGGGTAGTGGGCTTGACTACTGGTGGTATAACAGCTTTAAATTACATTAATTGATAGTACCACTGTTTCTGCAATTGTTTTGACACAAGAAGTTAAGACAGCTACTTTTGTTAACCATCTAAGAAAAAAATATTACTAATGTGTTAAGTATACAAGAGGATTTACATAGGTATTTGGAACTACTGATTGATACTGATATCCTATTCAAATTATCGGAAGGAGATTCAAGGTTTAAGAGTTAGGAGCCATCTCGAGTGTCATGACAAATACCATTGGAGTGGTGTTACTTCTAAAATCTACAATGATAGTCATTATAATCAGAAAAAAAAATTAAAGACACCTGTAGGGTATTTGGCATAATTCTAACACCTCTCTGGATGTTTTAACTTTGCAGAGTGAGATTATAAATTTAAAGAAAGCTGCTCTGTTGATCTTTGATGCTACAGATAACACTGATAAAATTATCCAAGGCTTGAGGTCAGTATTTCCATTCTGGTCAAACCTCAGGAATGGCATATATAGCTTGATCAAGCTAGCCCCTTTTGTCCTAGTAATACTTTTATTCCTGCCCATTGTGTTAAACCTTGTCTCTACATCAACAGTTTGGCAGCCAAAGTACATGACTTGAAACTGAAAATGAACTCCCAGACAGAGTTACTAATTTAACAAGCTGGCAAGCCATGGACGGGTAAGATTCTGCACAGAGCCTTACCAACCTAAGACATAAGTGCATTGCTTTTGATAATGCATATTCCATGATGGGTAAGGAAGGCATTCTTCTCAGAACAACCTAAGACAGGTTCAGTCTGGTTTATGCAATAAAAAAGGGAGAGATGTGGAGAGCATTTGGGGCTGCCTGGCAGGAATCTGACATTGACCACAGACAAGAAAATGAGCTTCTTGGAAGGAATCTGACATAGGCAAAGGACAAGGAAATGGACTGAAGCAAGATTCTGACATTAGGCTAGAACAAAGAAGTAACTTCAAGCAGAAATCTAAATCCTAGGTTAGAACAAAGAAGTAATTACAGGCAGGAATCTAAAACTTAAGCTAGAACAAAGTAGTAAGCTTCAGGCATGAAAATGACTTTGGGCTAAGACAGGTAATAGGCTGAGATAGTTTGGTCATCCTGACAAGTCCAGAGAAATAGTGATCAAAGCAGTGATCACAGGACTCTGTTTATTGTCCTGCATGTTCTTTGACTATCTGGGTTTATTGTCTTGCTTGTTCCTTGACTACTGGCATCTTTTGTATTGCTAGTTCCTCAACCTAGAACTGACCTTAATATTTGCATGTAATTTAAACAGTATAAAAGCCAAAAAAAGGAGGAGGAATGGGATAGGGGATTTATGGGGTAGGAGAGATGGGGAAAGGGGTAACATCTGAAATATTAATAAATAAATAAAATATTGAATTAAAAAAGCTAAAATATAAAAAAATCAATAAATGAAATTATTCTGAATTTTATTTAGAAATTGAAATTATTTGAAGAATAAAAACAATATGAAAATTTAAGGTACTGGATATTAAACCATACAAGTATACATGTCACAGGACAAAGAAAGTATATTGATTTATCAGGAAATTCCAGTGAAATGTCCAAATATATACAATAATTTAGCTTATAATGCATGGCACTTAATTCAGTGGAGAAAGTATGTTCTATGTGGCATAGATATTTAAGTGTAAAACATGACATAATGAAGCACAAACAAGGGCTAGAGAAATGGCTCCATAGTTGAGAGGATATTCTTTGTCTAGAGGACTTGAGTTTGGAATTTGGTTCCCAGTACCCACATAAAGTAGCTTACAGCTGTCTGTAATTGAAGACCTAGGAAACACAATGACCTCATTTGGCTTATGTGGTACATGCACACATCTAGTAAAAATATAGACATGGAGATGCACATATATACCCATAAAAAAGAAAATCTTTAAACAATAAAATTAAAACCAAAGATATCTGCACCTTGAAGAATATTTGAGTTTTATATACCTTTGAAACAGAAGCATAAAACAAAATAAAAAAGATTACACAGATAGGTAACAATTAAAATTATAATAGCTAAAAAATAAAAACATGTCCCTATGTGGTGGCCCATGCCTTTCTTTCCAGTACTCAGGGGCCAGAAGATGTTAGTTCTCTGTGAGTTCTGAATAGCATGGGCTACATAGTAAATTCCAGACAAGGGTTATATAATAGGACTCTATTTTAAAAAAAAAGTTAAAAATTACTAGAATAACGTACAATGCCCATAAAGTATTTTCTCACAGAGAAAATTTTCTAATATTAAACAGAGAAATACAACAAAATAGAAATAGAATAAAAGGACAATTCACACACACACACATACACACGCACACATGCACGCTCACGTGCACACACATACATACACACAAATTAAAATGCATAATGACTATAAAAAGCATTTTAAACTTATTAAGAACCAAAAATAATGCTGGTAATAATAATGTATTCTTTTCACCTAGAAATATATATGTCATTTCAAAGATGATAATACTCACTGGTGATAAAAGACTCAACTTTCTACTGCAGTACTAGAAAAATTAGGTGTTTTCTAGCTATATTTGTATACCTCAAGTCTAGAAGTCATAGCAATAGTTTTTATCTAATAGGATGTATATTAAAGGACTACTTTCACAAGCCATAAAATTGAAATAATTTAAAATAACTTGGAACTTATTCCATAAATTATACTACAAATAGAGGATTTACTAATCAGGTGGGAAACATTTAATGGCATAGAAAGATATTCACAATACATTAAGAGGAGAATAGTTGAACACTATGTAAAAAAAAAAATGCGCTCTCTCCCTTTCATTAAGCAAATATTCCCATAGAAAATGGAGGGAAAAGTATCAAATTATCTAGAGTTAGATACTGTAAATATGAGCAAAAATTCTTTCCTTTTCAAAAAGAATGATATGAACTTCAGTGTTCTGATCACAGGATCTAGGGAAGACCTGTTCTACGGAAGCGTGTAGGTTAAGTGATAGGGGTGGGGGCTCTACAGGGGGAAAAGAACACTTGAGCTGCAGCAAGCTTATGGAGAGTTCGGGTGTAAGTGAAGCTGAATCCAGAGAAGCAGTCAGCTATGAGTGTTCCCAGGGATGGGTCAGAGATGAGAAGTGAATTGTAGACAGCAGGCCTCTAGAAGGTTTGCTGAGAGCATTCATACTGAGGGGATGTATGCAGATAAAGTGCCCTAGGCAGAGCCCATGCATGAGCAGAATTACCCCACTCTTGCTTTAGGAGCAGAATGCTTGGATTCAAAAGTTTGTCTTTGTCTAAATATAAGGGGCAGATCCTCCTTTATAATAGTCTGAGGAATATAAGAACTGTGGCATTGTAAGAACTAGGTTTTCTTTATGTCATTTAGCTTTCTGGGACTTAAAAAAAGGTCCTGATTTAAGCTGAACTAATATACCTATATGTAGTGATGGAAACATGGAATCAAAAATATACCTGTGAATTCTATAGTAACAAGTTCTCTTTGATGATCATATTCTGTCAGTGATATGCTTACAGATACTTAGCTTCCCTTAGATTATCCTTAATTGACTCTCTTTCTTAGTTCTCAACAGAGAAGTTGCTCTTCTGTGCTGGAAGTGTTGAATAGTAAAGACCATGTTATGTCTGGCTGCTGAGTAAGATAAAGAAAAAACATGTCCATAGTTAATGGGGATGTATCATAACTAATATGATTTTAAAGTTGTGTCACTGTTGTAGAAATAAGGTCCTTTGTGGTGGCATTTCCTTTGTCTTAACCTTTCAATGCTGAAGGCAATTTTTATAATGTCTTTTCCTATCAGTACTGAAACCAACTAATTGTTATTCCACAATTATCACGATATACAGAGACCAAGAATATAAATACATTCTGAATGTATGTCCCTCTACACTTACCTATACGAGTATTATATCTGTCTTGTTTATTTAATAGGATGAAGAAAATGCCCAGAAAGAACATACAGCAGTAAAGCAACGGCATCAGTTACTCAACACGGTAGAAGTTTATTAAAATGGCTAAACTTTCTCCTATTTTCACTGTCAGTTGGAAGAGGAGTTAAGATAAGAAAGGCTTGTCAGAGGAGTAGAGACAAGGACGCTGGGAAAGCTCTGTTACCAGCGTCAAATTCACAGACAGAAGGAAGATGGTCTACTAAAGTGACAATAGTTAGCAATAGTATCTCCAAACAGCCAGGAGAGAATTTTTCTTTTCTCACCACAAAGAAATGGTAAATGATTGAGTGATCTGTATGTTAATTACCCTCATCTGATCATGAAAGATTGTATACATATATTGAAATATACTGTATATTTTATAATGATAATTTATATATGTCAAATAAATCTTTTAAAATAAATCTTAAATTGAAATAAAAAATAGATCTTGGAAGTTGTACTTACCTAAATAAATGAGATCTAGATTTGAATAGCTTTACAACATTGAACTGTGTGGTCTCAGTGATACTTTATACAGGGGTGAGGTAGAGGGATGAAAGGCTTTCTTCAGCATCACTACACTGAGTCCTGCTCAGCTCATTTTCTCCTCGTGCCTTCTCACTTTGCACATTCACCAATTCACTCCCATCAGGACCTTCCCTTACCAATATCTGGTTGGGTATCAGCAGAAATTAGATCTTTGGCTCCAAATGCTGTGATGGGTCCACAGATACATTCTGGCACTCAGGTTATCTCAGAAGCACTTCTAATCACTCATCCATACTTAACTAATTCACTGTGAATGGCTTTGAGATTTTTGAGCTATTTTTAATCTTAAAAAGTCTTAATACTTTTTTATATTTACTGCATTTCCCTGTCCTTAATGTCTACTCACAAGGAAATTTTGACTGAAAATATCTTCAAATGCTCTGTGTAATCACTATAAAAATGACCTCAAAGATATGTTGAAAACATAATTCGTTCTTCTAATATCTATATATGTCTATATGTATATTTTATAACACATATTCTACTAGAAGAAATTATATTATCATTTTTATAGTCTTGTCTTTCCTGCATAGATCTATAGATCCACCATTAAATAACATATCTATAATATATAACATTATTTATTACATGTGAATATAATATATGAATCTATATACAAATATGTGATGATAATATGAATAAATTTACTTACAAATAAATTAAAATCTATGCATCTATATATTTATATTCATATATACATGTTTAGGTTGAGAAAAAAACAGAAGAATTTCTTTTAGAAGATAATAGTATTAAAAGACATTATGGAGCAATTACAGTCAATTTTGTCAAGATAAATTTTTAATGAATTTTTTAGCTATTATTTAGCAGAATAAAATAAAATTCTTTAAGTAGCATGGTTACATATGGTTCATAAAGCATTTGAGGAGAAACCAAAGCCCTGCTCACTGAGGATAAAGACCTGAAGAAATATAAGCAAGTCAATCCAAATAGAACATACACCCCAAGACACTATTGTGGTGAGTTGGTATAGCAGACTCACTACATTTTCTGCTTGTTACCTTCTTCTACAGGCTATGACCAAGCTTTCAAAGTGATGCTCAGATGACACAGAAAAAATAACCACTTCTGAGCAGATCTGGGGACATCCAATGTCCTTAAACACCACAAAGCCTAGGTTTCCAGGATGATGCTATTCTCTTTATAATGATGAAGATATATAAGCTGCTGACAAAATACATTCTAAGTGTTCCTCACCACTTTGTTTTAAATTTTTGCCATCTTTTGGAAACAATTCAGTCTGTCTCAGTCTCAGTCTCTCTCTCTCAATCTCTCTCTCTCTCTATATATATATATATTTTTTTTTTCAGAATATCATAAACATTCCTTCATAAAATTCAGTATATCTATCTCTAGCTTTATCTCTATCTCTATCTCTATCTCTATCTATATCTATATCTATATCTATATATATCTGAATTCAAAATATCATAAACATTCCTCCATATAATTGACTGAATGGAATCTTATTCTTATCATGAGATTGTCATCTAACATTCTCTTTTTTAATACAGAAAAATAAAGGTACCAGTAATCTTATATACAGTTAAGGCATTATAATATGGATTCATAAGAGAGCATAATTTTGAAACAAGTAATTTGTTTTTCTGAACCCATTTTAATTTTGAACTATAAATTGAGACCTACTTTTAAGAATTTCCACTAATCTTTGCTAGAGTTTTCAGTCATTTGTGTTTAGACCTGTAATAGAATTTATAAAAATCAAAAACCCATTTGTTTATATGATTGCCCTCATTTTCTGTAATCACAAAACTAATGATTATATCTTAATAATATATAACTCTATATTTATAAGTGAGGTTCTTACCCCTAGGTATAACAAGATTCCATAGAAGATGAATCTCCAGAAAACACATCGTCGAAGGGCATGGATAAGCTGAGGATTCTTTTTTGAAGCTTGTTCCCTGTCCCATTCTCTGCAAAGAATAAGAATATGAGGCCAGTGAGCTGCAGGTGCAAGTATCTGAGCTACTCTATTTCCCTTCATGCTTTTTGTCCTATGAATGTCAAGGATATTAACTATTATGATACAAGAGACAAAACCTTGTGATATCTCTCCAGATGCAATAGACAAAACCTTGTGATGTCTCTCCATTACCAACTGTCCAACCAGTTATTTGGCATAATCTGATGGTCTGCCATGAAATCACTCTGCGCAGTTTCATTTTATGAAAATACTAAGTTTTGTATGTTAAAGAACTGTACTACGTTTCTTAAGAGCAATGACAAGGGTGAGCAAATGATGGATACTACTGAGAATGCATCTGTGTTCAGAACAAGATGCAAGCATAAATATTTTAACCTTTTTTCCGGTTATCTCATGTCACAGATTTCACGATATGAAAGTTTCAAAACATCAGGCAAATTTTTTGTTTCAAATACATTTTTAAATTTTTAATTAATATAATTACATCATTTTTTGTTTCACTGTCCACCTTCCATCCCCTCCTGTCTCCTCACTTCAGCTCCTCCCCCGTCCCTCTTTCGCATTCCTTCTCAAATTCAGAGCCTCTCTGTCTCTGATTATAACATGTATCATTATTTTGACATATTTACATATACATACATATGTGGGAAAATATGGCTGGGGAACCCAGGGTTCCTCCCGCCATGCTGTGGGTAGTCAGCTGGGAATGATCTGGGTTCCTCCAGCTGGAAGTTAGGCCCGGCTGCTCATTAACTAAAAGCCTCTCCACGGTTCCGGTTCCTCACTGTTCCTCATGGCGCGGCCCCAACACACGAGGAAGTCCTTGGGTTTCCAAAACCGGTTTATTGACATGGCGGATGGTGGATGGATCTGGATTCATACCCCACAAAAACCCAGGCCATGCCTGAGTGAAAAAAAAGGGGAGAGGGAAAAGAGGGGAGGGGCTGGGGAGGAATGCTCAGTTGGCTCCACCCTCTGGTCTTCAGGTACCTCATTAGTATGTAAATCTCTCAAGGGCCTGGGGCTGTTTGCCCAGTTGTGTACTGTGACTGAATGGTAAAGGTGGAACCGGAGATTAGGCCTCATGTCAGGAGCCTGTGTTCTGGGGACATGGCTGAACCCACAGCCCAAGAACCAGAATACCCTTCCACGGCCCGACATACACACATACACACACAAGATCTGGTGAGTCCCTTTCGTGCTGCTTTTATGTACATGACTTCAGGGCTGACTCCTTGGCATTGGATAACTAACTAGGGAGCTCACCTCTAGAAAAAAAAAAAAAAAAAACATTTTTCTCTCAATTGTCTATAGTTCTTTGTCTAGCAGTGGTGTTCTTGAAAGAAGGGGCTGAAGCACTGTGAGAACCAGAAGGCCAGAAAGTCTGCTGTGAGCTATGTCTTCTAGAAATGACAGGGAAGCTACACCTATAATATCAACAATCTAGTTGCCTAGAAGAGACCTGAACAATGACAATACCAACAGACATGCTAATGAAAGGTGAAACATCAGGTGAATGTTTTACTATTTAATACAAAGAAAACCTATTTGGCATTTTAAAGAAAAAACATGAAAGGATTATCATTAAACTTCACATCCAACTACTGAATTCATTTAATAGCGAATAAGTATTTGAAAATAGAGCAAAATAAAAATATGTTAGTAAGGATAGGTACTATATAATATTGACAAAATTTTATTTCAGGACTATCAAAGTATCAGCTAATTTATTGTAGGCTGTTGTCACTGTTGTTTATTAAGAAAATGTATTTTTAATTTTTGTAATGAATAAAAACATGTCTCAGTCTCACTTTCATCTTAATTTTCAAATTGTGCTAAGATGAAAAAAGTCCATGAATCACAGACAAGAACTGAATAATCAGATAAAAACCTTGTATTTCATTAATGGCTATTCTCATTATCATCAGGTTAGCATAACTAAATATGGCTCTACATCACTTCAGAGGAAGAACATACAACTGAGATTAATGAAAAGCTTGGAAGTCTCAGTACATGGACCATGACTTCCCTGAGAAATTTGCTAATGGTAGCTGATCTAAGGCCTAGCCAACCCATAATCCTCTTGTACTCTTTATTCACAAACATGGAGCCAGTTTCTCTGTCTGTGATATTTAGAGAGTCTCAGTGGGAGGTGGTTTACCTAGTCCCATGGTGACTTGGTGTGCTGGGGTGGGGGTTTGACACCCTAAGGGGCATGTCCCATTCAGAAGAAGTAATGAAAAGAGAACTTGTGTCAGGGGGTACTGGTTGGAGAGAAAGAGCTGATACTTAGTTGTAAAGGGAATAAGTAAATAAATTTTATTTAAAAAAAAAAAAAAGTAGGGCACAAAAATACATAGTAGCAGTATATTCTCCATACAAGTAATAGATCAAGTGGACCTAACAGCTACCTACAGAACATCCTGGCCAAGTATTAAAGAACACACATTCTTTACAGTAACCCATGAAACTCTCCAAAATTGACTATGTATTTGGACACCTTGCATTCCATGTGACACAATGGAATAAAGCTGGATATCAACAACGAGAAAGTATATGAAATTTTGGAAACTAATCAGCCCATGACTAAACGATAATTTAGTCAAAGAAAAAAAATTAAATCCTAAGACTTAGAGAAAAATGAAACCACAGGACACAAAAACCTATGAACGTATGAAGGCAGTTTTAAAAAGAAAGTTTACAGCAGCAAGAAGAGCCAAAAAAATTTTAAAAACCAACACTGAGATTTCAAATTAATAAATTAATGATATACCCAGAGGCCTTGGAAAAACAAGAACAAATAATACCAGATAAAAGTAGATAGAAGAGATATTTCAAAATCAAGGCTGAAATTAATGACATAGAAAGAAAAAAATGAATCAAGGAAACGAAGAGTTGGTCCTGTGAAAAGAGTAACAAGTTGGACAAATCATTAGCCAAATTCACTAAAAAAGAGAGAAGGCCCAAATAAATAAAATTAGAGATGAAACAAATGCCATTTCAACAGATAGTCAGGGTATTCAAAGAATCAACACAATTTAAAAATGTATATCCCACCAAACTGCAAACTCTCAAAGAAACAGATGATTTGTTGATGCATATGACTTATAAAGTTAAATCAAGATGAAATAATTTAAACAGCTCAATAACAGTCAATGAAAGAGCAGTAATTAAAAATCTCTGTGTGAACAACCCCCCCAAACACACACATGATTTTAGTAGAAATGCTTCAAATTATCTCCATTTATCATAATGTTGGCTGCAGGCTTGTATATTTTCCTTATCATGTGACATAAGGCCTTATTATGTGACATGGATTCAGCACAGAATTCAGAATTCTACTAGACCTTCAAAGAATTAACACCAATAGTCCTTAAATTGTTTGATAAAATAAAAAAGGAAGAAAATTTTCCAATTATTTTTTTACAATGTCTTTACCTGGTACCAAGATCAGATACAAAGACCCACCAAAATAATGAAAATTGTAGACTAGTCTTTTTGATGGACACATACGTAAAAATTCTCAATAAAATACTTGTAAACCAAATTCAAGAGCATATAAAAATATCATCTTCATTCTAGAGATACAGGAAGTATTCAACAAACATAAGCCAATAAAAGCAATGCATCAAACAAATAGGTTCTAGAGATAAAAACTACATGAATTATCTCCTTAGGTATGTAGATATGTCTGACAAATTCCAACATTTCTTCATAATAAAGGTCCTGGAGGACCTAGGGATACAGGACCTAGGATGACATACAGGACCTTATGTCACCTAATAAGGAAAATATACAAGCCTGCATTTCTACTAAAATTATGAAGACATGGATGTCCACTGTACCCTCTTCACTACTGTCCAATATGGCGCTTGTGTCTTAGCTAGATAAGTAAAACAAAAACAGTAGATGAGATAGATATAAATAGGAATCTATACATAAAACACCACAGATATCAAAAAAAAAAACCAAACAAAAAAACAAACAAACAAACAAACCTGCTACAGACGATGAATATATGCAGCAAAGTAGCAGGGTATAAAATTAATTAACACAAAAATAACCAGTAGTCTTTCTACAGAAATAATACCCATACAAGAAATCAGAAAAAGCAGTTCCATTCACAATAGCCTAAAAAAAAATCAATTATCTTTGAATAAATCTCACCAAAGAATTGAAGGATTTATACAATAAATCTTTAAAATGCCAAACAAAATTTTGAGAAGCTACCAGAAGATGATATTCCCCCACACTCATTGATTGGTAGGAGTGATGTAATACTGGCCATCCTATCAAAGACAGTCTACACAGATTCAATGCGATCAAATCCTGATGTAGTATTTCACAGAAATTTAAAAAATAAACTTAAAATTCAAGTGGAACAAATACAAAGGCTAGCAAAAGCATCCATGAGAACCTGTTACTGTAAAAGTTTCCTAAAATATATACATATGTTCAAATAAAAAGGCTTTTAAATGGAGTTACCCTAATAACAGAGGGATGATACCTCTCTTAGACACCATAGGCTAGCAACTAAAAATTCCAGTGCCCAGCCAAAAACTTAGATGAAGCCTGAGGAATTCTATGGAAGAGAGGGACATAGATTGACAAGAGTCAGAAAGGTCAAGCACACCACAATAAAATACACAGAATCAACTAGCATGAGCCTTTAGGGACCCACAGAGACTGAACCACCAAACAGAGTGTATATACATAAGACCACAGCCCACTTCACCTGTCATACACCTCCACAATAGTCATACAGCCTGGTCTTAATGTAAAACTCCTAACAGCAGGAACAGGAGCTGTATTCAACTCTATAGCTGGCTTTTGGATCCCTTTGCCCTAACTGGGCTGCCTTGCATAACAAAAGATCTGCCTAGTCCTACTGTAACTTGATATGGCAAGGCAGAATGATACCCATGAAAGTCCCCTCTTTTTCTGAGTCTTTTCTGAGGAGAAAAGGAAGACATGAGGATGGCAGGGAGGTGAAGTGAGACGGAGGTGGGAGGACAGGAGGAAGGGTAAGCTATGATCAGGATATAAAGTAAATTAATTAATAAAAAAATCCCAGTGCTAGGCAGTGATTATCTCTCTAGAATTTTCCCAAATATTACAGGCTACATATTGTCAATATTCTTGGTTAGCTTCCAGGGTTTGATGGAAAGACCCCACTGCTAGAGTAATTGGATACTTGAGTCATAACATGTGAAAAATCAATCAGGTAGCAACAAGGAAGCTTCACCCATAGTAGCTGGTGGTCATAGCACTGAAAGTTCTATGCATGTGACTGGATAAAAAAGTAAGTCTTACTCAGGTATAGACGTTGTCATCTATAATGAAGCCTGGCTTTGAAAAGACATGCCCATGGGCAGGACACTGAGAGACATGAATGATATAGGAGTAATCAGATATTTTCTGATTGGATTGAAGGTCCACTTTGCAACACAGAAGTTATGCTTGGTACCATTAACTGGGCTACATCATAGCCCTAGGGAAGAACCTAATACCAGTATTCTGCTAAATAGACATTGTATTAAATTCTTATCTATATCCATACATTTATGCATGTCTCAACCCTCATTAGATAAGCCACTTTTTGCAGTAGATAGCAATTAATTTTGAGATCCACAACTGATCACTGTATGAAGAAGTGACTGTGGCATCCTGAGCTCTAACTGACATACCTATCTGGTCAGGGATTATCGTGGAAGTGGATGTAGGGTAAGGTTAAAAGCTAGAGTTATTGGATACATGCAGAAATATACAATGTGCTGTCTGTATTTGCTGAATATGACAGCACTGTTGTAATATGAACTCACAATAGCTACACTGCATGTATAAGACCTGTACACAATCATGAGAGCGAATCTCAGCATGGATGGGGAGGGGCTTATGAAGTGCCACTACTGCCTACGAAGGTATTGGTAATTAATAGAGAGTCGGTTTTCAGGGGTGCAGCCAGAAAGGCCAGCCACGATACAGTAGATAGTCCTATACTATCCACATATGGTAGCACATATGTGGAATCAGTGAATTTTTCAAAAAGCACATGGAAGGGAAATGGGTAGAGAGGACCAGACAGGCATTGAGTAGAATGGATTCAAAGATGAACTTCACAAAAACTTATATGCTTGTATGAAATTATCAATAAAATAACCCAAAATTAGAAAGAAAAAAATACATAAGTTCTCATCTTAAAAAAATCCAAATATATTTTGTTTTAATATCTGAACGCTAAACTACTCTTACTTTATATAACCATAATAGAACCACTAATTTATGAATATTTAACTGACTTGTATATTTTGACTAATATAGTTCTTTTAGTTACTTTTATACTACTTTACCAAGGCACCATGACTCAGACAACCTACAGAAGAAATAATTTACTAGGGGCTAAGGTTAAGAATGCACGGCATTCTTAAGAGTGTTTGACAAACAGTAAAAAGGCATACATTCTATCCCTACTGCCACATTTTGGAAGCAAATAGATAATTTGCTATATAATGATGTTATTTTATTCTTTCTCATCCTTCCCCTTTTCTATATTTCTTTAAAGATATAGAAATTCTCAGTCTATGCATCATTTATTTTTATAGAAGAGGCCATTTCTTAAGAAAGTAACTATCATTCATTCATCATTTTATTGTTTAATTATTCCTTAGTTGATCAAGATTCAGCAAGAGTGTAAGATGATTGGATTTAAATGCACCATTTTAAAATAGAACCTCTAATATATTCCAGTTTTCTGTTCTCTAAAAGACATGAAAAATATCTTTCTTTTGCCAGTAAAGTCATTGGTAAGAGCATACATACCTTTCTAGCTTTTCAGACAGGTGATCAGCTGAATCAGCAGAAGGGGCTTGGTATATGTCCGACAACTCCAAGTGGTGTCTGTATCCTTTCCTCAAAATTGGTGTGGTCCAGCTAAAAGAGAGGAAGGCAGAAAGATTTATTCACTTGATTAGGTCTCCAGTATAGATATGATTCTTATACCAACTGTATGCATACAAAAAATGAAAGTGAAATAAGACAACTTATATAAATATAGTAATTTATAACTTAGTTTGTATACCCACATAAACACCAATGCCTCTAAACTGATGCCACTGCTTCATTCTGAATAGTAAAGAAATCTATTTCAGTGTAGTCTTTTCCAAATGTAACCTAGGGCAATTCAGCAATGAGTTAGCAATGACACTGTTACTGATGTGTGCTTGCAGACAGGAGCCTTGCATAGCTGCCCTCTGAGGGGCCCAACAAGCAACTAAAAGAGTCAGCTGCAGATACTAGCACCCAACCAATAGACAGAATCTGGGGACCCCTGTGACTGAATTGGGGAAAAGCTAGAGAAACCTAAAGAGGAGGTTTCTTCTCCATGGGAAGAGCAGCAGTCTCAACTAATCTGGAACCCCCGGTCCCTGAGATCTCTCAGACACTGAGCACCAACCAGGCAGCATACACTAGCTGATAGGAGGCCCCCACACATATACAGCAGAGGACTGCCTGGTCCGGCTGGCTTCAGTAAGAGACTTGAGACCCTAGGGAGTGGGGAGGTCTGATGGGGTGGGGGTGGGGGGATGGGGACATCTTCTTGGAACCAGGGGTGGTGGGGGGAGGAGGTAGAAGATGGGGAGCAGTCGGAAGGCAGACTGGGAGGGAGATGAAGATTGGACTGTAAAAAAGGATAAAAGAATAAAATTTTTTAAAAAATTAAAAATAATTTAAAAGTGAGTATAAACAGTGAACAGTTTATACGAGTTAGCGGATATAATTAGCACTATATTGTTGCTTGAAAATATGAATCATCACCATCTCTTCTCTTTACGCTGTAGATACTTACTAGGAATTTAATACATAAGTTCTGATGGAAACTAGAGAAGCTGATGAAAGAAATAAGCAGAGTAGCCCTATTTGCTCAAACGTGTTGCTTTTAACTACTATAGCAAAAGGCAGGATAACCTTCACAATGACAGAAATCAGAAATTCTAACATACACATATACACACACACACACACCACCACCACCAAGCCTGGCACTAGTGACACCTCCTCCAACAAGGCCACACCCCTTAACCCTTCTCAAACAGCTTCACAAACTGGTGACCAAGTACTCAAATATATGAGCCTTTGGAAGTCATTTTCAATCAGACCACCACAATACTAATTTTCAATTAAAAATATTTTGACAACAAGTCAGACATGATGGCACATGCCTATAGTTCCAGAACTTAGGAGAGTGAGGCAAAAAAAAAAAAGAAAGAAAGATGATTTCAGAGGCTATCCTGTGTATATAGTGTATCCTGTGTATATAGTGAGTTTAAGGCCAGCATACACACACACACACACACACACACACACACACACACACACACACACACGAAACCTGAAAAAATATATGAGAGAAAGAAAGGCAGAGAAGAAAAGAAAATTATATATAAAAAAATCAATCACATATCAAAAGAAATTTCTAAAATAAATTCAAAAGAATGAGGTATTTCTCAGCTTAAATTTTGTTTTTGTTTGTTGTTTTGAGACAGATTTTTTTTGTGTGTGTAGCTGTTTTGGAACTCACTCTATAGACCAGAGTGACCTTGAACTCACAGAGATCTATCTGTCTCTGTTTCTGAAGTGCTGGGATTAAAGGCATGGGTAATCACTGCCAAGTCAAATTTTGTGTATTTGTTTAAGAAAGAAACTCATCTGGATTTAGTGGTTTACAAAACTGGTTACTCCTTCAGCACTTCTTTTTGTACCTGAGAGATGTCTAAGATTTATTGCTATTGAGACTTTTTAATGATGTAAAAGAAAAGAAATATGCATACTAAACCACCAAAAGTCAGTATTTGAGAAGCAAGATAAACATGTAACAGAAAAATCATACTCTATCAAAGTCATTTGAGAGAGCAAGAAAATGTCATACCAAATGTCAATGTTTTGATACTGTTCCAGGGCAAAATGTTCCAGGTGGCCTCCGTGACTACCCTCATCCTTCCCACATAAGGGTCTACATTCTGTACACTGCTTTCATCTCTGACTTGAACACTAGGACCAGCCCTATGTCCTTAATTGTTCTAAAAGTTGTCTTTAAGACTGATCTAAATTTAGGTCCATCTTTAAGTCTAAGAATCCATTCCTTGCTAAGACACTAGTGATTGACTATAGTGTGTCACTTTCCCCCTTTAACTTGCAAGTTTACAAGTTGCAAGAGGCTTCTATGACAAAGTGTTAACCAGATGTCTTCATAGCCCACTGTGGTCTGGATGCATGAGGATAATGGTACCACAATGGTGCAGTGCCTCTAGTGGCATCATTTAAGAAAGGGTAAGTACTCACTGCTCCAGCATCTCACAGAAGGAAAGTGACTTTGAAAAGTAGGTGGCAGTTAGTATAAAAGGTAAAACAGAGATAGCAATGTGGGATATGATATTGTGATAGGCTGTTACCCTCCATAAACTTGACTCAAGAGTTTACTACAATTTTTAAGTGTCTATTTAGCAATTGCCAAAGAAGTTTCACAACCATTAGCACATTGTTATTTGCATTTGAAATTTCTGTTAAGCAAACAAGACAAAAAGGGGAGTTGCCTTATTACCAGGATTAGGAAATGGTACTCAGAGGCATAAAACTTTTCTAAATTACTAACGTCAAAGATTTCTTCACATTCTTTTGAATTCACTTAACCATGTTCAGTTTTAGAAAAGTAGGTAGAGTGAGTTGTATTAAAATAAGGCACAAAATCAGACTAAAAGCATAGGAAGTGAAAACTAATAGGCAGTAGGTAGGGGTGTGATCTGCAAACAAATAATAACCCCTTTCTAGAAAACAAAAGAAAAAACTGAGCTGAATTTAGATCAGTCTTAAAGACAACTTTTAGAACAATTAAGGACAAAGGGCTGGTCCTAGTGTTCAAGTCAGGTCTGACTCGTGACCTTCAGCATTCACTGTTTTACAAGGGTTCTTTCCATTATCAGCTTCAAGCTACCACAGATGAGAACTCAAAAGAGTACTGACCTAGATAAAATATTAGTATGTCTACCTTCTTAGAAACAATGAACACAAATGACCTTAATACCTTAACAGCGAGGTACAAAATAAGAGCAAAGTGATAACCTCTTGAACCTCTGTTTATCATATGGTAATTTAAGTTCTAAAATTTGATATTTAACAATGGGTATGTTTAGCAGTTAGTTCCCAATTCGGCTCAGCTGGAAAGACTCAAGTGTGATGATCACCACTGGCAGAGCTTCAAAATCTCCGAAGGCTCGTGGAATGTGACAAAAAGAATGATGATCTAGAGAACACAGTTTTAAAAAATGTATTCCACCTACTAGGAGTCTTGTGCTCTCAATATGTTTGAAAATATTAAAATGATACATTATTACCTTTGAAGCAAGCAGAACTTTACTGTTCTCCAATACCATGCCTCAAAAGGCATTTAGAAGCAAATTTGAAATCATCTTATCCCCTTAAAAAAATATAACCATGATTCTTTTGACTCATGTATAAGATTTAGTGGTCATTCCCCTAAATGAGCTTCGAGATCAGTTCAAAGTAACACAATGTGCAAGATGATTTTATACAAAGCATCTTTTGTTATCTCAGATTTTTAAAGATATAATGTTATACAGTGATACCTAGTTTTAACAAGGGAACCATAGCTCAACTGCTGGAAGCAAAATAACTACAGTAATATAAAATACTCACACATCATACAGCTCCCCATCTGTATTTTGTTATTAGGTAGCATCTTCTTATCAGTTACACTACAGTAAACATATATTTATGTTCCCAGATTGAAAATGGTTCAAAGTAAAATATAAAAACTAAAATCTAGGGACAGGAGGGATGATCAGTGGTTTAGAGCATGTGCTACTCTTACAGAGAACCAGGATTTGATTCTCAGCACCCACATAGTTACAACATCTGGGACTTGAGGTCCAAGGGATCTGATGTCTTTTTCTGACCTCTGAGGGCTCCAGGCACACGTGCAGTACACGTATATGCATACAGGCAAAACACTCCCCATATGCATCCTAAGTCTAAAGAGAATTTTAAAAAGTAAAATCTATTAGCTGTCTGCAATCATCTTAAAGGTTTTATATCTTGAGATGAAACCAATAAATCAAACCAAATGTCTCCTACCAATGAATTCTCACTGTCAACTGCAGGCCAGTCTAAGAAATATAAAACAAAACTAAAAAAAAAAAAAAAAGAATAAAAACAACAACAAAGCTAGGCATTCCCCATTTTTTTAATAGGGTTATTTGGTTGTCTGGAGTCTAACTTTTTTTTATATACTGGACATTAGCTCTCTATCGGATGTAGCATTGGTCAAGATCTTTTCCCAATTTCTATTTGTCAACTGTTGATCTTAGAGCATAAGCCATTGATGTTCTGTTTAGGAAATTTTCCCCTATGCCTATGTGCTTGAGGCTCTTCCCCACTTTCTCTTCTATTAGTTTCAGTGTATCTGGTTTTAAGTGGAGGTCCTTGATCCACTTGGACTTGAGAAACAAAGAATTGCTTAAACTGAGGAATATCGAATGGCCAAGAGGCACCTAAAGTCATCACAGAAATGCAAATCAAAACAACCCTGAGATTCCACCTCACACCAATCAGAATGGCTAAGATCAAAAACTCAGGTGATTGCAGATGTTGGCAAGGATGTGGAAAAACAGGAACACTCCATTGTTGGTGGGGTTGTAAGCTGGTAAAATCACTCAGGAAATCAGTCTGGCAGTTCCTCAGAAAATTGGACATAGTGTTACCTGGAGACCCAGATATACCACTCCTGGGCAGATTCCCAAAAGATGCTCCAACATATAACAAGGACACATGACTACTGTGTTTATAGCAGCCTTATTTATAATAGCCAGAAGCTGGAAAGAACCCAGATGTCCTTCAACAGAGGAATGGATACAGAAAAAATGTGGTACATTTATACAATGGAGTACTACTCTGCCATTAAAAACAATGAATTCATGAAATTCTTAGGCAAATGGATAGAACTAGAAAATATCACTCTGTGTGAGGTAACTCAATCACAAAAGAACATACATGGTATACACTCACTGATAAGTGGATATTAGCTCAAAAGCTTGATATAGCCAAGATAAAATTCACAGACCACATGAAGCTCAAGAAGAAGGAAGACCAACGTGGAGGTGCTTCAGTCCTTCTTAGAAAGATAAATAAATAAAATACTCACGGGAGGAACTATAGAGACAAAGTGTGGAACAGAGACTGAAGGAAAGGCCATCCAGAGATTGCCCCACCTGGGGATCCAACATATACATAGTCACCAAAAGCAGACACTATTGTGGATGCCAAGAAGTACATGCTGACAGATCCTGATATACCTGTCTTCTGAGAAGCTTTGCCAGAGCCTGACAAATACAGAGGCAGATGCTTGCAGTCAACCATTGGACTGAGCACTGGGTCCCCAATGGAGAAGCTAGAGAATGGACTGAAGGAGCTGATGGGGTTTGCAACCCCATAGGATGAACAACAATATCAACCAACCAGAACCCCCAGAGCTCACAGGGATTAAAACACCAACCAAGAGTACACATAGAGGGACCCATGGCTCCAGCTGCATATGTAGTACAGGATAGCTTTGTCAAGCGTCAGTGGAAGGGTAGACCCTTGGTCCTGTGAAGGCTGGATGTGCCAGTGTAGGGGAGAAGGGAGTGGGTTTGTGGGTGGGTAAGCACCCTCATAGAAGCACTGGAAGAGGGATGGGATAGGGGGTTTCAGGAGGGGAAATTGGGAAGGGGGATAACATTTGAAATGTAATTAAATAAAATATCCAATAAAAAATTAAAATAAAATAATAAAAACAGGCATTCAAGTTTTAGACACTTTGTAATATTAGTGTGGAATTCCAGCCATTCTTTCTTTTCAGTGATTCTGAGTATATTTAATGGACTTGTGTAAATTAACAGTGTTCAAGCCAGGGTTTTAACCTCAGCATTTCTCCCACTAGAAAATAATAGATAGTCAGGTATTTCATGAGTCTGAGTGGTTCGCTCGGAACAAGAGGAGCAATACATTGAGGATCTCTTTTTCTGTCTTTCCACTGCCCCTGATAACTCTTCACCTCCTGTCCAAATGACTTTATGCATCTTGATTCATAACCAGCCACTATATATGTTCAATCAACTTACAAATTGGTGTTCCTCAAAAGTATAGTGGTTTCTAAAGTTTTGGCTATTTCTAACAGAAACTAGCTAACCAACTAAGGCAGCAGATTCATATATGTATTTTTAGAGTTTACTAACATTCAGGGAAAAAAATCCTTGCACCTCAGATATACTATTCTGTTCACTTAACCATGGAAAGCTTCGGGTTTTATTATAAAAAATCCTAGTATATTACTTTTTAAACAAGCACATATTAACCCTACTGTTTAGTTTAGTTCATTCCATTTTTTTTGAGAAAATTATTTTTTTATAGGATGACTTCTCCATTTCTAATAATAAAGTGATTTGTTGCCAGAGACTGAGGGCAGCAGTCCCTCCTCCAGGATTGCCAAAGACAAGACTCAGACACATTTTCAAATTTTCCAATTAAGGAAATGAGCAGTGACAAAGGTCAGAGAATGGAGATTTAATCTAAGTGAAGAACAGAAAAGGGGTTCTGCACCTCCCACTGAGTCTATCTTCAGGACATTGGCAAACGCTTAGGCTTAAATAAAGTAACCACAGAGGCAGGAACAGGAGATGTGCATCCTTAAAGAGGTTTGGTCAAATGTCTGGTCTCAGGTTTTGTTCTACAAGTTAGTTCAAAGAAGTCATTATCATTTGAGGACAAGCCAATTCTGGAGAAGGACTGATTCTGCATAGGGCATGATTCTCATGGTCTATCTGTGGAATTCTGCTCTCTTGGAATACAGAGTTATACAGTCTTATGGCAATCACTGAAGAAATGCAAGAGCATCTTGGGAGTCTAGAAAAAGATGCTATAGAGGGAGACCGTAAGATATCTCACTCTTGTCTTTATGTATCCAGTTGTAAATGGGGATGCGATAGATAGGCATCATCATAAACATATATACATATGTTGATAACATATGACATATAACATATATAAAGTGACATAAAACATATATACAAAAGTAAGAGTTTAACCTAAAGTTAAAGACAAAGTCAGACAAGAATACAGATACAAAAGCAGGCACACACACCAGGCTTTTAGCCTGTTTACAGTGACCCATGGGCCAAATGAAGAGTCAGAGCTCTTTAACAAAAACATCTAAGCTACTATTAAAAACATGCCAATTATAATAACTATGAAAGCTTTGGTTTTTCTCAAAACATTTCCTCATAAACGCCATATATTTAAAGCTAATAACCAGTTTTCCAACTGGCATTTAGCTACATCTAACAGAGTCACCTGGCATTTTCATGTGCTAAAACTTGATATTAAGGTCATATATCAAATATTTTCAAACTCAATCATTATTTGCACAGAAAAATCACACTTCCACAGTATTTAACATTACTTTTTATTAAACTAGTCAAATAAATTAAATATTGTTACAACCAGTTGTATCATTTCTATTACAATTGATGTTAGCCCACACACATGACATTTTTTAATACAAAATAATCATAAGAAATAAATGAATGTTATCTAAACACTAGGAATGTACATATTACCCTTATACATTTACTATGAATTCATTGTCGGTACAGTCCTAACCAGTCAGCGGACTGCAGTCAGACTCCCTGTTCTCCACAGGGAGTCATCTGAACCAGTTGTTGCAGCATAATTCTACCCTATTACTTAGCTTTAGGTATGTTGCTAAGTGGCTAAAAGGAAGAGGAGGAGGAATTTAATGCAAAAAGCTAAATAACCTCTCTAAAGAGTTTTTAGGAACTTGTAAATAGAATTTTGAATGCCACAATTGTTTTATCAGTAGCTTAGATTTAAAGTTATTTTATAGCCATGTGTAATTTTCAAAGAATTTTAGGAAAAGTAAAATAGAACTCAGTGTATAGACACTTTAGGCAAAACAAGCAGTCTTTAAGAATTCAATCTAACTTAAGACCTGCACAAGATCAAGCCAGGCAAATTTTCAGCATGAAAGCAGAGGTAGTTATGAAGTCCTGGCATTAGCTGGGATGCTACTGGCAGATGCTGGCTGTTAACAGAGGGAGAGTCAATTTTGTTCAAGGATCGCAGACCTGAGAGACTATACATGTCACAGTTGATGGCCCATGTTTCATGAATTCAGTGGATTTTAAATCAACACATGAATTTGAGAGGAATGGTAGTGACGTTGACAGAGGAAATACTAGAAGGGATAGGATGGGCAGATTTGATCAATACACATTATATGCATGTATGAAATTATCAAACAAAAATAATGACAATTAATAAAATCAATCTAAAGTCACAGTGATGATGTCAGAGTGACTGTTGCCTCTCCGAAGATTCTATGAGGAATTTGGTACTGAATTTACTACTTCTCCATTATATTGCTGATTGTATAAGTACTGACCACTAGATCAGCATGATGGATGAATACTATACATGACTATTATTAATACTTAGATATTTGCATAATGCAAATATATAACACATAGATCAATATTAATTTTTCATGAAATCACTTATTCTTTCTTAAAGTGTTAACCTTAGCTAAAACTTCCTCTTGAATAGAAAATTTCTATTTCTACTTCTACTAAAAATCTAATACTAAAAAATTTGCAAGAGGTTTTTGTTTCTTTGTTTTTAAGAGAACTCCAAATTACAACCCTATGTCTGTCATTTTCAAGCCTTAAAGCTTGGGCGAAAGCTCTTAGAACCAATCTTTCTAGATATAATATCTACCATGACTACTACACTGGTTTTTATGTGAGCCAGATCCATTGTTGTCTAGGAAGCACTTGGTTTATCATCTACTTATAGTAATTATTTTTACATCTATATATCAATCTTATAGATATGAAACTGGATCTAGTGATGCTTAAACAGTTTGCCAATGTGAAGTTAGAACTTAAAAATAGGCATGTAATATCAACTTTAGTTATTTGTCTAATTTGCCATATTATAACTAATTTGAAAAAGTAGCATATAATAATTGGACACAATACCAGAAGCATAAACAACAATAACCAAAATGGATAAAATGAACAAAATCTTTTATCCTTTAAAATATACAATAAAAAGGTCACATATAGTCTACTTTATTTCTACAAACCAAATACCTGCTAAGCAGTTTTAATATCAGACATATAAAAGACTTCTAACTCAGTAATAGACAAAAACCAAATTTTAAAATTACAGGAGCTGAATAAAAATTTATCCAAAATAGAAATTACACAAATGGGCAATAAGCACATGAAATGATAATTACAAAGTAGAAAATTGCAATTCAAAGCTCTAGCTAGATTCCATTTTATACCCAGTAATAATGACAAACAGATAAAAAGTATTACAAACGTATGGAAAATTGTAACCCTCATGATCTGCTAGTGGGAACATAAATTTGTGTATATACTTTGGAAAATAATCAGTAAGATGTTTAAAATATTAAGCATAAACTTACTGCATTCCACTTAACTTACCCATTCCACTCCTAAGTATACACCCCAAAGAATAAAAATGTACATCCATATAAAAACTCATACCCAAATGATATTCATACAAGTATCATTTACAACAGGCAAATGGTTATAAAACAATACCTGTTAAGTAAAAAATTAACAACATGTATAGCCCCCAAAACAAGTGATGCACCACATGATTATAGGGACAACCTTTGGAACCATTGTGCTATATAAATAAGGCCAGTCACAAAACACTCAATTGTTTCCTTTGTATGAAGCAATACCATAAAGGCAGAAGTAGATTAACAGTCACCTAGAACAAGAGGTGGGAGATAAAATATATAGCTTGTTTCTCTGCCACTGTGGTAAAACACTGACCAAAAAGCAACTTGAGGAAGAAAATCTCAGAGTTGTGTATCCCAATTTTATCACTGATGGAAGTCGGGGCAGTAACTTAAACAGGAACCTAAAGACAGGAATTGAAGCAGGGGCCATGAGGAGAAGAGTGCTTACTGGTTTTCTCTCTATGGCTTGCTGGATTTCCTTTCTTATCTATTGTACCTACTCAGGGATGGCATTGCCTACAATGGGCTTGTTCCTTCCACATGAATCATTAATCAAAAAAAAAAAAAAAAAAAAAGCCTCACAAACTTGCTTATGGTCCAGTCTGATGAAGGCAGTTTCTCAGTGTAGGCTCTTCCCAGGTGGCTCTATCTACTTCAAGTAGACAAGGCCCTGGAAACAGATCAGCAGATAGGTATGAGAAAGATGAGGAATAATTACTAAGGGCTGAGTAGATTCTTTCTTGTACAAGTAAAGGTTCCTACATTTATTTTAGTGATATTTAACCAAATTGTAAATATGCTTAAAATTCATTATTTTGTATATTGTAAATGGGTAAATTGTTTGGTGTGTAAATTTTACCTCAATAAAGCTGCAAGTTAGAAAAGCAGTGTGAAGGGTGAGAAATCAGTGTTGGTACTGGAAGGCTTTCCTAAGTGACATATGCTTGTGGAACTGGTGAAAGTTTTCAATGGTGATTTTCAAACTCTAATGCCTTTCACATATGTAAATGCCTTGATGGTTTAGAGTGTGTGAGCAGCTCATGGGAAAAGCTAATGACTGGTGACAAGCAACATGAATGTTATACATTGTTTATTTCCTGTTTCCAAAGCCAGAAACTTACATTTTGAAACTACTGTGAATTCTGAAGGGAAAAACAGTATTATATTATATAGTATAGAAATTAAGAAATGTTGTTTATTGGCAGTGAAAGGACACTAGCATTTCTCAACTTCAAAGGCAACAAGCAAGGCTACAAGAAAAAACAGACAAGGAAATAGGAAACAGAAAAAAGGGGGAGTGGAGGGGAAGAAAGGGGGAAGGGGAGGGGAGGAGATAGGAAGGGAGATGTCATTTTAGGAGATAACATAAGGTACAAAGGGTGTCATTTACAGTCAAGTACTCTGAAAAAGCAGGCTCAGTGCCTTTCTATGAAGCCACAAATATCACTGTAACTACATCAAAACTAAGAAAGACAGTCCTAACTGCCCCTGCTTCTGTCCTACACGAGCATTTCCTTTTAGGAGACTTTCCAGCAAAGCCAAATCAAACAATTGCTTTCTAATTTCTGAGCAATATTTTCATTATAAATAAGAAATATGTTTGAAACCAAAAGAATAAGAAAGACAAGAAACAGCCTGGCCTTGCAATTCTACAGTAACAATATTCCTGAGTTACTGACAGGCATGCATGAAAGCTTACAGATGAAAACCTCTGTGCTATCAGGGAATTTACCCACTGTGTAGTGCTAACAATCATCTTCTAGAAAACAGAGCTCAGAGGCACTTTCAAGCACATCTTCAGGGAAGGGTGAAAGGGGAAGATGGGCACAAGTTCCCTGTCTTCTGACTAGGCAAATAAAACACTGCACTGCACACGAGTGGCATTTAAAGACATCTCCTATATGGTATATACATGCTACCTTGCTGGTCTTTTAAAAATAATTATTCGATTTATTTCAGTGTTTTCTCTCTTTCTCTAAAACTTTATATCTTTCATTGTGGTTCGTTGTTCATTTTGCTTTTTCAGACAGCATCATGAAGACCCAAATTCAATAATTTTTATTTATCAGGGAAATAAACCTGTCCTTTCCTGATCCATATTGTCATTCTGACAGTGACTAAATATTCGAAATCACACTTACTTGATTCTTTAAGGTATTTTCCAAAATGTATAAAGAACATTTATCTTTTAGGGACAGAGAACTTCTATAAGGTGGTAGATCCCTGAAGATATCATCTGGTATCAGCCATGACATATAAAACACAAAGCAAAAGTACACTTTCTTGTGATCTCTACATCTAAACATTTAATAGCTTATTCTGTGTATAAAGAAGTCTTTTTTTTGTCTTATTGAATGCCTTTCAATAGATGTTTGTCATTCATTACCTCAAAATGACTTCTATCCATTTCAGGACCAGCAGATGGCTTAGGAGGTACTTGGGGTCAAGTTTGATGACCTAAGTTCAATACAGACACTATATTGTGGAAGAAGAAGACTGACTTACAAGTTGTCCTCTGATCTCCATATATTAGTACACAGCAGTGTGTGCATGCATGTACATATGTGTACGCATGTACACACAAAGACACAAATGTAATTTGAAAATGCATTCCAGCCCACACAGTTTGAGATCATTTTATCATTTGATTATTTTGTTTGGTAGATAAAATGATACAGCAGAGACTAGAGGCAACTACATCATGTTTTAAGATGAAAATAGTAACAGGAGCAAGCCAGCCAAAACCCCAGCATGGACGGAGAAGGAGCTCATCAAGTCTCAGCTCTATCTCAGAAGTTACTGGTAATCCCTAGCTGCTGAGGAAGGGAGAGTCAGTATTCAGGGATGTCCATTCCTGAAAGGATATCCATGTTTAGTAGCTGGTCTCCCAAGCACATATAGTCATATAAGGCAGTACTGAATGAACTCAGTGGTTATTAAATTTAAAATAAATAAGAGCACATGAAAATGAGAGGCAAAAGTAGTGGGAAGAAGAGGATACACAAAAAAGAGACAGGAGGGAGATTTAATCAAAACACATTATACACATGTTAATGTTTTTTAAAGGAAGTAATTTTGTACTAGGAATACAAGGTTAAACTTCAGTTTGTGATAAACATAGTCTCCATCGTTCTCCATGCAATCACCTAGTCTGATGAGTCAGTTCTGGAATTTTCCTCATTGTCTGAAATCCCTCTTCCCCGAGTTTGTTTATATTTGATACCACCTATAAGGCACCGATACCCACTGAGAATCCCCAGAGGGATTAGAAGAGTGGTGTGGCATTTGATTTTGGCTTCTCATCTATGGATATTTTGTCCATCTCCCAGTTAAATATGAAATTTGTTTATTAATGGCATTTTAATCCTTTTTTTAACCTTCTATTATGATTACTTCACCATCTAAAAAACTACAAAGTACAACAAATTGAAGTAGAAGTTTAAAATCTTTATGCCTTGTCCCTTTTAGTGCTAGGGAGAATGTAGGTAGGCACAGTTTATGACTCAAAATTTAAGGTTCATATCCTGTTCCTGAGTTTGGGAGGCAAAGTATTTCTATTTGCACTGTCCAAAAGCCTTGGTATCACCAAGAACAATGAAGCTCCCCAGAGCTCCAGGAGAGGAAAACAGAGGTTCACCCTCAGACTTGCTCACCATACATTTCTGTGGAAAACTGAGATTCAACAGGGAATGGAGTTGTTGACCAGATTGGTACAGGATTGGCCATGAAATAAAACTAATCCAAGGCCTTACTTTAAGTCTTTACTTAATATTTTTATGTTCATTTAAACATAGCAATGTATATTAATACAAACTAGCTAAGATCTATTAAAAATTAAAATTGCCAATTTGTTTTCAAGAACTTAACACATATAAATAATAGTGATTAATTCACTGTTTCTAATAAGCAATTTAAGAGATCAAATTAGCATCTCAGCAATCAGGTATTTTAAAGGACAGTTCCTAACAAAACCATGGTAAGTTAGTAAAAATTGTTTTTATAACTATTTAAGGGTTTTGTTTTCTTTTTTTCCTCAAAATGTCATGATCTCCTGCTTCCATTTAGGCTTTCAGAAAATGAACTTTAAAGGAAATATTGAGCTAGATTCTCCAGCTTTTGAACTCTGCAGGAGTTCAACTGGATGAAAACATTGATAATAAGGTGGCTCTTAATTTTTAAAAAGATTCTCCTGTCACCAGCACTGAGCAAATTAATTTCTGGTTTAGCTGAGTTACACTGAATAAAAACTGATTAACTTCCTTGAAACAAAGCCTGACTTCTATTTCTAAGAAGGTTTATATACATTGATATTTAACAGGAAGAGCCTCTCTCCATTCTGGTTCACTTGTCTCCTGTGTATGCTGTTCTACCCCATCCTGACTTCCTCTGAGCCTCTATATTAACTGTCTATTCCTTCCTTGATCAATCTCGGGTCCCGAAGTACACTAAACTGTATACCACAGGAGAAGCATTGTATAGAGCTGGGTTTAAACTGTAGTATTCTCTGCACTGTCCATTGAACATGACACATAATTCTCATTCAATTTTTAAACTATTGA
The DNA here is from genome assembly GCA_030674055.1 of Rhabdomys pumilio. Classification (NCBI taxonomy): domain Eukaryota; kingdom Metazoa; phylum Chordata; class Mammalia; order Rodentia; family Muridae; genus Rhabdomys; species Rhabdomys pumilio. The sequence continues at coordinate 26,917,375 of JANHMN010000016.1, read as the reverse complement.
ATTAAAGTTAACATATTATATTACAGTCTGATAATTTTTCCTGACAAGATTAAATTCTTAAGGACAACATAATGTATAATTTATCTTCCTATCTTCCTTCTTCATTGTCCTGTTCATTGCACTGAATAAATTTGAAACTTGGTAAATTAATTTGTTAGTAATTAATTTCACAAACATAGTATGTTTATAGCACCCTGAAGGACACATGTTGCAAGTAGGTTTTGCTTGTTCATTACTTCTGGGTCAAGGCACAGAAAAAAAAAATATATATCGATTCTACAGGAATGCAATGCAAATATGCAGGGTTTGTACTTGGCCACAGATAACTCTATAATAATAACACATTCTTTTTATATATAATTAATGGCCCACAATACTAAACATTCAACCAAGATTATTTAATTTTGTTTAATAAAATTTTATGAAATATTTTTTATTATCGAAACCCTTCCAATATTTGGTCTTCATTAAATTTTTAGTACAGATATACTAAAGATATACTAAAGTTTCATGAACTACTCCTTTGATAGTTCCCATGTCCTGTCTTACAGTATACTCTGCTCTGTCTCCATATTTTTATGGATATATGTGTTTACTTTTTTATTGGATATTTTATTTATTTACATTTCAAATATTATCACCTTTCCTGGTTTCCCCTCTGTAAACCTCCTATCCCATCCCCCCTCCGCATGCTTCTATGAGGGTGTTCCCCAACCCACATCCCACTCTAACCTCTGATTCTCAAAACATTTGGAGAAAAGGCATTTAGTAGGTTTCATCCAACATGATTATTTTCCTTACAAAAGAATAGATTTTGAACATTGATTTGAAGACATGAGGAGAAATCTGTAAAAAGGGTGCCTCTACGGGATGATACCTCTACAAATCTCAAAATGCTAAGCATACTGGTAAACCAGCTTGGTCACAAACACTAGCAGAAAGCACAGGATAGATTCTCACTCACAGCCCTTGGAAGAAACCAAGTCAACTAACACCTTGATGTCAGAATTGCAGCTTTTAGAACTATAATGATAAATTTTGGGTGCCTAATACATTCAGTATATAATACTATGTGATGGCAGCCTTTGCAAACACACGGGCCCCAAGCAGAAAGGAAATATGTTGGAGCAAAGGAAGTAATCTGAGTGCTTGAAATAAACTTAAAATTTAAGATAAGACTTGGAAGTATAACTCAGTAACATGTTGAGCCTACTTTATAGGAGAGGAATGTTAGATGTAGGAGGGAAAGGACTACTCTGTTACATACTAGACAGAAATTGAACAGTGTTTAGTGCCTTAGTGCTGATGTGGCTGGTAAGAGTGTTACCATTTACTTATTAAAGAGTCATTCTGTATCTTGCACTACTTATCACAGAAGACACAGAAAGTCCTCACAGGGGTGATGCTATGGCAATTGAAAAGACACTTGGAAGTCAGACTAACATTAAATCAGAGCATTTAGGTTAGAGCAGGTTGAGCTTCTGTTGTGGATTGTTATAATGTTACATGTGTTCATTCAGTACTTGAAATCACAAGGGAACCTGCACATCTGTGCACCACTACAAGCTCCCTAATGTAAGCAGGATTCCCCTAATCCATTGAAAACATGAGTCTGTCAATAAAAGACCAGCCTCCCCAAATGACACTGAACTCCACTCCTAGCAAACTGCTTTTAAACTCAAGCCTGAATATTGTCTTTCCCAGTCTCCACTCTGAAAACAACCTGCAAATTTTAAACTTGAGAGTTTTCTTAGTCATGGAAGCTAATTCTTTATAAATAATATTATATATTAAATAGATTTACTATTGATTCTAATTCTCAGGAGAACTCTAATATACCAAGTACTCAAAGAACATTTGAATATTATTATATTCTTAGGCCAGGTTGAAATGAAAGTACCTCATTGTCCCATTGAGAATAATTGAGTATCAGAAAGATTAAGTGCCTAAGATCACACTGTTAATAAGTCACAGAATGAGGATTCCAGCTAAGCCTGATTCCAAAGTACACATTTCTTCCGCTACGTGCTGGTACCTAAGTACTGACAGAGAGGCTAGATAGAAGGTATAATGTGAGACTTTTCTAAGAGTACTGAGAGATGAAGCATGGGACTCGAAATTTGCCAGGTACAATCAATACAAGCGTAATCTACCTCCAGTGGCTTTAAAAACTTGGGTCCCAACATCTGCCAATATCCAGACATAACCCACAAAATTTTGACCTGAATTGTAAGTCTCTGAAAGTGAATTTTTTTAGGAATAAAAGTTAGGAAAAATATTACATATTCTCAAATGTCTTATGATATTTTTAGTTCCACAATAGTCCTACAAATAGGAAAACTTCACTGGACATCTCTTTTTGGTGAATACTGAAACTTATTGTGATACTTAGTGTTATGTCTACGTTGCATAAGTGAGCATGTCCCTATAGCACATATGATTGAAGCTCAGTTAAGAGTCTAGCATGTCTACAGTACACATGTTGACACAAGGTCACAGCCCAACCCAGAGTTAAAAAGAACACCTAGGAAATGATAAGTAACAAGCCATAGGTGACATTATCATGGTTTTTAAATAAGGTGGTTATATTCATTCTAAGGTGACACTAATTATAAGATTCACTATTAAACCAACACTTGCACTGTCAAAAATGTACATGACATATCATTTTTAGAAATTAAAATTATATAATTTACACAAATACTTATCACATTTGGTACCATAATTAAAGTTTTAGCCTAAGCCATTTTCATACTCAAGTAAAAATTAGTTTTCTGAGTCACTCTTGGCCTTTCAAACTTATTAACAGATATACAGTGTAAATCTGCCTTTAGAACACTTCCACTAGGAGGTTCAGAATTTAACAGTAAGGAGCCATCTTGAGTGTCATGCCAAATACCATTGGATTCATGTTAGTTCTACAATTTACAGTGGTGGCCATTATATCTAGAAAAAAAGTTTAATGACATGTGCAATATATTTGGCATAATTTTTCTAATACCTTTCAGGATGTTCTAATGATACATAGGGTGTTATAGATAGCCCCAGCCTTGTATTTTGATATTAATTCCCCTTTCCTGTGAAGGGCTACAGAGGAGGTGTAAGTCATTACACAGGTGAATTGTAGTGAACCTTCTGCCCATCTTAATTTGTGAAATAAAGGCTGGAGCCAGTGATTGGTCAGAAGAAGGGGAGGTGGAGAAATAAAGGTTGGTGGAAGAGAGCAGAGGAAGCACTGGAGAAAGACAATGGAGAAGGAAGACAACAAAGGAGAGGATGACTGGGAAGCAGGAGGTAGAAGGACAGATGCAGGGTCAGGTAAATCTTCAAGTTATAAGGGTCTCATAGCTGAGGAACAGAGTAGTGTAGGGGTATCTGCCCAATATAGGTTTACAGAATATACTCATAATTATTGAGTTGTGTTTTCATTGACTGGTCCTATTTGGGTTAGGGATTTAAATATCTCCCACTACAATAGGAAGCTTATGAATTTCAAGAATGCTGCTCTGCTGAGCATTGATGCACTAGATACTATATATGAAATTACCCATGGCCTGATGTTAGTATTTCTATTTTGATCAAGCTTCAAAAATGGAATATATAGCTTGATCATGCTAGCCTTTTTTTGTCATGGGAATACTTTTATTCCTGCCCATTGTGTTAAAGCTTTTCTTCAACAGCATCAACATGTTGGCAGAAAAGTACATAGCTTGAACCTGAAAATAGACTCCCAGATAGAGTTATTAAATTAACAGGCTGGCAAGCCAAGAATGGATAAGATTCTGCACAGAGCCTTACCAACCTAAGACAGAAATGCATTGCTTTTGATAATGCATATTCCATGATGGGTAAGGAAGGCATTCTTGTCAGAATGACCTAAGACAGTCCCAGTCTTGTTAATGAAATAAAAAATGGGGAGAGGTGGAGAGTCTTCAGGGGCTACTTGGCAAAAATTTGACATGGGCCAAGGACAAGAAATGGGCTGCTTGGCAGGAATATGACATTGGCCAAGGACAAGAAAGTAGACTTCAGGCAGGAATCTGACATTAGGCTAGAACAAAGAAGTAATTTCAGGCAGAAATCTAAATCTTAGGCTAGAACAAAGAAGTAATCTCAGGCAGGAACCTAAATAGTAAGCTAGAACAAAAAAAAGTAATTTCAGACAGAAATCTAAATTTTAGGCTAGAACAAGGAAGTAGGCTTCAGACATGAAAATGACCTTGGGCTAGGACAGGGAAGTAGGCTCAGATATTTTGGTTTTCCTGATAAGCCCTTAGAAACAGTGATCACGGGAGTGTTCGAGTAGTTGGGTTTAATACCTTGCTTTTTCTTTGACTATTTTTGTTTATTGTCTTGCTTGTTCCTTGACTATTTGTATCTATTGTATTGCTAGACCCTCAACCTAGAACTGACCTTAATACATGCGTGTAATCAAAATGGTATAAAAGCATAAAGGAAGAGGGGGATGGGATAGGGGGTTCTAGGGAGGGGAAAGGAGATGACATCTGTATTGTGAATAAATAAAATATTCAATAAAAATGTAAAAAATTAAAAAACCACCTTCACTTCTGGGACAGGCACATAATTTTAAGATAAGGTGGAGTGCTAAACTTGGGGAGTTTCTACTGTAATTGCAATGGCTGGCATGCTAGACAAGCATCCAAGTATATATTACCTGTTCTTCCAAAACCAGATCACAAAGTAATCTTTCTCAAGGAATATCAAGCAATCAAAGTTAAAAATCAACATTGTAGGTGAAACTAATGCCAAAAAAAAAAAAAAAATCAGCTGACGTCACAGAACACAGGAAATAATGTGCCTTGTATGTATTTCTATATATCTACATTATAATTTATTTCTGCATCTGATGGCCAAAAAATAAGGTTTTTTAAAAAGTCAATTATAAGACACTTCAATTTCAGAAATATACAATTGTGTAAAACACAGAAAAAAGGAATCAAAAATATTACTTAAAATATATAACTGTTTTGCCTTTATTTGGGAGTTTGTATCTTTTTATTTGTGGAAACGTGATTCTTTTATTGTCATACATACATGTATACATTAGAAATTCCATGAATTATTTAAATTCCATGAACACTTACTGTAAAGAGCACTTTCTAAAAGAACTGTAGATACTACCATATGGAAAGAATCCTAAATTTGTATATAAAAAGTGATATGAATCAAACTGAAGAACCATCTATCAGGTGTCTCTACCTCTTCCTGCAACCTTAGCAGATGGATAAGAAGTGAGACCAATACAAAATCAGAGGACATGAACAATGAGAACAAGTGCTCAGTGGTAATGGTGGCACAGATGCCAAAGATGGCTTTGATGTGCTTGAAGAGTAAGAAAATCGAGTTAGGAGGTGGAAACTCAAAGGCCCAGCTTGGGAATCTAGAGGGAGAATTAAAACTAGGAAGGTGGGTTTGGGAGCGAAGTAAAAGGCATGAGCTAGGATTTGGCTACCTTAATCAGAACAGGAAGCACAGCTGGAATCACATTATTCTAACTGAGCTTTTACTGTGTGACGTTTAGCTACTGCCATGTTTTCTGGCCTACTATACTGTCTGGTTTTTTTGTTTGTTTGTTTGTTTGTTTGTTTTGTTTTGTTTCCCAATTAAACACTGAGAGTAAAATATAAGGATATCATTATTTTGAGGAAAGTTCCATCCTGCCTCCTGTGAATGTCATAAAGACCTAAGCTAAGAAACAGAGTGAATAAACAGTGGCTGGACACTTGGCTCAGTGCTTAAGAGCTGATCTTCAGAGGACCTCACCTCAGTCTCCAGCATCTTCATGATGTCTCACAACTAGCTGGAACACCAAGCTAATTCAACACCCTCTTCTGGCTTCCACTGGTAGAATGTGCACAGTGCACAAATCTACAAGCTGGCAAAACTCCCATACACATAAAATAAAGTATTTTTTGTTGTTGTTAAAACAACAAGCCATTCCAAGAAGGCTAACTGATTGCTTGTTTAGTGTTGTCTATAAATAAGTACATTAAAAAATTATTTCAGAGACAAAAGAAATTAAAGTATATAAAAAGCCCAGTGAAATAATATAATTTAGTAATTATATTCTAGGTGTGTGGTGTACTGACTAAAATTGTATGTCTCGATTTATAACAATCTAAAGATACATTTGACATCACATTCCTTAGCTTTGTGACTGTTAAACTGTAGCCCTCGAAAACCACATTTCTTTTATGTACAATTATCAAACACAGAACAAAACTTCATTAAGATAATGTACAGAATCTCTTGAATGTACTTAATAAGGGCTGGGAGACATAGGCAAAACTACAGAATTCAGAAACTACCCAAGAGAAAAATTCAATTTGTGGCAAGGTGACCTATTTCTGTATCTCTATTGTTAATTTACTGAGGAGGAGGAGGAAGATGAGGAGGAAGAAGATGAAGATGAGGATAATGAGGAGAAAGAGAAGAGGGGAAGAAGAGGAGAAGAAGGAGGAGGGGGAGGAGGAGGAGGAGGAAGAGGCAGAGAAGGAGGAGGAGGAGGAGGAAGAGGAAGAGAAGGAGGAGGAGGAAGGGGAGGAGGAGGAAGGGGAGGAGGAGGAGGAGGAAGAGGAGGAGTAAAAGGAGGAGAAAGAGGAGGAAAAGGAGGAGTAAAAGGAGGAGAAAGAGGAGGAAAAGGAGAAAAGGAGGAGGAAGAGGAAGAGGAGGAGGAAGAGGAGGAGGAAGGAGAGGAGGAGGAGAGTTTTAGACCATTGAAGACCTGTTGGGTTATCTAAAACTGTTTTATGGTTGTAGATGATTTTAGATGTTAGTCAGCAAAGACGAATTACCTGAGCATTTGTTAAAGGAGAGCACAGAAGTTGTTCTTTCCCATAAATTTAATTAACAGGTATATGTGGGATCTAGGACTTAACATACTTAATTTATTTTCCATGTTATGTGTGTGTTATATTCTACAGAGAATACTATATTCTAAGTATATAGATACTTACTATCTATCAGAGTAAAGAAAAGCTATGGAAATGGTTGTTGGTTTTGAAGCAGAATGTTCTAATTTCAAGAATCTCCTTGTCCTGTTTTAATTTTAATTTTGATTTATAAAATCATTGACTCTGTAAGGTAGTTGATACATAATAAAATATTACAAACTTACAACTGGGTTCCATCTCAACATACCACTAACCCTGAACAAGTCTCCATTAAATGCAGCATCCTGACAGCACTGCTTTACTAATAAGTCCTAGGTCCACTGGACTGTGTCTGATGTCACTCTGCAGCAGCAGTGGTCACAATGGTGACTTAAGAAGAGTGAAACCAGGAGAGACTCTTTCTGTTCCCCTTTTGTGGCACCAAAACACCTGGGTCTCCAGGGCCCTGATGATGTGTGGGCCAACAAATCACTAGTTTCACACTTCAGGAAATCCACAGGCTCAATCAATCAAGGACTAACACATTATACATTTCTAGATGAAATTACCTTATGCCAACAACACAGGTAAAAGAGATCATTAATTTTTCAAAATATTAAATAATTTTTTGTTTTCAAGGAATTCTATTTGTAACTGTAATATTTTATTATATACCAACTACTTTACACAGTCAATGATTTTATGAATCAAAATTAATGCCTAGTCAAATTAAACTAAGTAATATAATTCTAGAATCTATACATGAATATGATGGCCATTTTATTACAAAGAAAAGGGCTGCATTATTAAAAAATATTAGAATGAAACTTTAGGCAGAATTTTTAATAAATTCTTATATAGAGTCTAAGAGTATTAACTTTTAGAAAACTGGCTCACTGATAATGCTAAATAAATACATATACACATGCTTGCATGAATAATTAACACATCACTAAAAGACACATTTGTACTTCAAGGTTATTATTCTCACCTTAGTGAGCTCATCTTATAGTAATTATCTGGTTCATCAAATTCTATTGCAAAAATTTTTGGCTCTGCTATAGGGATTGCTATCTGACCCTTAATTTCAACACTTCTCTAAACTCTTAATAGAGTGAATAATTTTTTAGATCTTATTGTAGTTAACGTACTTGATGCACTGAATTAAAATATAGAAATAGCTAATGTCTTTATCACTGACACTGATCCATTATGGCTTTTTAATTCTCTCTCTCTCTTTCTCTCTCTACATGTGTGTGTGTGTGTGTGTGTGTGTGTGTGTGTGTGTGTGT
>JANHMN010000016.1:26841223-26909180 GCA_030674055.1 Rhabdomys pumilio | reverse complement strand
TGTGTGTGTGTGTGTGTGTGTGTGTGTGTGTGTGTGTGTGTAAGAGAGAGAGAGGGGGGTGCGGGGGGAGACAAACTTTGATTTTTTTATGTACAGAGAACAGTGACTTAAATATTAGGTGTAATGGAGTAGGAAAGCAAATGTGAGTTCTCAAATGACAAATCTATCTCAACTAAGTGGTAGGAATTTCTTTACTAATAAGTTCTCGGGGATGGGGTACAGCTTAGTAGAAAAGCACTTTAATATGGACATGGGTCTGGGTTTGGTCCCTACCACTACCAAATAAAATATTAGTTCTGCCTAATTATTATTTGTTGAAAAACAGGATTGGCAAGACAAAGAATTCATTCTAACAACTGTAACCCACTCAAGCCTATCACATTTTCATTTATAGAGCGTAGACTTACATAGGCATTTATCCTCACATCAGGCCTCTGTCTCTAAGACAAGGACCCCACTTCATAGGATTCATTGCCCTCCACCTTACCACCCAAATGGGCCCATGTAAATCCTTTTTCTTCTCACTCTCACCTTACACTTATTATTTAAAAATCTGTTTATTTTACTTTCCAAACATCTTTCAGATCCCTATCTTTCTCTATCCCTTCTGTCAGTCAAAAAAAAAAAAAAAAAACCTGCAACAATCTTGAATTAATCACATCTCTGCCTGCTTAAATAAAATCTGTCACCTTTCACTAGCAGTGCGATAAAGCCCTGAGAAATCTATCAGGTCCCCAGTGATCTTAGCCCTTGCTAGTTTCCAGATCTACCTCCCCAAGCCCTGTCACAGGCTTTCAGGACAATCTCAAGACCTTCCCTGAACCGCTGCTGATCTCTCACTTGTTCTCCTCCTGCCATTCCTATACACAGTCTGATTTGCTTTCAGCTTTCTTAGAACTCACGCCCATCCTCTTTTTCTGAAGAACATTCACTGAAGGAAGACTCTGTGTGACTACAGGAAACACTTCTCTATCAAACCTTCCTGGACAGGCATGGGTGTGGGTTAGGATCTCTGTGGTTTGACATCATCAGTTTTAAGTTATTTGTTCGTTCTGAAGGCAGCACCTCCCCCACCTTAATGCCAAGTATGTAGTGCAGTGGTGGTGAAAAGGGAAGGAATGACAGTGCCCTCAAACATTGCTCTGAGTCATGACCTACAGGAATTACTAAGGAAATACCACTTTGATTTGGCTTGGGGGAGGGGGGTGTTAATCTGATGATATCAAGATAATATCTTCCAAGCTGAGAAGTTTAACAAAGCAAAAAACTTCAAAAATGTCCAAACCATTTCCTTACCCTAGAGCAGTGGTTCTCAACCTTTCTATTGCTGGGCCTCTTCAATACAATTTCATATGCTATGTGAACCCAAATCATAAGATTATTTAGTTTTGTTACTACTTCATAACTCTAATTTTTCTACTGCTAGGAATTGTAAGGTAAATAGCTGATATCTGATATCCTACCAGGATATCTGATATGCAACCCATGTGTAAGGATCATTTGACCCTTGCAACACAGAGGTTGAGAGCCACTGCCCTAGAACAAAGAGTCATAAAGAAGACTACTTTCTAAAGAGCTCACAATAAACATCACAAGGAAAATTTGAAGGGATACTTGCTCTATTAAAAGTGTGTCAACAGTTGTTTCCCCTCACCCATTTTATCAGAATTATTGTCACCACTTTGAGGGAATGCTAAACATTATCAATATGCAATACACATACACATCTGTAGAGCTGATCACAATGGAGCCAATTTCAACAAGAAACAGTTATTAGAATCATGTAATCTTGGAGTCCTGAAATGGTCTGAATACTAAACACAAAGGTAGTTTACAATTTCGAATAGCCATTAATGTCAAAAGATAATTAATTAATGGGCTATACAGAAACTGACAATTTGACAAACCTCATCTGGACTATTACAGCATTCTTGCTAAAAGTCCAAGTTCTCTGACAAGAAAGTTCGTGAAAAAGTCACTTTGTAATGCTGATTTTACACAGAAAAACCTATATGCTGCATATATTCCATTTTTAAGAGCTGAAGGGAAGCAGCTAAAATGTTTCCCTCAGTGATGATGATGATGAACAATGTATTTATGAAATCCCTCTGTCAGTTATCTGCAAACAAGTGGACCTTTTTCGTAGGTTTCCCCTCTTAAACTCACTGCTTTGCAGAGACTTTGCTCTAAGGAAATTCGAAAGATACATGGGGATGAGAGGATCAAAATGGCCCAAATTGCTACTGACTCAGAGTGTTTTTAAAGTCTCAACAAATAATGTCTAACTGCATGCTAAATGCCTAATGCCCTTCCCTTATGGTCTGGCAATCCTACACTTATCTATAGTGCTACCACAGTGTAATTATAGGTTCCTATGGAAGAACATTAACAGTAATAACATACTTTATGGTGATATTTGTTTGTGGACCTCTTAAATAAGTTTTAACACTTAGGAATTATTATCACAGTCCAACTTTCATAAAGAAAACAAAAAGCCTTGATGTCCCCTGTGTATCAGTGTGCACTGAGTAGTATTTCGTCGATACATCAAACAACATGTTGATAAAGTTATTTTTAAGATAATGGCATCCTCTGCTCTGGGGAGCAAGGTATTGACTATTAAAAGCATATTGTGTAGTAATGTGCTATAAAATCTTAGAAGAAATTTTAATAATTGTGATATCAACTAAAATAAATTCACTGTATAGATATATTTATTACACATACATACACACATGCATGCTACATACACAAAATGACAACTTCATCATGTCATGTATAAGAGGTGCTCTTAGAGCTGTGCATTAAACTAAAAAAAACTAACATGAACCTAACATAAATCCCAAGTTGAAAATTCTGAGCTAATATCCAAACATGATAAGTGAAAAGAAAACAAACAGAAGAGAGTCTTGAGGGGCTGGTACAGAGCCAACATCAGGCAGTGCTTGTACACTGTCCAAACAGAGGGTTCTCCATCCTAGATGTGGCTTCTTCCAATTCCTATTGAAGAAAATCCAAATGATAACTTGGAAATCTTGAGCTGTAGCCACTGGATGGCATCCATCCACTAAAGGGACAGCTATTCTGGGCTTTCTAAATACCTTATCCTCAGTATATCAGAAGTAGCCTTCGGATTTGGATAACCTAAGTTTCGGCAAATATAAGATAATGTTTATGCATGGATCAGAAACAGAATGGAAATGTTGATACCCAATTCTTTGGAACTGTTATAGTTTAGTCAGTAAAGAACATGTTTCACAAGCGTGAAGACCTGAGTTTAATCCCAAGCACCTATACGAACAGGTAGGCAACGTGACACATAATTCTAATCCCAGTGCTGGGAAAGCAGACAGTAAGACTCATTGGGTTCACTGGCAAGACTGTCTAACATAACTGGTGAAATTCAGGCCAATGAGGGACCTGTCTCAAAGGAAATGATGGCTCTTCTGAGGATGATACCTTATATTGCACTCTATGGGTATATAAACACACATGTGCATATACACACACACTAACAGGTATACATCAGACATGATCTTTTTCTTAATTCTATTTGAAAGTGTAAAGTTCAAACATTTCTCCAAATAAAAATATTTAAGAATTAATCCCACTAATAAGTCAATCATAAATTCTATGCTAATATATCACCACTTGTTTTAAAACAATTTCATAAATGTTATTATAACACCTTCAAGTTAATGCATTTATTTTCCATGAAAGTAAAAATATACTTGAAATTTTCATGATAAAATTATCTTGTGTTAGAACAATTCCAATGTTCTAAATTGAACAATTTCAATTTTTTTACTTACTGAAAAACTTACAAAAGTGAAAAGTACTTAAATTTTTATTAAACTTGTTTTGTTTTTTCAGTAATATAACCTAAATAATTAAACTGATACTTAACATAATCCAAAACCAAGACAGTAATAGTTGACAAATAGATATCAGCTTCTTAAAGTCTTTTATGACCCTAAAATTGATGGGACAATATTCAGAAAGTTAAATCTACGGCACTGAAGGAGATCTGAGTGTATGGCTTTCTTCTATGTATCTAGTCAGCCCATGTTACATGGGACGATCCCCTTCATCAACTTCTCAAACATATGGCACATATACAGGTTGATAGTCACAAATGTGTACCCTACAGAAATAAACTCATTGTTCTTTCCAATGAGGAGACCGGCACGACAACGACGTAAAGATGCAGACAACAGCTGCAGCAGCTAGCATGTCTTCAGTAAGCGCCGAGTCCACTCCTCAACACAATAGCCCATTACATTGTGTGTCACATTGACAGCCTCCAAGTTAGCACTTAAATCACACAGAGATGACAAAGGATTTGCCTACTAAGCAGTAGATCTGCAGCCTGAGTCCAGGCCATGGGAACCCAGAGCCCACTGCCCTGGACACTAGGCGGCACTGCCTAGTCCAGTGGAGAAAAGGTGCTCACCCTTTGAAAATTATAGTCCAGAAGCAAGTTTATAATCACTGACTGGTACTTAGCTAAATGTCAGTTCCTATAAATAGTAGGAACTAAACTCTTAAAAACACACCTATTCTTAAAGCAACTGATTATGAAATCATTTGGAGAACAGATATGAGTATGTTCTTAACAAATTTCACAGCCATTATAATACATTTCCTTTCCAAATCAGCCTAAGGAGATTTCTAAATCACACTAAAATGTATTAGGTGGATTATAAAAATGGAAAATTTTTGAAACACTGTGATAGGTGAAAATTTTTAAAGTTTCTTAATACTCAGTGAGAAAACACACAGAGATAGTCTCCTGAAAACTTGCCTTTTCAGACAGATTGACATTTATGTTCCTAAATATGCTCTAATAAAAGCCTAAAATTTATGTCAATTGACATTCTGATTTTGTAAGTAATAAGAAAATAGATCCCGGCCAATAAGCTAAATTTATAGATGAAAGAACAAAAGGCACCACAAATATTCACTCTAAAGAGTAAAGAAAGACTTTCTTTCCCTGCCACAGGGAGGAGCTCTCCTGCAGAAGCACACTAGTCTCTCCTCAGCCTTGAGCTCTAGACCAGCAGAAAAGGGAACATAAGGAAGACTGAAGGCTGAGCCCTGCTTCCTACCCACACCACAGGATACACTTAGAACATACCCGACACAGGACACTTCAGTGCACTGATTCACTGAAGGGCAGGGGGAGGTGGAATCTCTGAGGACCCAGGAGAGCTGTTCTTTTCATTCATTCACACTACAGGAGTAGAGCAGATGAAGCTCCACAGAGCACTTCAAACACAGAGTGCTTAACTCTTGCCTAGGTCTTCCAACTTAAATTCTAATTTTAAAATCCTATCAGATTGAACTTTTTTTTGGCAATATAGGATAAGAGAAGAATGTCCTAAGTGTCAATTGGATATAGCTTCAGTGGCTAAAACCCTAGTTCCATATCCCCATGGTAACTGACAGTTTTAATGCATTGCTTACAGAATTTCTTTTTAAAGTTAGGTATTTTAACTGACTTGTTCATTCTTAAGACGAGTAATGTAAGTGCGGTGAGCATGTTAGACTTAATATTACAGTGGTAAAGGGTAAGCACAACATAATTCCTTGACTTTTAAAACATTCAGTCAACAAACATTTTCTGAGCACCTATTACATATAGGCACCGCACCTGCAGACAACTTTCTTCCTGGGAGAAAACAATGGACCAATCTTAAGAATGTTTTATTAAGTGCATTTATGAAGTATAACTTTTTTCAGGAAATTTTAAAAATCTGTAGCATATTTGGCTATTGCAAGTCTGATTCACAGTTGCAAGTATATTTTCTTCTCTGTTCAATCAGCTTCATTTTATTCTACAAAATACATATTTCCTTTAAAGCAATGAATGACAACACACCTTTAAAAACAAAACAAACACAACAAAAATCTCTTCCTGTTTTCCCAAAGTCTGCCCATATTCATTCCCTTCTCTGGCATGTGCACATGTGTCCCTGCAAAGATCTGCTGGGCACCCTCTCACCTGAAGAAGAGTTTGGAGATAAAGCTGGCTTTCTCCAGAGGCGACTTCTGCATGATGTCTCCGTGGTGCACTGAGGTCTGTGTCCGGTCAGGTTCAGGTTGGACTCGACCTCTGAATATCCAGGACCCGGTCAATGCTTTTGGCTCTTCCCTTTTACTCAGACCTGAGGTGATGTCATTTGCTTCCAATTCCCCCCACCCACTCGGGTCCCACACACCTCCCCTTCCTCAGCCTTCTTCCCCCCGCCTCCGCAGCCCAGGTTAAAGCCAGCGCTGCCTAGCCCAGCTTCACAGTCGCTGCTCTCCACGCCCCACTCCCGCCCCGCGCGCTCCTTGCACTCCTTCCTCCAGCGCGCCCCGCGCCTGCCCGCCCGCCCGCCCGCCCGCCAGCGCCTCCTTTTCCCTGGCGCTCCTTCCTCCAGCGCACCCCGCGCCCGCCCTCCAGCGCCCCCCGCATGCCTACCTTCAGGTGGCGGCCGCAGCAGTGGCTCCGACTGCGGACCCGGGCCTGGGTAAACCGTGGCCAGTCTGCGGGACCTAGAGCCCTTCTTATGTGGGAGTAAAGACCACTTACTGACCCCCTTGGCTTCCTGGAATCTTTCTCTTACTTCTCCCTCTCCTTCTTCCTCTCCCCCTTCCTGTCCTTCTCTTCTTTCTCCTCCTTCTCTTTGTCCTCTACCTTCAAGTCTTTCTCCTTGATCTCTTTCTCCTCCTTCTCTTCCTCCCTCTTCTCTTTCCACTCCTCCCCTGCCTTTATCTCTTTCTCCTTCTTCATCTCTTTCTCTTCTTTCTCCACCTTCATCTCTTTCTTCTCCATTTCCCTCTCTTTTTTCTTCTCTTTCTTCCTCTTCTCTTCCCCAGCCTCCTCCACTTTCACTCCTCTCTCCTCTTATTCCTTCTTCTCTTTCTCTGTCTCTTTCTCCTGCATCCTTAGCTTCTGGCTGAGTTACAGTTAACTTTTCAAGATCCATTTTGAAAAGGGGATAAAAAATTTGGCTCTTTTGTATCAAAGAACACTCAGGAAACTGCAAAGTTCCACAGTATTCTGAGGTGTCCACCGCAGTAAGCCCTTCAAGAGCTGGACAAGACCTAAGCTCAGCTGACTGAAGGCTCTAGGGTAGCCATAGTGGCACAAATACCTATGAGGTATATGTGTGTCATACACATGTCACAATTCCCTAATGTCATATTACAGCAAAAGTCCTACCAAGGAAAGGGAAGCTACTAATTTCCCTTATGAGGTACATGTGTGTCATACATATATGTCACAATGCCCTGATATGTCATAATTCCAGCCAAAGTCCTCAAGGACAAAGGGAGCTACTCCTTTACCACTTATCACTCGGGTTCTGCTCAATGTGTGCTGTGGTATTTCACGTTCAGAAGGCTTTAATGTGTGTGTATGCTGGAGAATGACAAGTGGACAATCTAAACTAAATAACCCTCCTTTTGTTTTCCTAGTCTTGCTAAGCAAAATATCTTGACTAAGACACTAAAAGGGACTCTGAATCACTGAAGCCAAGGTGTCCTATTCACCTCAAGCTCACTGAGAGAAAAACCTGAGTGTTTAGCTCCCCTAGGCTTTGTGCCTTCCTTCCAAGCTTTTGGTGTGAGAAATGTGTGTCCAACACAAAACCCTGCTGGGTTGTAAAGAATCAACACTTAAATAACTAAACCCTGTTGTGCCAAAGCAACTTTAAATAGAGCTGGAAAATTTTCCATTTATTGACAATCAAATGTTCTTTTTATCCAGGCAGTGGTGACATCTTTGATTCCAGAACTCAGCATTCAGGAGTCATAGGCAAGCAGATCTCTATGTTCAAGGCCAGTCTGGTATACAGAGCAAATTCCAGGACAGCCATGGCTACATAGAGAAACCCTGTCTCAAAAAATCAAAACCAAACAAACACATAAAAAATATATATATATATTATTTATTTATATATCTTAGATATATATTTATATATCTTAGATATATATCTTATATTTATATCTTATATATCTTATTTATTATATATCATATTATATATATATATATATATATATATATATATATATATATATCTTAATTACTGTTTTCCTTCCCTCTATCCCTCGCAGTTCTTTCCCATTTCCAGTCTCATCTGGATCACTCCCTTTCAGTCCATCATTGAAACAAACAGGCTTCTAAAGGATAATAATAAAATAAAATAAGGTTAAACAAAAACACATTAGATTTGGACAAAACAAACAAAAAGGAGCCCAATAGGGGCATAAGAAACAGAGGGTGACCTGTTCTAACACTCAGGAATCCCATAAATACACTAAACTGGAAGCTATACCATACATACAGAGGATCGGGTGCAAACCCGTCACGATTCGATGCAAGCTTCCCCAGTGTCTGTGAGTTCTTACGAGCTTTGGTCATGTAGAGGGCCTTGTTTTCATGGTTTTCTCCATCTTCTTTGGTTTATACTCTTTCTGCATCTTCTGCAGGATTCTCTGACCCCTGAAGGGAGGGATTTGGCCCCATTTAGGGCTGACTGTTCCAAGGTTAGAGTTGGAAGGTTTTAAGGCCTGATTCTTGCCTCTCCATATAAAAGCAAGGGTGTTTACTTGTGAATTATCTGATTTTTGACTTGTGGACATCCAACTATGACACAAATAAATATATATTTCATATACTTTTAAGACAAGAAAATAAATTTAAATTAATGAATCCTGTGGTCAAGAGGCTTTACAGCTCTACTTCCTGTATTAACACTAGCCTTTTTCCTTATCTTGAAATAGTTGTAAAGACATTTAATTTTTAGTAGCCAAATTTGATTTAAAAAGAAACATTAGCAAAAAGATAAAGCTGTTACAAATAGATGCCATGGGAAAGCTTGTAGCTCTCTAATTTATCACTTTGATGTATTCTTCTTGTAGTTTTCTCTCTCTAGTATGACAAGATTGAAAGTTGGTTCTCACTATTGACTTTTCCCATCCTTGTGACCGAACTTGGTTTATCCTTTCCCCACTGTCACCTGTTGTTTGTAAATGCTAGAGTGTGACCCATCACATATGACACACAGATTCTGAAACTAATTTCTTATCAGTTCTTCCTTGTTCTCACTATGTGACACTAAATGAAGAATTAAGTGTCAGAGATAATCAGAACTGGTCAAGCTTCAGAACTCCAGGAGCTCTCAAGCTGTTTCCTCCTGAAAGGACAAACGTTGTAAAGGTAATGAGTCCTTGCAGTTTTCAGGGACCAGTCATTCAACAACCATGTTCATATATACTATTATACCTATTATTCCATTTCCAGATAATGAGGCATTGGAGTAAATGTCCATATTAGTGAATTCAAACTCAGATATGAGTTCCCATCAGGGTGAAGAATTACTTCTAATCAAATCTCCTATCATGTATTACTGTTCTGTCACCATCCCTTTCTCCTCACATTAGTTTCATGAAGTTAAAACTTATACAGCTGTTCAGTAAGATTGGAAGGCAGAAACCTACAGACCAAGAAGCCATGAGAGTTATAAATCTTTGATAAGTGTTATGTAAGCAGTATAATCCATTCTAAGAGTATATTATATATACATGAGCATAGGCACACCCTAGATTTTTTTATCGTAAAACATCACAGTCCAAATTTGTTTGGACAGAAGATTTCAGCAAAATATACAAGTCCAAGTAAAATAATTAAGATATGATATAAAGAATTTGTATCTAGATAAATGACTAATACAAATGTAAAAATATATCAGAAAATATGTTCAGATATAGGTAAGATTGTGACTGAAGCTCTAAATGAGAATTTCAAAGGAAATCAACAAATCAGAATGAACACAAAAGGTGATACTAAGATATGGTGATTTTTCTCTTTAAGATACTCAAATACTAGTTATACCATCATATAACGTTATAATAGCTTACATTCATTAGACATTTACCATATGTCTTAAGTAAATTACATTGTGATTTGCCTCTTTTAATCCTTAGGACATGTTCATGTACAGATAATTAATATCACATACTACAAAGAACCTGAGAAACAATGCTTTATTAATTTCTAAATTAAGTTGCCTGGCTGATTGATAATAATACAGACAGCTCGGGGTGCTTCTCAGGGCAGAGCACTGAGTAGCTTGTAGGACATCCTTAGTCCTGGCCATAGTGTGATCAATCAATAATAATGAAGGAGCAAAATGGAATGTGAAGCTAAACAGTCTTTGTCTGCTCTGGGACTAAATAATTGCACATTAATCTGTAGGACTGACTGGTATTTTAGGAACAGCTGTTCTTTAGTACAGATGAATAATACTCACTCTTATGCCATACTTTTCAAGGTATACTGAGAGAACTGTAAGAGGAATAGAGGAAGGAATGGAGTGGAAAAGGTTGATGAAAAGAAAAAGGGGAGGACAAAAGTAACCCATGTCTATTAGGCACCTACTAAAGTGTGTCAGCAGTGTGCTGGGTGCTCTCCACAAATGATCTTAGCAATATAAGCTTCCTGTCATATGCTTCTCCACCTGCTTGAAAATGGCTAAAGTTTTCCCCATTAGAGATCATAAGAGCGCACTTATATTACATCTGACTCTGATCTATCATCTTCAACTTAATGTGAGTATATCCAAAGCTTTCCTGAGGGAGCCTTATCATAAATGGGTAGCAATCATGAATACACTAAAATCTAGATAAGTAGGATGAAAAAGTTCCTTCATAGGAAGACAAACTCCCTAAAGAGAGAAAGCAGACATCATTAGCTTCATATGAACAGAATGGCTATGCTTAAAAACTTACCAAAGGTAGGAAGTAGGGCCAGTCACAGTTCTTCCACACCTTGCCTCAAGGATCCCTCAGTGCGAATACATATTGCAGTCTTACAAAGCTGCTGTTTTAAGGCCATAGGGGATAACCTGTTACACAGTTAGGCCATTTGGGCATTTTTTCTGATTCCAATATCACATTTGATCTGACAAACCTGTTTATAAACACTCATGAAAACACACACACACACACACACACACACACACACACACACACACACACACACTTGGTATTCATATAGAACTTCCACAGAAATGGAGACAAAAATAATGTCTTCTGGGGTGTGTGTGTGTGTGTGTGTGTGTGTGTGTGTGTCTGTCTGTCTGTCTGTCTGTTTGTTTTTAACTCATTTTAAGTAATGCAGCAAGAACAAGCAAGCAATCACTCTGTCTTGTAGTTACTGATCTAATAAATGAAATGACATCCTAAAGACGGAATGTGATAGGACCTGATAGTATGGCTGATAAACAGAATAAGGTAGTATTTCAATCAAAACACAGAATGTACTAATAGTTATCAAGTTTTCTCTGGAAACTGTACTAGACTATATAAGTCACTTGAGTTTTAAGGCAACAAAAGCTATGTTTGAAACCTAAACCTGGTGCCACCAATTACTTAGTTGAGTGACTTTGGACAAGTCTAATTCTTTCTTTATTTTTTGAGACAGGCTTTCTCTGTGTAGCCCTGGCTGTCCTAGAACTCACAGAGGTTCACCTGCCTCTGCCTCCCAAGTGCTGGGATGAAAGGCCTGTACCTCTTAGATAAAGTTTCTCTTCCCTCAAAATTAGATTACTCACTCCCACCAAACAGGGTAAATATTTAGTGGGTTAGGAAAGAAATGTCTCTATTTCTGTGACATTACACATGTAGTTGAACTTTGATGTGAGGCTGCTCTGTGTATCAGGATGTTTAATAGCATCTCAATCCTCTACACAAAGCTGCTACTAGAACCAGTTTACAGTCCTCAAGCCATGACAAACATCATCTCAAAAGATCACCAGATATGTGAGGGGAGCGGGCTATAAATAGGCCCTTAGTTGAAATGAAATAGAGTAAATATGATACACAGACATAAAAGATTTAGAACTTTATAAGCAACTAAGAAATGTTCAAAATTACCTTTATGTATAGTGGTTATGTATCAGAAACTCAGGTTTGTATTTTGCAAAACAAAATACTACAGACTGTTGAGCCTTCTGAAGGCTATCAGAGTTCTCAGGAACTTTGGCTTCCTGCTCCTTCTGGTGTTATGTGGCTAGATAAAACTGGCAGGAAAATGAGTAAATTACACTCTTATAAGAATAAGATAATTCTGATTTATATGCAAAGGTGAATTTTATAGACAAGCTTTTGATCTCTGTACACTGAAGACTTTTTCCAATTCTGTTTCCTGGTTCCTCTGATTTTCAACTCATTGACAATAGTATATTTATAACAACTGGGACCAGATGGAATTTGGCACCCTGGTGGGTCTTCTGAATATTAAAGGTAGTTTCTTAGACAGAAAATCTAAAAGATCCTCCAGCTATGAAAAAACAGGAATGCTATTAATGTTACTAATAAGCTGGAACAATTACAAAGAATATACAAAATATAGTTTTGTCATGAAGACAGACACTAATGAATCTTCTGGAGTTTCCTATAGTTTTGATCCTGAAATGTTCTATTATTTATATGCATTCTCTTTTTATTTTCCCACTGAAGCTTTTCTACAAATAAGAGAATTCTTAACATCAAGTTAAACTTGCATTGGTGGTGTCATGCTGAAAGTCAGATGTTAGCTACAGAACTATATTAATAAATTTGAACTCCACAGGGGAAAATGATAAAACATTGCTCATAAGGTCTGTGGAATTTCTGTTACATTTAACTAGTCAGTGTAGCACAGTGACCACAAAAGCAGATGATTCACTTATTTCTAGCCTCGTCTAAGTGGATGGTTTAAAATAAAGCAGGTAACGTGGTGATTTTAAAATGTAGATTATGAACATAGATTGATGGAAATATTACTGCACATGTGTACTCACAGTGATCCTTAAGTCTTGCTTTATTAAAGTCTAGTATAACATATGATCTCAATCTAATATCTAAAAGACAATATACATTTAACTAGAAACAATCACTGCTCCCACAACTCAGTTATAAAAGAGCTTGTACTCAGAAACTTACAGTTATCACTCACTTGTCATTATGATCAACAACTCCAACTAAATTTTTAAAAATTCACTTTATGATCATTTTTATACTCATTTATGATTTTAAAAGGGAGGGTGTGAAAGACAATGTAAGGCTGATTACCCATTAATTTTTTTTTTTTTTTTGGTCTAGAAAGCTAAAATTTATTAATTCATGGTATTATATTCTCTGTCTTGGTTTAGCTATTCTGCACAGACAATCTAAAAGATATTGCTATTTCAGGGCTCTGTGATGGCTATTTATTGATCTCCATGTTCGTTGCAATTGGTGCAGCTATGGTGATTAATCCAAATGGTCAAAAGGACAAGCCACTCCTGCTCAGAGACTAGGTCCTCTTTGCATTGTGGGAGCTGAAAGTGACTGGGATTTCTTTCTTGCTTGTACAGCTGTTGTCAAGCAGCAAGCCTGACAGAAGGTAGCAGGCATTTGGAGTTTATATGCCAAAATTTATAACAAAGATATATGTTCCACTATGTTCATAGAAGCCTTATTTATAATAGCCAGAAGCTGGAAAGAACCCAGATGTCCTTCAACAGAGGAATGGATACAAAAAAATCTGGTATATTTACACAATACAGTATTACTCATCTATTAAAAATAATAAATTCGAGAAATTCTTAGGTAAATGGTTGGAACTAGAAAAATCATCCTGAGTGAGGTAACCCAATCACAAAAGAACACACATGGTATTTTCTCACTGATAAGTGGATATTAGCCCAAAAGCCTGAAATAGCCATAGCCAAGATTCAACTCACAGACCACATGAAGCTCATGAAAAAGGAAGACCAAGTGCGGATGCCTCAGTCCTACTTAGAAGGAGTAACAAAATATTCAAGGGAGCAAATATGGAGACAAAATGTGGAACAGAAACTGAAGGAGGGGCCATCTGGAGACCATTCCACCTGGGTATCCATCCCATGCGCAGTCACCAAAGGTAGACGCTGATGTGGATGTCAGGAAGTGCATGCTGACAAGAGCCTGATACAGCTGTCTCCTTAGAGGTCTACCAGATTCTGACATATTCTGATGCAGATGCTGGAAGCTAACCAGTGATCTGATCAAGTATTCCCAATGGAGGACTTAGAGAGAAGACTGAAGGAGCTGAAAGGGTTTGTGGCCCCATGAGGAGAGCAACAACACCAACCAATCAGAGCTGCCCAGGGTCTAAACCACCAGCCTGGGAGTACATAGGGAGGGACCCATGACTCCAGCTGTATATCTAGGGGACGATGGCCTTCTTGGGCATAGGTGGGAGAGGAAATTCTTGGTCCCATGAAGGCTGAACACCGAGTGGAGGGGGATTTGAGAGTGGGGAGGTGGGAGTGGGGGTGTAGGTAGGGGCACATCCTTATAGAAGCAGGAGAAGGGGGGATGGGATAGGGGGTTCCTGTGTGGTGGGGGGAATGGGGTAAGGGGATAAAATCTGAAATGTAAATATAATATCCAATAAAAAAACCTAAACTTAACTTAGTATCATCTTATAGGATGTATATATCATTTGCTATATAAATGTCATTACATGTCTCAAAAAAACCCTATAAAATTAGTATGTTCCCATAACAAAAATATAAATTTTTTCAAATAAATAAATTTAGTTACAAAAGGCAAACACTATATAAATTCAAGAGATATCATCAGAATTTGAATGAACCTGATGGTGTGCCCTTATAGGCGAATGTGTAGTCGCTGTCCTCTGCATCCAGCTAGACCAGGGAGAACAGTCTTGATTAACTGAGAGGAGCTGTGCTGTACATTTTGTTCTCTTGCTTCTCTGTGTGGGGGAAAACAGGATATATCACATATCTTTTCTTTTTCTTTGTCTTTCATTGAGTGAATCCAGTTAATCCATGGATGGAAATGGGGATGTAACCCAGGATGAAACACTATATAAGATATTACTGGCTGAGACTAATAATGGGAATGAGAGAGCCTTCTGAGGCCTATATGGCAGTCTATTCCAGAAAGACAATAGTGGATACAGAAATTTGAGAGGGTCTCTTTTGTTCACTGACATTTTCATATATTTATATGATACATTTTTGTTATCCTCTCATCCCCTCCCCTCTCCCAGTGAAATTGTCAATAAGCCCAAGAACTATTTTCTTCAGATAAAATGTTGCTATGACAGAAGCCAACAGCAGAAAGAGCCTACAATTCTCAGACTCCACTCACACTCCTCTGATGTGTAAAAATGAAAATATGCTATTGTAACAAGTACATCCTGGTCCCGGGCAGGTGGAGTAGAAGATAAACTTAAAAGAAGAATTCTCCATCTCTCAGGAGCCTCAATATTCAAAATGAGTTGAGTTCTATGACCTTATCTGTATTTCAAGAAGTGAAAAATAATATATGTTCCATAGATAGATAGATAGATAGATAGATAGATAGATAGATAGATAGATAGATAGATAGATAGAGCATATACATGTACATCATTGCATAAACATGGGAAAATGCATAGATGTACAACATTAAAATGAGACAAATTCTAACTTTTTTTAAAAAACAAGAAAAATAAATAGATCCCCTTAACAAGGAAACTTTCAAATTCAACCAATGTTTTTGGAAAGCCTTTAAGCTATTTGTCTTGTTGATGCAGCAAAACAGGCAGACCCCAGTGTAACATCTAATATCTTAGAACTAAGTTTGACTAAAACTTGAACAAAGCAAAATATTAGCTTCCTGAGCCTAAAGTAAATGGTGAGCATCAGTGTCCTTCTCAAAATTTATGGTAGTCCTAAATCTCCCCTACTTCATCCCCACCCCCGGGACTGCATGCTTATCCAACTTGTGGACTAGTATAAAAAAAAGAAAGAAAAAAAAAAGATCCTCTCTACAGCCATTAGATATAGCCACAAAAATTACTCTATTGGGAGTAAAAAAATTTCCTTCAGATAACTTTGAATTATTTATATAACTACATTCTTTCACTACTAGCACTAATTCATCATGGGTTATTTTTTATAAATGTGTGTATAATCTTGATTCCATTTAATTTTTACTTATTAAGAATATTACTTGTAAATATAAAACAGAAACAAACAAAACCTTCAGAAGCCTCAAGAATGGGAAATATCACAGTCCTGTCTCTCTAAAAAGATCCTAAATAGTCCCCATTCATATCAGAGAAAGGCTGAGAAATGTGAAGAGCTATACCAGGTTCTGGAACTTATGTCAATGCATAGCCCTTTCTTCCCTCAAAGCAGAGCAGGAAATGCACCTCACCACCCCTGAGCCAGATGAACTGCATGCCCTCAACTCTAATGAAGAACAGAACCTTGAACCTTTTTGCACCTGCCTTCTGCTCAGCACTGTGGGAACCCAGATACTGACAGCTCCCTGGAGGAGAGCCAGAGCCATGGTAGAACATCCAGTCCCATGCTGCAGGCTCATCGCCAGCCATAGAGCTAGCCACAGCTGAGATTGCACTGCTATGTTTTCAAGACCTGATTTGGCCATGACTCTTGTCTTTTAGAATACTTCTTGTTGATTATTTATCAAATAATAAAACAAATAACTTTTAGAAGTTAATTATCTAGTCAAAATGGAAAGGGACAAGGAATATACTTTATTATTATATTATTACCATGCTTGCTTTCAAGAAAGTGACAATGAAAAATCTTATGAAAGATCAATAGCATCTGCAAAAACTAAGAACTTTACTCGTTCATCTCAGTGTGTTCTCATACAAACCCAAACACATCAGTGTTTAAAACAACCATAATAATCTTGATACACTGCTTTCTGGAATGTGTTTTGTATTCACTCAATACATGTAAACTACTTTCCTTTAGCTATATAAGTAGCAAGCATTAGATCATCTCTTTTTGAAAATATATTATTTTTGTCTTATGGTTAGTTTAGGTAACACAGTGAAATTCTATCTCAATAAATATATGCAGGAGTCTGGAGAGATGGCTTCGTAGTTAAGAATAGTTGGTACTCTTCTAGAGTATCTAGATTTGATTCCCAGTGTACACATCGTAGTTTATACCCCTGTGTAACTGCAGATCCAGGGATCAACTGTCCTCTTCTGGCATCTACAGGCTGCAGTAGTACATGAAGACCAACATTCATATAGCTAAAATTATATATGTATTGTTAAATATATATAATATACATATACATTTAATATATACATATATACATACATATACATAAATATATAAATATATAATATATACATACATATATAATAATATACACATATATATTATATGGGTATTTAGGTAAATGGGTACTGTATATTCTTCAAGGGAATATGAGATGGTATTTCCTCAGTTACTAAAGTGAGAGAATCATGAACTTCTATTACTAGAGGTTGTAGTGAGAATTAAATGAGCTGACCTAAAAATTAAAATTTTCATAGGTAGGTAGTCAATAGTGTACATTTGGACTCCAACTTTTTTATCCACTAATGATTCAGTGATTGCTGAGCTGAGTCTCTTATGGTTATCTTTACATGGAAAAGGAAAAGTGAAATAGGTACTGTATACTTTCTTTAGGAATTTTAAAAAGGCTTACTTTCTCAACAATTTTTTATTTGCTTACTTGAAAAATAAACAAAAACAAAACTCAGTAACAAGAAAACAACCTAATTTTTTTTTAAAAAAGCAATATATGTGGACACCACAGCTCTAAAGATGCACATAAAATATAGAAGAATATGGAAAGTTATGGGTCATTGTTTGCTATCATGAATTTGCAAATTAAAACAATTGGCACACTATTAGGCTGAAATTTTAAAACCTATGATAATAAATGCTATGGAGATTAGAATATAATGTTATTGATAAAACTAAATATAGTCCTACTATATAATCCAACAGTCATGCTCCTAAGTATTTACCCAACTGATCTGAAAACTTTATGTATAAACACACAAACACACACACAGAGAGAGACAGAGAGACAGAGACATACCTGAATCCCAATGTATGTAATAGCTTCATTCATAATTGCTGAAATCTAGAACAAGTGTTGTTCAATCAGTAATTACAAAAACAAACTGCTGTGTCTACATAACAGAATACTGCTTAGCAATAAAAAGAATTAGTTATAAAGCCAGAAAAGGACATAGATTAAACTTACAGAAAAATTGGTAATCATAATTTTTAAAAAACATTGCCATGAACAGTTTATATAACTATAAAGTTTATATTACATGTCTATTAGAAAATTAATGACTGTTAAGATGCTAAATGAAAAAGTAATGGTTGACAGGAGCTTGATGTGGAGAGCAAATATACAGAATAGTTAAAGCACAAGGGGATGCTTATAGAACAGTGGAACTATTCAGTATGGCTGTACTAATGTCTATATGACATTATACATTTGTTTCAGCCCTTTGAATTTAACAGTGCAAACAATATTTAAGAGTAAAAAGTATCACTTAGAAGATAGAAAGAGAAAGGACTCCAGCATGCAAAGCAGAACACAACAAAGGAAATAGTTACAAGTAGGAAATTATGTAAGAAAAAGATTGGAGTGGGAGCCAAAGAAACTTAGGAAATGAGTAAATCTTATAAAATTAGAGGTATAAAAACCAACATAAGTACTATTCTCTTCAAGGAAGTTCCATCTGTCAGTAATATATGTGATAATCATGAAGCCACTAAAAACGCATTCTGGAAAAGAAAACTGAAATCAGAAGATACTGGGCAGTGAAAGCCAGGCTTCTCACTGTTGGAATGGGAAGTTATAGACAAGCAAAGGGAAGAGATTAAAATGATATATGTGGCAATAGATTAGAATTCAAAATGCATCATGAACTTATTTAGCTAATGGGCCCTAAAACCAATGACACCTCAGCAGTAGGTACCAGTACACCACAATGTCCTGGCCATAGTTTCAAATTATGATTCTCCAATAAAAAGTGCAATTACTCCTTTTAAGACAGAAGTAGGAAGTATGCAAATTGACCTTAGAATATATTGTCAAGAAGTGAGGAACCAAAACAAAAAACAAATTCATAATGCCAAGAGAATCTCAAAGAGATCCAAGAATACAAACCAAACCATCTAGCCACCAAAGCCAAAATTGCTTTGGCAATAAGTCAAGTAGCATTTAATTATAATCAAAAGTGTACAATAAATATCCATGAGTCAATACTAACATAAACCAATGATTAAATAAATAATTAGACAAAAATAAACTAACTTCTGGTAGAGAATTCCAAACAACTAATTAGATACTTTATTAGGAAAGTGGAACTTACTTCCTCATTCTTAAAGCATTGGCTACTTGCAATGACTCCCTTCCAAACAATACAGTATTGGTAGCAAAAGGGAAGGGAATGACTTTATAGTGGAGGAATCCAACAATACCACCTCATCTAGGTCATCCAGGGCAACATCAATAGCAAAGGTTAAACCTGACAGTCCTGATGGGACCTGATGAAAATGGCACTGTATTTCTATGTCTTCCTCCAAAATCCATACAGTCCCAGGATAATCAAGAGAAAAACAGACAAATCCAAATATAAATATATATTCTACAAAATATCTGAACAGTACACCTCAAATTGTCATGGTCATGGGAATAAGAAAAATCTGAGAAAGCACGGGGACCGCAATGGAGGAGTTAGGGGAAAGACTGAAAGAACAGAAGAAGTTTGCAACCCCATAAAAAGAACAACAATATCAACCAACCAGACCCCTCAGATTCCCCAGGGACTAAACCACCAACCAAAGAGTACACATGGAGGGGCCCATGGCTCCAGCTGCATATGTAGCAGAGGATGGCCTTGGTGGGCATCAATGGGAGGTGAGGCCCAATGACTCAGTAGAGGGGAATGCTAGGGTAGTGAGGTGGGAATGCTTGGGTGAGTGGGGGAGCACCCTCATAGCAGCAGGGGGAGGGGAGATGAGATAGGGGGTTTGCAGAGTGAAAACCCAAAAGGAAGATAACATTTGAATGCAAATAAATAAAATAACCAATAAAAAAGAATATATAAGGAGATATAAGGTCTAAATGCAATGTAGAATCTTGAATGAGATTTTGGAACAGAAAAGTGGAAAAGTCTAAAACTATCTTAAAATTTTTATTTAGAAAAATAAAAATATTTATATGCAATAAGCAAGTATTGAAATTTTAGATCTTTAATAACATTTAATAACAATATCTCAAGTCCGATGAGATGCTTTTATTTATTTTGGCTTTTTTCAAATTAGTTTTCTTTTTGTTCCTTTTTCTCAATAATTATCTCCATTGCAAAAGTGACCATAGGGTCTAGACTTAGGCATGAACTGTATAAGTCATATAATTGACTTCATATTGAATTATTCTTTGACCCTGAAAAATCTCCCTCTTCCCAGTGGGAAATAAATAGTACAAATACCCACATAACAGAGTAGTCTGTAGTTGTTGGTTTTTTTTTTTTTAATTTACAGTCTTTACTAAAATTTACTCTGAAACCAGGACTGAGTTTCACTGGGAAGAATGATTTTGACTGCAAAGTAGTGAGACATATGTCCACTCACACTGTACTGTATACTCTAGAAACACTGAATTAAAATAAAGCTGCAAACTTTAATGTTTGCTTCATTTCCAGAAAAATCCATCACTTAATTGGGTTCTTGTTTTATATTTATTTTTTCTGCTCTTCATTCCTATTCTTTATACACCTGTCTGGTATTACTCTCACCTTTAATTTTTTACACACTAACAGACAAGTAACATATTCCACTCACAAAAGTGTACTTTTGAAAATAGCTTGTGTTGTACAGTATAGATTTTTATGACTAGTATTTAAATATGGTTTAGAAAATGTACTTTAAAAATAAAACCCCTTCTTTGAGGAACAGCTGATATTTTAAGTAACCAAAGCATAGAACATGCAACTTTATTCCTGTCTCATTTTCCAATTTGAAATATATTTAGGATAAACTAAAAGCAGGAAATTAACTTGTGTTAATTCTCTAATATGCTAGGGCATTTTTGTGGTTTTAGTACTGTCATTCCCTTAAGAGATAATTGTAATTATAATATTTAATATTAATAAAAATAAGAAAAGTATTTAATCCACCCATTAAAATCTCATGTCTAATACAGTCCATGTTGCATTAGGTCTTTTCCATCTTATGACCACATTTTCACCATATGCTTATAAAGTAAATATGATAATATAATAATCCTTGAAAATCTTTTTACTAAGAGACCTTAAACTGAAAAAAAAGTGACTATGTATCAACTGTGAAATAATTTGAACTAGGAAATTCAACTGGCTTCTTCAGTTTATACTTATTTTTGACATTTACCAAAGGGAACTACATAGTTGATCCCCATGACATTCACATTACAGAACAAAAGGAATAGAAGGAGATAACCTTCCCACAATTCAAAGAAGCTCACAGATGGGATGGGGCAGCTCTCCCTCAGAAGTTGATGCCAGGGCTCACGTCATGGCTGGCAGAAAAAGTCAAGCCTTAACCACAGAGTGAAGGAAAATAAAAATCGTGTTGGACCTGCATAAGAAATTCCATGTATAATAGTTATCTATAAATATACACACATATTTCATCCTGTTTTATTTTGGTACATTGAAAAGAAGTGTTGAAATTTATGATCTCTTAAAATGAGTGATATGTGAATTCACTTTGGTATGGTTGGGATTATATTGCCTATTTCACAAATAATTAACAGGATTTTTATAGAAACAAAGACTTATTGGCCATATAATACATCCAGTCAAATGGAAAGTGCTAATCAGTTTGGGAGCCTTCACTCAGGCATGCTTCTGTGTGTGCACACTGTCCTCTTGCCAATTGACCTAGAGCTTTATAAAACTAGCCTTATCTTTTCCCATAATTTTACACTGACAGCATTTGCATATTAGTACTCGGTTGCCTTTATATAAATTACACTAGTACTTAAATTTTAATTTAATTTTAAATTTTAAATTATGTTTTACTTATAAACACATTTTATGCTATGAAAATGCCTTTTAGTTTTTATAAATTTAAAGATATTTAGCCAGAAAGTGGGGTGTATATCTTTAATCTCAACATTCAGGACACAGAGACAGATCTTGGTGAGTCTGAGGCCAATTCAGTCTACACATAAAGTTTCAGGTCAATCAGGACTACAAAGTAAGACCCTGTCTCAAAAAGCTTTGAAATACTTAGGTAAAAAATGAGAATATTACAGAGGTATAAATGTGAATTATTTAACTGACTCATAATTCAACTGATTCTAGTCAATGAAATACATTTAATGTTCATGTGGATTTTAAGTGTTTTAATATATAATAACTTTTAATAAAGACAGATACTAACTAATAAACTTCAGGAATAACTTACCTTCAGTTTTTCACATGCCTAATCGTCTGTATCTTAACAGTAAAGCTAGGAAATACCTACACTCATAGTAAGTTAAGTACTTCACACTTCATCACTCTCTGGCTTCAAGTCAACTCTACCCTTGCCAAATAACTTGACCTTGCTCTTAAAAAAAAACAAAACAAAACAAACAAACAAAAAAACCAATCTTTTAAGTATATAGGAAAAGAAGAATTACAATAACCAAGTCCTAATTTCTTTTCCTTTTCATTATAAGATAAGCTTATGAACACTGCTGTTATTATGGTTTAGACACGATTTTAGTACACATACCCTCATGTATTCTTGTGCTGAAAAATCAACTCTCATCATGAATGTATTAAAAGGATATCATACAGTCTGAATATGACTACAGGTAGGCCTTTACTGTGGGTGATTACAATTAGATAAGATATCAAGGTGGAGCATCATTATTTAATATTAGTAACTTTATAAGGAGGAAGAGACACAGAGAGAATATAGGCATGCATAGGTTCTATGTCATGTGATACCTTAAACCAATTTGGTACTTCAGATATAGGTCCTTAACTTTGAATTAGAACCACCAGCCAATAATAATTACTTTTATTGGTAAGTTTCTTATATATCCTGTTACAGTGATAGGAAATACACTAATACAAATGAGCACAATATCACTTGAAGCATGAAATTCTAAAAATTAATTGAAGGGAAAGAGAGTATATCAGGAAAATATCTATACATATGCATGTCTGAAAAAACAATGATAACTGTTTCATCCTTATTTCCAGGCATGCCTGGTTTTGTTACACTATACTAAAGGAGAATCACAGAGACATACAATCATGTATTGCTTCTTCTCAGCATGAAGCCATATTTCTTAGGCAATTTTAAGTTTTAGTAACCAATAAATGCAAAGAATGACTGAATATTGTCATCAGTTTTCACCCTTATGAAAATGATTACTATTTATAAAAGATTCTAAATTACTCAGAAAGTGAGTCACAGAGCACACAATTCATCCGGTTATGTGTCTCCTACTACAACGTTGTATGTAGTTAGTTAAGAGGTAAAAATAAGCTTAGCTCTCTGGCTTGCTAATGGAAAATAATTTAAAATTTAAATTTCAGGCATCAAGCTAGACTTTAATGTTAACTTTCAATTTATTTATAAACAGAACTATGATCATGTTAAAGTATAGAAGTTAATGCATAATATTTATATGCAGCCATTTTTATATATACATTTAAATTTAACTCTTATCAAACAACAGGAATCAAGTGCTCATCGGGTGTGATGGCCCTCACACAGTCTGGAAGGCCCTTCAGTTCAAGGCTCACCTCAGATTACATAGAGACACTGTTAATTATTTTAGAAGCTCTATGATTGTTTCATGAATAGCACAATTACTTTGGGCACCATTATGAATATTTATGTGTTTTCATAGTATCCATTTGTTAACATTGACATTTAAATATGTAATTTTGTGGCCTGAATTTCTTTCCTCTGAAGGCCTGGAAAATGTTAATAGTTCTGGCTTTGCCAAATGTCTGTGCCTCCTGCAGGGCACACACTGATTTCTGGGAACAAGATATATTCTTTGTTCTCTGGGAGCTTATAGTAGCAAAGAAAAAGAAACAAATATATAAATAAACTTATTGACAGATAAGATGAAGTCCATTCTCAATATAAATGTCCATGAGAGTCAGTGATATCTAAGATCAGTTCCATCTAAGAATTAGGATGTCTTCAAGAAAACACACCATTGAAAATAAATCTTAAGATCAGGGACCGCTGGAAGGCAAAGATAACTTTGAGGTTTATGAGCAGAGAGGAGTAGACTTGATGAAGAGGGATGGAAAAGGTGAAAGAGGTGTGGTTATAGAAAAACAGACTTGAACTGTGTTCCTCAGAATCACAATTGGCAAGATAAGGTAGCCCACACCTATTAAGGCTGCTAAGGAAGTCATGCAAAGCTTTCTGATGAGGCCACATCTGGATAAAGACATCTTAAGTAGAAAAACAGCATAAGCAAAAAAAAATGTACATTTAATACACCTTAGTGCTGGATGTCATAGCTTAGAAACAGAATGTACTTCAGAGTGTTAGTTGGGTACCTGGCATAAAGGGAGTCTTACTGTGTTAATAGGATGAGCAACTCAAACCTTGACATGGTTTCTCTTGACTAGCAAGCACCTTTTTGTGTCATCATAAACTCAAAAATCTGAAAATGAAAACATCAGAAGTTTGGCACTGTCTTTCTAGGGCTTAGATCAAGGAAATAAAATCATGTTGTATTTTAAGAAAGGTAAAACTGGACTAAACAGGCACACTGACAAAGTGCAACAGGAAGAGATAGTTCAGAGAAATTACACACGGGCCTGAAGCTTTATCACTCTGTCTGACCAAGATTTCCTGCTCACTCAGTCTTCTAGATAACCCCCTCAAGTTCACACCTGTGTCCCAAGCTAAATAAGCTTGTCTTCAGTACATAATACATATCATGAAGAGACTTATTTCCATTCAATAATTTAAAATTCTCTTTTAAGAGCAAAAAGTGCCAGGCGGTGGTGGCACATGTCTTTAATCCCAGCACTTGGGAGGCAGAGGCAGGTGGATTTCTGAGTTCAAGGCCAGCCTGGTCTACAGAGTGAGTTCCAGGACAGACAGGACTACACAGAGAAACCCTGTCTCGAAAAAAACAAACAAACAAAAAAAGAGCAAGAGGCTTCTTCAACAAAGTTAAAACTTTTCTTTCTCACCCAGCTTGATTCCCTTATTTAAAAAAAATTATCTTATACTAGCACACTTAAATTACACATCAGAAATCCAACTCTAGTTTACCATACCAGGAAGCATTTATTCTAAGAGAACTAAATGATAGGCTAATTTCTCCTGTTGCCCAATACAGTGAAGTGTTTGACTCATTCAAGGTAAATGTATTCTTTTCTTATTGAGTACAAGAAGAATAGAATTAGCACCTCTAAGAATGCTTTCTAGTTTTTCATCTTATTAAAGAATGAATTCTCGGCTACATTTTATATGACCGTAATTCAACAAATGGACTCACCTAAAATATGTGACTTTGTCATAGTAACTAATACAAAGCACTTGCTATCCAGCTGTGTTTCTGTAGGTAAAAAGAAGATTCTTAAAGATTAAATTCTCAGTAAGAAAAGGAAAGCAGATATCTGTAGTAGATAGAATGAGCAGTGTGGAGATTTAGCCTCCCAGGAATAGAGAAAATATAGTTTCTTCTCTAATACCAAACAGTAGCACCTCTTTTATACCAGAAAAAGAAGGAGGAGGAGGAACAGGAAAAGGAGGAGGAGGAAGAAGAGGAGAAAGAGGAGGAGGAGGAGAAGGAGGAATCGGAAGAGGAGGAGGAGGGAGGAGGAGAAGGAGGAGGGAGGAGGAGGAGGAGGAAGAAGGAGGGAGGAGGGAGGATCGAGGAGGGAGGAGGGAGAAGGGAGGAGTGAGGAGGGAGGAGGGAGAAGAAGAGGAGGAGGAAGAGGAGAAGGAGGAGGAGGAGGAAGAGGAGGAGGAGGAGGAGGAGGAGGAGAAAAGCAAAAATACAAGTTGCACCTTCACCTATGATTGAAAATGTTTACTTGAAAGCTGGGCTGATCTGTTGGGTGACGTAGTTTATTGTATCATCTAATGTTCAGGAAACGATGTCTTATTGTTGATTAAACAAATTTAATGTTTCAAGAGAAAACATTTTAATATATCCCTACAACATTACGTAAACCTTCCTGTGGTGCACTTATTGCCAAAAAGAAAAGACAATCGGCTGTGTGTCATTTGAGTTAGTTTCAATTAATTTTAAGATATGTATTATTCGATTAATTGAACTACAAAAATAGCTAATGTCTTTATTAAAACAGAAGAAAAGAGTCATGTAAATCTATCCATAACTGAATTCAGAATCATGGAAGAAAGAAGTCCAATTCTGCCCAAGTAGAAGGGGGCATTTCACCACATCATTTCAAAATGTAAAGAATATTTAGACGTTTAAAATATAGCCGGATGGTGGTGGCGCACGCCTTTAATCCCAGCACCTGGGAGGCAGAGGCAGATGGATTTCTGAGTTCGAGGCCAGCCTGGTCTACAGAGTGAGTTCCAGGACAGCCAAGGCTATACAGAGAAACCCTGTCTCGAAAAACCAAAAAAATAAAATAAAATAAAAATAAAATAAAATATAATTAGTAATTTATAAACAATTAAAAATTCAAAGAATTTATCTTATTAGATACTTTAATAAGTTAGATACCTGTATAAGAAACTAAATCTTATTATTAGATTATTTTAAAATGAGAAAACCAACTAACTCACTTTATACATGATTTGGAAAGAAGTATTAACCACTTTAAACTGAGGCCAATTAGTGACCTATCGTTTCCTTTCTCTTTCTTATCTGCCCTCTGCTGGTTAAAAAAAGAAAAGAGAAGAAAAGTTACAAAGCAAAGTTGCTTAGATAGCAAACTGAAAAGAAGTATACCTTAAACAGGAAAAGTTTAGTGTTACAAAATTCTCATTAGGCTAGACTCATTTCCTATTGAAAGAACTATTTAGATGTGAAGCATACTGCTTATGAGTTAGGACTGGGATGAAAATAAAAACTATACTTGGAAGTATGTCACTTTTTAATATAGATAAGAGTAAATGGTCACATTAAAATAAGAACTGAATCATCTAAAGTGGACACATGAGAAGAAATACTTTCCCAGTTTCTATTCTTGCAACAACAGCCATCTTGACTGAGTACACTGTGTGCACTAAATCTACACTAAAACTCTGCAAATACCACAAACCCAGGAACAAGACTAATTTCTATTAGTAACTGGTCCATGTATCGGTTTATCTCTCATTCTCAACAAGAGATGAGAGCTTTAATTCTTTTTCTAAAGGAGTAAGATTAAGGAATGACTGTGTCTTAACACTTCAGAAATCCTCAACACTAAATTTATGGAGTGCAGTATCTTTAATTTGTAGAATTAAGTCTATCACACCAGTTCTGCAGTCTCCTTCCTGTCACCTCTTCATCAGTTGTCCCCAAGGAACTATGTGACATGTGGACCCCACAGACTTACTTACCTATTTTCTAAGTTCAGGTAAGTGCACTTTGTTTGTCATTCACTCTTAGTGTCTGCCTTCTTTAATTCAGTTGTGTTGGTAGGACTTACGCAAGTTAGTCTATATAGAATTAGTGATTTGAGTTCTTCGTTAAGACTTCATTTTTAAATAATGAGGATGGGAAATCTGTGCGCATGTGAGTGCAGGTGGCCTCTGAGGCCAGAAGAGAGACCTTGATCCCCTGGAGCAGGCAGTTATAAGTTACCTGACATCAGTGCTGGGGACCAAAGTTAGTTCTTCTGCAAGAAGAGTCAGCATTTTTAAACATTTAACAATCTCTCCAGTCCAGTGAGATATAAAAAATACAGTTGCCCATCAGCTTAGGCAGTTAGAATATTAGACTGATTCTCTAACAGAATATTTATTTTTCTCAAAATGTTACAATAACATTGTATTAGAAACTGCCTATACTTTTTATTTTCGTGACCTAATTCTCCATAATTCTGTTTACATTAAATTCTTCTTTTGCAAGTTTTTCAAAAAAAACTATCACTATTCCTATTCTAAGACTTGTCAAACAAGGGCTTCTTTAACCTACATAGAGTCACATAGACTTAACTCTAACTTTCTTCTTCCTTGACTTTCATCTTCAAAAGAAAATATTCTATATATATTGTTGAGAGCATGGCAGCAGCAAATCCTTCATTATGCCATAAAAGCCACCAAATTCTGACATATGTTACTATGGTAATTTCCCTTAAATCCTGCTCATATATATAAGGAAAGGTATTTTATATTTCAACCTGTAAAGTAAGCATCTAGGCTAGGAAAGAACAGAGATTTGCAGAGGTTGAAATAGAGGAAAGAAATGGGGAAGTAATGGGTAAAGGATACAGAGTTTGTTATGAAGATGAGAAAGTTCTGGAAATGCATGATGGTGATCATGTAACATTAAAAGTACTTAATGCCACTCAAATGGGCTTATTGCTACTGGAGGACCTAAAATGAAAAATAGTTTGTTGTGTACATTTTACCAGAGAGGAAGAATTTTAATATAAGGGCGAGAGAGAGAGAGAGAGAGAGAGAGAGAGAGAGAGAGAGAGAGAGAGAGAGAGAAAGAGAGAGAGATTTCCAACTTTGTTGAGCAGGTTCTCTCTTACCACTTTACATGAGTTCCCAGGATCAAACTTAGGTTGTAAAGCTTGGACAGCAAGCATCTTAAATTGCTGACCCATCTTGTGAACTCATTTTTTAACTTTCAAAAACTACGAAAGGATCATCATGACTCTTGCGATGACAACATAGTTGCATTTTTTCTTCCCATGCATTTCACCTTATTTTTATACTTAGCTATACCAATGTTCAACTGTTTCAGTTCTCTCCCAACATCCTGGACTTTTAAAACATTTTTAGGAAGGAAGAAAAAGTTGTGATTATATTTTCATTTAAAAAACTTAAAAATAAATCTGGTTAAAAATTTTCAGACCCAGAAGTCACTTGTGTAACATCATCAGCAACTTAGATACTTAATGTAAGTGTTTAAACCATAAAAGTTTTAAACTTGGGGTTGGGGATGACATGGGGTTAGGAGCATCCTGTTCTTGCACAGGATGCAGACTCAGTCCCAGCATCCACATGGCAGTGTACAACTGTCTCTACCTCCAGATCCAGGGCATCTGATCCTCTTTTAGCCTCCATGGAATCAAGCATGCATATAGGGTAAACACATACATGCAGACAAACACCCGTCTACACAAAATATTTTTAATTTAAAAACAATAAAATAATAGATCCACAAATATACTTTTTTATTGAAAAAACAAAATATCAAGTTTTTCTTTTAAATAATTAATTATCCTAACTCTATTATTAATTTCTCAATCAATTTCCAAACAAAACACATGTTTTTCTCCAGTCCTATAACTCAATTTTTAAAACCACAGTCTATGTATCTGTGTGTTAGGATGGGAACAAGGGTAGAAAAAGGAGAATGGAGACTTTGTCAAAGGAAAATGTTAATAAGTTATATTTCCTTGTTCCTTTTTAAAGCAACTATATTATTTATCATTTGTTGAAATAAATTTGATTGGCTGGTATGACTTCCTGTTTTATAAATAATCTTATTCATTCCCAAGTGGATTTTGTTTACTTAAATGTTCAACAGTTATACCATTATAAAACTGCCTGCCATTCTGATCTTGGAGTAAAAATGCACAATTCATAATTAACAAGGACCTTCACTGGAATTCTTTGTATTAGTCAATTGCACAGAAGTTATTTGCATTGATAAGATTCAGGTTTTAGTCATTTATTTGCAGAATATTGATGCATACTTGGAAGAATGAGATATCACCTAGGCAGAGGAACATTAAAAATCACAGTTGAAATAAAAACTAATTCCTAGCCAGACATTCATTATTCTTATCTTTTGTTTTCTTTCTTTTTACTTTTTTAGCTTTTAAAGACAGTGGATTTTCCATGTAGCCTTGACTAGCCTATCCTAGAACTCACTCTGTACACCAGACTGGCCTTGAACTAACAAAAATTCATTTGCTTCTGCCTCCCCTGTACTAGGATTAAAGGTGTGCACCACCACTGCCCGCTCCAATGTTCTTATCATATTATTATATATTTTCTTTAAAATCCTGAATGTATTGAAATGTGTTTCATGAGCAGAACTTTAACTCTCTAGAGTGGACACTTCTCCCTGAAATCTAGTTTGATATTGTCGCTTTTGTGGCCAAAAGTACTTACTCACATTTTGTTTCATAATACAAACTTTATTTAAAATGCAAAAATATTAAACCACTCCTACTTAGAGCAGCATGTTCTTAAAGTTTAACTGGGCATGTTTGGGTAGTAATTTACCTGACTGCAAGAGCTCACCTAAGCTTGCCTTAAAGCTACTTTCAGGGGAAAGGACAAAGCACAATAGCACTGAATTAAATTCTAAAATGCACTCACCATAGCCAGTCACTCTTTCCAGTGACCTGTGACATACAAGAAACCTTATCCTCAGGTAAGAGAGATGAGTGTACACTCCTGGCCTCACAGAAGGCAGTAATGTGGCTTTAAAAAATGGATTCAGGCCTACTAGAATATCTCTGATGAGGTTTTTTTGGTTTGGTTTTTGTTGATGTT
This sequence comes from Rhabdomys pumilio, assembly GCA_030674055.1. Classification (NCBI taxonomy): domain Eukaryota; kingdom Metazoa; phylum Chordata; class Mammalia; order Rodentia; family Muridae; genus Rhabdomys; species Rhabdomys pumilio. Next base: position 26,878,665 of record JANHMN010000016.1, on the reverse strand, counting down.
GTTGTTGTTGTTGTTGTTGTTGTTGTTGTTGTTGTTGCACAAGTGATTTATTACTCTTGAGATAAGTGGAGTAAATTGGATCTGTCAAAAGAAGCAACAATATGGCTGAGTTAAAGACTAGCATCATTTTGATCCCAAAGGTATGCTTGGGAGCCCAAACTATATCACAAAATTAGGCCCACCTTGAGAAAGTGGTAAGACTTTTGTTGATCCCTATTAGGCAATGATTAGTCAAAAATTCACTAGTCAGAATCTTCCAGAAGAGAGTAATTCCATGAGACACCAGCCTAAAGTCCTCTTAGAATGGAAATTCAAACAAGATAAAATGAATCTGGTTGCACATCAACATTTATTAGAAGGCTCAACTGTTCTAGTTTTCATCCTATCATATGTGACACTAGCAAAATTTTAAACTTTTGGGTTCGTTATGTGTACAACTGAAAACTATTTTCATGTCTCAAGGCTATTCTCCAAATCGAAAGATTTAAATACACATGTCATAATTGAACTGGTGCTGATAAAATTACTCAATAAGTAGGTGCATAGGAAAAAAAAAACATTAAGTGAACTAGTGGGCAGAAATCATTAAAGAAATACTATGGTTTCTTTAGTAAAACATTTAGTAAAATACCTGGCAAAACTGCAGTAGTAAAGGAATATTTCTGTACCTCTTCGCAGGACAACATAACACAATAAACATTTTCTTGTCCATTTAACAGATGTCTTTGAAGTCACCAAGTCTCCAGAAAGTTCAGGGAGGCCCTCAGTGAAGAAGCCCAACTGGTGAGGTGAGTGCTGATACATATGCCTGCTGCAGCCTGGCCCAGAGATGGGGACAATACCAGCAGCCAGAGGGACTTAGCACAAGGACAGGAATTGGAGAAAAGAGAAAATGCTAGAATCCATTTGATGGCTAAGAAGACATGTTAGGATAGCTGCTGATTAGACCAAGGCAGAGAGGGTGACTGATACACAACACTCATGGGAGAGTTAGCTAAGGTTAACTCTAGCTGTTTAGAAAATACTGCCCTATTGAAAATCTAAAAGTTCACCAGATCTCCTGTTAAAGCACTGATCCTTAATGCAGCCATAGTCAGAGATGAGGCTTTGAAGATCAAAGGACCAGAGGGCTCTGTTCTCAGGACTGAATTAATCCCTTTAGAGATTCAGATCTTAGTGTATTGCCAAGTGAGAATGCTTCAATCTCACTTAGAAGGGATAAGCACAGGAAACAAGAGGGAGGAAGGAACCTGTGTGGGAAAGGGAAGGGGAAAGGGAAAGGGGAACAGGATCAGGTATTGGGGGGCACAAGAGAGAAGCCCTGAGGGTCAGCAGAATGAATGGAAATATGCAACCTAAGGGGATAGGTGGGGGGACTCTCTAGAAAGTACCACAGACTTGGGAGATAAGAGATTCTCAGGCCTCAAAGGGAGGGACCTTAGATGAAATGCCCTACAGTGGGGAGAGGGAACTCATAAAGTCCACCTCCAGTAGAAAAACAGGGCATCAAGTGGAGGAATGGGTTGCCATCCCACAGTCAAAAATTCTGACCTAGAATTGTTCCCAAAAGAACTACAGGAACAAAGATACAGAAGAAACTGAGGGAAAGGCAGTCCAGTGACCAACCCAACTTGGGATCCATCTTAAGGGGAGACTCCAAGGACTGACACTATTACTGATGCTATGATATGCTTACAGACAGGAGCCTAGCATGGTGGTCCTTGTAGAGACCCAAGAAGCTGGCGACTGAGACAGATACAAATACTTACACCCAACCATTGGACTGAAGTCGGGGACCCTTGTGGCTGAATTAGGCTGGAAGAAGCTGAGGAGGAGGGTTACCCCATAGGAAGACCAACTAATCAGACCCCTGAGATCTCTCAGACACTGAGCCACCAAACAGGCAACATACATGAGCTAGTCTGAGGCCCCCAACACATATATAGCATTAGACTGTTGGATCTGGACTAACCCTTGAGAGACTTGAGGCCCTAGGAATTCAGAGGCCTGGTTCGAGGGGTGGGGGAGACATCCTCTTGGGCAGGGGGAGAAATGGTATGAGAAAATGTGGGAGGGGGAAAGTAGCTGGACTATAAAAATAAAAGTAATAATAATAATAATAATAATAATAGAAAACAGCTCTCTGTGTGTCTGTCTCTGTCTCTGTCTCTGTCTCTGTCTCTGTCTCTGTGTCTCCCTCTGTCTCTCCCTCTTTCCCATCACTCCACTTCCTGGCTGCCATGAAGTGAAATAAGCAGCTTTGCTTCTTCCTGCCACAATGTTCTACCTCACCAAAGGCCTAGAAACAATAGGTCAAGTAAAACCTCAGAAAACTGAGTCAAAATAAATGTTTTTCTTTTGATTTCCTGGAGTAGTTCGTCACAATAATGGAAAGTTAACACACTGTTTACTGATACTGTGTATATTTGACTAGCTTTAAAGTGCAGACACAGATTCAGCAGTGACTTCTGGTTGGCATCAACTTCAATGCCCTTGCCTGGAACACCATATTAGGGAATAAAACACAAATTATGTGAGCTTGATACTGTGGCAGGGAATAAACACAATAAATAAGTAATATACTGTATTACATTAGAAGGTAGCAATGCTATAAAGAAACAATGGCGGGGTAAGGACATGTCAGAGGGTTACAATATTAGAATAGGTTGGAATATTAAATATAGGAGTCATAGTGGGCCTTATTGAGAAGACAAGATTTGAGCAAAGATATGTGAAAGAGATGTAGGCACAAGTCTTAGAGAAAGAAGCAACAGCTACAACAAAGGATTTCAGATGGACACGAATCTAGTTAGTCTAGGGGACAAGGACAGGATAATCAAGAAGGGTGTTATGAAGTGATGTCACAAAGGCAGCAAAAGTAAAGAATGTAAAAGCAAAAGAAGGAATGGGTAACAAAGAAATCAGGAGGAAGCTCCTTTGTCTGGTGCTGCTGCCTCTCCAGCCAGGTTCCTGCTCCCCATTCCCACCACATTAGAAGACACTGCCCATGCCCTCCTGTTGACTGTGTTGTTCACATTTGTTGCTGTGACAGAACACCTGTCAACTTAAATGAGGAAAGATTTACTCTGGCTTATGTTCCAGTTCACTGTTTCTGCCTGAGGAGAAACTAAACATCACTGCAGGGTACCATGTAGTAGAAATAAAGGCACTCACTTCCTCCAAATAGGAGACAGAAGGGCATAAGAGAGAGGGGGAAAGGAGAGAGAATGAGCCAGGGGGAAGATACACCTTTCAAAAGTACAATCCAGGAACACAACATTAAACTCTAGCTCTGCCCTCCTACCTAACAGTTCATTCAGCTATGAACTCATCAGTAAATGATTAACTCATTAATGAGGTTACTCCCTCATGATCTAATTTCATTCCCACAATACCACCAACTGGTGGGAACTAAGCCTTGGGTTTGGAGAAAGCCTTCGTGTCCACACCATAACAAGACTGTTACCTGTTACCTATGATTACTCTTAATCATTTCTTGTCCCACCACCCTTTCCCTCATACTTTTATGATTTCCTACTCAATTCTGTCATATTCTTAAAGTTTACCAACAACCAAGATTTTTTTCTCCATCCTTCAACCTTCCCACTTTCCATACCTGCCTGGCTCAAGAATGACTTTCCTCTGTTATATGTACCACAATGACATGGAGTGGTCCTGTAGTCTGATTCTTAAAGTCCCTGCAAATAAGTTTAACGAGGCTATCAAGTTTCCTACAGACATCTTCAACCAAAACAGAAAAAAAAAAAGAATGACTTCTGCTTTCTAACAATTGGATCATTTGATGAGATGAGTACATTCTGAGGTACAATGCTTAAATCAGCATTATACTTACAGCATAATATTTTTCCTTTGCTCTTTTCAAAAGATGGCATGGACAAATTTATTGTACAGCTATGGAATAAAACACACTACCTCTATGCTCAAATAGAGTAATTCCAAGTACCGTCATTGAACTCCATTAACTTAGGCTTCTCAATTGATGTATAATTTTCAGGGTAATTCTCAAATACAATGGTTCCCACATGTTGTAACATGATCAATAGTAATTCCATCTCTATCTTAAGTCTGGTTTCTCTTCACTATGCTGCTTTCAGGTTATCTGGTTCATAATAGCATGGACCTTTGAAAACTCAGAAAACAACTCTTACTGCAAGTGAATGATTCACATATGTCTGGTCTATTTTGTTTCTTGAAGAATATAAGGAAAACATTAACCATGAAGCCAGGTCACATCAAGGAAACAGATTCTTTTCTTCTAAAACATAATAAATAGTATTCAAATAAGTCACCTTTAATATGACAGACACATTTCTAAAATTTTTCCTAAAGATTAAAACAAAATCTATACTACTGGTCTATTTTACTATCACAATTTCAAACATGTTTCTAAGTCAAATGTCTTCAGGTTAAATTACTATGTGCATATAAACAAACATAAGATTTTTCTACACACCAAAGTTCCATTCTAATAACAGTTAAATCATGTTATGAGAATTCTTCAGTATATACATCCTTTTGCTGGAGTAAACTGTAATCTTCTCTATATATGTATACAGAATTAAAAATGAGAGCTATTTTGACACTGTAGTATAAATAAAAGAGATATCTACTAAAGGAATGATTATTTCAATTTTATTTATAAAAAAAATCACAGAGTTTTAGTTCCCTTAAACTATACCAATGAAGTGTATAGTTTATTTCCTGCATAGAATTTGCAATTAACTTCTTTATAAAGCAGACCTATAAAACTAGTATGCCTCAATTTATCATCCTTTTCTTCATTTTTGTCGAGAATAGGCTTTTGAAGCAAGCTGTGATTTTTTTTAATGTCTTGTGTCTTGTTATGTCCCCCTTTTCATTAATTTGGATACTGTCTCTTATGCCTTTTACTTAGTTTGGTTAAGGTTTGACTAAAGTTAGTCTGTCTATCTTGTTGATTTTCTCAAAGAACCACCTCTTGGTTTTGTTGGTTACTTGTATTGTTCTATTTGTTTCTAAATGATTGATTTCAACCATGAGTTTGACTATTTCCTGCTGTCTACTCCTCTTGGGTGTGTTTGCTTCTTTTTGTTCTAGAGCTTTCAGGTGTACTGTTAAGTTTCTAGTACAAGAACTCTCCAATTTATGAAGGTACCTAGTGTTATGAATTTTCCTCTTTCATTGTGTCCCATAAGTTTGGGTATGCTGTGCCTTCATTTTCATTTAATTCTCAAAAGAATTTATTTTCTTTATTTTTTCCCTGACCAAATAATCATTGAGTAGAGAGTTGTTCAGTCTCCATGAGTATATAGGCTTTCTGTTGCTGTTGTTGTTGTTGTTAAAGTACAACCTTAGTCTATAGTAATCTGCAAGGGGTTATTTCAATCATCTTGTATCTGTTGAGGCTTATATTTTGTCCAATTATATGGTCAGTCTTGGAGAAGGTTCTATGAGGCCCTGAGAAGGTATACTCTTTTGTTTTAGGATGAAATGTTCTGTAGATATCTGTTAAATCCATTTGGTTCATAACTTCTGTTAGTTTTTACTATGTCTCTATTTAGTTTGTTTCAACGACCTGTCCATTGGTGACGAGTGAAGTGTTGAAGTCTCCCAGTATTATTACATGAGGTTCAATGGGTGTTTTCAACTCTAGTAAAGTTTCTTTTAAAAATGTGGGTGCCATTGCATTTGCGCTTAGATGTTCAGGATTGAGAGTTCATCTTGGTGGATTTTTCTGTAATATATGTATGTGGGTATAAAGTGTCTTTCTTCATTTCTTTTGATTATTTCTGGTTAAAAGTCTATTTTATTGGATATTAGAATGGCTATTCCAGCTTGTTTCTTGGGACTGTTTGCTCGGAAACACTTTTTTTGCCCTTTTCTCTGAAGTAGTGTTTCTCTTTATTACTGAGGTATGTTTCCTATATGCAGCAGAATGATGGATCCTATTTACTATCCAGTATGCTATCCTGTTCTGTTTATTGGTGAATTGAGTCCACTGATGTTGAGAGATATTAGTGATCAATCATTGTTAGTTCCTGTTATTTTGTTGTTGGAGGTAGTACTGTGTGTGTGTGTGTGTGTGTGTGTGTGTGTGTGTGTGTGTGTGTGTGTGTGATTCTCTTCTTTTGGGTTTGTTGTGAGATGATTAATTTCTTATGTTTTCTTGGGTATAGTTACTCTTTTCGTATTGGAGTTTTCCTCCTAGTATCCTCTATAGGGCTGGACTAGTAGACAAATATTGTTTGAACTTGATTTTGTCATATAATATCTTTGTTCACCATCTATGGTGATTGAGAGTTTTGTTGGGTATAACAGTCTGGGCTGTCATCTGTGGTTTCTTAGGGTCTGCAAGACATCTCTCCGGGATCTTCTGGCTTTTAGAGTCTCTCTTGAGAAGTCTGGTGTAATTCTGATAGGTCTGCCTGTGGGGAGCCGAGAGAATGCGGCTATCATCCTTGCAGCCATCTTGAGCCACATACCCTGACAAAAGACTTGATTACATTAGCCTACAACAGCTGAGCACACTCTGATAACATCTTGTTTTAGATACCCTGGATCTTCCCTTTGGTGTGTGAGACTTAAAGGTGTGATTTAGAGCTGAGACTTATGGGCGTGACTTAGAGATTAGACTTAGAGACAAGGCCTAAGGGCATGACTTAAGGTCATGACTTAGAGGCATGGCTTAGAAGTGAGACATATAAAAGGCAAGAGGCAGACAGAAGAGAGATCAGAGAGAACCAGGCAATAGATTACTTGACATCAGTACAACTTGGAATTAGTTATTAGACATTAGGCAGTACAACTTGGAACAGAGAATTAGGTATTAGGTACTTGGCACTTGGAGGAAAAACTTGGAATTAGACAGTACAACTTGGAGTTAGGTATTAGACATTAGGTATTAGGCACTTGGCACCAGAAGAAAGCAACAGATTATTAGACATTAGGCACTTAGCACTTGAAGAAAGAACTTGGAACTTGGAGGTACTAGGGACTAGGAACTAGGGACTAGGAACTCAAGACTTGGGACTTGGACTAGGAAAAGAGACTGAAGAATAAACGGGATTGAATCACACTCTGTCTGGTCTCCATTCTTCATGTCCATCCTCACTCTCTCTCTTGCTGAACCCCGACCCACGGACTGGAGCAGCTTGGGGCAGTGTGGGCTAACAAGTTAGTCCCCAGGGCTTTTGGCAGTGCGGGTTCCAAGACTGATAGAGCAGTCCACAACATTTTGGCCCCCAAGTGTGGGGCAGCTCGGGCCACAACATCTGCCATTATATGTTTCTTGGTCTTTTTCCCTTGCAGCTTTTAATATTCTTTCTTTGTTTTGTACATTTAGTGTTTTGATTATTATGAGGCAGGATTTTCTTTCTGGTCTGATCTATTTAGTGTTCTGTAGGCTTCTTGTATGTTTATGACCTTTTATTTCTTTATGTTAGGGAAGTTTTCTTCTATGATTTTTCTGGGCTTTTGAACTGGGAATCTTCACTCTCTTCTAGTCCTATTATTCTTAGGTTCGGTCTTTTCATTGTGTCCCAAGTTTCTTTGGGTTGTTTTTGCTTTAGGAACTTTTTACACTTGGCATTTTCTTTGACCAATGTACTAATTTCCTCTATGTTATCTTCTATGCCTGAGATTATCTTTTCCATCTCTGATAGCCTGTTGGTGATGCTTGTGTCTATAGTTCCTATTCTCTTTCTTAGGTTTTCCATCTCCAGAGTTGCCTCCATTTTTGTTTTATTTATTACTTCTATTTTTGTTTTTAGGTTTGGACCACTTTGTTCCTTTCTTTCACCTGTTTGATTCTATTTTCCCTGTACTTTTATAAGGGAATTATTTATATTCAGTTTAAAAGTTGCTATCATTTCATAAGATGGGATTTAAGGTCAGAATCTTGCTCTTTAGTGTGTTAGAATATCCAGGGCTTGCTGTAGTTAAAGAGCTGAGTTCTAATGGTCTCATATTGCATTGGCTTCTGTTTATTATGTTCTTGAGCTTTCTTTGCACCATCTGGTTGTCTCTGATGTTAGCTGGCCTGGGTGTCCTGGATTGGTGCAGGCCTCCCAAGAGGCTGGTGAAGCTATGTATTCCAGGTTAGAGTGCCTCTGGTTTGAGCAGGCCTTCTGTATCCCTGGTTAGAGCAATCCTGGGAGATAGGCAGGGTTGTGGGGTGGGGATGGGAGAGCAAGCTCGCTGTCTGCTGCCAGTACAGGTGGAGGTGAGGGCCTGAAGGAAGATGGGACTCCAAAAGACTGGACAGAGACCAAGTCTTCTGGGCTCTGCTAGGTCTTAGCTGGTGTGAGGGTTGAGGTGGTCTCATCTGTGTGTGGTTCCTCCTGGGAGACAGGCAGGACTGTGGGGATTGGGGGGGTTCTTCTTTTCTATTGTTGTTGCCGCTTTACTTAATTTATCACTCAAATTGCACACATTTCTAGAGAAGACTGCAACATTTTACTACATAAATAAAATTATACTGACTAACTCAGAACAGGTTGTTGTATATTTTCTTTTTTTAAAAAGATAATTTCTTTCAAATTCATCATATTCTTTGACTATATTCAAAATATATTCATATATTTTGACTATATATTGACTCTACAAATGAGAAATAAATGTTATATTTGCCCTTCTGAATTGGGCTTATTTTTTTAAATATGACAGTCTTTAGTTATATCCAGCATATGATGCATTTTCTTTAGGGCTACCTAAAATTCTATGTGTCATTTATCCATTCATCTGCTGACTGACATCTAGGCTGATTCCATATCTTGGCTATTATGAATAGCTTAAAGAATCATGGTTGTGCAAGAATATCTGTGGCATGTTGACTTAAGAGTCATTTAGTATAGGCCTAGAAGTGTAATATCTGGATCCTATGGCAATTCTAAGGTATTTGGGAAACTTACATATTGATTTCAATATGGCTGAGCCAGTTTATCCTACCAGAAGCATATATGGATTCCATTTTGTCAAAATTCTTTCTAGCATTTACTGTTGCTTTCTTATATTTTTGGTTGTGAACCTAGCCTTTAATGGCTGAGCCATCTCTCCAGCCCTTATTGTTGCTTTCTTAACTATAGCTATTATGATTTGGGTTTTTTTTTTGGGAGGGGGTAGGAAACACTTCATATACAAACCATAACAATTACCTATGATTACTTCTTTTAAACATGCCTTGTCTCCCTACCCTTTTAAGTCAATCTGTCTTTATATTCCATTATGTCTATTTTATAAAATTGTGGGTGCCAATGTCCAATTCATCTATATTAAAAATATTTGCTTTTTAAAACCTAGTTAACAATTTGAGATTATAATTTGATTACATTTGTCCATTCCCTTCCCCTCTTTAACCTCAATATGTCCTTGATGTATTATCCTTGAATCAATAATAAAGTAGCCTTTTGTTATCTCTTCTAAATTTAGATTGTTTTATTTTCTGAGATATCAGTATCATTATACTTCCTTAATTTTTAATGCTACTGGCATGAAATGCCTTTCACTATTCTTCAGCCTTAAGTCAGTGTCTTTGTTAGGATTTTACTGCTGTGAATATACATCATGACCAAGGCAACTCTTATAAAGGACAACATTTAACTGTAGCTGACTTATAGGTTAAGAAGTTTGGCCCATTATCATCAAGGTGGGAACATGGCAGCATTCAGGCAAATGAGGAGCTAGAGGAGTTGAGTTCTACATCTTTATCCAAAGACATACAGAAGACTACCTTCCCAGAAGTTAGGATGAGAGTTTTAATGTTCACACCCACAATAACATACTTCCTCCAACAGCTTCCTCCATATCTACTCCAACAAGGCCATGACTCCTAATAGTGCCACTCCCTGAACAAAGCATATTCAAACCATCACAGTCTGTATTAGTCTTTGTCAGTTAGGTACATAATCTAACGAGCTAGTTATGTCTTTTGATTGGATAATCCAGACCTTTAACATTCAGAATTATTATTTTGATTTTGTAGTAATTGATTCTTTATAATTCTCCAATTCCTTATTTCCATTTTTATGTGGTGTGTTGGCCTCGTGTACTTGTTTATTTGTTTATCCTTTCTTTCAATACATAAGATTTCTTTAAGTATCTTAGGTGTTGTTTGTCATGAAATCCTTCAGGTTATATTTATTATGAAAAGGTCTTTTTCAAATTATGAAGGGTAGTTTTGCTGTATATACTGAATATAGTAATCTAAACTAGCAAGTACTATCTTATAGAGCTTGAAGTGGATCATTCTATGCCCTCCTAAATTAGAGTTTTGTTAAGAAATATATTGTTATTCTGATGAGTTTGCCTTTATATGTGATTTGCTGCTCTATAGTAACTTTAAATGTTTATTTTGTTCTGCCACTTAGTGTGTTTTAATATACTTCACAGGGGATTGCTTTTCTTGTTTTATCTATTTGGTGTTATAACTGTCCCCTAAACTTGTATGACGATTTCCTTCTCTAGATTTAGGAAATTATCTGACTTTACCAAATGTATTTTCTATGGCTTGATCTTCAACTTTTTACTTTTTAATGTCTATTATTCACAGCCTTGTTCTCTCCAGAGTTTCCCATAGGTACTGTATGTTCCATTTGTGCTTTCTGATTTCATCTTTGTCATTTCTGGTGTTCTGTGTCATCTAACTTGCCTTCAATCCCTAACTTATTGGTGATTCTCTGATAGACTTGTGAGTCTGGAATTAGGACACTGGTGATTTTTTTTGATCATCTATATTATTTCAGTTGAGGCATTTGCAATGATCATGTGGGACTAGGTTGCAGTAGGGGTGATATGTCATCTTCCTCACTGGATTGAACTAAACCTTCAGCCTGTATCCAAACACAATCTCTAGCACACCAAAAGAGAGTAAACTACTAGCTACAAAAACCTGTACTACAAATAGAGAGGCTTATAGGAGAATCAGAGCAATAACCAACTGAAAACCTCATCCTTTGAAATCCAGTAACTTTGGGAGAATTAAAAAAAAAACAATTTAGCATGGTCAATAGTAAGGTATTAGTCACTGTGTAAGCTTTTCACTGTATATGCTTAGTAATACTGATGATCAGAAGACTAGATAAAATGTAATTGAGAAATTTAAGTGAAAGGAGAAAACAATTAAGGATATGGGAGGATATATGACATCTCCAATAAGGATTGAATGAAAAGAAGGAAGGTATTAAGGAAATTTAATCACATAACCTAAAGCAACTTGGGAGGCTGATCAAGGAAATTCATCAGCTCCAATCAGCCTGTGCCAACTGGCAGAGCATACCTAAATGAAGCAGTGGAGGCAGACACTGAGATGGATAACGCAGTCTACAAAATTATGCACAGATAATATGGTATTTATATGTAGTCACTGGTGTGAGAGCAGATATAGACTTACTATGTGGACACTCACCTAAGCATATCTCTGCATCATCATTTACATGTGTGAAGGTAGATTATCGCTAAGTGGCTGCTGAGTGTGCACAGATATAGACAATCACATGTGCACAGATATAGACAATCACATGTGCACAAAGTGCAAATTGACTGTGTGTGGTCACAAGACTTGCACAGGTGCATGTCTCTCTGTGGTCACTTGTCTCTGCATAGCTGCTCATCCTGTCCTTATGCTCTCTTACTTTTCCTTGACTATTTGAATTTGTTTCTTTTGATGAGAGCAGAACCTTTGTGTTACTAAGCTTCTTGTACTTATCTCTGTTGTTTGCCAGGCAACCAGAGGTGTGATTCATGAGCCAGGAGGTGGACATTACACTTGCAGGTGTTTTTCAAGCTCTATATCTTGAAAGGGGCTGTTAGAACGTTTCCTAAGCACTCATCACTCCTTGCCCATCAAACATAGAGTTCATGAGTCTCATTCTAGTCTATAGTTCAGTCTGCATTTTTACCATATAAAATACTGTATAATTCAGGTTCTGGGTTTTTACCCTCTAGGTAGAGGTATTTTGCATGTCAGGATTCAGAGAACAGATACTTCCCCGAGTTCCCGTGGTGATCTGGATAGAAAAGACCTTTGCATCTAGATTATCTGGCTTCTAACTCAATGGAAGATCAAAAAAAAAAAAAAAAAAAAAAATGGTTTTCACAGCTGCTCTGCCAAAATGCCAAGAAAAGATATTTTCCAAATGTCTAAAAAGTATGCAGAAGCCAAGATGCCTGTATGGTTTAACAAAACATATGCCCATTGATACATTCTGTATTGGTTGTGCTGTTAAAGTCTCTGATTTGGACTTTGCCTCACCCTTCATTCTCATTCATTATCATTCTCATCCTCTCTCCTGCTATGTAAATTATCTGGTTATCCAGAGTACTGAGAGTAGGGTATAAATTTCCCAGGGCTTTCTTTTATCTTAAACTGAGGTTGCAACCATCTGCAATTGCTCTTACTCAGCTTGGAAAATATAAGACACAGAGTCAAGACTGAGTACCCCAAGACAGATTCTCCTGTTCTGCTATTTTTTCTTTCCTCTTTCCTTGCTGCTGAAACTAGTGTTTTTCCTTTAACACCCGCTTTTCATAGGATAGCTGTTCTCAGTGAATTACCAGTCTACTGCAAAATGCTAGCAGCTGCTGTGTGGATATGGTTGGTCACTTTCCTTCCCTAATAAATAGGCTTTCTTTTCAAAATTGTAAATATCAGTGGAATTCACATTCATAACATAACATATCTTGAAGACAACTGTCAAGAAACAGAAAGATTCCTGGAGCTGACTGGACTGCCAGCCTAGCCTAATTGCTGAGTTCCTGGTTCAAAAATAGGTGATAGACAGTATGAGGAACATCTGACCTCTGCCTTCGCCTTCACCTTCACCTTCACACACACACACACACACACACACACACACGCTCTGAGACAGAAAGAGAGGGGGGGTATTATCCTAAAGAAAAAAACCCTTATTTGATTTTCTTTTCCCCTGGCTATACTATGAAGGTGAATTATAATTATTAAAAATATTTTAAACAATTTTATGTCTCCAACACTAATAAATCTCACAGAGGATTAGGACTTTTTAAATCCCAGTGTTTTTCTTTTTTTTAATTTCTGAAAAGTGAACGTAATGTACTCCTAAAGAACAGAGCAAAACTACAAAAATTGTCATAGCATTCATTTCAAAGACAAGTTTGCCACAAATTACAACAGTACTATTTGTCATGGTTAGAATGAGTAGCATTAGCTAATCACCATTAATGGCTGAGTCAAAGCTTAAAAGTTCTTTTTAAAAATACAGGAACCAGGAATAACCTAAACTGGGGCAGCATGTGTGTCTGGCATGCAGCTACTCATGTCCCCTGTCTTTCTCCAGTCTCCTGTCATCACTGAACCAAGCAGAACACTGTGGTCTTCAATGTTAAGTAGTTCTCTGATCCAGTCAGTATTAATTTTCTAATCCATTCCAGGAAGTTCCCTTGGGCATTTCCCAAATATTTTCAGGCAAAAACCTAATTACCAATTTCTTAACTGGCCAGAAATAAAACTTGTGATTTACCTGTAACTGAATCATAGTTGATTCTCTGTTAAAGTTTCCATTAAGAAGAAGTCTTTGAAAAGGAATGTATTTTCCTAACATATGGGTAAACCACACAGTAGAAATAAGGACCTCCCAGAGGTGAAAGTTCTTGGGAAGGGTGTTAAAACTTTTCCAGTTAGATCTCACCCCTATCTATGGAGTCAGAAAGCCATAGTTTGATAAAACCAAGATGATCTTGGGCCATTTATATAAAATTTTTCTATATCTGAGTTTCCTCGTTTAGAAAATGAGGAACTAATATCACCTGGACAGAAACTACTGCAGCATGGAGCTAAAGTGCTTAGAAAAGTGTCCTAATACAGGAGAGTGCTGCAGCAGTGACGCTATAAACACAAGTGACTGAAAGTTTACTTTAGCCAGGAAGGTGGCTTTTGGAGGTTACTTTAACTGCCTGACCCTTGTATTCCTTCTGTAAAACTTGTGTAGCATCTATTCCAATAAGATTATCTGGGGCTAGCTAACCTGATGTATATAAAACTCTTAGGCACTGATTAGAGAAAGCACTATAAAATGAAGATGGTTGCTATTGTTGCTTTGATGATTATTATTATTGTGAGTTATGATTTAATAGAACATTTTGAAGTATTGCTTATTTGATAACTACCTCTTATGCCCCTCTAGTACTCCATTTTCTCTGTTGTTTCCAAAAGGAATCGTAGATCAGTCCTCTGGCTCTCTGATTTCAACTTCTTTTTCTCTTGGTAATAATCACTTTGCATTTTGTCTATTACTATATCTTAAGGAGGTGAACTCTAAAATTAAGACAACAACCCTGACCTCATGAAGAGCTTCTCTTTATCTAAATATTGGTGTTCCTTAGGCCATCTCTGCAGAAATACCTGCCTGCTTCCTTGAACCTTTCCTTTCTTTATTCTTGTCATGTGCAGTTTTGGTTCCCTTTTCTCCTTATCTTCCATATGTAATAAGCAAGCCTCTCTATTTTCATGTCATCTTCTAGTTTACAATTGTAATAACCTTGTTGTAAAGGACATACTATGCCTCATGAGACCACATACTATTCAGCAAAGCAAGAAATGGATATATACAACATGAGTCCTGAAATCATTGTACTGAGTGGAATGTATGGTCTACTTGGTACTGCCTCCTAAAAGTTCCTGTTCATCTAGAATCTGTGAATGTGGCCTGACTTGGTAATAGGCTCACTGAAGTAAAAATTAAGTAAAGACAAGCAGTGCTAGTTTTGTGGCGAGTCCTAAATTTCATATAATTTTTATGTTTATAAGAAGGATATTTAAAGACACAACCAGAATATAAGCAAAGAGGGGACACAGATTAAGTGAGAAATCCACAAGCCAAATGCAGTGATGATAGCTTGCAAGTGGGCATGGGTGTGGATCTTGTTGGGCAGTTGTGGTTCCCTCGTGTCTTCTGCCTCTGGTGGCTCAGGGAGGCATGGCCCACAGGGAGGAGCATCTGGTAAAGGAATTGGCTATGCCCCCTGGCCTTTAGGTATCTCATAATATGAAAATCTCTGAGGCCTTTAGTCATGTTCTCTACCTGTGGAGGGGCTGGTAGGAGTGCTGCCCTATGTGACTGAACAGCACAGATCAATGGCATGTCAGAAGCCTGGGGTCTGGGGGCGTGGCCGAACACCTGCCATTGCCCCATTAGGGTCCAGGGTTCGAGGCCTGTGCCCAACCAGGAACCAAGCTATCCTTTCATGGTCCCACAGCCAAAGACTGCTAAAGATTGACGGCAATCACCAGAAGCTGAGGAGAGTCAAAGAATGTTCCCCTATAGTTCATCACAGTCCTACTGAAACTTGCATTGTAGTCATTTGAACCTCTACAACCACTAAAAAAATATGCAACTATAAGTCACCCTGTTTGTGGTAATTTGTTCCACTATTCTTAAGAAACTAATATTAATGGCATATATGTACATACTTTATATAACAATACATACAATTTTCTTTCTGTCTTCATCCTTTGCTCTACATTTTTATTTTAAGTAATAATAATTCTGCTATTATATTTACATATATCCATAACTAATTTTATTTAATTTCTTAAAAGGATTAGCTTGAGGTCCAATTTTTAACCTGAGGGCTTTCAAAAACCCCATTACAGTTTTTCACTGTTTCTAATTTGGCTCCATAAAGAAATGTATTCAAGACTTTATTTTTTTCTCAAAATGAGAACTATAGAATTACTAACACAAATCTCATGGTAGAATATTAAAGACAAAAATGTACTTCATCATTTATCAACTATGCATGGAGTTTTTATAACACAGAAAAGGCAACCTTCTAGAATTTGAAGTTGGTCTAAAAGTTAAAATGAGATATAGAGAAGCTGCTACCTGGCATCAGGGAAAATATAAATATAGCTGGACAGGGTGGCACATGGAATCCCTGCTGTAATCCCTGCACGTGAGAAGGAAAAGCAGAGAAATGGTGAGTTCCAAGACAGCCTAAGAAACACAGTCAGTCTGAACTATACTGCAATAGCTTCAAAACACCAAATTTAAAGGTGAAAACAAGCTCAAGTCACTACAAAAGATTCAACAACTGGCTGAGAAACTTTTGAAGACATTTGCTATCCTTAGACACCAGGAAACATAAAATAAAACTACTTTGAGATTTTATCTTACCTCAGTCAGAATGGCTATGATCAAAATCTCCCCAAAAATAAAGGTATAAATATGGAGAAAGGACAACACACACTGAATGTTGGTAGACAGAAAAAGCTGGTTCATCCACTGTGAAAATCTGTGTGGAGGTTCCTCAGAAAGCTATAAATAGATCTACTACATGATCCTGTTAGACCACTCTTGGTCATATACCCAAATGACTTTCTACCCTACTACAGAGAAACCTGCTCGTCCATATTTGTTGTTGCTCTAGTCATAAGAAATGGAAACAGTCTAGATGCAGTCAGTTGATCAAAAAATAATGAAAATATGATATATTTACATAATAGCTGTTAAAAAAATGAAATTCATAAAAAAGTAGATGGACCTGGAAACAAGCATTCTGAGTGAGGTAGACTAGACTCAGAAGGACAAACATTTCATGTTTTTGCTTTTTTGTGGATGTTAGCTGTGAATCTTTAGATATGTATGTTCCATTTGGAATACTCACTGAGAACAAGGACTTAGTAAAACCCATGGGGAGAGATGTTCAATAGAATGGAAGGGAGATAGATGCAGCAGTGTAAAGGCTTGAACAAAATTACAGAAAGGGTTAAATTGGAGTGTGGGATAGGAGGGCTGGGTGAAAAATGGAATATAGCTAGGAAAAGATAAATAACACCAAAGAGCTTTGGAAAATGTCATATGGAAATGCACCTAATACTAGAGCGAGGCAGGCAGGCAGGGCAGACAAAGTGTATGTGTAAGTGTGTAAGTGTGTGTGTGTCTAAGATAATAGATTTGCCATCAACATTCTATCAATATGATGTAGAAAAGTGGGTCTGACCTTCAGCTGCTTTCACCTGAAGTAGTTGGTATTACTTGCTCTCTGGATATCTGAATCATTGTGTTCTTCCAAGGTTTTTGATTCTCTCTTCCCCCATAGTCTCCTCTCATGAGTGACTTGTGCTGGGGCATCTATGAGCCACAGCAGGAGAGTCTTTTGAGGGTTGGCTTTCTAACTCTAAGCTGAGACCTCTGGTCACAGAGAAGTCAAAGAATGGAAGTAAGGCTGAGGTAATTACTCGTCTCAGTCTTCTGGCGGCTTCTGGAAAGTCCCTGTGGTACTCGTTCATGACATACTCTAGGAAACGGGAGTTTGTCTAATAGGGCACTTATTTCAGTTAGGAGTCCTTCTCAACCAGCACACAATTCATGGCGAGAAAAGCCCAGTCGTCCTCGGCTCCTTCCACTAGCATGCATTCTTTGAAGTTCAAGAATGTAATCAACCTTTTTTTTCTTTTTTAATGAAACAAAGTCTCTTAAAAGAATTGGAAGTACCATGGAGGTGCGGAGCCAAGTGGTGGGCCTTCCTGAGGCACGAGGCCATCAGGTTCCGGTGTGAAAGGCCAACTCCTCACAGCACGCCTTTCGTAGAAGGAGGAAGGAAGTGGCTGTGTGCAGCTCTGCGCATGCGCCGGAGGCGCTTGCGCAAGGCCACGCTCCAGCTCTGGTAGTGCGCAGGCGCCCGCAGGAAGAACAGCTTCCGGTCATGGCGGCGGCGGGCACGCTGAGGGGATTGGCAGTGGCTGGCGGAGGCGAGAGCAGCGATAGTGAGGATGATGGCTGGGATATTGGCTATCTCGACCGGTCCTCCCAGGTAGTGGAAAAGGCAACTTCTGGACTACTACGGTTTGGGGCCTCCTGTGGCTTTCAGAAGCTAGGCCCAGACACTTGAACCCAGTTTTTCTCCTCCTCCTCGTGCCCGGCTTCCTAATTTAAGTCCCAGAGCTATGGATTAAGCGCCTTACAGATTATTAAGCAAACTAGCAAAATGCTCCCTTGGTTACCAACTGCGGTTTTCATTTGCATCCTTTAGGCCGCAGACCTAGCTTCACCTGGATTTGGATAATCTTTGCCCATTCCCTTTAAAGTTTTTAGGCGGATTCCTTGGGTATTTCATTTGCTGGCCAAAGCAGAAACAACCCTATGTAGTTAAAACAAACAAACCAAAAAAAAAAAATTATTTTTGTTATTTACTGATGCATTGTAAATGAAAATATACATTAACAAGAAATTTAACTAACTTCTCTTTTAGAAACTAAAACGGTCTTTACCCGTTGAAGAGAAGAACGAAACATTTAAGAAAGCACTAACCACCGGAGATATTTCCTTAGTGAAAGAACTCCTGGATTCTGGTGAGAGTTAGCGAATCCTGTCAAGTAAATCGTTAAGTTCATTAGAGCACCTTATTTTTTAAAGTTTGTGTCGTTTTTTTTCCTAATGAGTGTTAAGGTAAATTGTGTTGCCCATGTCTTAGTTGGCTTTTTGTCTTCCTGACTTCTTTTCTTCACCTACCCTCTCATTTTGAATGAATCAAATTACTTTCCATTGGTTCTTGAACCTATAAGAAGCCAGCCTCCGACTGATCTTAACCCCACCTTGATCATCCTTTTTTAAATATTTGCTGTAATATGCTTCTTAAGTCTTTCAGGTTCTGTTTCCTTCTGCATTATGTTTTGGAGGCCTAAGGCCTGCGTCGAATATGAGAATGAGTATCTGGATATTCTGTTTTCTTGGACTACTCGATGTGATTTTTTGGGGGATGTTACTTAAGCTTTCAGAGCATCAGTTCCTTTATGTAAAATATAGTTTTATCCTGAGTCCTATAACGCTTTCTTATCGATTAAGTAAAACTTATTTTTAAATTACCTACACATACAAATTAAATTGTTTATCCTAGTGGTTGAAATTATCCAAGGGCTAACAAGTGTTAAACGACTGCAAGATACAAAACACACACACACACACACACACACACACACATACACACACACACACAAATAAATAGGAGGTTCTAGACAGCAACTGTTTTTCTTCTATGCTAGAGACAATATGGTGTTTAATGAAAATGCAGCATTGCAAAACAAGATCAGGATTTAATTACTAACCATGACATTTGATGGCTCTGTAATATTAAATAAGCTATTAAACTTTTGTAGGTTTTAGTTTTCCCCTTTTTAAAGGGATAGTAGCATTACACTCAAGGTTATTGAAATTAAAATAAACATATAAATAAAGGCTGAGAATAAGGTTTATGTCAGTATAAATAAAATAAACATGTAAATAAAGGCTTAGAATAAGGTTTATGTCAGTATTAGCTTAAGATGTGTAAGCAATATATAAGTCTTAGGTGTTATTTTTGTAACAAATGGGGAAGATCTGTGTCACTTTGTGAACAAATGCTGGACTTTGCCATTGACTTGACAATGTTCAATAAGAGTTAAATAAGAAAATTTGAGGACTGGAGGTGTGTGTGTGTGTGTGTGTGTGTGTGTGTGTGTGTGTGTATTGAACACAGTGATAATTGGGGTAGAATAAGCTGACGTTTGTTTCAGAAAAGAGAATTTGTTCTCAGAGTAGTGGGACTAGAAATGTTGAGGGTGATGGAGGAACATGAACTACTGGGGTTAGTGTGATTGGTGGCAAATGAGAGGTTTCAACCTCTTGTAAAGAGTCAACCGCTAAGTGGTCAGCCATTTGAAATTTGTCTTTAATTACAATTCACTTCAAAACTCATTTTAAAAAGCCAAAAATAAATGTATAGGTATAAGGAGAAAGGTCTTTTACTTTTGCTTCCACAAAATAAGTATTAGAGGTGAAAATTAGTGAGAATTTTTATACTAGAATTCAACATCTACTTCTCTTTTGTCATGCACTTTATTTCTTTTTATTCTTTTTATCTAGTTTTGCTAGCAACAGCCAAAGGAAAAAAAGAAAATATTATTGTTATTCTAAACTCATTTTCTGATTATCACATCAGCTTAGAGAGGAAAAATTGTTAGAAAAGACAAACAGAAGCTCAAGCATATAATTTAGCTCAGACATTTCCCCAGTAATTTCAATATATATCATGAGAGTTTAACTAAGACCATTGGAAATTTACTTGTATAGTCTTCGGTATCTTATTGCTTCAACAAGAAAAAAGTCAGCCCTTCAGAGCATTTCCTCAGTGGCATGACTTTTATCTTTCTAAGGAGAATGCTGTAGCCAAAGACCATGAAAATCTGTAAACGATAAAACATTAAAGCCAATGATGTTAGCTATATAGTTTCTTTGAAACAGAAAAGCATTCTCTTTTCTTTCCTGAAATTAGCAAGTATTTTTATTAACTTTTAGTTTTATGTGTATAGATGCTTTGCCTGTCTATATGTTAGCAGCTGCAGTTATGAATCACCATTTGGGTGCTGAGATTAAACCCAGGTATTCTAGAAAAAGAGTCAGTACATTTAACTTGCTGAGCCATCCCTCAAACCTCTTTGGTCTGCAAGTATCAATGAGAAATTACCATTTTACTCTTGATATCGTTAATGGAAGTGGTTTATATAAATTTAACGAGTTTAGGTTCATTCTCTTATTGGATCTTTGTTCTTGTGACACAGATTCTATACTTCTAATCCTAGGTTAGCCCAACATTTTTTCTGTTTGTTTGTCTTATATTGCTAGGCCAGTATTTTTGAGGAAATTCCTAATAATTCAGAAGATTTGTAGTACTAATGGTTTGAAGATTTTTATTGTCCTTTCCTGGCAGTTACTACCTGTCTCTCTCACATTCTAAATGTTATATCTATATATATACACATTCATGCAGGCAAACATTCATGTCTGTGTGTGTATTTAATTTTATATATAATATATAATTACATATAAATTATAAATATAAAATATATAAAATGATACATAATATACTTATATGTATACACACAGAGAATTTAAAAAAAAGTAAATCTTTAAAACAAATGTTCTCTACATCACTAGGCATTAATGTAGATTCCAGCTTCCGCTATGGATGGACCCCTCTTATGTATGCTGCTAGTGTGGCCAATGTAGAGCTGGTTCGGTTCCTTTTGGACAGAGGTGCTAATGCAAGCTTTGATAAGGGTAAGTAAACTGAGAAAATTTAACTGACAGTTTACTGTGATTTTTTCATTTCTAAACAACAATTATACTAAGTGAATAAATAAAGTACTTAAAGCAAAAATCCCTTATATAGAGATATGAAAACTCAAATTTAAATATACATGTTTTAAACTACCACTTCAAGAAAAGAGATTTGCAACTTCTCTGTTTTGTTATCTTTATACTAGGTTATATTAATGTGTACTTTTAAATATTATGCTAGATGGGTTTTTGTTGTTGTTTTTAAGGGAAGGTCACTGAAAGTAATATCAAAAAGCCAGTAATTTTGTGAAAAACTATTTGAAACTTGATTTGTATACTTGAAATTAATTATATTAAAGTGTTTTCATAGATGGCTTATTAAATCTCTGGTTTTTTATTGAAGAACTTCCACTTAGTACTGTGAGTCCATTCTAAAAAGCAAAGGTATATATGTAAATCCAGTCTGTTACACTGAAGCAGTGGTGACCCTCATTAAGATGTTGCTAATAGAGATTTGAATTCATTTCACCTTTGAGGTATAAATTTTGTTTCAGAATGAATTTTCACATTTGTAATCTACATGAAATACTTATAAAACTGTTACTATAATGTTCTACATATTTTACCAACATTCCTCCCTTAGTTGCATGCTTAGGTTTGAAAACATCACTTAATGAAAACTATATTAAAGAAGGATAGTTTTGAAAATACATAAAATATTCTGCTCAGAAATCATGGTTTCCTTTTTCTGTTTAAAATCAGAGGAGCACTTATGTTTATAAAGCATGTTGTATTTTCACCGGAGCTGATATGAATTGAACATAAATTCCTCTGTGTCTACAAGATTCCCATTGGGTAGTGAGGCCTGTTATTAGTTTCATGGCTATAAACTGGTTCTAACAAAATATTAAAGCATCATGGTAGTAATGCTGTCAGTGATAAAACTGTATCTAGAATAATTATGGTTTATCCATGTTGAGCCATTAGTGAAAACATGGCTGTAGTGTTCTATTTTATACTCCTGATACTTGAAAAGTTTGTATGTGTATTTGTTTTTGTTTGGTTGGTTTGTTTTATTTTGTCTTTAACTAGTCAATTCTGATTTCCTCCATTTATAGAAAACAGAGCGAATTCACAGAATAAAAATGACCAATTTCCAACCAACCAAACAAACAAACAAACAAACCCCCAACCAAACTAACAAAAAAAGAACACACCAAAGGGTGAAGGGCCCAGAGAGATGGCTCAGTAGGCAAAAGCACTTGTTGCCAAGCCAAGCCTGCTTATGTGAGTTAAATCCCTGGAACCCATATGATGGAAGGAGAGAACCAATTTCTAGGAGTTGTCTTCTTACCTCTGCATCAGTACAGTTTACAACCACCTTCCAGGATTGTTAGAAGTAAAGAAAAACCAGAGACTGTATTATTATTTCCCAATCAGAAGTTCAGCAAAGCAAACTTTTATCTGTGAAATTCACATGCATGTAATGTAGATATCCAAATTCATTGTGCTAAACCACTTTGTATTCTCCTGAAGAAATGCCAATAGGTGAACAAAGTTACAGTATGAATGAACATACAATTTAGAGGTGCAAAAGACCTTTTGCCAAGATAGTGAGATGTGTGTGGAGCTGGGAAGAGGTGGAGAATTTTAGAGTGCAGAATTTTAGAGTGTAGTACATGCTTAGGATGGTAAGGAAGGCAATTAGAAGCACTTCTAACGTGTGGGGTTTCTTTGCTTTTCCACCATATAGATAAGTTAACCATTTTGATAACTGCTTGTTCTGCTCGTGGCTCAGAGGAGCAAGTCTTGAAGTGTGTAGAGTTACTACTTTCACGAAATGTGGATCCAAATGTTGCTTGTAGGTAAGAGCCTCTGTTTAAAATACTCTATCAACCTGTTATACATTTGATAACATGAATGTTTAAACATCAATAACATTGTTTGCTTGGTCAAATGGTGAATGAAAATACGTCATAAAGTCAAAGTTTCATTGTATATGATTATCAAAAGGAGATAACATGAGGGTAAACTTCTGGTAAATTTGAAATTACAAAGAAACAGAGCGGTAAACCTATTTCCTGTGAATCACAGTCTCACAAGAACATGGTTGTTGAATGATAGTAAAGTAGGTCAAGTTTTTCTCTCCATGTAAAAATTAAAAATTTGAGTCAAGGTGGCGTGACAATTAAGAGATGTATGTACTGTTAATATGGATGGCTCAGAGTCAGTTCCCAGAACTCTCAGCTCACAGTAACCTACCTGTATCTCTAGTTCCAGGGAATCCAGCACTCTTTTCTGGACGTTTTAGGCACTTGTGCTCATATCCTCACCACCACACACAATATGTATACACATAACTAAAAGCAATGACTAAATATTTCTTAAGAGAATTAAGTTTTATTTATACAAATACTAAGAAAATACATACAAGTATTTCCCTTTTCCTACGACTTTATCAATTGATCAGGTTTTTGTATAGATGTGATAGTACTATATACAAACAGTAAATGAACCACATATATGTTGAAAAGTCACTAATAGTAAGAATAGGTTGCTGAAAAAAATTTTAGTTGACTTCTTGCCTGGCTTTATTTTCTAGTCAGTCCTTCTACTAAATATCTCTTTCTCTTTCTCTCTCTCTCTCTCTCTTTCTTTCTCTCTCTCTCTCTCTCTCTCTCTCTCTCTCTCTCTCTTTCTCTCTCTCTTTAGCTAATCTTAAAAATGTAGAAAGTAGGAATTAGTACACATAAAATAAATGCTTAATAGAATCATTGATAAACTATTACTTCAAATAGTTACTATCCATTGCCTCAAATGTTGTAACAATTAGCTGAACTCTGAAGTTTTCTCCCTAATTTAGTTTACTACCTCTGAGACGAAAGCAACAGCCTTGTAAAGTACTTACTTGGTATTTCTAGATATTTACCAAAATTAAAAAAAAAAAAAAGATTTTTATCTCTTTGGAGTGCTTTCCAAGCAAAATCTGTTTTGCTTTCCACATTACCTTGCAATCTCTAAAGATACTTTTTATTGTTATATTTCAAAGATATTGTTAACATTTAGTAGCTAGAGGTCAGGGATGCCCAGCAAAAATATCCTACAATTTATAGAATATCAGTTCCACGCAAAGGATTTCTAACCCCGAAATGTAAACAGTATTAATGTTAAGAAACCCTGATCTAGTGTTAAAAAGGTCAAGCTGTATAGATAATCAAGGTGGGGCAGGGACATTCTCTTGGAGAAAGGGCGGGGGCAGGGGTGGGAGAAATGGGATGAGGAATTGTGGGAGGGCAGACTTGTGGGGAGCCGACAGAAGGCAGCTATCATCCTTGCAGCCATCTTGAGCCATATACCCTGATAAGAGATTTGATTACAATAGCCTACAACAGCTGAGCACACTCTGATAACATCTTGTTTTAGATACCCAAGATCTTCCCTTGCGTGTGTGAGACTTAAAGGTGTGTGACTTAAGGGCGTGACTTAGAGATCAGATTTAGGGATAAGACCTAAAGGTATGACTTAGGGGCGTGACTTAAGGGCATGGCTTAGAAGTGAGACATATAAAAGGCAAGAGGCAGACAGAAGAAACAGATTATTAGGTATTAGGCACTTGACACTTGGAGGAAGAACTTGGAATTAGACATTAGGCACTTGGAAGATCAGTAGACATTAGGCACTAGAACTTGGAACTGGAAACTTGGAACTTGGAGGCACTAAGGACTAGGAACTAGGCACTAGGAACTCAAGACTAGGGACTTGGACTACGAAGAGAGACTGAAGAATAAACGGGATTGAATCACACTCTGTCTGGTCTCCATTCTTCATGTGCATCCTCACTCTCTCTCTTGCTGAACCCTGACCCGCAGACCTGAGCAGCCTGGGGCAGTGCAGGCTCTAACAGTTTAGTCCCCAAGGCTTTTGGCAGTGCAGGTTCCAACACTGATAGAGCGGTCCCCAACATTTTGGCCCCCAAAGCCCTGGGGCAGATCAGTTCTCGACATTTTTGGTGCCCAATGTGGGGCAGCTTGGGCCGCAACACAGACTGAGAGGGGATAATGACTGGAGTAATAAAAAAATTGAAGATTAAAAAAGTAGATATTAAAGCTGTCTGCAAACATTTAGCACACCACTTCACAGGAATATTTTTATTGTCTTTAGAATATAACTCGCACGTGTAAATTTTGGATCTGGTTGTACCTTGAAATTGAAACAAATGATTAAGATATGGTAGTTGAGTCAAATTCATGGGTGCTATCATTTAGATTTGTAACTTTGGAAATGGTCTAAATAAGATTTCCCTCTCTGGATTCAGTGGAACAATGAGTTTGCTCTGTGTTTTTCAGTGTTTGTTTTTGCTTTTTCACTTTCAGTACTTTCCAAAAAGATTATAGGTAGTAGCCAGGACATAACAGTACATCCCTGTTAGTCTTAACTTGCAGAACTTTGAATCCTGAAGATTATGAGTTCAAGGTCAAGCCTGTACCACTTACAGTAAGGTTGTACCAATAGTAAATGGTGAAAGCTTTGTCCATTGCTGCCTAGCTTATACGCATAATAAAAGAGATGATGATCCAGCCAGTGACTTGGACTTTTCTAGTCTACCTCTTTAAGAACTAGATGTTATCTTTCAGATATAGGGATAGACCTGAAATGGGAAGTGTCATGAACAAGGACAACAGTCCCAGAACACAAGAGAATACAGTGAGATATGGAGGGAACTGGATAAGTAAATCATTAACAATGGGAAAAAATTGAAACCTATTTGAACATCAGAAGTTGTAGTTTTGTATATATCTACAAAATATAACAGAGACAAATTCAGCAAGGAGTTATTATTCACATGTCACAGAATAAAAACAAATATTTAGATGAATTTGCTTTCAGTCTGATGACATATTCTCTGGAGAGATGGCTCAGAGGATAAGAGCACTGACTGCTCTTCAAGAGGTCCTGAGTTCAATTCCCAGCAACCACATGGTGGCTCACAACCATCTGTAATGGGATCCAGTGCCCTTTTCTGGTGTGTCTGAAGACATCTACAATGTACTTATAAAGTAAATAAAAAGTACTTCTTAAAACAATAGAAGAGTTATACACAAAGCTTATAAATGGCTAACTTTGTTAAAGCTAAATGATCACCCAACTGCTAGTTCTGTAGAAAGATTTCCTTTAAACTAAAATGAGATCTGTAGTCTTCTGTCATGAATAAAAGAAACAGCAAAGCCTTATGGGTCGGGCTGTGATCTAAAGACTGAACTGTCTGATGTCTGAAATGTCTTAAACGTATCTACATCCTATGTAGACATCTCAAAATACAGAGTCTTTGTTTGTATATAAAATGGAGTGAGGGCCTGATGAAAATAAGGAATTGACTCATTTGTTAGAAGATTTTAGGAGTCTGTAGACTTTTATAAGAAAAAAGAATGATTTGAACTAATTCACTTGGTTGGTTTTGCTAAAAAATAAGTAGAAAGCATAGAAGTTAAGAGTAAATGTTGAATTCTGTACACTTTTATTTGGGAGAAATCATTTTGGAATGGTACCATGGAATTTATGTAAGAATTTTTTAAAATTTATGTAAAATTTACATGCAGTAAATTATTTACATTTTAGTGTGTAACTGACTGATTGAAGCAGTATATATTTGTGTTATCCACACTCTAAATCAGAACATTTCAATTCTTCCATAAAGTTGACTTGTACCCTTTCCTGTTAAATTCCCTTCTTTTAGTAGCTAATGTGTCATCTGCTACTGTTTTCTACACCTAGAATCATTTATTCTATGAATGTTATATAAATAGAATTGCATGATATTTTGTGTATTTCTTTCACAAAAGATAAAGAACATTACAGTTTCTATGTTGTATAAGTCAGTTATTTATCACTTGATATTCCATTCTATAAATATTTCATAATAATTTTTAAAAGAATCATGAACTCCCTGTATTTTAGGTCTGTTTGTTTCAATTATAAATGCCACCATAGTCTTGAGCATTTGAGTATTTGGTTCCAGTTGGTGGCATGGCTTGTGGGGGCTTGAGAGGTGTAACTTTGGTAGAGGAAGTTAAGAGTGGGCATTGAATGGTTGAAGACTGGTACTGTTTCGTTAGCTCTCTCTGCTTTGGGCAGTTCAAAAGTCTGAGACCTCAGCTTCAGCTCTAGTCTCCATGCCAGCTGCTTATTACCATCCTTCCTTGCCATGTCAAACTTTCATCCCTTTGGAACCATAAGCCAATTAAACCCTTCCTTCTATGTTAGTTACCTTAGTCATTTATTTTACTACTGCAATAGAAAAGAAACTTGTTGTAGAAAATATTTAATCTCAATTGGAAGATCCTTGCCTTTGATCGTTCAGTTCCCAGATAAAAGACACACAAGTTTTATTATTATAATAATCCTTAATCAACATTAAAGCTAGGCAGATATCTGCATTCTATGCTATTAGAATCTACTTTCCCATCAATAACCCTGAATTGTAACTTGCTGTGTTCATTTTGGGCTGCTCTTAACTGTAATTGACCAGCCCTCATTGCCATGTATTCATAACTCACTTACCATATGTTCTGCCTCTGCTCTCCTTCTGTATCTCCCCCTCATGGTATTCTCAGACCCCAAGCACAGGAACCTGAGAACCCTGTCTCTCTTCTGCCCAGCTATTGGCTAAAGGCATCTTTATTCACCAATCAGGGATAATCTGGGCAAGGTTACATAGTGTCACTTGGGTATGTCCTTTGGGTACAGGTAGACACTCCCTGGGAACAACCAGGCCTTGGGAGCTAGTATTTAGCATTATGGATACAAGTAAAAGACCAAATCTCAACAGAAACTAATGCACTGCTATGGTAAAAAAAAAAAAAATAACTAATAGGCTTAGATATTGAAAGGGCAAAATTATACATAAAATTTCTATAAAGTTCTTTGCTGACTTTGACTTTGAAAAGTAGAATTTAAAGCATTTTGTTGCCAAGCCTTGGGACATGAGTGGTAAGAGCATTGCTGCCAGCATTGCATCTTTCTCTACCCCTGACTGCCTAAGTGTAGACAAGAACCTTGGATGCTTCCTTTGGGTCGCACTGACTTATCCACAGCTATATTTAACCTACCTGCTTATTAAAAGGTCGTATGTGGTCTTGTGATTGCTCTTTGTACTACTGCAGCGGCTGCTTTATGCAGGTGCTGTGTTATCACCACCAAATGTTTGTGTTTGTTTTCATTTTCCTCTTCTGTAGCCATAAGAGTTCATTGTTGGATTTTCCTCCCTCTTTTATTTTTTCTTCCTTTCCTTCCTCTCCCTCCCTCTTTTCTTCCCTCCATTCTATCTAGATTCATTCTTTTAGACTATTTAGAAAAACATACCTTTATATTATTTGATAAAGTTCAGATCAAATTGGTGGTATGCAGTGAGTGGAACTCTTGTGGATGACATGAACTGAACTGTTCTACCTTTGTTGTCTGCTGGGACTCTTTCTGCTTTCAGATATATTCTAGCCACCAAGAGAAGGCACGCAGGAACCTAGACTGTCCCACTCAGAGTTTCCCTTGTCTCATACATTTATGAATTTTAACCTGTTTCCAAAGTCAGCAACCTCTACGTGTTTGTTGCACTGAGTTGCCATGGAGTTCTTCACTTACCTGTTCAATTGATATGGGAGAAAGTTTTCCAACAGTTCTTTTACAAATAAGCTAAAAATCAAAACAAATACAACTTAGCAATTTATAGTGGTTCTTTTCTTTTTATCTAAAAACTGAAAATTTTATCATTTAAAGGTAAATATTTAATAGCCAGGGTTTTCTTGAGACAGGGTTTTGCTATATAGCCTTGTCTAGCTGGAACTTGCTGTGTAGACGAGGCTAGCCTCAGTGTCATACAGGGCCACTGTAGTGCTGGTATTAAGGGCGTGTGTCGACATGCCCAGCTGTAGTACAGTTCTGAACTGCTCCAGTATTTTTGCTGCTTCTTCTGCTGCTGAATTTTTATGTAAGCAAATAACTAAGTGTTCAAATCTGGAGCTGATAAAATGGCTAAACAGATAGAAGTGCTTGCTCTGCAAACCTAATGCCTGTGCTCCAGGAACCCACATGATGGTGGAAGGAGAGACTGTGTCATTGCCACATGCTTATTGTTGGTACAAGCGTATCCATGTTCAAGCACATACACACATTGTGCTAGTTCACCAGGTCCTGTTTACCTTCAATCCATTACTACAGCGGGCACTTAATTTCCTCTATTTTTCTGGTTTCCTTTTAAAATTGTGGTGCTACTTTTTATAATTTATTATTTCCTGAAAATATTTCAAACTCTCAAGTCAAAACTGTTTAATATGGTAAATATGCCACCTAGATGGATCAGTACCATTATATGAGCTTTCTGAGCTTTTTTCTGTTGGTAACATTTCTCATGCCTCTTCTTAATGACCAAGGTTGCCAGTCTTTAGATTTTAAAACTTACTGAAGGAGTAATATGAGGCATTCAATCATATGTCAGTGAAAATTTGCTTGTTCTGAAAGGTGCCTGGGACATTATTAGTCCTAGAATCATGGCATCTTAAATTTAGATTTTGAACTTCCCTGAGCCATTTTGGAGGTAGGAAATGAATATTTCTTTTTCAACCTAGAAGAGACCATCCCTTGAATGCCAGCTTAATTTGTCTTAAGTATGATTTATCAAGCCCTTTACTGGGTACATCCCTGGACTGTTGACTTAATTCTGATATTCAAAGCCATTTTCCCATTGACTTCTGTGAACTGGAAAGGATCCTCAAGCAAAAGCAATTATAAATGTTACCACAGATACTTGCTCTCTGGATTTCTGTTCAGTGACTTTTTGCTATCTTTGCTTTTGAGAAAATTTAATTTTTTTTAATACAGCTGCTTTAGATGCCTTCATAGCTTTGGTACAAATTATTTAACCTACCATGTCTACAAGGAGAAATTAACATCTTCTAATTTAAATTTTTTATAGTTATGTCTATTTTAGTATTTTCTCTGTATTCCTTATTTTCTGTGTAAATTTCTTTTATAGTTTTATTTTCAAAAATATAAATTTAACATTTCATAAGATTTCCAAGTTGGTGCAAAGAAATCTACTTCATTCTTTAATTACTTTCTCTATTTTTTTCCTTTCTTTCTTTGGGATTAATGGCAAACAATTAACAACTTGAAAGTAATTTTTAAAAGCAATGCTCTAAGAATCCACAATTATGTTTTTCTTAAATATTGTTGATTTAAATGCTTAGCAG
Organism: Rhabdomys pumilio; assembly: GCA_030674055.1. NCBI lineage: Eukaryota > Metazoa > Chordata > Mammalia > Rodentia > Muridae > Rhabdomys > Rhabdomys pumilio. Next base: position 26,848,355 of record JANHMN010000016.1, on the reverse strand, counting down.
GCAAAGATTTTCTCCCACTCTGTAGGCATTTTTCTCTCTGCTCATCGTTCCTGTGCAAATACATTTTCATTTCCTAGGTCCCATAAGCCTGCACAGCCAGGACCTTTTACCACTGAGCCACCTTATCAGACATGTGTTTTTAAAGGAAACATTCGTCTTAACATTTGCTGCCTTTCAAGCACTGTATTAATTACTTTTAAATATGTTATCTAAATAATGCTTAGAAATCAGTGGTAAATAGAACTGATATTTTGATTGTTAAAGTAGTTATTAACTTGTAAAAAGCATGTTGTAACTTAATGGTTTTTGTTTGTGGAATTTGTAAGATTTTCCCTAAGTTTGAAGAAATATTTTCATATTTGTGTGTGTATTTATATATATATTTTTTTCATATATATGAAATATATATGTGTATATATTCCATGTATATATGTATGTATATATTATATGTGTATTATATATACATATGTATTGTTATTTATATGCATACATATTTATATATCACATATATATTTATAAATGGATAATTGATAATATTTTTATATATGAAATATATATGTATATATATACATATATATATATATGTGTGTGGTATACTTATATTTAGGAGTTATTTTCTAGCAATTCAGATTTCTAAGCCAGGAGATAATAGTTTTACAAACTTATGTGGCATCAATAGATGTTTTATTACCATTGATAAATAAGGACACATTAACCAATGTTCAAGGTTTTGACGTAATCATTGTGTGTTTATTAACTTGTTGAATATTATTGCCTACTCTTAAAAAGAAAAAGGAGAAACACTGGGAAAGTTTTTACCTTCTTTCTCAGAGTATAAATTCAGTTAAAAATGTCATTGGAGCAGCTTGATAGACTATAGTATTGGCTTGCAGTGAGAACATGTTCCTACTTTAAATAGAAATCTGGTATAGCTTGCTATTGATAACACAGAAAGATGGAATGACAGTATTCTTCCAAAAGCAGTTTTAAAATTGCTAACTTAGAAAACATTACTGGAAGTGACCACTTACTTTCTAATGTTTCTTTTTAAACCTGCATATAAATATTTGGCACATTTAGTTGTGAATACTTAAATAACAAATAGGTTCATAAAGTCAGCACGAGTGCTCCATGAATGAAGAAATGTGTTCTGTTCTTTCAGAGATAGTAGCTAAATAATTTAATGAAGATCCACAATCCTTTCAAAATCAGAAATGTATTTACATGCAAATGCATACATATACAATGTTCTGCTCACTCTAAAAAAGTATAGATTCTTTCTGTCAATACTTAATGACTTCATCTTTATTTGAAAACTCTTTATATTGCGAGTACACTGTCCTTATTAAACATTGCCATGTTGAAAGCATTAACTTGTGTGTAATTTGACATTCTTGTGTCATACATCATATCTAATGAGATAGATTTCTAAGATTTGAGTGTCCACTTTATATTTTTCTAACTCTATAATTTTATTTATATTTCCAGCTTTGTTTATATAATAAAAGCATCACATCTTGAAGGTGTTTTTCTGTTTTGAACTATTCTTTAATAGAGAGCAGGGCCCAGATGTTACCCTAACAAGGATGTGAATATTACTGCTGTGAAAGACTTCCAGAAGTAGACTACTTTAAAAGTTAATACATTTAAAATGGAAAAAGAATCAAAAAAAAAAAAACCCCAAACCAACCCTTTTTACCAGTTCATACTTTAAGCTCTCTAAAGGAACATCCACTTTACATCTTGCCAGTGTATATGTAAGTTATGTGCACGTATTGTTGCTAAAGCTCAACTTCTATTTGCTTTCATTTAAGATAAGAATGATAGCTTTCCTTTTAAGTAGAGATTAATTGAAGGTATTTATTTTTCATTCAGATACTTAGCCCATTATCATTATCTGATGTATCTATCATTTAGTAACTGCATTTTTTTCTAATTGATTGAGAATCCAGTTTTTTATTGTTATCATTCCACTCCTTGTCTTGTCAGTTATTTGTTCTTTCATTGTTCTTTGAGTGGTACTCTAGAATTTACAACACCAATTCTTTCTTATTAAACTCTACTACATATTAGTGCTTTTATCAATTCATGGATAATGTAGGAATCTTAGAATGTTTTCACTTGTCTTTTGTATATATTGTCATATATTTAAATTTATATTTATTGGAAAAATCACAATTCATTATTATTATTTGAGTGTGCTAGTAATTCTGCTGTTAACTTTTAATTTCCCCACACAATTATCTTCTTTGGGGTTCTTCATTCTGCTTTGTATTTTATGTCAATCAGGAATTATTTTCACTTTAGAAATATGTGTGTCTATATAGATACACGGATGGATATATGTGAATAACAATAACACATGAAAAAGGACCATGGATTTGTAAGTTATTTTAATACTTGTTAAGACTTTCTGTTCTTGGACTCTCGTTCTTTTGAAAAGGCAGCTATTCTTATTTTTAATCCTTTAAAAATACTGTGTTTTTATTCTTTGTTGTTTTAATTTTCTGTGGGTTTTTTTAAAGCTGTGATTACAGCTGTGTACCCCATACCCAGCTCTATTGGCCTTTTTTTAAGTAGCTAACTATTCTATACATAGTTACAGTTTTCTTCATTTTTTTATTTTTTTCCAATCTTGCCATATTTAATCTGCTTTTTAAAAATAATAGCAATAACAAATTCCCATTTATTATATTTCCTAGTTATGTATCAGTTTGTGCACAAGACATTGTATTCACATACAATGCTTTGTGTGTACACATAAGCACACTAACATATATTCTAGAAAACACAATCAGTTCTGCAGCTGACCTCATTACCTCTAGTAATTATTGATGTTTTCTTGCATATCTAAATCTGTAATTATAGCAACTGAAAATACACTTTTGCCTTTCTAAAACTTGTGTGCATAAGTTTCCTTTTTTCAGTACTTACAGGCTACATTTCAAATACAAAAGTTTCTGATTTGAAAAAATAAGAGTACATATTCAGAATAAGAAAGATTCCATTTTCAGTGCATACCTCTGTCGTGGTAGATCTGAAGTACAATACAATTAATCTTGCTTTTGCATCTTCATTGCAAGGTCAGAGATTTAAAAAACAACAACCTAAACTTGAGACCCTAAAAACAATGGCTCCTATGCTAATTTCGTGGGCATTCTTTTTAAACTTTATTTATTACTGTATTTGTATGTGTTATCTGTGCTTGGGTAGGTACATATGACAGCATCCCTGTGGAGATCAGAGAACGACTTTGTGTCTCAACTTGTCTCTTTCTACCCTTGTATTCTTAGATCACACAGCAGCAGGTGCCTTTATGTACAAAGACATCTCACCAGCGCTATGCATACTTACTATATTTTATAAACCTGAGGCTTTTTATTCCATACCTAGGTTAGCTGTAACTTTCTTAAAACTATTTCTTGCTTACTGGCCTCTCCTGATTTCTATTGAAAAGCCAGCTGTTCATCTTATCATCAATCTTTTAAGGTTTCCTTTCTAACTCTAGGTCCTTGGAGCCAGATTGTGTAGAAGGGAGGGTTCGTGCCACAGATACTATTTTCCCATCCTTCCCACACTCCTTCTCCAGGAGAGAAAAAGTATTCTCCTTAAACGAGGTGGTTTGAACAGTGCAGAGGAGCTCATTTGCCACTTAGGAATTGTAGACTTCTAAAGTCTTTTATTAGGTCTGGAAACTTCTCAGTCAGTAAGATTCTGTCTTTATCTCATTCTCCTCACTATGTTTGGGATTTAGACCATCATTCCATATCCTATATGCTTACTAACACTCTTTCCTTTGTGATACATCTTTTTTCTCTTCCACATTTTACAATGGATGTTCTCTCTTGCTATCTTTTCCTTATCACTAAATCTGTACATCTGCTATTAAGTTTATCTATTAACTTCTTTTATTTTTTAGTTTTATAATTTCTGAGTACTTTTTTATTACTAAATGTTCATTTCTCTAAATTTTTTCTTTTAGGTTTTCTTCTTTTATTGAAAAATTTATCAAACACTGTATTTGATCATGTTTTCTCTTTCCCTAACTCCTCCCTAAATCCTACCCATGCCCCTACTCACCCAACTTCGTTATTTGCATTCTCTATGTCCCTCCCTTTCTCTCTTTCTCTTGCCTTCCCTTCCCCTCTTCCTCAGTCCTCCCTGCCCTTCTCCCTCTCTCTTTCAAAAACCAAACAAAAGTAAGAACAACAACAAAAAAAACACAAAAAATGAAAAACAAACAAGCAAAAGACAAATGTTACTTTCTCTTTTTTCTTTCTTTTTGTTTTGGTGGGGTGCAGGGGTGTTGAGACAGGGTTTTATCCTGTAACCTTGGCTTTCCTGGAACTCACTCTGTAGACTAGGCTGAACTCAAACTCAGAGATCCGTTTGCCTCTGGCTACTTTTTTCTTAAACATAATAATTAGTGCTCTAGGAAGGTAACTTAGTTGCTAAGTGCTTGCTGCTTAAAGTGCAGAGATGTGAATTTGATCTCTAGCACTCTTGTTAAATGCTAGGTATCATAGCCTGGGACTGAATCCCAGCACGGAGAAGTGGAGACAGGCAGTTGCCTGGAACTCACTGGCAACCATCTTAGCAAACTTGGGGCCTCAAATTTCAGCCAGAGAGAACATGTCTTACGAGGTGGATGGTTCCTGAAAAACAATACCTCTGTATTTTACACATGTGTGTGTACTCATGCACACACACACACACACACACACACTGAAATATCAGTTAGAATTATTCTAAAGTTTATTTCTGAGTTTTTAAAAGACTGTTGTGTGCTTAGGGTTTTGTCCACTTGATTCTGTCTCTTAGAGGTTCTAAAATTTTTTACTAGATATATTTCCTGTAAGTATTTGTACTAGTCTTCCAGAAAATAGTTTCTTCTAATGTACATAGTTAATAGTTTTCTTGGAAGAAGGACAGATCATTTTACTGAAATAGGGTATTGAGATGTCTCAAAGCTGGGTTTCAGGATTGCTCCTACTACTTATAATCTTTACTAGTATCAAATGAAACCTAGGTAGCTTACCTAAGCCATTCTCCCTCTAGGAATAACAAATGATAGATATATCAGAATGCTAAAAATCCTCTTAACATCTGGTTCTGTCTTATTCTGTGTTATTATTGAACAACACACATGTTCAAGTTTAGGAAAAATAAAAAGCCAAATAGACAACTTTACATATTCTGGGCCACATTTCTGTTATTGTATTATTTCCAGATTTGGTTTTGACCACTGCATTTATTTACTATTTCCAGATTTTTTTGATCACTGTATTTTATTTATCAGTGAAGCTTTTGAGTTAGCATACAAAGTAATTGCTTTCATTATGGCATTTTCATACATATGTATCATTGCATGTGGTCCTTCCCCACCACCCTTCCCCACAGCTCACTGCTCCTTCTTCCCTGAATAGTCCTTAAGCTGCTGTCCTGTATGTGGATACCTTCACTTTCTGCTATCTGCCTTTGTTAAGATTTTGTCTTCCTCTTCCATGGTCCTTCTCTATAATGCACATAAGTAACACACACACACACACATACACACCCCTTACATCTAAAGTCTTTGTATGAAAGAAAATGTGCAATGTTTATCTATCTGCCTTATTTCACTCAAAACAGTGTTCATAAGTTCTAATGAGCTTTCTGTAAATATATGTTTTCATTTTTGTTTTCTGCTGAAAATGGAATTTTTATCTGTAATATAATTTTCCTTAAAAGGTCATCTGTTGATAGGCATCAATACTAGCTCTATTAGTTAGCTCCTGTGAAGGGAGCAGCAATAAAATACCCTGTGCAAGTATCTGTGGTAAGACTTAAGGTTCGTTGGCTATACTCAGGTATGGGTTAATTTGGTCATGTGATAGAGACCTGTGTACTGGCCTCCACAATGACTAGACTAGTTTAGAATCCCAGCAGTATAGTATGTTTGGGTTCTCTTTGTCTGTATCCTCACTTGCATTTGATGTGATTTGTATTCTCATCTTGATAATTTTGATGTATCAGCTACACCTAGAAATTCATCTATTTATTTTACTTTTTCAGTATAGAGTAATATAGGTTTTTATGGTATATCAATAATTTTATGAATTCAGTTGATATCTGTAGTAATGCTGCCATTTTCATCTGTAATTTTATTAATTTGTGTCATTTATATACTTGTTTTGACTAAGGCTTCAAAGAACCCTTTGTTTGATTGAGTTTGTGTTTCTTGTTCCCATTTTACTAATTTCTCCCATATTCTTAATTATTTCTTTACATCCATCAATTTCTATCTATTTGATTTGTCCTTGTTTTTATAAGGCCTAAAGTTATATCATTAAGTTGAGTATTTGATATCACTTTGAGTGTTTTAATGTAGGCATTTGCAGCTATAAAACTTTCTTCTTAGGAATGCTTTTACTGCATCCCATAGGTTTTGGTATACTATATTGGTTAGATTTTAATCACATTGACACAAGCTCTAGTCATCTGGGAATAGGGAACATCAGTTGCGGAATTGGCTTTATTAGACTTAGCTGTTGGCAAGCTTTGGTGCATTGATGTGATTAATGATTGATGTGGAAGGGCCTAGCACACATTGGATAGTGTCGCTCCTGAGTCCTTGTTGGTCCTGAGTGATAGGAGAAAGCCCTAGGAGGAAACCTGTGGGCAATGTTCCTTCATTGCTTCTGCTTTAGTTCCTACCACAAGGTTCCCGCCTCAAGTTTCTACCTTGGCTTCCTTCAGTAGACCCAGAATATGTAAGCCAAATAAATCTTTTACTTCCCAAGTTGTTTTCGGTCATGGTGTTTTACCATAGTAATAGAAAGCCTTAAGACAGTTCTATTCTCATTTTCCTACTTGATTTATTTGATGACCAGTCTTGTCAATCAGTAGTGTTTTTTTTCAATCTCCATAAGTTTGTGTGTATTTAATAGTTTCTTTACTGCTGATTTCTAGTTTTAATCCATTGTCAGATATAATAAATTATTTCAGTTTTCCTGTATTTACTAAAACTTGGTCTATACCTGCTGCAGGATAATTTTAATTTCCGTAGGCTACTAAGAAAAGTATAGTGTTTTGATGGAATGCACTTTCTCTCTCTCTCTCTCTCTCTCTCTCTCTCTCTCTCTCTCTCTCT